>JAILYB010000138.1:0-1200000 GCA_021437785.1 Rhodomyrtus psidioides
ACATGCAAATGTGATCACAAATCCCTTGCACGGAAAATCCTGGATCAACAGTTTGAAAATTCCAAAAAGAGTTTGTTCAAAACATCAATTGGAATATTTCTCGACAATGAGGTCTTCTCACCTGTTTTGCGATCGTGTTTTTTTATAGGGGATACACTCGATTCCCTACTAACCCGTGCCTAGGTTTTAGGCTCATTCGCAGCGCATACATTTTGATCGGTCGGGAGGTCTTCCACGGGACCGTAATGTTGGGCTTGGATATTGGTCTTCAAGGGGGACTCACTTTTGAGTCAAGGTCATTGAATGAAAGTTTTCACCATCTGCTCCGGGTTTACAAGTCAAGAACCCTGCAAAATGAGAAAGAAATAGTCTTGCTCGTACTTCTTCGAGCTGAGCTGTATGTTAACCCAAGTGTCTTAGTCAGAGAAGACTGTTTCAGGGTTATGATGTTAGTAGGATTGGGGACCGAAAAAGGCTTGTTTTTGGCCCAGAATTCATGACGAGTTTGACATTGGTGATCATTGCTGATTTACCTCCTGTCTTTTCCTTTCTGCATCTTTAGTTTTTGAGGTGTACAACCGATTTGAGGTGTGCACCAGCTCTTTAGAGAGCGTCCCTTGTTGCATTCAGAGACCGACTCTCTCCATGTCTTTGTTCTGTGCTTGGCAGCATTTGGGGAGCAGCTTTTTTTTATTTGACTCCTTTAAGAAATTTTTTTTTTTTCATCCAAGTTTCACTGGGGATCAAGCAAACAGCTTTCATGAGCATCGGCCTTGCTTTTACCAGGCACTTTGCTTTTTCTCGATGCCGTGGATTTTTCTCATTGATTTTTGAAATCCCACTTTTTCTCATCTTCATAGGATCGCGCTAGACCTATGATCAAAGGTCTAACAAGGTTAAACATTAACTTAGGAATTCTTTTGCAAACCCTAAGTCTTGAACTTCTTCGTTTCTGAAGTGATGCTGCATCCGTCTTGGAATGTGCAATGATCACCAACGGGTTTATGAAATGATTCTGCAGGCTCAACTTGGCTATGCAAAGGATTCGGTGTGTGGGATAGAGAAATGAATGCTTCTCATCATCCTATGGCACTTGGATTACCATATAAACAACACACAAAGATTAATGTTAGTCCGAGCAAGAAAATTTCTAACCATTTTCTCCTGATGCTGCTGGACTCACCTCCATTTTGCCCCGATGTGGGGTGGTTCTTGACAGGGTTAAGAATGAAAACCGCCGTTCAAAGGGGTTATCAACGGTCACCTGTAGTGTTTGGGGGATATGAAACGAATGCCTCCGTCGTCCCAACCCATGTAATCGCTGCGAATGGTCCCTACTTCCGTAGGTCCAGATTCTGCTGTCTTATCCGCTCCATTTCTCTCTTAAGTGTGTATAGGACGTGTTTGGACTAGGCTTTGCCTCTCGTCTTTTGAGAAAACGTCCTTTTGAAAGTTTTGAACAACTTTTGATTGGAAAAATCTCTTTCGTTTTCTCCAAAAATTTTACCCGTCAATGGGATTTTATGATGCCCAATGCATGTTCAGATAACCTCATGTTTCAAAACATGAATGCCAATGAAGTTAGAATCCTATGTCTTTTCTAGACATCAGATTCTAAAAGCTTTTCTTTTCTTCTCTATTTTTTATTCAACATTTTCAATGGATTGGGGAAAGGGATACTTACCTGTCCCCCGCGGCTGGAGATCCCTGAAAATGCGGAAGAAACATGTTATTGTTCGTTCATGAATTTTTCAAAAAATTAGAACGATACATCTTACCCTCGGTCGTGTGCCCTGCGAGTGCACACAGGTTGTCAAAATTTGTCCTCCTTGATGGTGAGTCCCTATCAAGGATAAAATAGCAAGTGTTAACTCATATTCCCAAATTGAAGACAAATTGGGACAATACAACTTTACTCTTGGTTCTCATCCCGTTCTGACGTCGCGTATTGATATGAACCACGTCTATCAAATCCGCTTATCCATGCTTGGAATATTTGCAATATCAATGGTTCAGCTGCCCCCGGTTGGGCAACGTCTGTTTGTTATTTGAACAGATGGCTCCTTGGGTGATTTATCCACGTTTAACACCTGAGAAGGGAAAGAAATGAGACATTACTTTGGTATTCGGTTGAAGATCGTTTAGGAACGATACATCGTTTTACCAAATGGGAGGCTTCGTGACCAAACGTATTTCGTGCTGAATGGGGGTAGATCCCATTATGCTCCGCGGGTGATAGTCATCGTTCATGGAATTTGCTCCACGGATTAAGTGATTAATCCATGGCCCTTGGCTCGAAGACGTTCAAAGGGTAATGTTGACACTCAGAGCGGTTAGTTTTCAGCGTTAATTACAATGTTCCCGCGGGAACTTTACAACGAAATCCGTAACACATTCATTCGATGTATTCACCTCTCACTCTCCTGAGCCTTCTAATGATTTAGCACACGAGCTTCGAACCAGATGTCCGGTCGCCGGGTACCGGTCACGACTGCGAAGATGCACTTGTTCCAAAATGCTTGACCCATAGGCTGAGTTGCTCATTCAGGAGATCGTCCGACCGCTCGAGTCGTCCAAGTTGAGCATCCTTAATTGCTGGTGACGGACTTCTCCCATTTTCGGCATGAACAACCTGGTTTCTCGGTTTATGCGTGATCCACACGCCGAGTTGCTCACTGAGGGACTCGCTTGAAATTTCAAGCCATTGACGCCCAAGTCGGGCATCCTCAACCGTTGGCGATGGGTTCCTCACACTACTTTCGACATGAACAACCTCACTTCTCGAGTTGGTATTTTCATCGTTGTCCAGTAGGTTTGTACCCGATGCTGGATTCGCCGTAGGAATAACACTAACGATCGGTTGGTGCTCAAATTGGGGAGTCCATACCTGCTGAAATTGTTGTACATACTCTTGGGGAGTACCAGGGTAACTCAGGGGGGAATTCAGCCGATCGAACCAAGAATAGATGTTTTCAAGGAGATCGTCTGAACCATCGAGCGACTGACACTCAGGTTGAGTATTGTCGACTACTGGAGAAGGAATCTTTTTGCCATTTTCGTCATGGACCACCTGATTCTTCGAGCCGGAATCTCCGTAATCGTCTCGCAAGATTGTATGTGCATCTCCTGCCAGTGTTAGATCCGCTGTAGGACTAGTATTAACGGCCAGTCGGTGCTCAGACTGGGGAGTCCCGATTTGCTGAAATTGCGGGTACATACTCCTGAGGAGTACTGGGATAACCCATGGGAGTACTCTGATTGATGCCTGAACAATCGACCGTGTAATTGTCAGTCCCATCGGTGTTAAGAGGTGATTGGATGCTTCCTGCTTCATGAGGATTGCGATCACAGCCATGCTCATCGTTTAAACTTGAACTGCCTCTCTCTTGGTCTAGCGCCACTCGTCCATCTCTCAGTAGTCTTTTGTAGCACCAAAGGTGGTTCCTGACTTTATTTCTATCCAATTCCGGCATGTTCATGATCTTGAGTATGCGCGATGGGCGAGCCAAACTGATCCCTAACTGTTGAACTGCATCAACAAATTTGCTATGAAGCTCCGAGGTCCAATAAAACCTTGTTTTCTTGCTAGCCGAAGTAGGGTTGGCAACTCGGCGGCTACTCTTCGTGGAATCTGGTCGTGTTGAACCGCCTCTATCTTGGTCTAGCGACGCTCGTCCATCTCTCAGTAGTTTCTTGTAGCGCCAAAGGTGATTCTTGACCATATTTTTAGTCAGTCCCGGCACGTTCATGATTTCGAGTATGCGCAATGGGCAAGCAAAACTGATCCCCAACTGTTGAACTGCATCAACAAATTTGCTATGAAACTCCGGGGTCCAACGAAATCTTATTTTCTTGCTAGCCGAAGTGGTGTCAGCAACTTGGCGGTTACTCTTCTCGGAATCTGGTCGTGTTGGAGGTTGCTCTGGAGGGGATTTAGTGGTCTCAGATCGGCTGGTCATGATGGTGAGTTCATCATCGAGCGGACCCGACTTGTCATGACGCATGTTCCCTTCCACAATGGGCGTCGACTTTGACCTTATAGCACTAGTTTCCTCTTGTAGATCCTCGGCGGTACCCGCCTGTTCCGAAAGATGTTGCGAAGGGCATTGCAACAAATGAGCATTATAAACCCCCAGATCTGGCTCTTCAGTGAATACTCCGTCCGTGGGAACAGGGTTACCGCACTCCAGGCAAATAGCGATGCTTAGAGCTTTTTTGTACTGAGTGTTTTTTATTCGAAGCTTTTCATTTTCCTCCCTTACAACCGCTAACTCGTGCCGATCGCGTTGCTGCTTCAGCCGGGTTCGTTTGTTTTCAAACCAGCACTTGACCTTCCGAGGCTCCCACCCTATCTCCTGGCCCATTTTGATTTTCTGTTCCATGTCCGGATAGGGGTATTCCCTGAAAAACAATTCGAGTTTATGGACTTGACCTGAAGTGTTGCGTTTGAGATATTCCCCTTTCTGACGCTGATAACCGTCGCGGGTACTGTTCTCGTTAACCAAGCCGCGGGTTTCATCATTAGAAGGATCGGTCTCCATGGCCCTCGTGTCAGGTTCGGTCCTGAGATCTTCAAACTCTTCCAGCAGCTCAAGCTCGGAGACCTCCAAGTCTGGCGCTTCCAGTAAATGACAGAATCCCTTGAACATTTTGACCGGGATATCACTGTTTGATTTTCCGTTAACTCAGCTTTCTTTGTTCCTCCTTGGATCTTCACTTTCTCTGCAAATTCTGAGAGGTTAAAGGAGCCGGATCACCGTTCTTCGATCAAAGGTGATGGCTACCCGACGAGCGCTCTTCTCAATGTTTCGAGATTCCCACTTCGTCCTTTTGTGATGGCTACTTGACGAGCGTTTTTCTCAAGGCTTCGTAATTCCCACTTTGTCCTTTTTTGCTCTTTTCTACGTGAACGGAGCCTGAAGATCTCTTGCGTTGATTTCGCTTTGTCGAGCACTACGCTTGTCCCCCTGGCCCAGTCTCTAGAGTAACAAGCCTGCCCACCTTTCGGCGCCATTATGTTTCGTAAAACCCGAGATCACAGGACGGTGGTGGATTCGTGACTCATCGGGGATGCATTAACGAAACCCGCTTGGCTCTACTGCACATAAAATATTATTACCACTTCTCCCTGTACTCGAGCATTTATAAGGTGATAGATTGATGTCAAGAAGATTAACACTTTAGCCTTATCAGACTCAGCCTCTCAAACACTCTTCACATTCTCACTCTCTTCTCCGTCATTCCATCGCATATGGATTCCTCCTCTATGCCTGTTGCCTTACCTGAAGCTTCGACCCAATGGGAGAGATTTTACCACCTCTTGGGTAGGGGTTATGGCTACATAAACAATCATCCTGAAGCTGAAGTTGAAGTTCGTACTCTGATTCCGGCCCTGGATACTGCGTGTATTGAAGGTACGAAACTGCAAAGGGAGTTTGTGATCTTCCCAACTCTCTTTAACAATTTCATGCAGGCTTACGAAGTTGCTAGCCGGGAGGTCACTTTGGCTGGTATCGTGCGAGCCCGTTATCAGGACCGAACTGAGTCCCTGATGTTGGCCATGCTGACGGCCGATAACCATAAAAGGGCTGTTGAATACGCCCATGCCCAGGTTTCGATGCTGGTCCGTGAGAGGGACAACTTGGTGGAGCGTCTGGCTCTCTTTGACACCGCCTTTGAGCAAGACCAGCACAACTTCGTGCTGAGGTTCCAGTGTGCCTGGTTGGAGGAAAGGCTTGAAGACCTGAGCATGGATATAGCTCGCGGGAGGGTGCTGGCTCATGACTTAGAGCTTGAGTTCGAGTACTATGACACCAAGGTGAACGAACTTAAGGAGAAATGTCGTCTCCTTTTCTTCAAGCTTGTAGACCTCGATTCCCGGAGTGTGGGTTGTAAGCAAGGCATGGATAGCATGGAGAGTCAGTTAAGCTTTTTTGTGATGCTTGTCAGAACTCATTTTGGGTTTACTGCTCCCCCTCAGTGATCCACTTGTAAACTTTCCTGCTGAATGAAATAAATGCGAGTTTGTTTATATATGCTCTTTCATTCTGCATTGTTGACTAGCCAAGAAAGGTTTTTGCTTTCGGATCTACGCGACTCCTTTTTCGCCTGTGTCAACAGATTGACTACGCATCATTCTCACAGCCCGACGCTTTATATTTGATTGACCTGAATGCCTCGTGAGAAATAGATTTGTAGTTGCTCGAAACTTAAAGATTGCCCCTGATTTTGCGGTCATTGCGTTTGGGGCCGCTAGTAATCTTTCACTTTCGAGCTCGATCACATTCTGCTAGTAACTCATGCTATCAATTCTGCCTTCACGCGTCGGGGCTGATTTTACCTTGAACTTAATAACAAGGAATTACCGTATACACACGAGATGACGTTTGCGAAAAACATTATGCAGAATCAACTCTAGCTATTGAAGAAACAAACGCATGCACCGATGAGAACTTTACAATAGGAGATACATCCTTCTCGCGTACATCACCTTCTTTCTTGGGGCATGTCCAATGACTAACCAGTCTGGCCTCAGCTTAGGTGTGCCATTACCAAGTGCAGATCATGGTTGCTAACCTTTAATAGCTTCCAACTGATCGAACCAGGTATCAAGTCCTTCATCGAAGAAATCACCCGACCCCTCGAACGATTGATGTGTAGGTTGAGCTGCATCGCCCGACGGGTTCTTCGAACTGGAACCTCCATCTTTGTCTGGGATTATAAGAGGAGATTTGATCGATTGACTACCACAAGCATCTCCCACTTGGGGATTAGGGAAATAAGAGTGCTCCAAGCTTTCTCCCATTAGATCATCTGAAGCCATATGCTCTAATTGGGCAAACCCTTGAGCACTGGGCGTGGTGGGCTGATCTGCGACAGGATGAACACTGACTAGCTGCTGCTCGGATGGAGGAGTGCTTACTCGTTGCACTTGTGATGCGTGTTCTTGAGGAATATTGAAATGACTCGCGAGGATATCCTGATCAAATCCCCAATAGTCGTCCAGATTCGACCGGGCCTCATTTGTCATAAGGGTGCTGGGTTCGCAGCCGAGTCTATTGCTCGGATTCAGTTCTACATAACGCTGTCCTAACGCCCTTCTGTAGCAACCAAGGTGATTCGCGACTAATTGCTTGGTAAGTCCCGGTACGTTCATGACCCTAAGTATGCTTGTCGGACCTATGAAGTCGAGTCCTATCTGTCGAACTGCGTCCAAGAACTTGAGATGAAGCTCCGGGGGCCAAGTGAATTTCTTCTTCTCGTCGTCCAGAGTGGCGTAGATAGCCTGCCGACTAACCTCTAACTCCTCTTGAACCGTATCTGATCTTACCGGAAGCTGTTGTGGAGGAGATTCATGGGCTTCGATGAGGTGACTCCGATCATAACGACACGTATCTTCTTCCTCCGAAGACACTGGTATAATTTCTGTAGGATCGATCTGCTCATGCGCGCCATTAGCAGGATCTGATTGTACCGGAGATGGCTCAAGGGAGCAGGGGGATAAATGAGCACCTTCCATCTTCGTAGAAGGCTTACTGGGGAACAATTTACTGAGGGTGGTAGGGCCACCGCAGTCAGGGCAGGTAATAGTACTGAGAATTTTCTCATACCACATGTTTTCCATTTGAAGGTTTTGGTTCTGCTCTTTTAGGGCCGTGATCTCCTTACGCCTGTGTTGGACACCTAGTCTGAAACGTCTATTCTGAAACCAAAAATGGATTCTCATAGGATTCATTCCCAGCTTCTGGCCCAATTCAATCTTTTGTTCCTCGTTTGGGCAAGGGCATTCATCGAAGAAAGCTTCAAGCTCCTGGATTTCTTTCCGAGCGTAGCGCTGGCGACTTTTTCTTTTCCGGGGTTGAGCGTCGTGGCCACTGCCGTCGTCACCACTGCGATCTTGATGTTCGTCACCGGCGATGTTGAGTTCCATGGCTTCGATGTCGAATCTGATTCTAGAGAATTTGAGGTCTTTCAACGAACTCGTCACTCGGGGTTCTCTGTTCTCTTTTGTATACTCGCTCTTTCGATTTGTTGCCTCCTTTTCCTCGAAAGCTAGGTCTGTTCAGCGTTCTGTTTTTGAAACGACGGAACTGTTTACCTCCTGATCAGCTTTCCAACACGAAGGGGTAACCAAATCCTTCCGCGGCTTCTTCGATAGTAGCACTCGCCTTTCACTTTTCCTCGATAGTCATGCCTGTTCAGCACTGTCTTCTCTTTTTAAGTGGCAGAGCTGTTCACTCGCCGCCCAGCTTTATGCGTGATGGAACAACATAATCCTTTCGCGGCTTCTTCGATAGTTGCGCTCGCCTTTCACTTTTCCTCAATAGTCATGCATGTTCAGCACTGTCTTCTCTTTTTAAGTGGCAGAGCTGTTCATTCGCCGCCCAGCTTCATGCGTGATGGAACAACACAATCCTTTCGCGGCTTCTTCGATAGTTGCGCTCGCCTTTCACTTTTCCTCAATAGTCATGCCTGTTCAGCATTGTCTTCTCTTTTTAAGTGGCAGAGCTGTTCACTCGCCGCCCAGCTTCATGCGTGATGGAACAACACAATCCTTTCGCGGCTTCTTCGATAGTTGCGCTCGCCTCCCTCCCAGCTTTAATAATGGCGAGACCGAATTTGTCAGGCCTGAAATTGCGGATCAGGACATGTCTGATGATTCACGGGAGGAGCAGCCCTCGCTTTACATTAATTAACCCGGCTCCACAAGCATTATTGCTGCAACTTTTCTCCACTCTCGAGACGCTATAAAATGCGGAGGGAGATTAACGCTCTCATATAATTTGCTTCCATCCTCTAATCGCTCCACTACACACATCTCCGTCGAAAATGGCTTCTTCCCAAGTTCACACTTTCTCAGCCGAAGCTTTGACTCGATGGAAAGAGTTCTATAACCTCTTGGGTCGAGGCTACGCTCACATAGCCGATCATCCCGAAACCGAGGATGAGATCAGAGTCATGTTCGGGGACCTGGACATCACCTCCCTCGAGGGTACCGCGTTGGGGAGGGAATACAATATTTTTCCAACGCTCTTTACGAACTCCTTGGAGGTCTACCGCGCTGCTCATCGGGGAGTTACCGTGGCTCGTGTCTTGCGAGCCCGTTATGAGGATCAGTCCGACCGCCTAGCGTTGGCTGACTACCTGGCCGATAGTCACAAAAAGGCTGTTGAGTTCGCCAAAGAGCGGGTTTCGACATTGCTACGCGAGAGGAGGAATCTGGTGGAGGACTTAGCTCTATCTCTGGCTACCTATGAGCGCGATCGACGTAATGCCCTGCTAAGGAATCGGAGCGAGTGGCTGGAAGAAAGGCTCAACGGCATAAACGAGGATATAACTCGTGAGAATGGACTTGTTCGGGACTTGGAAGCAGTCGCCGAAGATCACGAGACTCAGGTTGTTGCAGTCAATGATGAACGCAAACGCCTCCACCTCAGGCTTGCGGACCATGATACGCGGAGTGGTGCGTATAAACAAAGCATCCATAACCTGGAGGGCCAGCTGGGCTCCTTTGTGTCGTTGATTAGGGCTCACTTCTGCTTTACTTTTCCACCCCAATGAATTGTATGATCTGGTTTGGGCAAGAATGAATGAAAGCCCATGTGTTTGTTTTAGCTTTTATATGATCCATTTCTTCGAGCATCCGGACATCTTAGACTTGGATGAGCCGATCCATAATAAGTCGAGTAGATGTGTTCTGATTTTCTAACTCACTCATGGTCAGATGAAAGAATAGCCTCAGACTTATCCAAGAAAAGATTTTTTTATGCTACTTGTTTTTCACCTGCAAATGAAAAGACCGAGTCAAAATGAATAATCTGAAAAAGAAAGCATAGACCCCTTTCAATCTTATGCTTGCTCGTAGTTAATAATGACAAGAACTTTTACAAGGGTTTTAATCTTGTGCGAAAAGTTTTTATCAATATTCCTCGAAAGAAAGCATACTATTGAAAGGAATGTAATTCACGATAATTGCTTTTGACCAATATTCAGAAGAGCGAATTAGTCAAAAATGCAAGGCATAACGACGTGTTTTTAAATTTAATTGAAGATACGGCATCCAAATCAAGGCCGTTTTGTTAAGAACGAGAGCAATTTGGACATCTATCTCGTCATTAAATTCGAAATAACGTCAATACTCTTGATCAATTATCGTGGATTACTTAGTGACGTATGACATGCATGGACCAATTCAAGTGTATAATTCCTTCTAGCGAAATTGGGGTTGGATTACCCTGTACGACCAAAAAGGTCGTGTAAGATTTTCAACTTTAGTTTCCTCTAAAGGAATTATAAACTTGACTTGGGAGTATTCGGATGATTAGAGAAAATGCCACTATCACATTCCCATGACCCGTCAAAAGAAATACAACCGAGTTCCATATGAATGTATACACCAATAGATCCCTAATACAATCACTCTAAGGGGTGAGATAGAGAAAGCCTCGATAAAAATAAACCCTATACAAGAGGACTAGTAATGGAAAATGAAACCAAGGAATGTGATCCTAACGTTTAAGGATGCCCCAAGTTCGATCTGTGACTTCCGGATCACTTGCCCCAACTCGTCATCTTCATTGGACGATATCTCAATAATGTTCATAGTAGGCTCCTTTGTTGCTCACTCGGTGTTCGCCATGGGATATCATCCTCCTCGTCTTCTATCAAGGACGTTTGGGAAAAACACATGCATCTATCCTTGAAATGGCATTTAATCTAATCACCAGAATGCAATGAATGAAATGCCTATATTTATATGAACTGTAATAGTTTTGAGGGATAGAGAGTCTTACCAACCCAACTCGTCGACTTATGTGCGATTTTAGGTGTACCAACCGCCCAAAGACATGCGCATGAGACAAGTGATGGTGAACTTCTAAAAATCAGAGGGTTTGGCACCTAAGGTTAAGGTTCCCACCTCGAGTTCTAGAAAGAGCCGATTCCATTGCACAACTATCGTTGCATTGGGACTCAATCCATAGTTCGAAGCGAGCGGAATTGAGAAGTGGATTACCCCGTGTTTTTCCTCACGGAGATTCCATTTTCAATTCCTTCTATTGTGTTCCTAAAGGCGGCGCCTGGGGTTTTAGGCGCGGTTGTGTGTGTCCATGTGTCGTGATCATCACAATGCAAGTCATGCACAACAATTTATCAATCAGCACTTCAAATCATCCACACAACATACATTCCTACGCCACACCTGCGTAAAATAAAGTTAATCACAGACTACACCCCTTATTACTCCAATCTGCAAAAACATATAACACCTATTGTGAGCGGACTTACCTCACCTTCAAGAGCGCCTGTAGGGTTAGAAAAATCACTCAATTTTTATTACGGCCTAAGTCCACTTGAGGTCTAGAACCATAGTTTCTAGAACAAGTCCCCAGTGGAGTCGCCAGCTGTCGCGACCCGTCCGGAAGCGGACGCGGCTAATGGATTACCGATCACGGGTCTTGGATCGGCGCGAGCCCTCCCAGGCCCATACCAAATCGCGGCGGGAGTATTCTTCGACGATAAGAGTCGATCGCTTTCGACCTTCAGTGTGGTCGTGGTGGCATGTGCAAATTGTGCATGCATTTGGAGTCGCCACCGGTCTTTCTTGGAGGGTAGACCGGAAACCTTACCGATCGATTGGGAGAGATCGATCAGTTCTACGGAACCAGAGATTTTGGGTTCGGGGACTTGGTTACGCTGGTGTCGTTACCAACGCCCTTTCGGTACCTAATGCGAGTGATTTTCCTAACTAGGATTTCATGCAGGCACAATTTTGGGTGAGGTAAGTCTGACTTTGCACATTAACCAGTTTAACATGCTCACGTAATCATAATAAATAAATAGATGTCAATCACATAAATATCTATCCTACGTGGTGATCATGGAATTATGATTTAATGGGTCTCGAGCCAATGAGACCACATATAATCATTTTAATATTTTAATAACGGAGAGCCGTTCTTCGCTTCTTCTTGGTTTCTTGAACTCTTCAAGAATTGGGCCCCAAAGAGCTCGCCGACTTAAAAGGCTCCTCCACGTAATCCTCGTAGCATTTACATCAACAATTGACTATGCTAAAAATAAAGATTACATGAAAAATAAAAGGAGTACGCAGCCTCCATTTAATAATTACAATCCCAAATATATAAATAATCATCATACATTCATATATACATCAATCACATTGATTAGGGATTTTTCCATGATCACCACCCTTTCACGTAAGTAATAAATTCACAATTTAAAACTTAGGAAGGCACAATAAAAATTCTACGTTGAATCATATTCAGAATTTTTACGTAAAATAAGATAGCCATAAATTTTCGATTCAAAATTGATTTAGTCTCAATTTTTGCTACGTTGATTAATTTATCATATAAAATAATCAATCTCCATTAGCCATGTAAGACGAACAATTCGTTAATACATATTGGCCATAGTATTGCAAAAATTGCAAAAAATCAATTAAATGCACGAAAACACCTAAGGATTGGCTCTGATACCACTGTTGGGATCCACGTAACACGTAGCGGAAATAAATAACAACCCACACATGTATCTCCAGAGACGTACTTCGTGCATTTCAATCGAAAAAAATCACAAAGTCTCAAAGGGAGTAAATAGATTACCTCTCGTAGCGTGCTTGAACGGAGGTGTCGGTTCGATGTTCTTCGATCTCAGCCTCCACAAGTGTTAGGCATCTAGTTCGGACGCACCATCAATTGACGAACGGGGAGACGACTAATAACTCCACAACAATTGTGCTAGCAATATGCGGAATCAATATTCCGAACTTAGTATATTTTGCTCGCTCAAGATTATGAGAATATAGAGAGTGTTTGTGTTCTTCTCTCTAAGCTCTCAAAAATTTGCACACTCTACAAAATGTCTCTCCCCTTCAACCTCAAAACTCTTGCCATCCTTTTATAGCCAAAAATACCTTCCAATAAATTGTATTTAAAAATAGCACTAACAATTATAAATTCTATCTAAAAATAGCACTCACAAATAAATGACATTTAAAAATATCACTAACAATAGCACTCACAATTTATAATACAAAAATGCTATTTAAAAATAGCACTAACAATAGCACTCACAATTTATAATACAAAAATTCTATTTAAAAATAGCACTAACAATTATAAATTCTATCTAATAATAGCACTCACAAATAAATGACATTTAAAAATAGCACTAACAATAGCACTCACAATTTATAATACAAAAATGCTATTTAAAAATAGCACTAACAATAGCACTCACAATTTATAATACAAAAATTCTATTTAAAAATAGCACTAACAATTATAAATTCTATCTAATAATAGCACTCACAATTTATGATAAATAAATGCCATTTAAAAATAGCACTAACAATAGCACTCACAATTTATGATAAATAAATGTCATTTAAAAATAGCACTAACAATAGCACTCACAATTTATAATACAAAAAATGCTATTTAAAAATAGCACTCACAATACAAAAATGCTAAAAAAGGCACTAACAAAGGTGTTAAAAATAATAACCATTATTATTATTACAAGAGTTAAAGAGGTTACCAAACAATACAAATATGCATAACGTATAAATATGTATGATGTATAAATACGTAGAGCATACGTATACATCCGTGAAACCGGGGACTAATTGAAAGAAAAATGTGCAATTAAGCCCTTTTGGTAAAAATTGATTAAATTGGAGGGCAAATTGACCTAATTGCACTTTAAGACTTTAGAATCCAATGTCATAGCTTATAAAAAGTGAGAATTGAAAACTAAAAGACTCGAAAATGATTTTTTTTTAGGCTCGGTTCGGGTTTATGTTTGTGAAGGAACATAGTGACCCGAGCCGAATTTTTGAGATTTAAAGTGACACACTTGAAGAGGAAATTAAAACAAAATTATCGAATATTTTTGGGTATTTTTCTGACCACGAATGGTATTTTTCTGATTTTTTGGGTATTTTTATAATTAAATAAACTCGAAAAATATTAAAAATACCGAAAAATATTTTTTGTTCAAAATTGGTTCCTAAGGTTAAACCAAGGCTTCCAAAGTTGATTTTGTGATTTTTAATTAATTTTAAAGAATAAAAATCACAATAATAAATGGTAAAAAAAGTCAGGTGTCAACAGTGGGTTCGGGGACTTAGTTACGCCAACTGTCAGAGTTGACGCCCTTTCGGTACCGAAATTGAATGGTTTATCTGATCATAGGATTTCATACAGACGAGTGGGGTACAGATCCTAAATCTAGGAGTTCATGCAGATGGGAACAGCTACCCTATCATTCACAATCATTAAAAGTAAATACGCAAATCAAGGATCCAGTACATGCGGATAAAACACATGAAAGCAGCATGGCATCCCTAATGAGGCCCTATTAGCCTAGAGAAATATCAATCAGGACTTAAGAGTGATTTGGACATGATTCGCCCATGAGGGGCAGAATCGTAATTTTGAATAATTCGGGGAAAATCCGCCTTGGAAGGGAAAATTTGTCATTTTAGATGAATTGTAAAGTCAAAAGACGGGGGAAATATGATTGGCCATCAATCCAATCCATTTCCTATTTTTCGAAAGTTTTCAGGATTTTTCTAGAATTTAAAAGTGATTTTACCCTTAGAGGGGTAAAATCGTCATTTTGGACAAAGGCGAGAACTGAAAATCTCAAATATTAGGGCTGGTCACCCACCTGACCCGAACCCTAACTCTAAGCAATTTTCAGGACTTGACTGGAATGGGAAAGACGATTTCCTCATTGAATGGGCAAAATCGTCATTTCGAGAAAAGGGACGGGACTCGAAAACCCAAGCCTAAGAATTGGTTGACTACCCAATCCTAATTCTTACCTTGGCATTATCGGCCTTATCTTGCATACATAGCAGAGGCGACTTACCCCTAAAGGGTAATATCGTCGAGTCTTGGAAGAACGGATAAGAAACCCCAAAAATAGGGTTGACCAGTTGTCTGTGGTCAGTCCTCGATTTTTGGGGATTTCTGGAGTGTCTAGGATTTTCCCACAATTTTTCCACATTTTTTTGGAAATTTCTAGAAATTTCTAGCATTTTTTGGATTTTCAAGGATTTTTTTGATTTTTTTAAAATCATTTTCCAATTTTTTATTTAAAAAAAATGTTATTCGGGCCGGGTTGACCCAACCTACTTGGGTCGGAACCTGGCCCAGACCCGAATTCGGCGAGCCGAAGCCTTAAAACAGCGTAGTATCCCGCGTTTTTATTTTTTTGAATTATCCGGATTTAATCTGACGGTCCCTAATGAACCGCGTGGCCAACCCACAATCTTTGGATCAGATTACCTAAACTACGGCCTCGATCGAAGATTGACTGTCTCTCTGCCGTCCGATCCGATTGCCTAGATCTACGGTCACGATTAGAACCCAAGACTTGATCTGAGCCGCTCAACCCAACGAACCTAAAACGACGTCGCATATCCACTAACCTATACGGCACTGTTTTGGTTCTGCTTGATTTTCCAATTTAAAATCATTTTCGGATAATCCCAATTATTGATCGGACGGTCACCATTTGTTAGACTCGATTAACCTAAGCCGTTCGATCTATGCTGACTCACCCTAACCGACTAACGGTCGAGCTGACTAGACATCCACGCGGACCAATGGCGGACTGCCACCTAAGCTTTGACCTATTGACTACGCCACGTCAGCTTCGTCTCCAACCTCGCGATTCTGGTGGAATGAACGGCTGAGCATCTCCGGCGATGATCTGACGGTGGAATCTTGACGGAATGGAACGAGACCAGCGGCAATCGACTCGCAATAACCTCTATTTTAACATATCTAAGAATCGCGACATCTAATCCACAGAATCACAAGTATCATGCAAAGTGCCGAGTACGGCCATGGGAGTTCAATCGCAAAGACCACGCGAAATCAGATCGATTCATTCATAGATTGACACGGCAGGACATGCAGAAGACTTACCTCGAGCTCCGATTGAGCTCGCTCGGCCCAAATTTGGTTGGGCAAGGATGAACAGTAGTCGGCTATGAAGGCTAAGTTCAAAGACTCGATTCGGGGTATGTGAGCGAAGTCAATGCAGAATGAAGATGCGACAATGGTCAGTGATGTTTGTTGACACCTAAATTTTGATCAACTTTTTTTTTTTGAAAATTCATAGAAAATCCATAAAAAGTTGAAAAATTGAAAAATCAATTTTGGTGACCTTAGCCAAGCTAAATGAACCATTTTGACCAAAAAAAAAATTCATAATTTTCATTTTTTTAATATATTTTCGAAAAATACAAAAAAAAAGAAAATCAAGAAAAAGAAAATCAAGAAAATCAAGAAAAATAATATTTGAGGTCACAAAAATATATAAAAATATTTGGTATTTTTATTTTTATTTTATCCATTTTTCTGACCTCATAAATAGTAAAATTCAGGTTTGATTTTAGGTGTTCTTTGATCATCATAAAATTGAATTTGGCAAAAATATTAGTAATGATTAAAAGGAAAAGGAGTGAAAACATCATCATTTAAAAGGAAAAGGGGACTAATCATTTTGTCTTCACTTTTTATTATTTTATTATTTTTTTACTTTTTAGTATTTTATTTTATTATTATTTTATTATTTTATTTTTAGTATTTTAGGCACCTCCCCCCATCATCCGTGGCCTTCTCTTCCTTCTCCTATTCCTCCTCCTCCTTCTTCTTCTTCTTATTCCTCTCCCACGCTCATTCCATATATTCTCTCTTCCATTTTTTTTTTGTCATCACACTACCACCCTCCACATTTCTTGCGTTTCCGGCCGATTGGACCGTTGGATCGAGCTGACTTTTTGTGTACAAGGTCTTCTTGACCCCTTCTTCATATCCACCGTTCGGATCTTTAAAAAAATCTCTCAAAGTGGTCGTACAACAGCCAAATCAGAAGCTGTTCCAGGCGTGGGAATTGTATACCCGCCGACATTTCTTGAGTTTCCGGCCGATTGAGCCGTTGGATCGAGCTAATTTTTTGTGTGCAGGGTCTTCTTAACCCCTTCTTCATATCCACCGTTCGGATCTTTAAAAGATCTCTCCAAGTGGTTGAACAGCAGCCAAATCAGAAGTTGTTCCTGGCGCGGGAACTGTTCATCCGCCGGTATTTCTTCAGTTTTCGATCAATTCGACCATCGGATCGAGGTAAAATATTGTGTATAATCTCATCTCAATTCTTTCTTCATCTTCACCGTTCGGATTTGTGAAAATAGTTCAACGTCCCCCTCAGCCGAGCTCGGATTATTGTTTATTTTGTATTTTTTCGTATTTACTGTGTATTTACTTTATGTCATAGCATTTCTATATTTCGCATAAAAGACCTAGAATCGGAAGGCCGAGCCTCCTGTTGGTGTCTAAATATTTACTGTGTATTTACTTTATGTCATAGCATTTCTATATTTCGCATAAAAGACCCAGAATCGGAAGGCCGAGCCTCCTGTTGGTGTCTAAATATTTGCTGTGTATTTACTTTATGTCATAGCATTTCTATATTTCGCATAAAAGACCCAGAATCGGAAGGCTAAGCCTCCTATTGGTGTCCAAGGTGTTTTATTTATTTATTTTCTGTAAATCATATTGTGCTACCCCAGAATCGGAAGGCCGAGCCTCCTGCTGGTGGTTTATACCCCCACACATTGTTGCACGAGCACCGACGGACTCCGACGTCGTAAAATTCACCGGATCCCATCTCTTTTGCTTATGTTTATGTTGTATAATGACTTAATATCTTCTTTATTTTTTTTTTGCATTGTGTTGCGTCCAATAAAAACAAAAACAAATAAAAAAAAATGCTAGATTGGATGGCTGCAGATGAGCCACGTGTCGTGATCCGATGATTTTCAGAATAAAAAATATTTTTAACATTAAAAGAAATGAATTTCGAATTTTACAAAAATTAAAATTATTCGATTGTCACCGAGACGCCACGTGGCGAGTTAGGGACCGTCAGTTGGGATTTATTTTTAGAAAATTTATAAAAAAAAATCAAATAAAAAAAATTCAAAAAAATGAATTATTAAGAAAAAAAATTCAAAAAAATTTGAGAAGAATTGCAGAAAATTCAATCAACTTAGGTACCGAAAGGGCGTCAACTCTGACAGTTGACGTAACTAAGTCCCCGAACCCATTTCTCTGGTTATCGCAGAATTGAATAGAAACTCCCGACTATTCAATAGGGTGGTCCAATCATACCCTCCAAAAAATGATTGGTGGCGACTCCATGGCATGCACACTTAGCACATGTCACCAGACCACACTGAAGGTCGACTACGCATACCTCCGTTGCGATTTGGGTAACGGGCCTTGGGAGAGGCCCGCGTCCGACCAGACTGGACGGCCCATTAGCCCTCGAGAGCCCACCACGGCGAACCTCGAGAGGGTCGCGACAGACTGGCGACTCCGCTGGGGACTTAGAGAACTTGAGCCGATTAAAAAGTTGATTGGTTTTTCTGACATGTTTTATGCAGATGCTCTTCAAGTTGAGGTACGTACTTTAACCCTTGAGGTGTTAAATGTTTTTGCAGATTGGAGAAATAAGGGGTGGAGTACTTGTTAACTCTGTTTTATGCAGGTTGGGCGTAGGAATGAATGATTGTGTGTATGTTTTATATTGAAGCGGTGATTGTTAAATAAGATGCATGTTTATCGCTTTAGCACGACACCGAAAATACACACAACCGCGCCTAAAACCCCGGGCGCCGCCTATAGGAAAACAATAGAAGGGATTGAAAATGGAATCTCCGTGAGGAAAAACACGGGGTAATCCACTTTTCAATTCCGCTCACTTCGAACTATGGATCGAGTCCCAATGCAACGATAGCTGTGCAATGGAATCGGCTCTTTCTAGAACTCGAGGTGGGAACCTTGACCTTAGGTGCCAAACCCTTTGATTTTTAGAAGTTTTATCCTCACTTGTCTCATGTGCATGTCTTTAGATGGTTGGTATATCTAAAATCACCTAAAAAAAATCGGTGATCCTGGAGTCACATCTCGAAGACTGGAACTGGGGCATCTCCAAGTGTTCGGACCACATTCCTTTGATTGATTTGGCATTTTTAGTTCTCTTGTATAAGATTAATTTTGCTGAGATCCTCTCTATATCGTCCCTTAGATTGATTGTTTTAGGGATCTATTTGTATTGTATACATCTTGATAAGGCTCATTTCTATCGAAAATGGGGGCAAATTCCCCAAACCCGTGGAGCATAATGGAATTCATCCCTTCAGTGCAAAATACATTTGGCCGCAGAGCCACTCGTTTGGTGAAAGGACGTATCGTTCCTAATTGATTTTTAATCAGTTCTGGGGATAAGTTTTTCTCCATTTTTTTTTATCTCAGGTGATAAAAGAGACAATGCACCCAAAAGCTCATGCATTCAAATGACAAAACAGACGTCGCCCAGCTGGGGCAAATGAACCGCAGGCGTTGCAAATACCTTCAAGCACGGATGGAGGAATTTGATAGATGTTGTTCATATCAATATGCAACATCAAAACGGAATGCAAATCGAGAGTAAAGTCGTATCGTCCCAATTTATCTTGGATTTGGGAATGCGAGTTGACACTTGTTATTTATCCTTGATAGGGACTCGCCATCAAGGAGAACAGATTTTCACAACCTGTGTAAACTCGCTGGGGCACACGACCAAGGGTAGGATGTATCATTCCAATTTTTATAAAATTTTGGGACATACACTGACATATTTCTTCTTTATCTCCAGGGATCTCCAGCCACGACGGTCAGGTAAGTATCCCTTTCCCCAATCCATTGAAAATGTTAAATAAAAAAATAGAGAGAAAAAGAAAAACTTTTAGAATCTGATGTCCAGAAAAGACATAGAATTCTAATTTATTGACATTCATGTTTTAAAACAGGAGGTTGTCTGAACAGGAATAAAACATGCATGGTGCATCATAAGATTCCCATGAGGGGTAGATTTTGGAGAAAATGAAAAGAATTTTTCCAATAAAAGTTGTTCAGACCGTTTAAAAGGGTGTTTTCTCAGACGAGAGGCGAAGCCTAATCTAAACATGTCCAACACACACTTGAGAGATGAGTGGAGTGAGCAGATAACAAAATCTGGGTCTACGGGGGTAGGGACCATTTGCAGCGATTACATGGGTTGGGACGACGGAGGCATTCGTTTCATATCCCCCAAACACTACAGGTGACCGTTGATAACCCATTCGAACGGCGGTTTTCATTCTTAACCCTGTCAAGAAACACCCCACACTGGGGCAAAAAGGAAGTAAGTCCAGCAGCGTCAGGAGAAAATGGTTAAAAATTTTCTTGCTCGGACTAACATTAATCTTTGTGTGTTGTTTATATGGTAATTCAAGTGCCATAGGATGACGAGAAGCATTCATTCTTTATCCCACACACCGAATCCTTTGCATAGCCAAGTTGAGCCTGCAAAATCATTTCATAAACCCGTTGGTGATCATTGCACATTCCAAGACGAATACAACATCACTTCAGAAACGAAGGAGTTCAAGACTTAGGGTTTGCAAAAAAAAAAAAAATTCCTAAGTTAATGCTTAACCTTGTCAGACCTTTGATCATAGGTCTAACATGATCCCATGAAGATGAGAAAAAGTGGGATTTCAAAAATGAATGAGAAAAATCCACGGCATCGAGAAAAAGCAAAGTGCTTGGTAAAAGCAAGGCCGATGCTCGTGTAAGTTGTTTGATTGATCCACAATGAAGCCGGATGGGAAAAGAGGAAATCCCTAAAGGAGTCAGATCAAAAAGACTACTCCCCAAACGGTGTCAAGCGTGGAGCAGAGACGCAGACAGAGTCATCAGTCTCTTAATGCGACGAAACGCTCTCTGAAGAGCTGGTGCACACCTCAAAATCGGTTGCGCATCCCAAAAACTGAAGGTGCAGAGAGGAAAGGGCAGGTGGTAAATTTGCAATGATCACCAATGTCAAACCCTTCGTAATTTCTAGGCAAAAAACAAGCCTTTTTCGGTCCCCAATCCTACCAATGTTACAACCCTGAAACAGTCTTCTCTGACCAAGACACTTGGGTTAACATATTGCTTAGCTCGAAGAAGTACGAGCAAGACTATTTCTTTCTCATTTTGTAGGGTTCTTGACTTGTAAACCCGAAGCAGATGGTGAAGACTTTCATTCAATGGCCTCGACTCAAAAGTGAGTCCCCCCTTTTTGAAAACCAATATCCAAGCCCAACATTACGGTCCCGTGGAAGACCTCCCGACCGATCAAAATGTATGCGCTGCGAATGAGCCTAAAACCTAGGCACAGGTTAGTAGGGAATTGAGTGCATCCCCTATAAAAACTACTATCTCAAAACAGGTGAAAAGACCTCCTCGTCGAGAAATATTCCAATAGATGTTTTGAACAAACTCTTTTTGGAAATTTCAAATTGTTTGATCCAGATTTGCCGCACAAGGAATTTGTGATCACATCTGTGTGTGGCAAGAATGCTTTGGATAACCTCCAGCATCAAAATGCACATTTCACAATTAAAACTTAAGTCATACGGTTTTTGTCAAATGGACAGCCGTGGTCTTCCCAAAGATTACTAACGTTTTCTTGGTGAAGAAAAATCTTTCAAGCTCAAACTTCTGCAGGATTCTTGGAAACCCCGAATCCCAGAAAAATATTTGCTCCATGGAGTGGAGCACACAGGTTTGAATTTTCTGCAGGATACCTGGAGAACCCAGCTCCCAGAATGTCGCCTCAACAGACTAAAGCGAGGCTTTGTCAAAATAAAATCTTTCACTGCTTCAAAACTGAATTCCCGATAAATTTCGGGATCTTTCAAAAGAAGGGGTGAGGATGTGACCTCTTTTCAAAAATTTAGGCAGTCTCGTCGGACGTGGAGAACCCTCGTCATGAGACCCCTTTTCAAAATTTAGGCAGTCTCATCGGACCTGGAGAACCCTCGTCATGAGACCCCATTTTCAAAAATCAAGCAGTCTCATCAGACGTGGAGAACCCTCGTCATGAGACCCCTTTTCAAAATTTAGGCAGTCTCATCGGACGTGGAGAACCCTCGTCATGAGACCCCTTTTCAAAATTCAAACAGTCTCATCGGACGTGGAGAACCTTCGTCATGAGACCCCTTTTTAAAAAATTAGGCAGTCTCATCGGACGTGGAGAACCCTCGTCATGAGACCCATTTTCAAAGCAAACAAGGTAGAAACCGCCTGAAGGGTCAAACCATGGTAGATACCGCCTGAAGGGTCAAATGAAGGTAGAAACCGCCTGAAGGGTCAAATCAATGGTAGAAACTGCCTGAAGGGTCAACTCAAGGTAGATACCGCCTGAAGGTCAATCCAATAGTGAAAATCACTTAAATGGTCAACTCAATGGTCCGATCCACCATACGGATCAAAATCCTTGGCAAATCCCAAATGGGACGCGTCTTCCTTTGATTCCTATCAGTTAGGAATCCCATTATGGTTTGACCTACCATACGGGTCAGAGCTTAACCTCTCTAGGACACTCTAGAAACGAGTCCCTAGAAATTCTCTCGAATCCATCAAACACCGCGAAAAATCGCACAAACATCGAACAGGTAAGTGGCAGGTATGTCTCTCTATTATCTCACTCTCTCATGTCAAATGAATGTTTCCCCCTTCAAGAAAGAGCATACATGGACAAGCATGAAAATTGGATGTCATGACTCCTTTTCCTTTAGTTTCCCGAGTCGAGTCGATCAGGACTCAGGTGTCACCTTATCTTTGAGAGAAACCTCTAACGAGATTCCTCTCAAAGAGGGGCAGCTGTTGACACCTAAATTTTGATCAACTTTTTTTTTTTGAAAATTCATAGAAAATCCATAAAAAGTTGAAAAATTGAAAAATCAATTTTGGTGACCTTAGCCAAGCTAAATGAACCATTTTGACCAAAAAAAAAATTTCATAATTTTCATTTTTTTAATATATTTTCGAAAAATACAAAAAAAAAGAAAATCAAGAAAAAGAAAATCAAGAAAATCAAGAAAAATAATATTTGAGGTCACAAAAATATATAAAAATATTTGGTATTTTTATTTTTATTTTATCCATTTTTCTGACCTCATAAATAGTAAAATTCAGGTTTGATTTTAGGTGTTCTTTGATCATCATAAAATTGAATTTGGCAAAAATATTAGTAATGATTAAAAGGAAAAGGAGTGAAAACATCATCATTTAAAAGGAAAAGGGGACTAATCATTTTGTCTTCACTTTTTATTATTTTATTATTTTTTTACTTTTTAGTATTTTATTTTATTATTATTTTATTATTTTATTTTTAGTATTTTAGGCACCTCCCCCCATCATCCGTGGCATTCTCTTCCTTCTCCTATTCCTCCTCCTCCTTCTTCTTCTTCTTATTCCTCTCCCACGCTCATTCCATATATTCTCTCTTCCATTTTTTTTTTGTCATCACACTACCACCCTCCACATTTCTTGCGTTTCCGGCCGATTGGACCGTTGGATCGAGCTGAATTTTTGTGTACAAGGTCTTCTTGATCCCTTCTTCATATCCACCGTTCGGATCTTTAAAAAAATCTCTCAAAGTGGTCGTACAACAGCCAAATCAGAAGCTGTTCCAGGCGTGGGAATTGTATACCCGCCGACATTTCTTGAGTTTCCGGCCGATTGAGCCGTTGGATCGAGCTAATTTTTTGTGTGCAGGGTCTTCTTAACCCCTTCTTCATATCCACCGTTCGGATCTTTAAAAAGATCTCTCCAAGTGGTTGAACAGCAGCCAAATCAGAAGTTGTTCCTGGCACGGGAACTGTTCATCCGCCGGTATTTCTTCAGTTTTCGATCAATTCGACCATCGGATCGAGGTAAAATATTGTGTATAATCTCATCTCAATTCTTTCTTCATCTTCACCGTTCGGATTTGTGAAAATAGTTCAACGTCCCCCTCAGCCGAGCTCGGATTATTGTTTATTTTGTATTTTTTCGTATTTACTGTGTATTTACTTTATGTCATAGCATTTCTATATTTCGCATAAAAGACCTAGAATCGGAAGGCCGAGCCTCCTGTTGGTGTCTAAATATTTACTGTGTATTTACTTTATGTCATAGCATTTCTATATTTCGCATAAAAGACCCAGAATCGGAAGGCCGAGCCTCCTGTTGGTGTCTAAATATTTGCTGTGTATTTACTTTATGTCATAGCATTTCTATATTTCGCATAAAAGACCCAGAATCGGAAGGCTAAGCCTCCTATTGGTGTCCAAGGTGTTTTATTTATTTATTTTCTGTAAATCATATTGTGCTACCCCAGAATCGGAAGGCCGAGCCTCCTGCTGGTGGTTTATACCCCCACACATTGTTGCACGAGCACCGACGGACTCCGACGTCGTAAAATTCACCGGATCCCATCTCCTTTGCTTATGTTTATGTTGTATAATGACTTAATATCTTCTTTATTTTTTTTTTTGCATTGTGTTGCGTCCCATAAAAACAAAAACAAATAAAAAAAAATGCTAGATTGGATGGCTGCAGATGAGCCACGTGTCGTGATCCGATGATTTTCAGAATAAAAAATATTTTTAACATTAAAAGAAATGAATTTCGAATTTTACAAAAATTAAAATTATTCGATTGTCACCGAGACGCCACGTGGCGAGTTAGGGACCGTCAGTTGGGATTTATTTTTAGAAAATTTATAAAAAAAAATCAAATAAAAAAAATTCAAAAAAATGAATTATTAAGAAAAAAAATTCAAAAAAATTTGAGAAGAATTGCAGAAAATTCAATCAACTTAGGTACCGAAAGGGCGTCAACTCTGACAGTTGACGTAACTAAGTCCCCGAACCCATTTCTCTGGTTATCGCAGAATTGAATAGAAACTCCCGACTATTCAATAGGGTGGTCCAATCATACCCTCCAAAAAATGATTGGTGGCGACTCCATGGCATGCACACTTAGCACATGTCACCAGACCACACTGAAGGTCGACTACGCATACCTCCGTTGCGATTTGGGTAACGGGCCTTGGGAGAGGCCCGCGTCCGACCAGACTGGACGGCCCATTAGCCCTCGAGAGCCCACCACGGCGAACCTCGAGAGGGTCGCGACAATGTTCAAGGAGTGAAACGTACATAATAATCGAAAGAATGAACAAGAAATGCAAGATCTGCCATTGAAGCTCAATGAAGAACTCGAAGCTGTGACTTACCGATTTCCGCGATCTCAGGCTGTATGGTCGGCGGCGATTGCTTCCTGGCACACTAGGTGAACCCCCGACGGTCTTCTTTGGCTTTGGTTTGGCCGGAGACGGCCCAACCAACGCCTTCCAATCGAGCTCAAGTTCTCGACGACGGGGGTCGGAGAACGAGCTCTGCCTTGCGTTCTCTCTCTCTCTCGCGATTCAGTTCACCTCTCCCTAACTGAATCAATCTCTCTCCTCTTCGCGAAGGCTTTCTGCCTTATATACCATTTTCAGTTTTAGCGCCGAATTCGGGAAGTTGGAAAAGGTGACCTTCGCACGTGAAAACACGTGCGAAATGGTCACCGACGACCGCTTTTCAACGGGTATCAAATGGCAATTCTGTTCGGGGCCCTTGGCGACTGCATTTGGCACGAATTTGGGCGAATTTCATCCAAATCCTGTCGTCGTTGACTTTCACAGGTGCTGTGGCCTTGACCAGCTGATTACTCTCCGTTCCGGCGACCATTGATCCTCATTTCGGTCCCAATCGACGGGAAACGTCCTAAGGAATCAAACGCCCACAAGTGTGTCTTCGATCATCGCCGATTGGTCTGTCAATTTAACTATCAAAGCTCGGCATTTTATTGTTCATTTGTGCAGACTCCCGGGGAAGATGAAGACACTGTAGCAGATCGGTTCGACCGGTTCGACCGGCGGTCTAACCGGTCCGAACCGGTTCCAATTTGGGATTTTCAAAATTAGTCTAAATCTGTTGGGAATTTTTACAATTAAATTTCAGAATTGAGTTTAGGGCATGGATTTTATCTAAAAATGTGGTTTTGCCCAAAATTTCACCTCAATTTCTATAAAAACCCCAAATTTCTATTTAATTACAAAATTAGGGATTGTGCAATTGAAGGTTCAAATGACCAAATTGGGCCAAATTACCTATCCCAATCGATTCAGAATGGTAAAAATCATTGGGCAGCATGTTCAATTTGTAATGATAGCCCTTGAATTGAAAGTAATTTCAATTATGCTCAAATTCAAGGAGTAAAATGCAATTAAGTTTTCAATTGAGAAATTTGTCCGAACAATTAGGTCAAATTGAAATAGGGGACAGTTAGATTGAATGTCAAGATCCTAAAAAAATGCGAAAATTACAAATTAAAAGACTCAATTGATATTTTTTTCTCAGATTCTATAGCATGGGTTACAAAGGAATACCTATAATTGAATCCGATTTTGAACTTCTTGTGAGGTCAAAAATACAAGGGATTAAAAATAAAAATATTGGCTATTTTTTCATATTTTTGTGACCTCAAATGCTATTTTTCCTGATTTTTTGAGTATTTGTTATTTTCTAAAAAATACCAAAAATGTGAAAAATATGGAAAATTATTTTTTGTTCAAGAATGCTTCCTTGGGCTTGGTCAAGGCCACCAAAGTTGATTTTGTAATTGTTTTGACTTTTTATGAAATTTTTTTGTGATTTTTCAAAAATAAAACTGAAAAAGACTAGGTCAAAAATCAGGTGTCAACAGCTGCCTCTCTTTGAGAGGAATCTCGTGAGAGGTTTCACTCAAAGACAGGTGACACCTAAGTCTAGACTGACTCTACTGGGGAAAAGAAAAATGAATCTTGACACTTAATCTTTCTTGTCCCGCTGGTGAACGCTCTGTTTGTTCTGCTTTGGCTAATGTGAGAGAGAGACGGGATAGAGATGCTCACCTGTTGCTTACCTGTTGATCACCTTCCATATGCTCATGTGGCATGCGCAGTGTATAGCGAGTTCAAGTGAATTCCTAGGGACTCGTCTTTTGAGTATCCTGTGGCGGTTAAACTCTTGCCTGTATGGTAGGCCGTACGAGATTGTGATTCCTATACTTGACAGGAACCTGTGAATGACGCACCCAGTCTCTTAGGGATTGTCGGAAGTTTTGATCCGTATGGTGGATCAGACCATGAATAGGACTTCTCTTTGCTTGGAACCTATGGATGACGCACCCAGTCTCTTAGGGATTGTCGAACATTTTGATCCTTCGGGGGGATCAGGCCGAGAATAGGACTCTTCTCTGCTAGGAACCTATGGATGACGCAGCTAGTCTCTTAGGGATTGTCGAACATTTTCATTCTTCAGGGGGATCAGGCCGAGAATAGGACTTCTCTCTGCTAGGAACCTATGGATGACGAACATGGGGAGTTGGCGACAAAAAACAGGACAGTGGTCCATGCCGATTTTTGGCAACCACGCGCAGCGGCGCTCTACCACGAGCTCAGGGAAGACGGAGGAGGGTCTAAGGATGCCGTTGGGGGTGGCGGTGGCCGCCGGTTCGGCGAGATCGAAGAAAAACCCGAGCCGACCTCAAAAACAGGGCACCAAGGTTCTCGGGCCTGTTCGCGGTGGCTTCGGCGACGGGGTGGCTTCGGCTTAGTGGTGAGGAGGTTGGAGGACGTCGGTGAGGTGGTGGTAGGTGGCGACGACGCCGTACGAGGTCAGATAAGGAGGGGTGGTCTCGGGTTCAAGGGGTCCGAAACATGGCCGGGACTTCGGGAGCTGTTTCGCGACTGTTCGGTGGCCAAAGGTTGTCGGGACGGCGGCAACAGAGCGGCAGCGATGCGGCTCGAAGGTTAGAGGTGAAGGCCGGAGGAGGTGGCGCACAAAGCCGACGGGAGGAGGAGAATGGAGGTTCTGTCGGGGTTCCATGGGAAAGGGAAGGGGAAGCAGAGAGAGAGAACGTGAGCGTGAGAGAGAGAGAGAGAGAGAGAGAGAGAGAGAGAGAGAGAGAGAGAGAGGCAGGAGAGAGAGAGACATGTGAGAGATGGCTGATGGGAGGCATGGTGGGGTCCACTAGAAGACTTTCAAGGCTTTTGTCCCATGTGCACAAATAATTGAGGGGCATTTTGATCTTTTGGCATTTTTGAACTGAAATGAAATTCGTTGTACTGAACGAAGGGTAATTTTGGTAATTTCGGTAATTTCATAGGCTAGGCTCGGTTAGGATTAGACTCGGGTCGCAAGGATTGAAATTCGAATTCACGACGACTAAGAATTCGGAACCTAATCTAAAGCGACTGAATTTCAATATTAATCTATTTTATTGAATTCAAGACTTCACAGAAGTCGAATTTCCAAGGAGTCACAACTCTCCCCCACTTAGGAAATTTCGTCCTAGAAATTGAAGTATTGCTACAACCCTTCAAACAAATAAAAATACCTAACCCTCACGACTTCCTCAATCCCTCTAATAGTTCCTTCAGGTCCATGGTGTTACCAAACCACCTTAATTAGCGGAATTGTCTTATTCCGGAGCACTCGCTCTTTCCCATTCACGATTCTGATTGGAATTTCCACAAATGATGTTCGCTTATCCAATTCAATTTCCTCAACTCAGTACCTGAGCGGGGTCCAGTTCACACTTTCTTAATATCGACACGTGGAAGACATTATACCTGATCGAGTCTCAGTGGTAACACAAGACAATATGCAAAATTTTCAATTCTTTCTAAAATCTCTAAATGTCCGACTTACCTTGGCTTAGCTTTCCTTTATTTCCAAAACAAGATGTTCCTCTCCTAGGCGACGCCTTCTAAAGATATAATCCATCTGAAATTCCAAAGGTCTTTGCCTCTTATCGGTGTAACTTTTCTGATGACTCTGAACTGTCTTCAGTTTGTTTCTGATAACCTTGATAGCGCCCGTCGACTATTCCACTAATTCAGATTCAGTAATTTCTTTTCTTTTTCCAACTCTGTCCAAATAGACTTGCGTTTTACACGCTCTACTATACAGTGCCTCGGAAAGTATCATCCTAATGCTCTGATAGTAACTGCTATTTAGGCAAACTCCACCATGTGTAACTGTTCCTCCCAATTACCCTAAAATTCAAAGTGCATGCCACAAACCCGTACTCCAAAGTCTGAATTGCCTTTTCAAACTGACCATTCGTCTTCGGATGATAGGCCACACTGAACTACAATCTCTTCTTTCCAAAATTTATATCACGCTTATTTCAAACAACTCATTATCTCCACTCTAGACACCGAAACCACAAAGCGACCTTCAAACCCAAGTCAGATTCAAACTTACGATCCTCGTTTACCAATATGCCACAATTCCGTATGCACAATTCGTTTAACCAGGTTGAGCTATCCAATTCTAAAGATTCAACTCGACCTGTGACCAACTAATCTTGCTGTCCAACCCAACTGTCCGTTGTCCTGGTAACCACAGTAATTTAAACTTTCCCCACGAATCGATTAACCATTTCTTAACTACCGAAGAGAAGAATTTAATACTGCTTCTCCTCTTGTTCCATAGATATCAATTACTACTACCACTAATAGCAATTTGAGCATTCTGTTACCAGGAGAAGGTCGACTAATGATTCGCCTCTTCTTCAACATCATGAGGTTTGAAATCACCACTTGTTATCTCTTGAAACATCTGAAGAATCACTGAATTCAGACGCCAAATCAAACTGAGCGTCAAGCCATCCATTCTGTCGAACAAGGTCAGCTCACAAGTGACTGACGAGTCGAGGACCACCTCAAATATTCCAGTTTAGGGTTGGAATCACCCGTTCCCAAACCAATAGTACCATTGAACACTGTCAAGATCACCTCTCATGACCAACTCAAGTTGATGTAGGATTGGTTCAACTCAACCCGCATTCTTCCAACAACACGTCACACGACTCAGGGTGATCAGCCCTTTGACTAGTGCGCGGTTGGTACGAGGTTCTAGTACAAATCGTTCCTAACTAGCTCCATGGCACTCCTAAATATAGATCAATGCCAGCTTGCAAATCCTGCCACGAATCAATCCATGTTTAACTTCAGGGTGATCCTACGGTTGATTTACAGCTAAACAAGATCAACCCAATTCGATCCACACTTGATTTAAGATCGCCACACAGTCGAATCTCAATCAACAACACAATCGATTGGTAAATCAGGCCATCATCCACGTCGAGGGCGACCTCTAAACTCTCGGTGGCTTCCTCAACCCTTGGTCGTTATTTGCGAGTAGTCTGAGTCCTAAGCTTGGGCCAGTCCTAGATCTTAGGGCATCACTCCACACCAAGTTGAGTCATTCGTCCCTTGACTTCTTGAAAGTTTCATCACGAATTCATCGTGATCTTCTCCCATCTTTACTCTAGAATTCCAAATGACTACAATAATCCGCTAGGCTTGTAATGCTGTTCTTTGAGCTATCGATATACCAAAATCTTAATCCTTTGCTTGGCCATACTAGCCTTCCTATCAACCCCTTAGTAACATTACCTCAAATCCTGATGTCTCCTCGAATTATCTGGACTAATGTTACGGCTACTGCAAAGGGTTCCGTCAGGTTTTCTGCTTTATCAACAGCAAGACCCTTATGGTCATTATTCCAAGAAATCACGTGGCCCTACTATGCTTCCGATGCGCCCCTTTGATAATTAGTCTCCCTTAATTGTCACATCTCGCAATCTCAATAATCTACGCATTCAACTGGTGATCCTACCACATCGACCATCCTTAGACTTCACTCCGAACTTTCCTTGTTTGTCTTCACTATCATTGTTCTATGCACATATCTAAGGTTTCATCAATTACAGTCATCAGACAATGTACTCTTCACCATGGCTTTATTAGGTTACTAACCAACCGAACCATACGGGCCTCAAATCATCCCAAGACTACCTTCGACATACAGCAAGGCCTTCTCCGATCAAGGTTCGGAGGTATGACCCATCCTTCACTGATTCTGCAAAGCACATAAGTCTTACTTACCCAAGACATCCTAATTCATCTACTACCCTTTTGTCCATCATCCGAAATACAACACAACGCACTCACAAATACATTCTTCACCTTGAGATCCCAATTTAAACAAGTGTAGTGGAAGGCTTTTCTCATCATTCATCAACTATTATCTGCCTTCACGTTGATTCTTATTAGTTCGAATCTTCCGACTTCCCGGGGACCAATTACATCTTAAAGATCACTTCTTAATCCTCTCCCGCTTCCTTACGAGTATCGATCGCATCACCACTTAAGTTCAACAACGAAAGTCAAGATCAAAATCATTGTCATATCATGCAATTCAAGCTTATCAACTTCTTTTCACAACACGTTTATAACTTGCCGAACTTAAGAAGCTTCGAATGCTTGTCAATACCAGTGGTCTTGGTCAATCCATGACCATCTCCATCTGAGTTGGATCTACTGAAATTATGTTACGCCCCGTGTCCTTGCGAGCGCGCCAACATCACCCTAACGTCGTTCCTTGTTGCGAACATACCCAGGATCGAACGACACACGATAAACAACTGAATGCAAATGCTCATGCGGAAGCGACAACTTAACTCCATACCAAATATAAATAAAAGATGACTTTAGGAAAACAACATCGATACATAGCATAAGGTAGATCCAGTTTTACACAACAACTTAAAGATAAATGACATACATAAAAGGATTAGGGAAAGGGTTGTTAGCCTAAACAAAAAGGGGTCAATAGGCTAGGTTAAGCGTCACTATCCTAAGGGCGCTTCCAAAAAAGTCGGTGTGACTAGTCATCTAAAGGTCAGGCTCGCTGACGTCTGAAAAGTTCTCGTCTGCCACGGGATCGTACTCAACCCAGTCACCCGGCTGTACTTCCCTCGGGACTTCTTCTTCTTCTTCCTCTTCCTCTTCCTCTTCTTCTTCTTCTTCTTCTTCCTCTTCCACTTCTTCATCTTCTTCCTCTTCCTCTTCCACTTCTTCATCTTCTTCCTCTTCCTCTTCCTCTTCTTATTCGGGGTCAGCCACCCTCTCCATAGCCTCGCCTTTTGCACCTGCAATTGTCGCGACCCTCTCGCGAGCGCGGAGGGTTAATGGGCCGCCCGATCGCTGGCTGGATCGGACGCGGGCCTCTCCCAAGGCCCGTTTCCCAAGTCGCAACTGCTGGATGTACGTGGTCGACCTTCAGTGCGGTCTAGTGACATGTGAAAAAGTGTACATGCCAAGGAGTCGCCACCAATCGTTTCGTGGAGGGTACGATCGGAAACCCTATCGAATAGTTGGGAGTGGTCTATTCGATCCTGCGGAAACCAGAGAAGTGGCTTAGCTACGTCAACTGTCAGAGTTGACGCCCTTTCGGTACCTAAGCTGAATGGTTTATCTGATCTTAGGATTTCATACAAACGAGTGGGGTACAGATCTTAAATCTAGGAGTTCATGCAGATGGGAATATCTACCCTATCACTCACAATCATTAAAAATAAGTGCGCAAATCAGGGATCCAATACATGCGGATAAAACACATGAAATCAACATGGCATCCCTAATGAGGCCCTATTAGCCTAGAGAAGTATCAATCAAGGTTTAGGAGTAATTTGGACATGATTCGCCCATGAGGGGCAGAATCGTAATTTTGAATAATTCGGAGAAAATTTACCCTCAAAAGGGTAAATCTGTCATTTTAGATGAATTGGGAATTCAAAAGACAGAGGAAATAGGATTGGCCATCAATCCAATCCATTTCCTATTTTTCGGGAATTTCCAGGATTTTTCTGGAATTTAAAAGTGATTTTACCCTTGGAGGGGTAAAGTCGTCATTTTGGACAAAGATGAGAACTAAAAGTCTCAAATATTAGGGTCGGTCGTCCACCTGACCCAAACCCTAACTTCAAGCAATTTTCAGAACTCGATTGAGATAAGAAAGACGATTTTCCCTTTAAAGGGCAAAATCGTCATTTTGAGAAAAGAGGCGGGACTCGAAAACCCAAACCTAAGAATTGGTCGTCTAATCGACCCTAATTCTCACCTTGACATTATCGGCCTTTTCTATCATGCATAGCAGAGGCGACCTACCCCTAAAGGGTAACGTCGTCATATCTTGAGAAATTGGATAAGAAAACCCAAAAATAGGGTTGACCAGTTGTCTGTGGTCAACCCTCGATTTTTTGGGGTTTCTGGAGTGTCTAGGATTTTTCCACAATTTTTCCACAATTTTTTTGGAATTTTCTGGCATTTTCTAGCATTTTTTAGATTTTTTTGAAATTTTTCCGATTTTTTATTTTTTAAAATCATTTTCTGATTTTTTTTATTTAAAAAAAATGATTCGGACCGGGTCGACCCGACCCACTCGGGCCGGAACCCGGCCCAGACCCGGACCCGCGAAAAACCTTGATCGAAACGACGCCGTCTGATGCTCTTCTGATTTTCAGATTATTTGGCACTGATCTGACGGTCCCTAATAGACCACGTGGCTAATCCACGGCAGTTGGATGGGCTGACTGAAATCTACGGCCTAGATTGAGCAAAGACCTGACCAGAGCCGTCTGATCGACTTACCAAAATCTACGGTCAAGATTAGAACGCAAGACTCGATCTGGACCGTTCACCCTCTCTAACTTAAAACGACGCCGCACTGTTACTATCCTAAACGACACCGTTTCAGCTCGTTTTGATTTAAAACTATTTTCAGATAATTCCTAATTACTGATCGGACGGTCACTGTTTATTGGACTCGATTATCCTCAGCCGTTGGATCTACCCATTCGAATAACAACCTCCAACGGCCAGCTGACTGGACTGACACGTGGACCTATGGCGAACTGACACCTCATACTTTGACCTGTTGACCGCGCCACGTCAGCTTCGTCTTCAACCTCGCGACTCCGACAGGACGGACGGCTGTGCCTCTCCGGCGGTGATCTAACGGTTGAACCTTGATGAAATCGTGCGAGACCAGCGCTAATCGGCTCGCAATCAACTCTATCCTAACATATCTAAGGATTGAGACATATAATTCACAGAATCAAGAACATCGTACGAGTTGCCGGATACGGCCATGGAAGCTCGATCATTCGATTTACTCGAAATTAGAGAAATTCAGTCACAGAATAGCACCAATGGAGGTTCAGAAGACTTACCTCGAGCTCCGATTGAGCTCGCTCGGCCCAGATTTGGCTGGGCAAGGATCGGCTATGGAGGCTAAATCGGAGGACTCGATTCAGGGTATGCGAGCAAAGTCGATGCAAAATGGAGATGCGAGCGTGGTCAGTGATGTTCGGGGAATGAAACGCACACAATAATTGCATGATTGAGCAAGGAATGCAAGGTCTGCCATTGAAGCTCAATGAAGAACTCGAAGCTATGATTTACCTGTTCTTGCGATTTCGCGAGGCGTGGCCGGTGGCGATCGCTTCCTGACGCTCTGGGCGAACTTTAGATGGTCCTCCCTGGCTTTGGTTTGGCCGGAGATGGCCCAACCGACGCCTTGCAGTCGAGCTCAAGTTCTCGACGACAGGGGTCGGAGAACGAGCTCTCTATTGTGTTCTCTCTCTCTCGCGCGATTCTGTTCTCTCCTCTCTAACTGAATCTCTTCTTTTTTTAAACAGAAAACGAACGCAGGCTTTTATAGCTCTTCGATTTTCGGCGCCGAACGGTGGACCTCCAACTGACTCGGTTTGGCACGTGTAGTCACGTGCAATTGGGTCAAAACGAAGTCGGGGAAGATGGGCATTTCGCTCAGTTCCTTTTGGTTCCGCGGTGAGCTCCATTTCGCACGAATTTGGCAAAGATTTGAGCTGTTTTTGCCTTTGTTGACTTTTGCAGGTCCGAAGGTTTGACTGGCCGATTACTCCCTGCTCCGGCGGCGTTAGATGGTGCTGTTGGTGTCGATCGACGGGGGAAGATGGGAGGAACAAAATGCCCACACTTCTTCTTTCAATTGGTCGCGAATTGACCTTCAATTTTGTCTTCAAAACTCAGTCGATTCACCATTCATCTGCTCGAGCTCTTTGGGGAAGACGACACTGTAGCGGACCGGTTTGACCGGTCTGACCGGCGGTCTGACCGGCGGTCTGACCGGTCTGAACCGGTTCCGAACGGGATTTTTCAAATTAATCCCAAATTAATGGGAAAATTTTGCAATTAAACCTCAAAATCGAATCTAGAGCATGAATTCTATCTAGAAATGTGGTTTTGCCCAAAAGTTTTCATCAATTTCTACAAAACCCCCAAATTTTCATTTAATTGGAAATTGGGGATCGTGTAATTGAGGGTGCAAATGATCAAATTGAGTCAAACCACCTGTTCCAATCGATTTAAAATGGTGAAATCCATTGGGTAGCATGTTCAATTTGTAATTATAGTCCTTGAATTGAAAGTAATTTCGATTATGCTCAATTTCAAGGACTAAAATGCAATTATGTTTGCAATTGAACAGCTTGTCCGAGCAATTTGGTCAAATTGAAATGGGGGACAATTAGATTGAATGTCAAGATCCTATAAAACGCCAAAATTGCAAATTAAAAGACTCAATTATTATTTTTTCTTCAAATTCAATAGTACGGGTTACAAAGGAACACCTAAAATTGAATCTGATTTTGATTTTTTTGTGAGGTCGAAAATACAAGGGATTAAAAGGAAAAATATTGGATATTTTTCCATATTTTTGTGACCTCAAATACTATTTTTCTTGATTTTTTAAGTGTTTTTCTATTTTCCAAAAATACTAAAAAATATGAAAAATATGAAAAATTATTTTTTGGTCAAGAATGGTTCCTTGGGCTTGGCCAAGGCCACCAAAGTTGATTTTGTAATTTTTTGACGTTTTATGAATTTTTTTATGATTTTTCAAAAAATAAAAATGAAAAAGGCTGGGTCAAAAATCAGGTGTCAACAGCTGCCCCTCTTTGAGAGGAATCTCGTGAGAGGTTTCTCTCAAAGACAGGTGACGCCTGAGTCTAGACCGACTCAACTGTGGAAAAGAAAAACGAATCTTCACACTCAATCTTTCTTGTCCCGCTGGTGAACGTTCTGTTCTGCATTCTTTAGCTGAAGTGAGAGAGAAAGTAGAGAGACCCACCTGTTACTTACCTGTTGATTACCCGCCTGATGCTCGTACGGCATGCGCGGTGTACAGCGGGATCAAGTGGATACCTAGGGACTCGTCTTTTGAGTATCCTAGGGCGATTAAACTCTAGCCTGTATGGTAGGCCGTACCAAAATGGGATTCCTATACTTAACATGAACCTGTGAATGACGTACCCAGTCTCTTAGGGATTGTCAGAAGTTTTGATCCGTATGGTGGATCAGAACATGAATAGGACTCCTTCTTGCTAGGAACCTATGGATGACGCACCCAGTCTCTTAGGGATTGTCAGAAGTTTTGATCCGTATGGTGGATCAGACCATGAATAGGACTCCTTCCTGCTAGGAACCTATGGATGACGCACCCAGTCTCTTAGGGATTGTCAGAAGTTTTGATCCTTCAGGGGGATCAGGCCGAGAAATAGGATTCTTCTCTGTTAAGAACCTATGGATGACTCTCCCAGTCTTTTAGGGATTATCGGACATTTTGATCCTATATTCTAAGGAATTAACTAGGATTTATACAAGTGAGGTGTGCCTAACCTTCAGGCTTTATCAAATGGGCTATTCTGGGTTTAGGGGTTACCCAGAACCTCACAGAAAGCTGATTCCGAAAATTGTCCTTTCGACATGCGAGGCGTTATTCTGGGATTTGGGGATTCCAAGTATCCTGCAGAAAACTTAGACCTGCAAATTTGAAATCTCACAGAGGGATGATTTCGGAGATTGTCCTTTTGATATGTGAGGTGACATTCTGGGATCTGGGAGCTCCAAGTATCCTGCAGAAAGATCAAACCTACAAAATTGTTCATAAGAATGTGTTTTCCTGAGATGTGGAATTAGCAGGGATCCTGTAGGAAAGTAAACTTGAAAGCTCTTCTTCATAGAGCAAGGCATCCTTCTAGAATCTGGGGTTACCGTGATTCCAAGAGAAGTTGTGCTCTTCTGAGATCTGGGATTGCCAAGAATTCTGCAGAAGTTTAGACATGTTAAACGTTTCTCACCAAGAGTGATACAAGCTATTTTAGGAGCTGAAGTCATCAAGAATCTTGCTGAAGCTCTAATCTAAAATTTTTTATTAAAGACACATCAATGGTCTTTAAATGATATCTGATGTCAGACTGACAGCACTTTATGACTTATGACATAGTCATGAAAAAATTTCAATGAATGCATTACGAGGTTGGAGGTTATCCAAAACACCTTGCAATATACGGGAGTGATCAAAAGTTCCTTGCGGGGAAGGTTTGAATCAAACAATCTAAAATTACCAAAAGAGTTTGGTTAAAATGTCCAACGGAGTATTCTCATCAAAGAGGACTTCTTACCGTTTTGAGGTAATGGTCTTTTACCAAGAATGCACTCGAACTTCCTATCAAACCTGCGCCCAGGGTTCAGGATCATTCGCAGTGAATACACCTTGATCGATCATGAGGACTTCCAAGGGACCGTAATGTTGGGCTCGGTCAACGGTTTTCAAAGGGGGACTTGCGTGCAAGTCAAGGCTTTTGAAGAGGAGTCTTCAATGTCTGCTCCGGGTTTACAAGTCAAGAAACCTGCAAAAATGAGAGAGAAATAATCTTGCTCGAACTTCTTCGAGCTAAGCTTAGACATTAAACCCTATGTCAATCCATGTGCCTTAATCTGAAAAGGCTCTTCAGGGTTGTAACGTAGGCAGGTTTGGGGACCAAAAAGGCTTGTTTTTGGCTCAGAATACGTGGAGGGTCTAACATTGGTGATCACTGCAGGTTTGCCGCCGATCTTGTCCCTTCTCGTCCAAAGAGCGTCTTTGGTCTTTGAAGTGTATATTTGTCTTTAGAGAACGTCTCTCTCATGTCAAGACGGCGTTAACATCTTGTCTACACTTTCGTCATCTGAGTGTGACATGATTTGGGAGCATCTTTCGCAGTCTAGCTCCCTTGGAATTTTTCTTACTAGTGACCTATACAAAGGTATCATGCCCCCTTTTGGCATTTACAAGATTAAACACATAATTCACAAGTGTACAAGTATTTGGATGGGCACTGGCCTTGCTTTTACCAGGCACTTTGCTTTTTCTTGATGCCCAAGATCAAATTTTTCTCTTCTCTCTTTTTTGAGACCCCATCTTTTCTTTTCTTTTAGGGATCAGAATTTTCAAATGAATGTGCTAGATGTATAGCTTGAATCTCAGCACTCGAACATTAATCTAGGAATTTTTCACAAATCCTGTGTTTTTGAACTCTTCCGCTCTTGAAGTGACGTCGTTTCCACCTTGGAATATGCAATGATCACCAACGGGTTTGTGAAATGAACGTATAGGCTCAATTGGGCAGTGCGAAGGGTAAAAGTGTATATGATAGAGAAACGAATGCTTTTCGTCATCCTAGAGCACCTGAATTACCATAGAAGTTAAAATGACAAGCAACACACGAAGATTGATGCAAGTCTGAGCAAGAGAATTTCTAACCATTTACCTCTTGATACCGCTGGACGTACCTCTAGTTTGCCCCAATGTGGGGTGGTTCTTGACAGGGGTATGGAATGAAATCGCCGTTCAAAGGGTTATCAATGATCACCTGTAGTGTTTATGATAGAGAAACGAATGCCTCCGTCGTCTCGATCCATGTAATCACTGCGAATAACCCTTACGTCCGTAGGTCAAGGTCTCGCTATCCTTACCACTCCACTTATCTCTCAAGTGTGTATGGGACGTGTTTGGACCAGGCTTGCCTCTTTTCTAAGGAATCATCCTTTTGAACGGTTTAAATAACTTTTGTCGGAAAAGTTCATTTTGTTTTTTCCAAAACTTACCCTCCAAGGGGATTTATGATGCACAATGCATATTTCAATCATGTTCAGATAACCTCCAAGTTTTAAATATGAATGCCAATGACATGACTGTGAGAATTTTGCGTTTTTCTAGACATGAGATTTGAATGCATGCTAGATTCCAAGAAGCCTTCAAATTCTATCAATAAGGATTCTGACAGTCTTGCAAACCTAAAAGATTGGGAAAGGAATACTTACCTGCCCAGCGCGGCTAGGGATTCCTGCAAAACATAAAAAGAATATGTCAGTGTATGCTCTCGAATTTCAGAAAATTAGAACGATACACCTTACCCTTGATCATGCCCTCCAATGGAAGTGGATAGATTCACAAAAATCTGCATTTTTCTTAACAACACAAGATGGTTAAGTTGTTCTAAAATTTCTTGAAATTCTCAGTCTTTGGAGAAGAAGACGTGCACCTGACCACCATGACGCTAGGTCTCCTTGATCATGCGTTCCAACTTATCGCGACCCTGCTTCCTTGGATCATGCAATATTGAACACATGCTAATGTATGCATAGATGCATGACATGCTTATGCAAAGACTATTATGAAGAGTAGGCTCAATTCGAGGCAGGGCATATGACCGGAATCTGATTTTATTTCAAGGGTAATATTTCTTCACAGCATCTGAATTCACAGGGTGCCCGAGTTCTTCTCCCTCGGAGTTTACAAGAATTAATGCTCCTCCCGTGAGGATCTTCTTAACAATGTAGGGGCCTTCGTAATTTGGAGTGAATTTTCCCCCTGGATGGGTAGTACTCGGCAAAACTTTCCTAATTACCAAGTCATTTACTTCGAAGTTTCTGGTCTTGACCTTTCGATTGAACGCCCTGGCTACCCTCTTCTGGTAAGTTTGTCCATGGAAAATGGCTTTAAGACGTTTCTCATCTATTAAGTTCAGCTGTTCATATCTGTGCTTGAAATACTCTGACTCAGAGAGTTTATTTTCGGATAAGATTCTCAAAGAGGGAATCTTAACTTCTACTGGTAGAACTGCTTCTGTCCCATATACCAAACTATAGGGAGTTGCCCCTGTAGAAGTCCTGATCGACGTTCGGTAAGCCATCAAGGCGAAGGGCAGCCTTTCGTGCCAATCCCTGTAGTTTTCTGCTGTTTTAGCCAAAATCCTCTTGATGTTTTTATTGGCTGCTTCCACTGCCCCATTCATCTGTGGGCGGTAAGGAGATGAATTCAGATGTCGAATGCTAAAGTGATCCAGCAGACCATCGACAATCTTGTTGTTTAGGTTGGACCCATTATCTGTGATGATCGCTTGAGGAGTACCATACCGGGATATGATATCTCTTTTGACAAATCTTGCCACATTTCTCGCAGTGACATTCTTGTAAGAGCTGGCTTCTACCCATTTGGTGAAGTAATCAATCGCTACCAAGATGAAGCGATGACCATTCGAAGCCACAGGATTTATAGGCCCTATCATGTCTATCCCCCACATAGAGAAAGGCCAAACTTCAGACATTTGGTGTAGTTCGTTCGGGGGTGCGTTAATCTTATCCCCGTATATTTGGCATTGGTGGCATGACCGGACGTGCTGACAACAGTCTGATTCGATGGTCATCCAATAATAACCTAGCCGCATGATCTTCCGGGCAAGGAGGTGGCCGTTCATGTGAGGCCCACACGCACCTTCATGAATCTCTTTCATGAGAATATTTGCTTCTTTGGCATCTACGCATCTCAGTAGAGTGGAATCGAACGATCTCTTGTATAGAATTTGTCCATTGAGGAAGAACTTGCTGGCCATCTTGGTTATGTATTTTCGGTCTCCTGACTGGCATCCTTCAGGGAATTCCCTTTTCAAGAGGTAATTCTTGATTTCATAGTACCACGGCTCTCCATCACATTCCTCTTCGATTAGCATGCAATAAGCTGGCTTTTCAACAATGCCGATCCTCAGAGGTTCTATATCCAACCCTTCAATCGTTTGTAACATCAAGGCTAGGGTGGCTAATGCATCTGCGAATTGGTTGTGAGACCTTGATAGGTACTCGAATGACACTTCTTCAAACTTGAATATCAATTCTTCAAGGTATTCATGGTAGGGGATGAGTTTTGCATCTTTCGTCTTCCACTCCCCTTGTGTCTGTAGAATAATGAGCATGGAATCTCCAAGGACTTGTAACCTAGGTATCTCCATAGAAAGGGCCAGTCGTAGACCCAGAATGCACGCCTCATATTCTGAAATATTGTTGGTACAAGGGAAAGTTATCTTTGCCGCGACAGGGTAATGTTGACCATCTGGGGATATCAGTACTGCCCCAGTGCCTGCCCCTGATAGGTTAACAGCACCATCGAAATACATGATCCACTTATCCTCTGCTAAGTTCAGAATTCGGCCTTCTGTGTTTGTTACTTCAGGGGATTCAGTGCTCGATGAGTTTTCTGCCAGCATGTCCGCTATAGCTCTTCCTTTTACCTACTTCTGCGGAGAACATTTAATGTCAAATTCAGACAACATTACTTGCCATTTTGCCAGTTTCCCAATTAAAGCGGGTTTCTCCAGGAGGTATTTGACGGGGTCGTTCTCTGTTATGAGCTGAATGTGATGATGCAGGGTATACTGCCTTAGTCTTCGTAGTACCCATACTGCTGCTACGCAGGCCCTTTCAACTGGTATATATTTTGCTTCAGATGGCGTGAATTTCTTACTCAGGTAATAAATGGCCCTCTCTTTTCCATCTATCGGGCTTGTCTGGGCAAGTAAGGCTCCCAAGGACTCTTGTCGTATGGTCAGGTATAAGGTCAATGGGTGACCGGGAATTGGTGGCACAAGCACCGGTGGTGTGATCAAATAGTTTTTGATCATTTGGAATGCCTTGCTGCACTCGGCGTCCCATGTTATTTTCGCGCCTTTCTTAAGCAATTTGAAGATAGGCTTAGCCACATCAGACAGCTGATTGATGAACCTGGCAATATAGTTCAATCTCCCTAGAAGGCTTCTCACTTCTTTTACTGTGGATGGAGTTGATAAATCGTGGATGGCCTGGATTTTTGAGGGATCAATCTCAATGCCCCTGTTGCTGACTATGAACCCAAGGAGTTTCCCGGATCTTGCCCCAAACACGCATTTGTTAGGGTTCAGCTTTAACTTGTATTTGCGCAGGCGCTCAAATAATTTTCTTAATACCTGTATGTGATCTTGTCCTTTCTTGGATTTAGCGATCATGTCATCAACATATACTTCAATCTCTTTGTGGATCATATCATGGAATAACGTGACCATAGCCTTCTGGTAGGTAGCCCCGGCGTTTTTCAATCCAAATGGCATGACTTTGTAGCAAAAATTCCCCCATGGTGTGGTAAATGCAGTCTTGGGTTTGTCTTCTTGTTTCATGGAGATTTGGTTGTATCCCGAGAATCCATCCATGAATGATAATAATTCATAACCCGCCGTACTATCCACCAATACATCAATGTGGGGGAGTGGAAAATCATCTTTTGGGCTTGCTCTATTCAGATCTCGGTAATCTACGCAGATCCGAACTTTTCCGTCTTTCTTCATGACGGGGACTATATTTGCAACCCAGTCTGAATATGGGATAGCTTCAATGAAGCCTACCCTAAGGAGTTTCATGACTTCTTCCTTAATCTTGTCTTCTAACTCGGCTTTCATCCGCCTACTGCCTTGTTTGACAGGTTTGATGCCAGGATCCGTGGGCAATGCATGTTCCACAATCTTAGGATCAAGGCCTGGCATATCCGCGTAAGACCATGCGAAGATGTCTTGATATTCTTTTAGTAGCTTGGTGAACTCGAGCCTTTCATCACGGGACAGGTGTCCGCCGATCTTGACCTCTTTGACGTTCATGGTGTCTCCCAAATTAATGACAATTGGTTCTTCTGAGGTAGGAGGCTTTGATTCTTCAAAGGTGTTCCAATCCCTACGGATAGACGCGTAATCCTCGTCTTCATCTTCCTCAATGTTATAGGAGTGGTTAATGGAGGGATCCGAATTTTGTAACAACCTGGTATGCATGTTTGAGATGATATGCCTGAAATGTCATGAGTATGGTTAGTTTGTGCTCAGTAAAGATGGCATGCATGCTTATGTAAAGTCTTTTTGAAAAAGTTTTTCGAAATAGATGTAGGTACAGATGGGACCAATCCTCATGTCATTGGATATCCCGGCCCCTTGAAAATCTTTTGAAGATTAGGAATCATATGGCAAATCAGGCCTCAAGCTTCTATATGGAAGACCATTATCATCATCGGGCTGATTCGTGGTTCCATATGTCCTTAACAAAACATGCGTGGTTTTATTGAATGCGAAATGGGCCGCGTTACAAGATGTGTTATTTGGACCAACGGCCGGAGATCCAAAGGCGTTTTCCTATGCGTACAATAAGGAAAGAAAATACAATGAAATGCATAAAGTTCTAAACGCAGTATTTAAAGATGAAGGAAGAGTCTATTTACTCAGAAGAAGTGGCTTCACTGTCCAACCACTCCATGATGACATTCACAGAGTCATCTTCAAGAAAAGGATTTGTGAGATCTGGTTCCATCGGCGAAGCGATATCCTCTTCAGATAGCCATTTGGAGTTCTGGTCGAAGTAGGTATTTAAGGGATTCTTGAACATTCGAGACCTTCCCTTCCAGGTTGGAGAACCGATGAATGAGCTATTCGGGCTGTTTTCGCCTCCACGGCGTCCCAGGCTTTTGCTTCGGCCTCGGCCTGTTGTTTTCGGGACAGAATCATTCATGGGATACTTCTGGTACCCCAAGCCCATTTTGTGTGGATTAGCCTTCAACTGTAGCGGGGCATTTATACCCTGATTATGTTTGCCTAGGCCTTTTTCAGGATTGAACCCGTATGCCAGCAGCATCTTAGCTGGTAGAAGACTGGCTTCTGAGATGTAGGGAGTTTTCAACTTCGACCCTACTGGGGTATGAACTGTTGCTACCAACTCTAAGGAGTGATAGCTCGCTTCAGTTTTCTCTTCAGGCTCAATATAGGGAATGGCACTGTTCTGGTATGCCTGGAGGTCGACTTCCCCATGTACGGTAATCACCTTCCCATCTACAACGAAACGTACTTTTTGGTGCAGGCTCGAAGGGACAGCTCCTGCTGTATGGATCCAAGGTCTTCCTAGCAAGAATCCAAATGCACTGGGCAGATCCATTACTTGAAAGTTTATAGAGAACTTTGTCGGGCCGATGAATACGTCAAGCTCGATCTCTCCTTCTACAGTCTTCCTCATGCCGTCGAATGCTCTCACAGCTGTCTTGGATGTCTTGATCATCTCTTCCTTGATTCCCAGCCTCCTTATGGTAGCCAAAGGACAGATGTTAAAGGCTGATCCATTATCGATCAATACGTGTGCCACTCTTTTGCCGTTACATTGGGCAGAGATGTATAAGGCTTTGTTGTGCCCTCTTCCTTCCATAGGGAAGTCCTCGTCAGAGAAGCTCAACTGATCTTTTAAGAGAATTGCTCCTACAAAGTCCCCTAGTTGTACCTCATTGATTGTTTCAGGGACATGTACTTCATTGAGTACCTTCAATAGTGCGTTCTTGTGCTTCTCTGAATTGATGAATAGGTCTAGCAGGGATATCTGAGCAGGCATCTTCCTCAGCTGCTCTATCACTTCAAACTCACTGGTTTTGATGATCGATACGAGCTTTTCGGCATCTTCCTTTGAGACATCTTTTTTTTCGGATTCTCCCTCTCTGGGGGCATAAAATCTTCCAGACCTCATTATTGCATCTACTTGTGTGGTCCCATAGTCCCAATGAACAGCTTTGGGATCATACTCTTCTACTGGGGGGGCTTTTATCGTTACAGCTGTCTGATGAGGTATCTCTGGCCCTGACATGTTGCTTTCTTCCTCCTGAGGCAATTGAATTACGACAGGCCTCACTGGGCAATCTTCCACCTTGCTCAGGCTATCCAGCTCATGCAATCTGATCACCACGGCCGTGGCTACTTCGATCATCAATATGGCGTTGTCGAGTTCTTCCATACCTTTTGAGGTTTCTGGTTGAGAGAGATCATCCATACCTCCCCATCCGTCCGGTATGATGTCTTCAATTTTTTGATAAAAGCTGGGAGGGGCCGAATATTTCACCTTGAAATTGTATCCTCCGGAATCTTGACCCAGGTTGTCTATAATTTCGCTCTTCTCAAGTGCGTCAACCATGAACTTGAGGTCTGCTAGACTTCTCCTTCTGGCTTCTATTTCGTCTTCTTCAAATTCTTCCTCTGACTGAGTAGCTGGCCCCAGGCTGCTTACCAAGTTCTCATGTGAGGTACCACAGGTGTTACTCTGCCCAGCTGTGATCAAGAAATGGTTTCTTTTCAAAGATAGAGATGCTTCGATCCCTTCAAATTCTTCATCAGTAATATCGGACACTATCCCCAAGCTCTTCATCTTGTCGATACACAACTTCTTTTGGTTGGTTGATATCTCCCCTTCTTTTGGGTATGATGAAGCGATTGTTAGCAGGGTGTCCAGCTTAGGCACATCTATCTTCAGTTTAAGGTAGTCCTCTTCTTCTTCAGTGAATATTGCCCCTACTGTTTGGTGATCTGGCAACGGATTTTCTTGCACATTTGGGGCTGCATTGTCAAATTTCAAAATCTGACTATCAATTAGGGCTTGCACTTTCAGCTTCAGGACATAGCAGTTATCCACATTATGCCCTCTTTCGCCCATATGGTAGGCACAGGTCTGGCTCTCATCAAAGCCAGGATATCTTGCGGGGTTTGCCCTAGGTGGTTCTTTTGCCACCAAGTGTTGCTCCAGCAGCATCGGGAGTAGCTTGGATAAAGGTCTCGGGAGCTGAGAGAATTGCCTCTGGGGTTGCTTTCTTCTAGGCTCTTGTACTTTTGGCGCTGACCAGGATGATCCGCCTTTGGCCTGATTAGAATTGCCAAATGACTTTAACTTGTGGGGATCTGGTATAAATGCTATGTCCAGTCCGGCTTCTCTTTCCTTCCTCAGAGGATACTGCTTCCTAATAGGAGCTTCATGAGGCCTTCTTTCTTTCAAGGCCCATTCCAGCCTCTCAGCAACCTTAATCAGGTGTGCGAATGTCTGACATCCAGAAGTGTTCAGTCTGTCAAAGTACTCGTAGGGGAGTGCTTTTAGGAATAAGTCGATTAGCTCCTCTTCTGGGATTGAAGGCTTTACTTGGGTAGCCAAGGCTCGCCACCTCTGAGCATATGTCCTGATCGATTCGCCCTTCGTTTTTTAAGTTCGTAGGAGGTCTTCTCTTGTTGGGGCTGTAGCCGTGTTAAATTTGTACTGCCTGAGGAAGTCTTCTGTAAGGTCCTCCCATCCGTCATAATCCTCTAAGTCTAGCTCAATAAACCAAGCCAGAGCGGCGCCAGCCAAACTCTCTTGGAATGTGTTCATTAACAACGGAATGTAATCCGAGTAGTGCGCCATCTTGCGCAGGTAGTACTTGAGGTGGGCACGGGGACAGCCTGTCCCATTGTATTTTCTCACGAACTCTGGCTCCCTATAGTCAGGAGGAGTCTCTATTTTAGCGAAAGGAGATATTTTGTCGAAGCGGGCCAGCTCATAGCCTTGACTGCTCAGGCATTCTTCGATCTTGGCCAATCTCTTAGCCTCTGCCTCTGTCTTCACAGTTTGTTTTCCCTTCTCCTCTTTTTCAAGGTTGATGACAACAGGCGAGGCTTTTTGTTGTGCCCGACTATTTGGTTCATGAACGTTTTCCTCTGTATGTTGGGTATCCCTGGTTGCTTCTTTATCTGTTACATCAGGTACCATGGAAGGGCCTGAGTTGTTCTGATTGTGGGCGGTTGTCTGTCTAGCTTGGTTGGTCTCCAGCATGGCCTTAATGTCAGCATCATAGTTGCCAGGGCAGTCATCTGAGATTCCAACATGCCTACGCGCGGAGTCAATTCCTGCTGTTCCATTCTCGTCTTTAGGCGGGTACGGAAACGATGCGTTGGCAATTCCGTGATGAGAGTGTACCTGTTTCAAAAGATCTCTGTGAGTGCTTCACTTATTTAGCAAAAAGAAGCAGCTAATTCTTTCAGTTGCATGCTTCTTGCCAGTAGATGAGAAAAAGGGCTACCTTGTGAGCCTTAGCCTCATGTAAGTAGTTCTTTTAATCATTTCTCGGCAAGAACTCATGGAATTGAAAGAAGCATAATTTCTGACGATAGTTTTTATGCATTTGTAAAAACATGTTCACATTCATGCTCATGTGTTTAAGATAGTATTCCACAGAAATGAGAATGTATGAGAAGGCATCACAATGCTTGCTTATTTTACACTTGACAGAATAGTCTATTCAAGTCTAGGACGTTTGAAGCCTAAGGTATCCTCATCATCCCAGTATAGATTTCCCTCTTCAGCTTGGGGCTCCTCGTCTTCTGAACACGACAGTGGCCCCATGTCTTCGGGTATGTAGGGCTCTATTCCAGGTACGTATGGCACGATGTATTCAGGTATGTAGGGCTCGACAAGGCTTCGTCGGATCGCTTTGAAATGTTGAATGTATTCTGTGGTGGCTCTATGAGTGTTTTCTTCTCGAGTCATGTCTTCTGGCCAACTTATTTCTTCAGCCTGGGAATTCTTCAAGGAGAGTATGATGGATGCCACCTTGGCTTCAAGTTGTTTCTTCTCCTCCTCTGTGAGGGTCTGGTTTGGTAAGTCAAAGGAAAAGACACAAGGTCGTGGTGAAGAAGGAATCTCTTGTAGTGCCCCAAACTGCCGAATCACCCTCCTTGGGTAGTATGCAGTAGCGCCTGTGAATCCTAGCAAGGGAACTGGATTCCCGTCATCGCAGGTCAATCTGACTTTGCTTAGCGTCGGTAACCTTAGCCGCCATCGGAGTTGTTCGGGTCTTAGGGCTTTGAGGAAGTTCTTCCATTCTATGAAGTTGAACTTAGGAACACGTGTATGGGTCCTAGCAAATGTTTTAAGAGGGTGTGCATTGGGGCTGATTTCAGTGAAACCCATGCGGATGTGGAATTGTCTGATATGGGATGTGAACCACAGATACAGCAGATCACTAGAAGCTCTAAAGATTCCCTTTTTGCTTTTCTTGAAACGATTTAGGGAGAGGAAGGTTTCGGCAAGGAGGATGTTTGAGTAATCCCACCCACAACAGACTTGCCTAGCTACTATAGCCATGATAGGGTCGAAGGTGACAGTTGAGATTGGGAATAGCACAAAGCTAAAGAATGCCAAGATAAAGGCTCTACCAGATTTGGTTCCTTTAGAAGCAGGAAGGCGGGAAAATCGGTCTATAAGGAAGGATAGGGAAACTCTTCCAGAATTGCTTTTCGCATCTACTTTGACTTCATTTAGGTTTGTATCAAGGAACTCAGCTACCTGACTTAGGGGTTCAAGTCCTATAGGGGGTCGGACGAGCGTAGGGGTGAATTCAACTCCGATGACAGCGCTGTATTCCTCGATAGTGGGAGTGATCTCTAATCCTTCCATGCAAAATGTAGCGGTGGTAGGATCCCAGTAGAGCGCCATGGCTTGAATAAAGGCAGGTGGGCACTCAATCTTCAGTAGGTCCAGTAGGTATCCTAGTCGTGACTCCGCATACTTCTGGCTGGCTTCGCCCATGCCATCCCACCATGATTGGAGTTCAGCTTGGGGGATCTTGAACACTTGAATATCATTCTTTCCCATCAAGTCTAAAATATGCAAATGATTTTAAAAGGTCAATCGCCAGAAATTACTTTAAATGTATGAATATGCAGATGTCATGAAGCATGCATGAGCTAACTTGATTGCATAGTTCAATTTGAAGAAATGGAGATTAGGACCCTTTTTCAGGTCTTGAAAGCCTGACTCAAAGCCTAATTTGCATTTCAAGGAAGTGAATTATGCAATTTAGTCAGGTTTACTCAGTGACTAAAGGGAATAGCAATGTCACGTTCCATTGGTCAACACATCAAAGGAACAAAGTGGGATGTACTTTTATTACAGTCAAGATGTCTAATAGAAGAACGGTAAAGAAAGGTTTTTCAAACAAGAAAGCTATAAAAGACAATGGAACGTGAGGGTCTAGATCACTCTTTCTTCAGAAGTCTACCCAAATGACAGTCGGTCAGGAATTCTCCTTTAATCTAGGGTAGGGGAGTTATCTTCAGTGGTTTGGTCAAGAGGTTGTAGTTCCTCTGGCCACTTTCTAGTCCAGGGTACGATGACTTCGGAAGCCTTCTCGGGTTCTATTTTCTTGATTGTGATATGCCTTGGCTTGGTCTTGATTGTAGGGCGTCTCTTCCTACCCCAAAAAGTAATCATGGGTATGTTCTCTTTGGCCAGCAATTCAGCCTTCTTGCGAGCGTACGCTTCCCTAGCTAGCTGGTTGCGACGTTGTCTCTTTATCTCCAGATAATCCTTCATCATTTCGTCTGATTGTCGCTTGAATCTGAGATTATCAGCATAGTAGCGGGTTTGACAGTCTTCAGCATACCCCAGCTTACGTCCAGTCAGTTCCCGACCATACACGAATCTAGTAAAGTGTAGCCTCGTGTTTGGTCCGGGGCGAGTAACTTTTCTCAAGTACTCGAAGGTCACCAACTCCGTCGAGCTCTTAGGGAACAGCGACATCCTACCCCATAATCATTGTTGTTCTCATTAGTCACCCGAGTAATCTTCATGATGTGAATGCACATGGATGTATGCAATGTATGAGTCATATCATGGAGCAGGAAATAAGGTACGTTTAGAGATAAATGTCTTACCAACCACACTTTGGGGGATGTGGAATGCCCCCTGTATCAATGGGTGGTTTTAGGTATACCAACCATCCATGGACATGCGCATGAGACAAGTGGGTATACTCTAAAGAAAATCGAAAATCAGGTGAGGAACCTACGGCTCAGGCTCCCACGATCCACACGAGGCAGATTCCTCCCCAAGGGTACCTACCCAAGAGGGTTAGATATCGCCAATGCAGATGGTAGGCGGGAACGAATACGAAAGTCTCAAGTGCCATCAAACACAAGATCCTTTTCGCATCCTTTCCCTATCTAAGGTAACCTAAGGGTGGTTGCAGTCGGGGTTTGACCGCCAGTGTGTGCGATGTGTCGTGATCATCACAATGCAAAGTCATGCACAGCAGTTTGTATCAAAACACCGCTTCAGTATGTGCATAAAAATAAACATACATTCCCAACTCCAACCTGCAGGAAAGATGTCAACAATCACGCCACCCCTTATTTCTCCAATCTGCAAAAACATCTAACACAATAGTTAGCATACGTACCTCACCTTCGAGAGCATCTGCAGAAAACAATGTCAGATAAACCAAACAACTTTTTAATTGGCTCAAGTCCTCTGGAATTCGTAACCAGAGATTCTGGTTTAGAATGACTTCCCCAGCGGAGTCGCCAGTCTGTCGCGACCCTCTCGCGAGCGCGGAGGGTTAATGGGCCGCCCGATCGCTGGCTGGATCGGACGCGGGCCTCTCCCAAGGCCCGTTTCCCAAGTCGCAACTGCTGGATGTACGTGGTCGACCTTCAGTGCGGTCTAGTGACATGTGAAAAAGTGTACATGCCAAGGAGTCGCCACCAATCGTTTCGTGGAGGGTACGATCGGAAACCCTATCGAATAGTTGGGAGTGGTCTATTCGATCCTGCGGAAACCAGAGAAGTGGGTTCGGGGACTTAGTTACGTCAACTGTCAGAGTTGACGCCCTTTCGGTACCTAAGCTGAATGGTTTATCTGATCTTAGGATTTCATACAAACGAGTGGGGTACAGATCTTAAATCTAGGAGTTCATGCAGATGGGAATATCTACCCTATCACTCACAATCATTAAAAATAAGTGCGCAAATCAGGGATCCAATACATGCGGATAAAACACATGAAATCAACATGGCATCCCTAATGAGGCCCTATTAGCCTAGAGAAGTATCAATCAAGGTTTAGGAGTAATTTGGACATGATTCGCCCATGAGGGGCAGAATCGTAATTTTGAATAATTCGGAGAAAATTTACCCTCAAAAGGGTAAATCTGTCATTTTAGACGAATTGGGAATTCAAAAGACAGAGGAAATAGGATTGGCCATCAATCCAATCCATTTCCTATTTTTCGGGAATTTCCAGGATTTTTCTGGAATTTAAAAGTGATTTTACCCTTGGAGGGGTAAAGTCGTCATTTTGGACAAAGATGAGAACTAAAAGTCTCAAATATTAGGGTCGGTCGTCCACCTGACCCAAACCCTAACTTCAAGCAATTTTCAGAACTCGATTGAGATAAGAAAGACGATTTTCCCTTTAAAGGGCAAAATCGTCATTTTGAGAAAAGAGGCGGGACTCGAAAACCCAAACCTAAGAATTGGTCGTCTAATCGACCCTAATTCTCACCTTGACATTATCGGCCTTTTCTATCATGCATAGCAGAGGCGACCTACCCCTAAAGGGTAACGTCGTCATATCTTGAGAAATTGGATAAGAAAACCCAAAAATAGGGTTGACCAGTTGTCTATGGTCAACCCTCGATTTTTTGGGGTTTCTGGAGTGTCTAGGATTTTTCCACAATTTTTTTGGAATTTTCTGGCATTTTCTAGCATTTTTTAGATTTTTTTGAAATTTTTCCGATTTTTTATTTTTTAAAATCATTTTCTGATTTTTTTTATTTAAAAAAAATGATTCGGACCGGGTCGACCCGACCCACTCGGGCCGGAACCCGGCCCAGACCCGGACCCGCGAAAAACCTTGATCGAAACGACGCCGTCTGATGCTCTTCTGATTTTCAGATTATTTGGCACTGATCTGACGGTCCCTAATAGACCACGTGGCTAATCCACGGCAGTTGGATGGGCTGACTGAAATCTACGGCCTAGATTGAGCAAAGACCTGACCAGAGCCGTCTGATCGACTTACCAAAATCTACGGTCAAGATTAGAACGCAAGACTCGATCTGGACCGTTCACCCTCTCTAACTTAAAACGACGCCGCACTGTTACTATCCTAAACGACACCGTTTCAGCTCGTTTTGATTTAAAACTATTTTCAGATAATTCCTAATTACTGATCGGACGGTCACTGTTTATTGGACTCGATTATCCTCAGCCGTTGGATCTACCCATTCGAATAACAACCTCCAACGGCCAGCTGACTGGACTGACACGTGGACCTATGGCGAACTGACACCTCATACTTTGACCTGTTGACCGCGCCACGTCAGCTTCGTCTTCAACCTCGCGACTCCGACAGGACGGACGGCTGTGCCTCTCCGGCGGTGATCTAACGGTTGAACCTTGATGAAATCGTGCGAGACCAGCGCTAATCGGCTCGCAATCAACTCTATCCTAACATATCTAAGGATTGAGACATATAATTCACAGAATCAAGAACATCGTACGAGTTGCCGGATACGGCCATGGAAGCTCGATCATTCGATTTACTCGAAATTAGAGAAATTCAGTCACAGAATAGCACCAATGGAGGTTCAGAAGACTTACCTCGAGCTCCGATTGAGCTCGCTTGGCCCAGATTTGGCTGGGCAAGGATCGGCTATGGAGGCTAAATCGGAGGACTCGATTCAGGGTATGCGAGCAAAGTCGATGCAAAATGGAGATGCGAGCGTGGTCAGTGATGTTCGGGGAATGAAACGCACACAGTAATTGCATGATTGAGCAAGGAATGCAAGGTCTGCCATTGAAGCTCAATGAAGAACTCGAAGCTATGATTTACCTGTTCTTGCGATTTCGCGAGGCGTGGCCGGTGGCGATCGCTTCCTGACGCTCTGGGCGAACTTTAGATGGTCCTCCCTGGCTTTGGTTTGGCCGGAGATGGCCCAACCGACGCCTTGCGGTCGAGCTCAAGTTCTCGACGACAGGGGTCGGAGAACGAGCTCTCTATTGCGTTCTCTCTCTCTCGCGCGATTCTGTTCTCTCCTCTCTAACTGAATCTCTTCTTTTTTTAAACAGAAAACGAACGCAGGCTTTTATAGCTCTTCGATTTTCGGCGCCGAACGGTGGACCTCCAACTGACTCGGTTTGGCACGTGTAGTCACGTGCAATTGGGTCAAAACGAAGTCGGGGAAGATGGGCATTTCGCTCAGTTCCTTTTGGTTCCGCGGTGAGCTCCATTTCGCACGAATTTGGCAAAGATTTGAGCTGTTTTTGCCTTTGTTGACTTTTGCAGGTCCGAAGGTTTGACTGGCCGATTACTCCCTGCTCCGGCGGCGTTAGATGGTGCTGTTGGTGTCGATAGACGGGGGAAGATGGGAGGAACAAAATGCCCACACTTCTTCTTTCAATTGGTCGCGAATTGACCTTCAATTTTGTCTTCAAAACTCAGTCGATTCACCATTCATCTGCTCGAGCTCTTTGGGGAAGACGACACTGTAGCGGACCGGTTTGACCGGTCTGACCGGCGGTCTGACCGGTCTGAACCGGTTCCGAACGGGATTTTTCAAATTAATCCCAAATTAATGGGAAAATTTTGCAATTAAACCTCAAAATCGAATCTAGAGCATGAATTCTATCTAGAAATGTGGTTTTGCCCAAAAGTTTTCATCAATTTCTACAAAACCCCCAAATTTTCATTTAATTGGAAATTGGGGATCGTGTAATTGAGGGTGCAAATGATCAAATTGAGTCAAACCACCTGTTCCAATCGATTTAAAATGGTGAAATCCATTGGGTAGCATGTTCAATTTGTAATTATAGTCCTTGAATTGAAAGTAATTTCGATTATGCTCAATTTCAAGGACTAAAATGCAATTATGTTTGCAATTGAACAGCTTGTCCGAGCAATTAGGTCAAATTGAAATGGGGGACAATTAGATTGAATGTCAAGATCCTATAAAACGCCAAAATTGCAAATTAAAAGACCCAATTATTATTTTTTCTTCAAATTCAATAGTACGGGTTACAAAGGAACACCTAAAATTGAATCTGATTTTGATTTTTTTGTGAGGTCGAAAATACAAGGGATTAAAAGGAAAAATATTGGATATTTTTCCATATTTTTGTGACCTCAAATACTATTTTTCTTGATTTTTTAAGTGTTTTTCTATTTTCCAAAAATACTAAAAAATATGAAAAATATGAAAAATTATTTTTTGGTCAAGAATGGTTCCTTGGGCTTGGCCAAGGCCACCAAAGTTGATTTTGTAATTTTTTGACTTTTTATGAATTTTTTATGATTTTTCAAAAAATAAAAATGAAAAAGGCTGGGTCAAAAATCAGGTGTCAACAGCAATCACTGGCTCCGGTTCTCCTGCATCCAAAGGATCGTCATCGGCATCAGAGGGATCGATAACTTCACCATCGGCGATGGGGTTCTGAGATGGCTCCGCCGGAAGGGGTATCTCGGGCTCGGGATCGGTCTCCGGATCAGAAATCTCACCATCAGGAGAGTTTACATTCATCGGGTCCAACTGCTCGCCTATCACGTCCCAGGGTACATCAAAAGTCCTCAGAGGGCCATAGGTAGTGTCTCCATCCCGGTAGAACCAAGTTGCATACATGTCTGGCCTCCAGCGATCCGTCCCTATGTCTACCCAAACTGTACTGCGCTTCCTAATAAACCATTTACCTTCCCCGTACGGGTACTCAGTGACAGACAAGTCTGTACGCATGGGCACCCCAAAAACTCATGGCGTCATGTCTAGGGTTTAGGGTCTGAAAAAGGTTGGTCCCACGACGGGGTGAGATAAATCTCAATAAGCTACTTCTAACCCTAAGCTAGGCACTTGGCACTTCCAGACACTCCCAAACACATGCAATGATCAATAAAACAAGAACGAGGCAAATGGCACGCAATAATTTGATCAAGGCAAAATCATTGTCAGATTCTAAATTTTAGACTAACTTCGTACTTTGGCACTAAAATATTCACATCATATAAGATAGTACTCAAGCTCGATATAACCACACAATCCATGGTTAGGCCCGCGTCATAAAGGCGCCTCAGGCATTTCTCATCACTTAACACGCGTCATAAAGGCGCCTCGGGCATTGCTCATCACTTAACCCGCGTCATATAGGCGCATCAGGTATTCTCCTCAGTCAAGCCCGCGTCATAGGCGCATCAGGCATTATAGTCAAGCCCGCGTCATATAGGCGCATCAGGCATTCATCATTACTCAATCCCGCGTCATATAGGCGCCTCAGGATACCATATTCGCATAAGCTCATAGTTAAAACAAGTATGGCTAAATACATTCAATTGAGCATTTTAACAATTCTAGGCATCAATTGGTCATCACATCGTCAATGTCACATCACGGTGCTACATTATCCCGATTAATCAAGTTAAGCCATATTAATACTTCATGATCGAATATAATTCAATTAGAGAATCTACGATCATTAACATCACCATTCGGCCATTCCTCAAACATTAGGAATTGTTTCACCCATTTAAACATCAAATGCACGAATTGGCACTCATGGCCGAATTCACATATCCTCATTTTAGAATTCTTGTCAATTCAATCACCTAATCAATCACATGGGTACACGACCAAGGTAGTATTAAGGTCGATGGTCATTTTATTGTGACGAAGCCTCACTATCATCTCATGGCCGAATATATTAGGGTCCGTTCGTTAAGTCGAACGATTAATTCTCACATTCAAGTCCATGGCTGAATAGCACTAGGGATCATTAGGTGATTTTCCTTCATTAACACATCAAATCCCACCATGGCCGAACACTCATAGAACCCAACCAAGAGTTTTACCAACTCAATCAAGCTTAGGCAATCGCTAGCATTCTCCAAGAGCATAAAAACATTCGGCTCACTCTAGAGCTACCCCAAACGAACCTTCTTCAAATTATCACTGCCATGAATTAATCATTCCGAGCTCCCTAATTCGCAATCACACCTAGCATGACAACTCAGATTCGGACCTAGAGAAACTCTCACAAGAGCAGCCCTTAAATCATTCAAATCCATCTCTAACTTGGTCCTTCCATGACTCAAGGTACTAACTAAAGGTTAGAATAAGCTTACCAAATTAATGAGCCAAGGAAATCGACGAAAGTGGCGGAGGAAGGTGCGACGCAAATTTTGGTCCGGCGTGAACAGGTTCGGCCCTTGGAGATTCAACCACAAATGGCCAAAGAAACACGGCCAAGAACACTTCTAACACAAGTATCTAACTCCCTAACATATCTTTCTAAGCCTCTAGAGTTGCTTACCTCAAGATAGAACAAGAACTCCTCAATGACAACCCCGGTTCTCTCTTGGTTGGGTTTTGGTTGGCGGCGGTTTGCACGGCTCCGGGCTTTAAACGAGGCTATCCTATAGCCTACGGAAGAGAGGAGGTCGGTTGTCGGCGGCTTAAGGTGGTGGTGGCGGCCGGCGTCCACCTAGAGAGAGAGAGAGAGACAAAGAGATAGAGAGCAAGCGTAAGAGAGGTCTGGTGGTGGTGAAGTGGCCAAATAAGGGAGTGAGTGAGAGAGGGAGAGTGATAAGAAGAGAGGAGAATTGGAGGGAAAATGGTAGTGGGGTGGTTGATGGGGTTTCTATGACAAGGAATAGTGGTGTGGAATCACAAGGGTGGTTCATGGAGAAATCAAGTCTCATGGTCATGTCACTTTCAAATAATTCAAGGAGCCAAATGACCAAATGGTCCTTCAAAATTCGGCCAAGAAGGGAGGGTGGCAATTGTCCAAATTGCCCTTGCTTACTTCTAAAGAAAATGGTATTAATCTAAGGGTATAAGGTAATTTCCTAATCGTCGATCCAAATTTCACTTTTCTAAATGCTAAGGGCGAATTCTAATCCTAATGGTTCCCGATGAGACGACGTCCAATTTATTCTCGTTGGAACCCTCGAATATCCGGCCTCTAATCTCGAAGTCCAATTTATGGCTAAATTCAGTCGTTTGTCATTCCGGCGTATCTCAGACTAACGAGCGGCTCGTAGGAGTTACGCGTATCGACCCGCGACTAATGTCGCGTTTAAGAGTTACTCATGCCACGACGACTTTGGTTGTCATGTAATTGCGATGTTTAATTGCTAGTCCCGAAGGTTACGATTATTAGGAATCTGTTTAGGTTAATTCGCAAATCATACTATGGTAATCCGGAATCACCTGTGGACCAATTGCATGACACTAGCAAATCATTCTGAAACCATTCTTAGATCGACCTTTAGTGGTCCAAAATATTCCATCGGCAATCCTTATGGTCAAAGCACCGACTCGTGATGGAGTTCTTTAGTCCACGTACTTAAATACTAGTTAGCCTTTCCCTTTTGGTTAGTCGACTCAAGAGAGATCAATTCTGAGTGAGATTTACTGAAATACATCGATGGGCATTCATTCATTCCTAAGTTTCGAGATATGGTCGGAATTCAAAATGTCACAAATTCTGTCATCAGAAATTAAATGGCTTACAAGCCACATGAGTTAACCAAAACTCGCACTTATAATACTTGATAGTCACTTATGCCCTCCAAGGGTCTTCGATCAATTGCTACTCACTATCATCCAATTTCCTCAAGTACAGCAGAATGTCGCTTATGGATGGATCACCAATCGATCCCAATACTCATCTCGATTACCCTATTCAGCGGACCCATAAAAGTGACATGGGCACTTGTTCGATCGAACGACATCAATGTAAGCTCGTAGAGTCCTTAACGCGTCTTGGATATCGTTCTTGATGTACTCTCATTCCTGATCCTCAACTGATGGCATCTCATCCGTAGATCAACGTTAGAGAATACCGAACTCATTGTGGTTGGTCAAATCTTTCACTTGTCCTTGAGGGTGAATACTTATTCTTGATCCCCATCTGATTAAGTAGTTTACAATCGTCACTTAACTTTAACAACCTTTCTCTTTTTCCTCATGAACACACATGTACTTCCCACAGCGACGAACTAGAGCGGACAAACCCGTTGTCCAGCATGTTACACCTTAGCACCTTGAGGTTCTTAGGCTTCAGCGAAACTATATTCTATGACGCATCAAAGATCAAATCCATTTTAGGGCGCAACTCCACCACAAACTCCATTTTTCCCTTTTTGGCTGCAACCCTTACAACTCTCAAAGAAAGACATCCAAAAGTTCATACGTGACTGCGATGTATCTCATCCTAGGTTCTTCAACTGACACCTCAACCGCGTACATCAAGTACATTTAACAACTACTTGTCAGTACACCAGTCGCCATAGGTAACGAAACCCACCAAGTTGAAATTCCTTCTTGATAATCGCCAAACTCAGAACTAACCAATCCGACGGTTTAAGCCTTAACATCTCGTAACCACATCAATCATGGCTCCATGGCAATTCGTGCCTATCACAACATCAAGGTTACACATCTTAAGTACGATCACTCTATCCTCATATTTTCATAGCTTATAATCAACCTACCCACGAAACGTCTTACATTAGGTACTACCTTAACCTTTAGCGGCGTCAAAATCTTAACGACCGTTCCGAACGGGTCCCAACTTGGCTCGAACACTTTAACAATCTACACTCCCGACAGGTACCATATGGGGTCCTGTCCACCCCAACGAAACACCAAAGCGAGCTTAGGCATTGTTGACACCTGATTTTTGATCAGTCTTTCATAGTTTATTTTTAAAAAATTCATAAAAAATCTATAAAAAGTTAAAAAAAATAAAAAAATCATCTTTGGTAGCCTTGACCAAGCTAAAGGAACCATTTTTGATAAAAAAATAATTTTTCATATTTTTAAATATTTTTTAATATTTTCCAAAAATAGAAAAATACATGAAAAATGAAGAAAAATAGCGTTCGATGTCGTAAAAATATAGAAAAATAGTCAATATTTTTATTTTAATTTCTTTTACATTTTGAACTCATAAATAGTCAAAATTCAAGTTCAATTGCATGTGTTTCTTCACGACGCATAGAGTTGAATTTGGCAAAAAAATGTCATTCGAGTATTTTAATTTGTAAATTTCTACATCTTTTTTAGTCTTGACGTCCAATTAGATTGACCACCATCTACAATAAATGCCCCTTGCTGAATATTTTCGTTTTTGTTTCACATGATTTCATGATGTAAAACGCCGAGTGGATCCCCAAATATAATCGGGTCGGCATGAGCTCGACAGCTCGTCCAAGACCAAACCAGGGCACGGCGAACCCCATGTGAGTACTCTCGAACTCCTTCGATGCTTCCTAATGCTTTTCTTAGGTTAGATCGTGTGTAGAATGGCTAGGACAGCTAGATCATTCTTGAGCTGTGATTGATAAATAGGGCCTTACTAGGAATGTCATGTGATTTATTTGCATATCTAGATTCCTTGAGTTGCGCATTTTATTACTGATTGTGATTGCTAGGATAATCACTCCTATCTGCATGAATTTCTAGATTTAGGGTTCATACCTTACTCATCCGCATAAATCTCAGGCTAGAAAATTCAGTCAACTTAGGTACCGAAAGGGCGTCAACTCTGACAGTTGGTGTAACTAAGTCCCCGAAACCATTTCTCTGGTTCTCGCAGAATTGAATAGAAACTCCCAACTATTCGATTGGGTGGTCCAATCACACTCTAAAAAAAATGATTGGTGGCGACTCCATGGCATGCACACTTAGCACATGTCACTAGACCACACTGAAAGTCGATCACGCATACCTCCGTTGCGATTTGGGTAATGGGCCTTGGGAGAGGCCCGCGTCCGACCAGACAGGACGGCCCATTAGCCCTCGAGAGCCCGACAATCTCAAGAGGGTCGCGACAGGCATACAGCCTCAAAACTTGAGTAATGAATACGAGCACAAACTGAATAACTTAAAGGGACAGATAACAATCACATGCACAACGGTTAAAGTCCTACTAACATTGGGCGGGGATGTCACGCCCCTACTCTCGAGCCCGCGACATCCCATGCCAAATCGCCACGAGGTCATAGAGATAGCGTCACAGGCACACTATCGACCTATCACTTAACTACGCATGCGGAAACGTTTTAACTCCCTAACAAATATTCACATGGGATATAGCAGCAGGTAGTCACAACCGTCATTCACAAAAAGACAATCACTGAACATCTATCATAACCAGATCAGTCTAGATCTTATTACTACTAACGTACATACACAACCCCAAACTTCGGGGTGACTAGACACGACCTCAAAAGGTCACTCGGTCAAGTGAGGTCAACTTCCCATTTACTTCAATAGACTACTCCAACAGCCAATCTTTGGCATCCGCAAAGCTCCGTCAGAAGGGACCTGAAAATGTTATCCCACGACGGGGTGAGAATAAATCTCAGTGAATCGAGCCTAAGATCGGTTAGGAAACTGATTCGCCAAGGGGGTCCTAACCGAAGGCTCACATAGATATGAATAGCACCCAAACGCAGTCACAACATCAAAAACATCCACATGCACACTTACCAGCCTTCAGCCACACATAATCCAATGCTTGACTCGACTCAACAGTCATGTTAGCCAATCACTCATAAATACATTGCATCCACAAATGTGCACAGGACACCACACGAGTCCATTTATTAACGATGATCGTGCCCACGGCACAATGAGAGGATCTACGCAAAAGAGGACGTGATTCGACTTCCACAACGAATGCGATCCAGCACCTTAGTGCGATCGAGCATTTTTCCGGTAGAACCGGACTACGTCTCTTTTGCCTCTCAACGACGGCTACTACGAGCGGTGTATCCAGTGCACCCGTTGCACGGCACCAACAAGTAGGCATCCCTAAATGGGGCTTCAGTCCATCATAAGCTGTGATCGGCATCCGATAATCCCTTAAGACCGTACGTCTGGCACGAGGAATGAATTATCGTGCTTCTAGCAAGTCGTGTGGTTCCATCACATTGGTACAAGACGCACTTGCCAGTAAAAGCATCATCATTTTCCTCATATGACCATACAATCCACATCCAGCAATCAACCTATTTCATTATCTTCGGTTAAGGCCGGATTCTCACACATGCATGTAAAAGTCTCGGTCGAAGGCCATTTTCATACTAAAATATGTCTTTTGACTTCACACCCGGTCATATGTATATGCAGACTATCCATTAGTCACCACGACTACACACAAGGCGATTGACCCCCAATCGACGATCAACAACAAACAATCATTCCAACCAATCAATCAAGCCGTCCAACGAGGCAATCACACCAAGGAAGATCATCGAGTCAATTATGAGCATTTAATTTTCGAATAAACAATATAGGCTCGATTTGTACAATAGTACTTTATTAACCCAACCAATCGATTTAAATCATCGATCGCTCGCTCGTCTCTAGCCTATCGCTCGCTTGAATCAAACAGTGGCAATCCGTTGCCCACTCAAACAGTCAATTTAATCTAGCAAGCAATTAGCCACAGATCGGCCATTTAACCTAATCCCAATTTCTATCTAAACCGGTCCCGATTGTATACATAAAATCCACAATTGTCTAAACGACTAATCCTAGGCGCAATTAACGCCCTAACCAAGGATTAGGGTCAACTCACTTCCAATTAGCTCGGGCAGTCTCTATGGGGGCGTCACAAAGGGTGACGACGACGGTAGCGGATCACGGCTCGGCTGGACGGACCACGGCCTAAAATTCTCGGACAACTTGGCCCGCGGACCCGGCACAATAGCCCAGTGACTCGGCCCACTCCCTCGGCCACTCGGCCCAGGCCAAAAAGGGCCACAGCCCGTGTAATTCCCGGCCCGAACAAGCACTAGACCAAAATAGGGCAGGGGTGACGGCGGGGCTGAGGGGCCAAATCGACGGTCGACGGGCGGCATCCGGCTCGAGGGCTGACGGTGGAGGCTTGAGGGAACGTCGGGGAAGCTGAGGGAGGTGACGACGGTGGCGAAGGGCGGCCAGAGGCTGCTGAATCAAGGCCGAACAGAATCGGTGCGAACAGGGGGACTTGGCGACAGAAAACAAAGCAGTGGTCCGGGTCGATTTCCAGCCAGCACGCGCGGCGACGCTCCGCCACGAGCTCAGGAAAGACGGAGAAGGGTCTAAGGAGGCCGTCGGGGGGTGGCGGTGAGCGGCGGTGGCCGCCGGTTCGATGGGATCGAAGAAAAACCCGAGCCGACCTCGCAAACAGCGCACCGAAGTTCTCGGGCCTGTTTGCGACGGCTCCGGCGGTCAATCAGCGATGGGGTGGCTTTGACTTGGTGGTGAGGAGGTTGGGGGACGTCGGTGAGGTGGTGGTAGGCGCGGGCGACGCTGCCGAGGCCAGAGAAGGAGGGGGTGGTCTCGGTTGAGGGGGTCCGAAACAGGGCGGGGACTTCGAGAGCTGTTTCGCGGCCGTTCGGTGGCCAACGGCGATCGAGACGGCGGCGAACGGCAGTGAGGCGGCGCGAAGGTTAGAGGTGAAGGCCAGAGGAGGTGGCGTACAAAGCCGTTGGGAGGAGGAGAATGGAGGTTCGGTCGGGGGTTCCATGGGAAAGGGGAGGGGAAGTAGAGAGAAAGAGAACGTGAATGTGAGAGAGAAAGAAGGCAGGAGAGAGAGAGAGACATGTGAGAGATAGCTGATGGGAGGCATGATGTGGTCCACTAGAAGACTTTCAAGGCTTTTATCCCATGTGCACAAATAATTGAGGGGCATTTTGGTCTTTTGGCATTTTTGAGCTGAAATGAAATTCGGTGTATTGAACGAATGGTAATTTCGGTAATTTCACAGGCTCGGCTCGGTCAGGATTAGGCTTGGTTCGCAAGGATTGAAATCTTAATTCTTGGCGACTAAGAATTCGGAACCTAATCTAAACCGACTGAATTTCAATATTAATCCATTTTATTGTATTCAAGCACTTCAAAGAAGTCGAATTTCCAAGGCGTCACATAAAAGAACTAAAGGTGCAAATGCAAGAGTTGCTGGACAAAGGATTCATTAGACCGAGTGCATTGCCCTGGGGAGCACCAGTGTTATTTGTAAGGAAAAAGGATGGATCCTTGCGGTTCTGTATTGATTATCGACAATTGAATCGGGTAACCGTTAAGAATAAGTATCCGTTGCCAAGGATTGATGATTTGTTTGATCAGTTACATGGAGCTTCAGTATTCTCTAAGATAGATTTGAGGATAGGGTATCATCAGTTAAGGATTAAGAAAGAGGATATTCCGGAGACGGCTTTTAAAACGAGATATGGACATTATGAGTTTATCGTGATACCTTTTGGGTTAACTAATGCTCCGGCTGCATTTATGGATTTGATGCATCGGGTGTTTAAGGACTATCTGGATCGCTTTGTCATAGTGTTTATTGATGATATTTTGATTTATTCAAGAAGTAATGATGAGCATTAAAGGCATTTGAGCACGGTTTTACAGACCCTAAGGGAACACTCGATGTATACTAAGTTTAGCAAGTGCGAGTTTTGGATGAATAAGGTAGCATTTCTTGGACATGTAATATCGGGAGAAGGAATCTCCGTAGACCCTGCGAAGATCGAGGCAGTGATAAATTGGTATAGGCCTACAACAGTTACGGAAGTTCGGATTTTTCTGGGATTAGCTGGCTATTATAGACGTTCGGTAGAAAAGTTTTCATCTATAGCTATGCCATTGACGCAGTTAGCTAAGAAACTTATGAAATTTGAATGGACGGACAAATGTGAAAGGAGCTTTCGAGAGCTTAAAAATCGGCTGACGACTGCACATGTTCTTACGATTCTGTCTGGACCCGGAGGCTTTGAGATTTACAGTGATGCTTCGATAAAAGGATTGGGATGCGTACTTATGCAATACGGAAAGGAAGTAGCGTATGCTTCACGACAATTGAGACCCCATGAAATGAACTATCCGACGCATGATTTGGAGCTAGCTACGATTGTGTTTGCCTTAAAAATTTGGAGACATTACCTATGTGGCGAAAAGTTTCAAATATTTACGTACCATCAAAGTTTGAAATATTTGTTCTCTCAGAAGGAGTTGAACATGAGACAGCGTCGGTGGATGGAGTTGCTTAAGGATTATGATTGTGATATTATGTATCACCCTAGGAAAGCGAATCGAGTCGCGGATACACTCAGCTGGAAATCGAGTATCGCCTGTCTACTGGTAAAAGGGTGGTCATTATTTGAAAATTTGAGGGATTCAGAATTTAGATTGGAAGTCTGTCAGTTATCCAGTTTGGTAGCCACACTAAGAATCGAACTTGAGATCCAAGAAAAGATAAAAGCCTTGCAGCCTCCGACCCAGATATTCAGAAAATCCTCGGGATGGACGCGACAAAAAGGAAATCGGAGTTTCAAGTGTTGAAGGGTGGAATTTTGAAATTCCGGGGGTGTCTATGCGTGCCTAAGGACGAAGAACTCCAGAGGTACCATTTTCGTGAGAAAGTGTACAGTTGTGTAGGTAGACGAGGGAGGTAAAGACTGAAACCACATAGGTTCGAGGCTTGGTTCCGTAGGGTAGGTGATGTCACCACTAGCCAGTTGATGTCCACTGATGTGCACGACGAGTCGTCCCGAGCTGGTGTCATCCCACTCGGGATTCTGTTGAAGTAGAGGTATCCGTAGCGAGTTCGAGGAATGCGCCTGAGAAGACCCGGTCTATGGAAGACACGGTTGATGTGATTGTGATAGAGGGCTCAGAGGATGAGCTGGAGGATGACGAGATGGATGACACCGTAGATGTACGCTCTGAGACCTTTTCGGACTACGAGCCTACCGAGGATGCAGATGCGACTGTTGGGTCTAGGAGTTCGACCTAGGGGTTTCCAGCCTTTGCTTTTCATCTTTTGGTTGTTACCCTCGTTGATCTGTAACCTTTTGGGGACTTAGGTATAGAGGCATTTTGTATGAAGTCCCGATCAACCCCCCGGTCAACAATTTTAGTAATTCTGCTCTTTTGTAAGAACTCATAAAATGTTTCTGGTTATTTTATGATCTCGTTATCCATGTTCCCATTACTTGTGTGCAATAAATGCATTTGCTCTGGTTTCTGAGTTTGAACCCAAAAGAATTGCAGAAGCTCCGGAAGATGAAAGTTGGATTGAAGCTATGCAACACGAGTTACACCAATTCAAACTCAATGAAGTATGGAAATTGGTACCAAGACTAAAGAATCATCCTGTTATCGGAACCAAATGGGTATTCAGAAACAAACTTGCTGATAAAGGCAAGGAAACCAGAAATAAGGCAAGACTTGTTGCCAAGGGTACTCTCAAGAAAAGGGAATCGACTATGATGAAACTTATGCCCCAGTAACAAGACTGGAATCTATGAGACTCCTACTCGCCTATGCTTACTATCACGACTTCAAACTATATGAGATAGATGTCAAAAGTGTATTCTCAAATGGATATATCAAGGAAGAAGTCTATGTTGATCAACCTCCAGGTTTTGAAGATCCAAAATGCCTAGATCATGTATTCAAACTTTAAAAGGCACTCTATGGGCTCCACGAGCATGGTATGAAAGGTTAAGTAATTTCCTTACCAATCAAGGTTTTGAGAAAGGTAAAGTTGATATAACTTTGTTTATCAAAAGGGAAGGTAATGGAATCCTACTCATTCAAATTTATGTAGATGTCATAATATTTGGATCCTTTAACAAAAATCTCCGCAACGAATTTTCTCAGACAATGCAGAATGAATTTGGATGAGCATGATGGGAGAACTTACATTCTTCATACGACTGCAAGTCAATCAGACTAAACAAAGCACTTTCATACATCAAGAGAAATATGCTCTTGAACCGGTAAAAAAGTTCGGTCAGGAAAATTGCAAGAAAACTAATTTGCCAATGTCCTCTTCATCCAAGCTAGACAAGGATGAACAAGGCAAACATGTTGATCAGAAGCTTTATAGGAGCATGATCGATTCGTTACTATATCTAACTGCTTCTAGACCTAACATTATCTTTAGTATATGCATGTGTGCTAGATTTCAATCAAATCCCAAGGATATTTTACAGTTGTTAAAAGGATTATTAAATACATATGAACCTATCCTAATTTAGGACTATGGTATCCTAAAAATTCATATCTTACATTACATGGATGTTCAGATGCTGATCTTGCAGGCTGTAAATTAGATAGGAAAAGTACTTCAGGAACATGTCAACTTCTTGGATCAATGCTGGTATCTTGGTTCTCCAAGAAGCAAAACACCGTAACTCTATCAACTGCAGAAACTAAGTATGTTGCCTTAGGAAGTTGCTGTGCACAATTCTTATGGATGAAGCAACAACTGAAGGACTTTGGTGCTCAATCTCACAATGTGGAAATTCAATGCGACAACACCAACGCAATCAATCTCACCAAGAATCCAATCCTGCACTCACGAGCTAAGCATATTGAAATTAAGCATCATTTTATTCGTGATCATATGCATAATGGTGATATTAGTATTCAATTTGTTGATTCAAAGTATCAGTTAACTGACATATTCACCAAGCCACTTGATAAGAAAACATTCGAATATATCAGACAAGAATTATGTATTACTATGATGCCTGTTTGAGCTGCTATTTAGATAGGAAGATTTTTCTTCTAGGCTTAAGGCAGTATATTGAAGAAGTAAATGATGCCAAAGCTTCATCTGAAGAAGCTCTATAACTACAAGGAACTCAAAACTTAAAGCATCATATGAAGATGACATCTTCTGAGTGGAGAACGACCAAAAGGTTTGATCATTCAAATTTTGAGCGCGTAAGTAGTTATATTTCTGGCAACAAATAAGGTACACATCTTCACAATATTTTTAAATATTCTGTAAATATTATGATTGTGTTGATTGTGCCGATTGCCGTGATTGATTTAATTGTTTAAATTTAAACCTTCTAAAAAGGTAATCTTTTTTCACATCTTTTAAATAAGACAGTTTCTAATTTTCAAAGAGGCAAACCTAAACTGAATCGTCATCCCTCCTCAAAACCAAAAGAAACCACTATACTTCTCCTACGCTCTCCGACTCTTCCCAAATAGCAAATTCTTCTTCAGAAACCCTAAAATCTCTCAAAATCCTTGCACCACCTAGCAATAATGGCAGACAAAGCTTCTTTGAGAAGAAAACATCGTCAACCAGCTTTCGTCGTTCTAATCGACTTGAATCGCGCAAACCCATAGTTGCAAGTGATGCTCTTGCCACTTATGATCTCAACGATTCACCCAAGATGGATGAAACAGAGAAAAGGAGAAAAGAAGCTGAAAAGTTGATAGCATGAATCAAGATTCAAGGATCTCCCGAAACCATTTAAAGATGAAAGAAGAAGCTACAGGATCGCCTCACTAAAACGGTAACTCAAACTACTGAAGAAAAAGCAAATCTGCCTATTAATAAAAGGACACATATAGCTAGAGCCACGATTCATTTGATTAAGGCTATGAGGGTGCAAGAAAGAGCCCCACACGATATTGTTGAACTTGTACGTAGTAATGAGTCCTTTGATGAAGGAGAGGTACATAAATTTAGTGAAATGTTGACCCAATTCGAAATTCGGCAAACTACCAAAGTAAGTGATGAATTTCAGAAAATTAAATCCTCTGAGAAAGGAAAGGAGAAGGTTGGTGAACCTCCCGTTGCTACTGTTAAAGAGATTGTTGAAGAAGAAATTTCTGTTAGTAATAATTTGAGAGAAGATGATGAAGCAATCTATGCCCATTTTTAGCCTGTAGTGATGAAATTTTTGGCTGGAGAAAAGAATGCAGACAAACTGTTTATGTCAGCGAAGCATAGGAAATGCTATGAGGCGTTGCTTGCTCGAGGTGTTATGACTAATCGAGCCATTGAATTTGACTTCTTAAAAAGGAATAGCTTGCAGATTCTTTACCCCCTTACAAATCTATATCTGCATTCATTTTGCTCATTAAGCACTTCGTGTTTTCCTGAACTAACTACATACTTCTACTCCAACTTCACCATGATTGATAGGTATGCAATTCAATTCTCCTTTCGTGAGCAAAACATCATTTTGAGTGTTGTAGACCTTCCAAGCATTCTTCAGTCTGAGTTATTCTCTTTTACGAAAATTCCTATCTCTGATGATGATGTATACAAGGAGTTTTTTGGCAATCTCAATCCCTCTAGAGCACACAAACCTCATGTTGAACATCATCTCTTTCCACTGCAAACCATCATTTTGCACAATGTAGTCATCAACTGTCTTAGGCCAAAAGGATCCTCTAAAACTAATATTTCCAAATATGAGGCAAAGCTCATTTGGGCCATTCTAAATGCAAGCCCTTCTCTCTTCCACATTTAATATTTCTACACATGGGAAGAACGGTGAAAAAGAACAAGGGTCAGCTGCCATATGGTTCTCTGATTGCCAGAATCTTTGAGTTTCTGAGGATACTAATCCCTTTGAACCTTAGGTCTATTGAGTTGCCTCAGGGTAGCACTGGTGAAACAATGCCCACCAAAATGGGATATAAGGTTGAGGATCGACAATGGATAGACAGAAAGAGGCAAACAGTGCTGCTTGATTTACCACAGAGCAAAAGCAATGACAAAACTGCTCAGGAGCAACCTCTTGATAAGATCCCATACACCAAACCAGCAAGACCATCTTCAGAATCCACTCGCAAGAGAATGATTAAAATGGTGGCTCACAAGCCTACCAAATCAGCCCTCAAAAAAAGGAAGCTTGCTAAAGTGTTACTTGAAATAATTGAAAACGAACATGACTCTGACAACTCTCTAGTGAGTGAAACAGAACTGGAGGATTTAGTGAGGACCATAGTGAAGTTAATCCAAGAGGATGCCCCTAAACAACAAGTGGATGAGCCAAAAGAAAAGGAAATTGGCGACCAAGAGAGAAAGGAAAAGGAAAGAGAAGAAAAAGAAAGGGCAACAGAAGAACAGGCTCGCAAACAAGCTAAAGAGAATGCTCGAGTCAATATACCTGACTTTCTTAGAAATGAAGGGGCAATTCATCAAGAAGCCATGTTTAAAGGGGAGGATACTGAGATAGATCTCCATGCTGCTGGTATAGCAGATTCCCCAAGCAAGTCAGTCTCATCATCTGAGCAACATGTTAGAACTAAGAGGGAGTCTTCCAATGTGAGAACTCAAACTGATGGCAATGATAATGTCACAGATTTTGACCTTCTAAGAGAACTGCTAATGAATCATATAGCAATTGTTCATAAATTAACCAACATAAGGGACTCTTTGCACTCATCTATTGAAGATCTGAATGCCAAGGTGGGTGCTGAGATTGTATTGAGGACGCACTCTGCTCACGAACACCCAGCTTCTCAGCTTGGTTAGATAAACAGGGCTATCCTCAATCTGAAGGAGGACATTGATCAGAAATTTAGCCAAATCTCCAAGTTTGTCCCAGTTCAGATTCCTGCGAGTTAAGCCTAATTAACTTCAGCACCATCTACTTCTTACCCAATCTTATGGTTGTCGGTGCAGTAATTGAATATTTTGGATGGATGTTTGGATATTTTGAATCTTGGATGTTATTTAAGTAACTCTTATAATCTATACTTGCATACATGTTATTTCGTATTACTGTCATGCATGTCACTCTCCATAATTACTGTTATATCATTCAGGGGGAGCACTTACTATTCTCAATTGATACATGTTACCCTCAATGCTTTACTGATAAATCTTATATTCAGGGGGAGTGCCACTCCATCTTTATGCTTTATTATAGGCAAAAGTACACTAGAAGTATCAATATTTGTGTACGGATATCACTTTAATGCCAATATTTTTTTTGAATCACTTAAGTGTCACATCGGAAAAAAAACGATCACTTAAGTGCCAACTCGTCGGAATTAGCACTTAAGTGATCCAAAAAAAATCAGTTTAGTGCCTATTCCGGCGAGTTGGCACTTAAGTGATCTTTTTTTTTACTTTGCACTTAAGTGATCCGAAAAAAATATTAGCACTAAAATGATCTCCGTACACAAATATTGGCACTTCTAGTGTACTTTTACCCTTTATTATATATGTTTGACCTCATAGGTCATTTATTTGCCCTTTTGTGCTGATGACAAAAAGGGGAAAAGTTACAAAAATTATAGAAAAAGGGGAGAAGTTATGAATAATCTGTGACAGCAGGTTACACAATATGCTAAGCAGGTTGAAAAGGTTACACACAGTATGCTAAGCAGGTTGAAAAGGTTACAAAGAGAACAAGATATGATGTTGCATATACACTATACACACAGGATATACGTATGCTAAGCAAGTTGAAAATGTTACAAAGAGAACAAGATATGATGTTGCATATACACTATGCACACAGGATATACGTATGCTAAGCAGGTTGAAAATGTTACAAAGAGAACAAGATATGATGTTGCGTATACACATGCACACATGATATACTAATCTTTGTGAATGTTATGTTATGCATGTATTTGTGAATATCATATTCTGTGAATGGTAAGTTGTATCAGGTACAACAGTTATAAAAAGTATGCGAATACATACAAACAGGATATGCACACAGGTTTTCACAACTAGAAATATGAGAACACAAGTTCCCATGTTCAGCAAGAACAAGATCTGAAAAGAAATATAATTTCTTTCATAAGCCGAACAGGTGAACAAGTCCTTTACTTTGAGCATTTTATTAATCTATATCTTTGGTAACATATTTGCCAAAACAAGTTAACTTGAGCATAACCAAATCGTCATAATCTAAGCATGTGTTGAATTACAAGATCTGAGCTATTATGTAGCAACTCTATATCACAAGCAATATGCTCATATTTATCATGCTGCTCAAGATTGTCATGCATGTGATTAAGATCTATAGAAAATCAAGTGGAATCACATGTCTATGCTCTTAAACTATACTTGTGCTTAATCTCTAAATCTTAAGCATTATCGCAAGTTCTGAGATTGTTCATGATGTTAAAATATTGACTTCAGAACTTATTCTTGGTAGAAGAACAAAGCACATATTGATAAAATTCGTTCTTGGCAAGATTATACTGAGAGTAACTAGATCCCAGTTGCTCATCATTTTATTCAAATTATTGTTACTTTTGTGGATAATTTTGTCATCATCAAAAAGGGGGAAATTGTTGAGAAAAACCCCTAAGTGATTTTGAAGTTGACAAAACAATCCAAGTACTCTTAAGTTTCGAGATAATGCCGTGGAATACTTATTTTGCAGATTATCCTTTAGTACGGGGATGCACAGGATTGAATCTATAAAAAAGGTTTTGCTTAGATGTGATTTCTAAGTGACTCAGAGGCTGGTTCGAGCTCAGACGTTGAGTGTGGATAACTCAGACGTTGGAATGACGCTCAAGCTCTAAGGGAAGTATTCATGTGTAGTAATCAAAACTTGAAGATGACTTTCAAATGTGTATATTTGATACACTACAAAGGATACAATTGAGCTGGATCATTCTTGAGGATTCTCGGGGATAGAGATCAATCAAGTATGCGAAATCAAGGAGACATATGAATTTCCAAATGAAAAAAATCATCTATGGAAACTCAAGATCATAATTGTATGGGCAATTTAATCCGAACGGGAAAGAATTTCTTTTGGCGATCCGCAACGGTTACAAGATCTTCTTTTGGTATCTATCTTGTCCAAACGGGAAGTTTTGGAGAGATATCTTCTGAAAGTCTTGCAACGGTTAGATTGGAGGCGGAGAAGCATAAAAGACATCTCAAGGTTGAATGGAAAAAGATCGGCGAAAAGAGGGAAAAAGTCTTCATAATTTTTAGATCGATAGTACTTCATTTCACATACACTTCTTGATTTATCTATTATAATTGTGAGGATGTATACACAAAAGTGTTGAATGCTAGGTGGGGTAACTTGCGTGTCAAGGAGATCACTGAGCTGTAACCTCACGAGCAGTTTACTAGTAGAATCCAGCCGATTAACTGATAGCCGAAGAAGTGGACGTAGGCTTAACCAAAGTTGAACCACTATGGTTTTCTCTATCCCCATTCTGATCATAACATATATTATGTAATAGTAGAACTGCATATAAATTGTCTATAGTAATATACTGTGTTGCCATCATCTGAGACATTATATAAACGTCTGTGCAATTCGTGTTCTGCGAAAAATATTGAAATTGCACTATAATCACCTATTCACGCCCTCTCTAGGTGATAACGCTAGCCACAACATACATACATACATATGTATACATACATACATCTAAATAAACATAAAGCTGGTTCTTTCTTCAGAGTTTTTACAATCCTTAAAGATATTTACGTCTCACCATTCAGCTAAACTCGACAACTAAAAATATACGTATCTACAACTCCCCTTAGATCATATCCAAAATCTAACTCCCAAAAGTCTCTGACGTTTGCACTCTCGTTCTACTTGTCAACGATTGAAGAGCCTGAAAACATGTAAGAGGAATGGAATGAGCAACCACAGCTCAGTGAGTAGTACACATATCTTCTAAGTAGATCGACCGCCCACTATGCTTATATATAATAATATATATAATCGAAATATTCTAGCAATCAACAAAAACCGTAACAAAATCAATGGTCAAATCTATTGATTAATCTCTGTCAAACCAAATGTCAATGGTCAATTCCATTGACCAATCTATTTTTCATATGAAACCACGATCACAACATAACGCCCAATGACAACGCGACCAAGATTTCCTCCTTGATAATGTCTCCACTTATTATCAGCCGGTGGTTCGGCCCCGAAGAATATCCTGAAACTGGTATGCATACCCAAAAACCCGTAACCGGGTTCGTGGCCATAATGAACATCAAACCAATTCAAAATTCATTTCATGAATTAGAATATATATTTCACAACCATTTTTGATAAACCAAGTTCACAAATCGAAGCACATATTTCACAATTCCTTTCGAAACACATTTCTCAAGTGGAACGATCTATATTTTTATGCAACAAATATGCCTTTACCATTCATAGTATATCAAATTCGTACTGCCTTCAAAATATGACTTTATAAATTTATAGAAGAGATGAGCACCACTCACCTGATATAGCCTAATTCAGATCTCGAAAGCTAATTCATGCCCACGAACTTGAATTCTATCAATTTAGCGAAAAACCAAAATCATAACTAAGTAAAATGTTATTGTAACTATGAATCGGGTAAGTTAAGCCTATTTACTAATCAAACTATTCATACGTATTAATAAAATGCTTACCTTAATCGTATATTTCAAACTATCCGTAACACGGAGCCTAAATGTAAAATTTCGACTATAATGAATAACTTTGAAAACTATTCTGACTATACAAACGAGAGCCTCGAATTCTTATTGGACGCTGAAGAACGTAATTGATTCAGCTTGACACTTGATCAACACGAATTTCTTTCTATCTTCTCTTTCTCTTCTCTGCGCCTCTTTCTGTTATAACGAATGAAGCACTCTCCTCTCTTTTATATTCTTGGCCGAGCACTGTTTCTTGAGGCGATGATGCCATCCTTTTTTTTAATTGTTAACTGGTCAAATGGTCAACGAATACATATGTCACTGCAAGGCCAAAGCAAGGCCAGATATCCATCGCATATTACATTCTATCATCCTTAAAAGAAATTTTATGCTCGAAATTTGAACTCCCCTCAAATATTGAACAAGTTAGGTACTTGCGTCTTGATTCTTCCTCGAGTTCCCAAGTAGCTTCTCTTTTAGTATGGTTTTTCCATTGTATCTTTCCATAAGAAATAGTCTGGTGTCGTAACACTTGATCCTTCCTATTGATGATACAAATGGGTCTTTCCTCATAACTCAAGTTCTTTTTTAATCTTAAAGGTGTAAAATCTAATACATGTTCTGGATTCGGCGTATATTTCCGTAATAGAGACACATGAAATATATCATGTACTCCTGATAACGCTGGTGGCAAGGCCAGTTTGTAAGCAACTTCATCAACCCTTTCTAAGATAAGGAATGGTCCTATGTATCTTGGACTCAACTTGCCACGCGTGCCAAATCTCAACCTTGAGGAATATGTGATCTCCTGTATAGAATTCAACGTTACGTCTTTTAAGATCTGCATAACTTTTCTGACGATTTTGAGCCGTTTTGATGCGTTCCCTGATCAACTTAACTTTTTCTTTTGATTGCTGAATAAACTCTGGGTTAGTTAGTCTCTTCTCACCAATATCATCCCAACAAATAGGAGTTCTGCACTTTCAACCATAAAAAGCCTCAAAAGGTGACATCTTAATGCTGGAGTGATAACTGTTATTACAAGGAAACCCTGCCAAATGTTGGAACCACCAAAGTCGATGACACAAGATCTCAACATATCTTTTAACGTCTAAATAGTTCTCTCTGACTGTCCATCTATCTGTGGGTGATAAGCATTACCAAAGTTTAGTTTGGTGCCCAGGGCTCCTTGCAAGCTCTTCCAAAAGTTGGATACAAATCTAGGATCTCTGTAAAAAAACAATACATACTGAAACTCCATGAAGCTTCATTATCTCATTGACGTATCGCTTTGCTAAATTTTCCAGTGAAAGACCTAACCGATATGATAAAAAGTGGGTAAAGTTAGTCAATTGATCAACAATCACCCATATAACATTCTTACCATTTGGTGTCCTCGGTAAATCGACGATAAAATCCATGGTAATATGGTCACACTTCCATTTAGTTACTTCAAGTGGGTGTAATTTTCCACTAGGTTGTTCAATTTTTACTTATTGGCAAATTAGACATTGATTGACAAATTTCACAACATCCTTGTTCATATTAATTCACAAAAAATTCTCTCCCAAGTCTCGATACATTTTAGTGCTTCTCGGGTGAATTGAAAATCTAATATTGTGAACTTCTTGTAATATCTCCTTTTTCAACTCTGAATCATTAGGAACACAATCATCCACGAAACCTCAAAGAACTATCTACGTGAATGTTAAAATCTGTTTGACCATTAGCTTCCACGCCTTCTCTAATTTCTACAAATGAGGGTCCTCATTCTATTTAGACTTGAGTCTATCAATCAATATTGGTTGCACCCGAATATTAGCCAATCGAGAACCAAGCCGATGTACCAATACACTCCAGGTCCAATTTTCTCATATCTTCAAGAATAGACTTTTGAGTAGTGAGTAGTACTGCCATATTTCTAAAAGATTTACGACTTAAAACATCTGCTACCACATTAGCCTTACTTGGATGATAACTGATAGACATATCATAATCTTTCAAAAGTTCTAACAATCTTCTCTGCCCCATGTTTAGTTCTTTCGGAGTGAAAATATATTTCAGGCTTTTGTGATCCGTAAATACTTCACATTTCTCCCCATACAAGTAATGCCGCCATATTTTCAAAGCAAAAATAACTACCGCTAATTCTAGATTGTGAGTGAGGTAATTCTTCTCATGTGGTTTTAATTGTCAAGAGGCATAGGCAATAACTTTATCGCTTTGCATAAGAAAACAACCTAAACCTTTTTTAGAAGTATCACAAAAAATTGTGATGCCACCAGTTTCTGAGGGCAATATCAATATAGGAGCTGACACTAATCACCTCTTTAACTCTTGAAAAGGGTGTTCACACTGATCAGACCACACAAATTTAACTACCTTTTGAGTTAGCCGAGTAAGTGGACCGACAATTTTAGAGAATCACTCCATAAATCATCTGTAATAATCAGCCAGCCCAAGAAAACTTCTCACTTCTGCAACATTAGTAGGATGATTCCATTGAACAACTGCTTCAACTTTCTTTGGATCAACTGACATGTCATCTTTCGAAATTACATGACCCAAGAACTCTCAAGCCAAAGTCGTATTTACTAAACTTAACATACAACTTCTTTTCACGCAAGATCTGTAGGACGAATTTCAAGTGTCGCTCATGTTCTTCCAAATTCCTTGAATTGACTAAAATATCATCGATGAACACTACTATAAATCTGTCTAGATTCTCCTTAAATATCTAATTCATCATATCCATGAAAGCAGCAGGTGCATTTGTTAATCCGAAAGATATGACAAGAAATTTATAATGACCGTACGTTGCTCTAAAGGCAATTTTAAGCACATCATTCGTTTTTATCTTCAACTGATGATACCCAGAATAAAGGTCGAACTTAGAGAATACCTTTGATCCCTGAAGTTGGTCAAATAATTCATCAATTCGGGGCAAAGGATATTTATTTTTTATCGTCACCTTGTTAAGTTCTCGGTAGTCTATGCAAAGTCTTATGCTACCGTCTTTCTTTTTCAAAAATAAGACTAGAGCCCCCCAAGGTGAAACACTAGGTCTGATGAAACCCTTATACAAAAGCTCTTGAAGCTGGGTTTTCAACTCTTTCAATTCAGCACGTACCATTCGGTATGGTGCCTTAGAAAGGTGTTGTACCATGCATCAATTCAATACAAAATTCAATTTCTCTATCAGAAGGTCGGCCTGATATATCCTTTGAAAATACATCTGGAAACTTTCTCACCACATGAACGTCTTCCAGTCTTACAATATCTACTCTTGTATCTTTTACACAAGCCAAATAACCACAACAACCCTTTCTTAAAAGTTGTCTCTCTTGCATGGTTGAAATTAATGCAGGAAAAGTACCCTTACAACCTCCCGAAAAATAGAATTCGGGCTGATTCGAAAGTTGAAAAAACACTTTCTTCGAAAAATAATCTACCGAAGCATGATATGTAGATTACCAATCCATTCCTTGTATAACGTCGAAATCTCGCATATTCAACTCTACTAAATCTACAGGCAATGCAGCACTGTTTATCTGGAGTATACATCTCTTGAACACACGGTCGGCAATCAAGAAATTACCAACAGGAGTATTAACACATAGATCACATTCAAGAGGCTTAAGCAACAGATCAAATTTTCTTGCAAATTCAGCTAAAATAAAGGAATGTGTAGCACTCGGATTAAATAACGCGTATGCATATTGCGATGCAACAAAAATATTACCTGCAACAATTACTTTAGATGCCACTACATCTTCTTCTGTCAAGCAAAAACCTTTCATGTTGTCCTCTATCTTTTCTGATTTTTCGGCAGTTTACCAACTAAAAAGGTATCTCTTCGCATGAAGCAGTTGCTTACTATGTGTCCCGGTTTCCCACACATGTAGCATGACCTACTGTCAATTGTAGCATCCCTTCATGTGCTGCAATCCTGTTCCATGTGTCCTACTTTCCCACATAAAAAACATGCTCCAAATTTTTTTGTAACACTCACCCCTGTGATATTTTCCACAGGTATTACAAGGCTTTTGAGTTACAAACTTCCCCAATTGACTACTACCACTTCACATATTACTGCCACTTGCATGGCCCTCTTGAATGACACTGAACTTGGATCTCATTTGTTGATGAGTACCAATTGTGTCATGCTCCAAATGGTCCTATTCTACCGTAATTGCTCACTCTAAGACATCATTGTATGTCGTCAATGCAAGAGTCGTAAACTTCGATCGAATATCAGGTCGAAGCCCCTTTCGAAAATGTTCAGCTCGTACTTTCTCACCATCTATTAGAGTTTTAGCAAATCTACTTAGTTGATTAAAGTGACATACGTACCTCATAACAATGGCGCCTTGAGATATTTGTATAAAGTCACTCCTCATCTTCATTTGGAAAGACTTCGGAAAGAATTGAGCAAAGAAATTCTCAGTGAAGTCTTTCTAGGATATTGTAGCATTTTCATCCCCTAAAGTTGGTCGTGTCCCCTCCCACCAATATTGAGCTTCACCTGTCAGACACTGACTTGCAAAATCAACCTTTCGATTTTCATAAACTCCATTAGTTTTGAAGCTACCTTCTGTCACGCCCCGACTCTCGAGCCCGCGACATCCCTTGCCAAATCGCCATGAGGTCATAGAGATAGCGTCATAGGCACACTATCGACCTATCACTTACTTACGCAAGCAGAAACGTGTTAACTCCCTGACAGCATAATCAAACAGGGATAGAAAAGTAGGCAGTCACAACAGTCATTCAAAAACATACCATTATAATTCATTCGACATACACAGATGAGTCTTAACCCCATTGGGCTATAGATAAATAAATAACCCCTTACTTCGGGGCGGCTCACTAGACCTCAAATAGTTCCTCGACCAAGTAAGATTAACTTCTCATCTACTCCAAACATATAAACCCAAAAGCCAAACCTTGGCATCCATGAGTCTTCATCCGAAGGGACCTGAAATTATTATCCCACGACGGGGTGAGAATAAATCTCAGTAAATCAAGCCTAAGCTCGATTAGGAAACTGATTCACCCAGGGCATCCTAATAGAAGTCTTACACATCATATCACCACTAGTAACACCCAAGTACAACCACAACATAATAATCATCCACATGCATACTTACTAGCCTTAGGCCACACACAATGCAATGCTTGACTCGACTCAACGGTCAAATCAGTCAATCACTCAATCATAGCATCACATCACAAGTATGCACAGGACACCACACAAGTCCATTTATTAACGATGATCGTGCTCACGCTATATGAGAGGATCTACGTGAAAGGGAGCGTGATTCGACTCTCACAAATAACGCGATCCAGCGTTCTACCAGCAAGACCGGGCTACGTTCCTTTACTCTCAACAACGGCTACTACGATAGGTGTCTCCAGTGCACCCAACACGACACCATCAAGTAGACATCCTTAAACGAGGAGTCGGTCCAACATCAGTTGCGATCGGCATCCGACCAACTCTGCATCCGTACTAGTTAACATCGGATCAGAGTTGTCGTGCTTCTTACAAGTCGTCTGATTTCACCAGATTGGTGCGAAACGAACTTGCCAGGAATGCACCATCATTCCCTCGTATGACCACACAATCCATATCCAGCAATCAACCCGTTTCATTATCTTTGGTTAAGGCCGGATGCTCACACAGGCATGTAAAAGTCTTGGCCGAAGGCCATTTTCATTCTAAAATATGTCTTTTGACTCCGCACTCGGTCATATGCAAATGCAAGCTAGCCATTAGTCACCACAACCACACATAGGGTGATTAACCCTCAATCACTAATCCAACAGCCAATCCAAACAAACACGAACAATCAATCTGATTAGGCCACATAATGGCTCAAGTTCGTGCAATAATCATTTATTAGTCAAACCAGTCGATTTAAAATGTCGAACGCTCGCTCGTCTCGAGCCTATCGCTCGCTCGCGATCAAACAACGGTAATCCATTGCCCAATCAATCAATCAATATTCATCTAGCAACAATTAGCCACAGACAATTCAATCAACTTGGCTAACCTAATCGATCGGCCATTTAACTTAATCCCAGTTTCTATTTAAATCGACCTCAATCGTGTACCTTAAATCCACAATTTGACTAAACGACTAATCCTATATGCAATTAGTGCCCTAACCAAGGATTAGGGACAACTCACTTCCAATTAGCTCGGGCAGTCTCTACGGCGGCGGCACGAACGGCGACGACGATGGCGGTGGATCACGGCTTGGCTCGACGGATCACGGCCTAAAATTCTCGGACAACTTGGCCCACGGACCAGGCACAATGGCTCAGCGACTCGGCCACATGGCCCACTGTTGACACCTGATTTTTGACGGGCTTTTTTCCAAATTAATTTTTTTAAAAAAAATATTTACCAAAATAATAGTAAAAAAAAATTAAATACCAAATTGGGTGCCAATCGGCACTTGGGCCGCCGATTGGGGCCCAAAATTGGTTTTGGGTCCCAATCGGCGGCCTGTTGACACCTGATTTTTTACCATTTATTATTGTGATTTTTATTCTTTAAAATTAATTAAAAATATCAAAAAAGGTCATAAAATCACAAAATCAACTTTGGAAGCCTTGGTTTAGCCTTAGGAACCAATTTTGAACAAAAAATATTTTTCGGTATTTTTAATATTTTTCGAGTTTATTTAATTATAAAAATACCCAAAAAATCAGAAAAATACCATTCGTGGTTAGAAAAATACCCAAAAATATTCGATATTTTTTTTTTAATTTCCTCTTCAAGTGTGTCACTTTAAATCTCAAAAATTCGGCTCGGGTCACTATGTTCCTTCACAAACATAAACCCGAACCGAGCCTAAAAAAAAAAAAAAATCATTTTCGAGTCTTTTAGTTTTCAATTCTCACTTTTTATAAGCTATGACATTGGATTCTAAAGTCTTAAAGTGCAATTAGGTCAATTTGCCCTCCAATTTAATCAATTTTTACCAAAAGTGCTTAATTGCACATTTTTCTTTCAATTAGTCCCCGGTTTCACGGATGTATACGTATGCTCTATGTATTTATACGTCATACGTATTTATACGTTATGCATATTTGTACTGTTTGGTAACCTCTTTAACTCTTGTAATAATAATAATTGTTATTATTTTTAACACCTTTGTTAGTGCCTTTTTTTTAGCATTTTTGTATTGTGAGTGCTATTGCTAGTGCTATTTTTAAATAGCATTTTTGTATTATAAATTGTGAGTGCTATTGTTAGTGCTATTTTTAAATTTCATTTATTTATGAGTGCTATTTTTAGATAGAATTTATAATTGTTAGTGCTATTTTTAAATACAATTTATTGGAAGGTATTTTTGGCTATAAAAGGATGGCAAGAGTTTTGAGGTTGAAGGGAGAGACATTTTGTAGAGTGTGCAAATTTTTGAGAGCTTAGAGAGAAGAACACAAACACTCTCTATATTCTCATAATCTTAAGTGAGCAAAATATACTAAGTTCGGAATATTGATTCCGCATATTGCTAGCACAATTGTTGTGGAGTTATTAGTCGTCTCCCCGTTCGTCAATTGGTGGTGCGTCCGAACTAGATGCCTAACACTTGTGGAGGCTGAGATCGAAGAACATCGAACCGACACCTCCGTTCAAGCACGCTACGAGAGGTAATCTATTTACTCCCTTTGAGGCTTTGTGATTTTTTTCGATTGAAATGCACGAAATACGCCTCTGGAGATACATGTATGGGTTGTTATTTATTTCCGCTACGTGTTACGTGGATCCCAACAGTGGTATCAGAGCCAATCCTTAGGTGTTTTCGTGCATTTAATTGATTTTTTGCAATTTTTGCAATACTATGGCCAATATGTATTAACGAATTATTCGTCTTACATGGCTAATGGAGATTGATTATTTTATATGATAAATTAATCAACGTAGCAAAAATTGAGACTAAATCAATTTTGAATCGAAAATTTATGGCTATCTTATTTTACGTAAAAATTCTGAATATGATTCAACGTAGAATTTTTATTGTGCCTTCCTAAGTTTTAAATTGTGAATTTATTACTTACGTGGAAGGGTGGTGATTATGGAAAAATCTCTAATCAATGTGATTGATGTATATATGAATGTATGATGATTATTTATATATTTGGGGTTGTAATTATTAAATGGAGGCTGCGTACTCTTTTTATTTTTCATGTAATCTTTATTTTTAGCATAGTCAATTGTTGATGTAAATGCTACGAGGATTACGTGGGGGAGCCTTTTAAGTCGGCGAGCTTTTTGGGGCCCAATTCTTGAAGAGTTCAAGAAACCAAGAAGAAGCGAAGAGCGGCTCTCCGTTATTAAAATATTAAAATGATTAAATGTGGTCTCATTGGCTCGAGACCCATTAAATCATAACTCCATGATCACCACGTAGGATAGATGTTTATGTGATTGACATCTATTTATTTATTATGATTACGTGAGCATGTTAAACTGGTTAATGTGCAAAGTCAGACTTACCTCACCCAAAATTGCGCCTGCATGAAATCCTAGTTAGGAAAATCACTCGCGTTAGGTACCGAAAGGGCGTTGGTAACGATACCAGCATAACCAAGTCCCCGAACCCAAAAACTCTGGTTCCGTAGAATTGATCGATCTCTCCCAATCGATCAGTAAGGTTTCCGGTCTACCCTCCAAGAAAGACCGGTGGCGACTCCAAATGCATGCACAAGTTGCACATGCCACCACGACCACACTAAGGTCGAAAGCGATCGACTCTTATCGTCGAATCCTTCTGAAAAATACTCCCGCCGCGATTTGGTATGGGCCTGGGAGGGCTCGCGCCGATCCAAGACCCGCGATCGGTAATCCATTAGCCGCGTCCGCTTTCGGACGGGTCGCGACACGGCCCAAGTGCCGATTGGGGCCTAAAATTATTATTTTTTATTTTTTTTTATTTTTCAATGGATTCCTCTCGAAAAATTATCCGAAATAAAAAAAATTGTTCCAAACGGACACCCGAGCGATGAGATATGCAATTTCAAAGTATTATTAATAAACTTTTACTATTATTTTGGTAAAAGTATTATTAATAAAATTTATATATTTTATAAAAATAAAAAAATACTACATAATTCATATTATGTATTATTATAAAATTTATATTTTTCATAAAAGTAAAAAAACTGCATAATAAAATTGACTTTTAATTTATATTTTTTTATAAAAGTTTTCATTAAATAATAAATTATAATTAAAATTTTATTAATAATTTAGGCAACAATTGAAAACTTTTATAAAAGTATTATTAATAAAATTTTACTATTATTTTGGTAAAAGTATTATTAATAAGATTTATATTTTTTTATAAAAGTAAAAAAACACTACATAATTCATATTCCACCATTAAAATTGACTTTTAATTTATATTTTTTATAAAAGTTTTCAATTAAATAATAAATTATAATTTGAAATTTTATTAATAATTTAGGAAAAACTTTAATAAAAAATATAAATTAAAAGTCAATTTTAATTGTGGAATATGAATTATGTAGTGTTTTTTTTTAACTTTTATAAAAAAATATAAATTTTATTAATAATACTTTTACCAAAATAATAGTAAAATTTTATTAATAATACTTTTACAAAAGTTTTCAATTGATGCCTAAATTATTAATAAAATTTTAATTATAATTTATTATTTAATTGAAAACTTTTATAAAAAAATATAAATTAAAAGGCAATTTTATTATGCAGTTTTTTTACTTTTATGAAAAATATAAATTTTATTAATAATACATAATATGAATTATGTAGTATTTTTTTATTTTTATAAAATATATAAATTTTATTAATAATACTTTTACCAAAATAATAGTAAAATTTTATTAATAATACTTTGAAATTGCATATCTCATCGCTCGGGTGTCCGTTTGGAACGATTTTTTTTTATTCCGCATAAGTTTTCGAGAGGAATCCATTGAAAAAATAAAAAAAATAATTTTAGGCCCCAATCGGCGGCCCAAGTGCCGATTGGGTGCCCAATTGCCCCAATCGGCAATTGGGCCGCCGATGGGGACCCAATGGGTGCCAATCGGCGGCCCAAGTGCCGATTGGCACCCCATTTGGTAATTAATTTTTTTTTACTATTATTTTGGTAAATATTTTTTTAAAAAAAAATTAATTTGGAAAAAAGCCCATTTTTGACCATATATTATTGTGATTTTCATTCTTTAAAATTAATTAAAAATATCAAAAAAGGTCATAAAATCACAAAATCAACTTTGGAAGCCTTGGCTTAGCCTTAGGAACCAATTTTGAACAAAAAATTTTTTTTGGTATTTTTTAATATTTTTCGAATTTATTTAATTATTAAAAATACCGAAAAAAATCAGAAAAATACCATTCGTGGTCAGACAAATACACCAAAATATTCAATAATTTTTTTTTAATTTCCTCTTCAAGTGTGTCACTTTAAATATTGAAAATTCGGCTTGGGTCACTATGTTCCTTCACAAACATAAACTCGAATCGGGCAAAAAAAATCCTTTTCGAGTCTTTTAATTTTCAATTCTCACTTTTTATAAGCTATGACATTTGATTCTAAAGTATTGAAGTGCAATTGGGTCAATTTGCCCTCCAATTTGATCAATTTTAACAAAAGGACCTAATTGCACAATTTTCTTTCAATTTAGTCCCCGATTTCGCAAATCTTGAAATTAAATTTCACACGGGCATACCCATTGAAATCAAACACCTCTACCCTATATTTTGCATCATGCTGAATCCATTGGTGGCCTCAATTCGGCCTAATTTGGTCGTTTAGGCCCTCGATTGAGCAAAAATCATTTTCGGATCCTAGGGACAATTTGGGGTTTTCACTAAATTCGAATCAATTGATTCAGAAAAATACCCATATTTGATAGAAAACATGACATGGAGTCTGATTGTGGGGTAAATTTCGTGAAAAGAAGTCGATTTGGCCCCCAATTGGGTTTAATTGGTCGAACCGGGCCGGTAGGGTCAGACCCAACCCGACCCGGCCCGACCGGGTCTGCAACAAAGTTGCAGACCCACCGCGCCGAACGTGAGGAAAAGCAGGGGAACAAGGTATAGCCGCGGCATTTTTTTTAGAGGAAAGGTGGACGACAACAAGTCATGGGGGACTCAGTGGACGGATCGGAGGCCACGGAAAAGGCCGGTCGGCCATGAAAGAAAAAAGGGGAGCTCGGTTTTGAGGAGGAGCCGAGAAAGAGAGGGGGGAGAGCAGTTCGAGCGAAACGGGAGCGCGAAGGAGCATCCCCGAAGGTGCAGCGGCTCGGACCAACCACCACCAGAGCCCTAGGCGTCGTCGGCAAGCTCCAAACAGGTCAGTTTTCCCCTCCGACCTCCATTTCCATAATGCACGTCACCTGTTCGACAAAATGCCCAAATGAACGGTATATGTTTGGGGTCTCAGTCAGGCCTTCCCGAGCCTTATCTGTCACGAGTTTGGTTGTAGAGCTTCATTATATATGTTTCTGAGCTCGTCTATGTGTTTATTTTGCATCAAAACCGCGCCGGAGACGGTCGCCGGAGCTCCAACATACTCGGACCGAGCCGAGAGTTCACACCGGTGAGGCAAGTGGTCGCCGAGACCTATGCGACCTTAGGTAAGTTCCTAAACCTTATTTCGATGCTGCTTGAATGGATAGAACAAGTTTTGAACGTTAAAAAATTTTCTGCATACTGCTCGCCGGCGCCGGGACTGTGGGGGTCCGGTTCAGTCTTTTCCCGACGTAAAGCCTGCCATGTTTTGTGTGTATGTTGATGTATAGTTCGTAGGGTGTCTAATGGCGCAAGAACGAGTGGAAAACACCAAGATTTGGCTCGGTTTCGGGGTCTTCGGCGAGAATTCCGGCAAAGTCGCCAGAATTTTCACTGTTCATTGTCTTCTCCGGCGACTTCGCCGGCTGGTCAACAAGTCAACGCTGACGTGGCGCGCCACGTAGGCAGCCACGTCAGCGTGGTGGGCCATGGCCGAGAATAAAAATAAAACCAGATCGGACGGTGGAGAACGTGCCACGTGTCGCGATCTGGAATTTTCGAAAAATAAAAAATGATTTTCACATGATTTTCGAATAATAAATAAAAATAATCCGACGGTCGAGAATGTGCCACATGGCTCTGTGGATCGTCCGATCTTGTCCAAGATCGGACGCGCCTGGAGTGGCCACGTGGCACAATCTAGAGCGTCCGATTCGAGTGTTTTTCTTAAAAAGAAAATAAATCAATTTTTTATCTGACGGACGAGATTGTGCCAAGTGGCACTCTGCGGGACGTCTGATCTAGTATTAGATCGGACGCGCCAACGGAGGCCACGTGGCGAATTTTAGACCATCCGATCATTGTTTTTTCGGATAATAAAAAGAATAATAAAAAATTCAGAAAATAATAAAAAACTTAAAAATTCAATAAAAAATAGAAAATCATAAAAAATTCAAAAAAAATTCGGAAAATTCAGAAAAAGTATAAACAAATTCCAGAAAATAGGAAATGTCCACATTCAACTGGCCACGACCTGTTTCGGGTCTCTCGACTCCCGATCTTTTCAGAAATGACGATTTTGCCCTTCCGGCAAATTGTCTTCCAAAAACATTCTAAAAAAATCCAGGAAAATCCCAAAAAATAGGAAATGGCCACAAACAACTGGCCAAGACTCATTCCGGGTGTTTTGAACCCCGACCCTTATTAAAATGACGATTTCGCCCTTTGGGCGAATCGTCTTCCAAAAATTGAAGAAAAATCAAAAACATTCCAAAAAATTCTCAAAAATGGGAAATGGCCACAATCAACTGGCCATGGAATATTTTGGGTAATTCGGTATCCAAGTCTTCCAAAAATTGACGATTTTACCCTTCGGGCTAAATCGCCTCCAAATCCTCCCATTTTACCTCGGTCCTAAATCACATCTTCCCTAAACCCTTATGGCTATGTTAAGAAACCATTGAGTTGAATTGATGTGCATCGATGAGATTTATTTATGCACTTGATCGCGCTTTCATTGATTGTGATTGATAGGAATAGTCTTCCAATCTGCATGAAATCTCGAATCAAACTTACCCCGTCCAAAACTGCGCCTGCATGAAATCTTAGCCAGGAAAATCACTCGCGTTAGGTACCGAAAGGGCGTTGGTAATGACACCAGCGTAACCAAGTCCTCGAACCCAAAATCTCTGGTTCCGCAGAACTGATCGATCTCTCCCAATTGGTCAGTAAGGTTTCCGGTCTACCCTCCAAGAAATACCGGTGGCGACTCCAAATGCATGCACAAGTTGCACATGCCACCACGACCACACTAAGGTCGAAAGCGATCGACTCTTATCATCGAACCCATCCTTCGAAGAATACTCCCGCCGCGATTTGGTATGGGCCTGGGAGGGCTCGCGCCGATCCAAGACCCGCGATCGGTAATCCATTAGCCGCTTCCGTTTCGGACGGGTCGCGACAGCTGGCGACTCCACTGGGGACTTTGTTCTAGAACCTATGGTTCTAGACCTCAAGTGGACTTAGGCCGTAATTAAAACGCTGAGTGATTTTTCTAACCTTGCAGGCGCTCTTGAAGGTGAGGTAAGTCCGCTCATGGTAGGTGTTATATGTTTCTGCAGATTGGAGAGATAAGGGGTGTAGTCCGTGATTAACATTGTTTTATGCAGGTTGGCGTAGGAATGTATATTGTATGGATAATTTGAAGCGCCGATTGATAAACTGTTGTGCATGATTTGCATTGTGATACTCACGACACATGAACACACACAGTCGCGCCTAAAACCCCGGGCGCCGCCTATAGGAAAACAATAGAAGGGATTGAAAATGGAATCTCCGTGAGGAAAAACACGGGGTAATCCACTTTTTAATTCCGCTCATTTTGAACTATGGATCGAGCCACAATGCAACGATAGTTGTGCAATGGAATCTGCTCTTTCTAGAACTCGAGGTGGGAGCCTTGGCCTTAGGTTCCAAACCCTATCTTGATTCTTAGAGTCAAACCTCACTGGTCTCATGCGCATGTATGTGAATGATTGGTACACCTCGAAACCAAAAAGTCATTCAGCGCCACTTATGAATCAAAATCTAAAGACTTGTGTGAAGAATCAGTCGCGAGTTTAAACGAACCAGGATGGCATGGAAAAGCGCTGGACCACCCTGGAGAGTCAACTGATGAGGGCAAATGCCTCTTGACCGGGGCAACCGAATCAAGGATAAGGACGTGTCATTCCTAATTGATTTTCAATCAGATAATGGCATAATATTTCATTTCTCTTCCTCTCAGGATAAGATGGTTAAAGACCAATAAAGGGGAGCTTGCCTTCCCTACAAGATGGAAAGGAGTGCACCTTCATCGGGCATCACCCATTGGGTTTGCAAAAACAAGATGGATTTATTGTGATGAGCCTTAAGTAGACAACGTGAAGCTGGGGCAACCTAATTTGGATCGACTCTCTTGAAGTCAAGAAGGGTATATTCGTTCCAAATTAAATTGATTTATTCACAAGCTGATATGATTTTCCATTCTTGCAGGTGATGACATAATGAATGGGACCACTGAAGAATTTCCATCGTCTTGGATGCCCGAAGTGACTAGAGCTGGGATAGTAAATCCGTAATCGTTTCAATTAAAGCTCCTTACGCAGTGATTGACTCTTTCACTCCTTTCATCGCGCAGGTTGTTGAAGTACCCAATCACGAGTAAACCCATTCTCGCGGATGTCAAATTGCCTGAATGCGTCAATGCGGCAGGATCAAATTTCCTACGACTAAATCAGCCAGCTCCAGACAAAGCATCCAGTGGCTGGGGACAAATCGCTCCACTATCCGGAAAAGAGAAACATCAAATACTTCAAATGACGACGATGATCGAGAGAATCACAAAAACGCCACACGACAAATCCCAATAATGTCAAGCTGCCTAGAGACAGAAGAAAATAATCGAAGACTTTGGCAATTGAGATAGACGACCAGAATCAACAAAAATCCATGGGAGCGGGTCCTCCCATTTGCTTCAAGGAGCCAAGCCGGGGGCAAACTCCCATGATCTCCCATGAAAGCACATCGGACCAGGGATATTAAATCCAGAGATAACAAACATCAAGACAAGCCTTACCAGGGCAAAATACTTGAAGAACACCGTCCCTTCAAATGTTGGAAGGACAAAACCCCGAAGGGAGTATCTCTTTCCTGAAATTTCAAATGAAGTCAAATAATGACCTACACCCGTTTCTTCATGTGCAGGTGCATGGACGTTGTCAAAATTGAATTGAAAATTGCCAACAAACAAGGAAAGTGCTAAGGCATGTTGCCAAGACGAACACCGCCCAACTGAGGCAAAACAGTTGTTGACTTGATCGAGGATCATCTCACGAACAACACCCACCCACGAATGCAGACGAGATGAAGCAACATTCATCGTCCACATTAGTATACGATATTGAAACGACCCCCATCAAATGTGGCGCGTCAATTATCGACGAAAGAGATGAATACGTCAGTAAGACGCCACCATGGATCCCAGGAGAGAAGACATCCCCAAAGAGGATGAGGATTGCAGCAAAATGCAAAATGAAGTTAGCTGGGGCAAGCGTCACCTAGCTACGACAAATCACACCCAACTGGGGCAAGTGAATCATTTGTGCGCCGGACAAAGAATGACGTTTCTCCTCTGGCAAAGTCAATGGACGCAATAACAGAGTCGTCCGCATCAGAATCAAACCCCAAGATAGGAATTTGGGTGAACGGTAACCTCGTATCGTTCCAATTTGGTCTTCGAAGATCACATGCCTAACATGAGTTTTTACTCATTTAACAGGAAGTCGTTGGCACCGAAAGCCTCAAAAGAAAAGAACTCGCCAACGAGGAGGCGAATAAAATTATTGACCTTGGGAGTCAGCACTCCAAGAAATGGTCTTTGATTATAAGATCGAGTGGAGGGTAAAAAGTATCGCTTCCACACTTCATGCTTTGACATGCATTCCGATAACAATTTCCTTTTTCCTTGAATAAAAGGAACTCTGAAGAGTGGCGCTGGAATGCGTCCAAAATCACAAATGGATCTCCTCTAGAGCAAATCCTTGAGAAGGATTTATCGCCAACCAAACGGAGGGACCAAGGCCACAAGATAGAAGGCCAAACTCTGCAAGCCGCGCGTTTGTGTTCAAATGGAAACACAAAGCAAGTACAAGGCTGTATCGTTCCAATTTGTCTTGAATTTTGGAACGCAAACTGACACCTAATTCCCGTCTTTGACAGGGGCTCGCCATCAAGGCGGAACAGGTTTTCACATCCCATGTATTACCCATTGGAACACATGACCAAGGGTAAGATGTATCGTTCTAATTTTTTGAAGAATTCATGAACGTACGATAACATGTTTCTTCCGCATTTTCAGGGATCTCCAGCCGCGGGGGATAGGTAAGTATCCCTCTCCCCAATCCATTGAAGATGTTGAATAAAAAAAAATAGAGAAGAAAAGAAAAGCTTTCAGAATCTAATGTCTAGAAAAGACATAGAAATCAAATTTCATTGGCATTCATGTTTTGAAACAGGAGGTTGTCTGAACATGAATAAGAACGTGCATGGTACATCATAAAATCCCCTTGATGGGTAAATTTTTTGGAGAAAAAGAAAGAGATTTGTCCAATCAAAAGTTGTTCAAAACTTTCAAAAGGACGTTTCCTCGAAAGACGAGAGGCAAAACCTAAATCCAAACACGTCCTATACACACTTGAGAGAGAAGTGGAGCGGATCAGAGAGCAAAATCTGGACCTACGGAAGTAGGGACAATTCGCAGCGATTACATGAATTGGGACGACGGAGGCATTCGTTTCTTATCCCCAAACACTACAGGTGACCATTGACAACCCCTTCGAACGGCGGTTTTCATTCTCAACCCTGTCAAGAACCACCCCACATTGGGGCAAAAAAGGGAGCAAGTCCAGCGGCATCGGGAGAAAATGGTTAGAAATTTTCTTGCTCGGACTAACATTAATCTTTGTGTGTTGTTTATATGGTAATCCAAATGCCATAGGATGACGAGAAGCATTCATTTCTCTATCCCACACACCATATCCTTTGCACAGCCAAGTTGAGCCTGCAAATTCGTTTCATGAACCCGTTGGTGATCATTGCACATTTCAAGATGGATGCAGCATCACTTCAGAAACGGAAGAGCTCAAGACTAAGGGGTTACAAAGAAATTCCTGGGATTATGGTTAAAGAATGTTTAGACTTTCGATCATATGTCTAAAGTGATCTCCTGAAGATGAGAAAAATGATAAAAAAAAATGGAAATGAGAAAAATCCCCAGCATCAAGAAAAAACAAAGTGCCTGGTAAAAGCAAGGCCGATGTTCGTGCAAGCTATTTGCTTGATCCCCAGTGAAACTTGGATGGGAAAAGAGAAAATTCCTAAAGGAGTCAGATCAAAAAGACCGCTCCTCCAAATGATGTCAAGCGTGGAGGAAAGACGCAGACAGAGTTGTCAATCCCATAATGCAGCCAGAGACGCTCTCTAAAGCATTTATGCACACATTAAAAGCGGGTGCACACCTCAAAAATTGAAGATGCCGAATGGAAAAGACAGGTGACAAGTTTGCAATGATCACCAATGTCAATCCCCTCATAAATTCTGGGCCAAAAAACAAGCCTTTTTCGGTCCCCAATCCTATCAACATCATAACCCTGAAACAGTCTTCTCTGACTAAGACACTTGGGTTAACATATAGCTTAGCTCGAAAAAGTACGAGCAAGACTATTTCTTTCTCATTTTGCAGGGTTCTTGACTTGTAAACCCGGAGCAGATGGTGAAAACTTTCATTCAATGACCTTGACTCAAAAGTGAGTCCCCCTTGTAGATCAATATCCAAGCCCAACATTACGGTCCCGTGGAAGACCTCCCGACCGATCAAAATGTATGCGCTGCGAATGAGCCTAAAACCTAGGCACAGGTTAGTAGGGAATTGAGTGCATCCCTTATAAAAACCACTATCTCAAAACAGGTGAGTGTTGACACCTGATTTTTGACCATTTATTATTGTGATTTTTATTCTTTTAAATTAATTAAAAATATCAAAAAAGGTCATAAAATCACAAAATCAACTTTGGAAGCCTTGGCCTAGCCTTAGGAATCAATTTTGAACAAAAAATATTTTTCATAATTTTTAATAATTTTTCGAATTTATTTAATTATTAAAAATACCCAAAAAAATCAGAAAATTACCATTCATGGTCAGAAAAATACCCAAAATATTCGATAATTTTGTTTTAATTTGTTCTTCAAGTGTGTTACTTTAAATCTCAAAAATTCGGCTTGGGTCACTATGTTACTTCACAAACATAAACCCGAATCGGGCATAAAAAAATTCTTTTCGAGTCTTTTAATTTTCAATCCCCACTTTTTATAAGCTATGACACTGGATTCTAAAGTCTTGAAGTGCAATTAGGTCAATTTACCCTCCAATTCGATCAATTTTAACCAAAATGGCCTAATTGGATAAAAATCTTTCAATTTAGTCCCCGATTTCACAATTTTTCAAATTAAATTTCATACGGGCATACCCACCAAAATTAAACACCTCTACCCAATAGTTTTCATCATGAGGAATCCATTGGTGGCGTCAATTTTGACAAATTGGTTTGTTCGGACCTTCAATTAAGCAAAAATCAATTTCGGATCCTAAGGGCAATTTGGGGTTTTCACTAAATTTCAACCAATTGATTCACGAAAATACCCATATTTGATAGAAAACGAGCCAATGAGTCCGATTTTGGCATCAATTTCAGGATTATAGGACGATTGGTTGCCTAATTCGACGAAAGCCCGTTGGATCGGGTTGACTGGGTCGGGTTGACCGACCCGGTCCACCCGTTGACCAACCTTTGGCATAGAAAACACAGGGCAAAGTGCAGAGCATGGGGTTCTGGCATTTTTTTTTTTTGGGCAAGAACGCGGCGGGCAAAGAATCCACTAAAGACGAGGGCCAGCAGAGAGCGCAAGAGGAAAAGGTGGTCGGCCACGAGGAGAGGAATGGACATAAAATAAATCGAGAGAGAGGAACGGCAGTTTTTTTAGAGGACCGGCGACCGAGCATGGGAGGACCTTCGAAGCCCGCGTCACCCTCGGCCAAGCAAAAGCAGAGCCGGTAAACCATTCCCCGAGTCCGGCAGCGCCACGAGGAAGCTCTCCATGCCCATCAGGCTCGCCGGAGACCGCCGAAAGGGTGAGATACGCATTCGAGCTCCTCCACGGCCTTTAATGGCATCTCGAGTTCCATTGATTGGTTTTGCGATTTATTGATATGGAATGGACCCTTATACCTCACTGACCATTTTCGCTTTTGGCTGCATGCCATTTCATGGCTAAAAACGACGAGCCGGCCCCCAACTCCCTCCGTTCGGTCATGAGCTCGGGAGCTCGTTTCGGCCCAAACCGAACCTCATCGGCGATCAAGTAGGTATTCTCAACCCCCTAGTATGCTTCCCGATAGCCCAGATCAACCATGTTACGTGTAGAATAGCTACGGCGGTCTCTCGCCGGAGAATAGGTTCGGCCGGAGTTGCAGGTGGACCAAATGAAATTCTGCTATGTCGCTGTTAATATATGTGGTAGATCTTGTCGAGTAGGTTCGAATGCCGTTGATTTTGTGCAATTTGGACGTCGGAAGGCCGAGTTATGGCCTTCCGACGAGGCGCCGGCGAGATGGTGCCGGCGCCGGTCGTCTTCCCCGACGAGGCGTTGACCGGTCAACGTTTGTTGACTTGGTCAACGCCGACGTGGCGCTGACGTGGCAGCCGCGTGGCGGCCACGTCAGCGCGCAGAGTTAATGAAATAAATAAAAAAAAAGAAATGATCCGACGGTCCAGGAGGCGCCACGTGTTCCAATCTGATCCGTCCGTTCGAAACTCGTGGAACGGCGCCGTTTTGATAATAGAGGAAGCGGGCCGGGCCTGGATCGTGGATCAGGGCGTGGGTCGGGTCATCCGACCCGGTCCGTATAATTTATATATATATTATTATTTTTAATAAAAAAATAATTTTAAATAATAATAATAAAAAATTCAAAATTTCATTAAAAAAAATAGAAAATCATAAAAAATTCAAGAAAATTCAGAAAAATTCTAAAAATTTCCAGAAAGTAGGAAATGGCCACATTCAACTGGCCACGACCTGTTTCAGGTCATTTGACCCCCGATCTTTCCAGAAATGACGGTTTTGCCCTTCCGGCAAACCGTCTTCCAAAAAAATTCTAAAAAAATCCGGGAAAATCCCCAAAAATAGGAAATGGCCACAGACAACTGGCCAGAACTCATTCCGGGTGTTTGGAACCCCGACCCTTCTTAAAAATGACGATTTCGCCCTTCGGGCGAATCGTCTTCCAAAAATTGAAGAGAAATCAAGAAATTCCAAAAAAATTCTCAAGAATGGGAAATGGCTACAATCAACTAGCCATGGGATATTTTGGGTAATTCGGTATCCAAATCTTCCAAAAATTGACGATTTTGCCCTTCGGGCTAAATCGCCTCCAAATCCTCCCATTTTACCCCGGTCCGAAATCACACCTTCCCTAAGCCCTTATGGCTTTACTAGGAGGCCTTAGACTTGAATTGATGTGCATTGATGTGATTTATTCATGCACTTGATTGCGTTTTCATTTAAATTGATCGTGATTGATAGGAATAGTCGTCCAATCTGCATGAAAACCCTGAATCAAACCTACCTCACCCAAACTTGCGCCTGCATGAACTCTTAGCCAGGAAAATCACTCGCGTTAGGTACCGAAAGGGCGTTGGTAATGACACCGACGTAACCAAGTCCCCGAACCCAAAATCTCTGGTTCTGCAGAACTGATCGATCTCTCCCAATCGATCAGTAAGGTTTCCGGTCTACCCTCCAAGAAAGACCGGTGGCGACTCCAAATGCATGCACAAGTTGCACATGCCACCACGACCACACTGAAGGTCGAAAGCGATCGACTCTTATCGTCGAATCCTTCTAAAAAATACTCCCGCCGCGATTTGGTATGGGCCTGGGAGGGCCCGCGCCGATCCAAGACTCGCGATCGGTAATCCATTAGCCGCGTCCGCTTTCGGACGGGTCGCGACAGCTGGCGACTCCGCTGGGGACCTCTTGCTCTAGAACATATGATTCTAGACCTTAAGTGGACTTAGGCCGTAATTAAAACGCTGAGTGATTTTTCTAACCTTGCAGGCGCTCTCGAAGGCGAGGTAAGTCCGCTTATGGTAGGTGTTATATGTTTTTGGCAGATTGGAGAAATAAGGGGTGTAGTCCGTGATTAACATTGTCTTATGCAGGTTGGCGTAGGAATGTATGTTTTGTGGATGATTTGAAGCGCTGATTGATAAACTGTTGTGCATGGCTTGCATTGTGGTGTTCACGACACATAGACACACACAACCGCGCCTAAAACCCCGGGCGCCCCTATAGGAAAACAATAGAAGGAACTGAAAATGGAATCTCCATGAGGAAAAACATGGGGTAATCCACTTTTTAATTCCGCTCACTTCGAACTATGGATCGAGTACCAATGCAACGATAGCTGTGCAATGGAATCGGCTCTTCCCAGAACTCGAGGTGGGAACCTTAACCTTAGGTGCCAAACCCTCTGATTTTTAGAAGTTCACCATCACTTGTTTCATGCGCATGTCTTTGGGCGGTTGGTACACCTAAAACCGCACATAGGTCGACGAGTTTGGTTGGTAAGACTCTCTATACCTCGAATCTATTACAGTTCATATAAATATAGGCATTTCATTCATTGCATTCTAGTGATTAGATTAAATGCCATTTCAAGGATAGATGTGTGTGTGTGTTTTTTTTTTTTTCCCAAACGTCCTTGATAGAAGAGGAAGAAGATGATATCCCATGACAAGCACCGAGTGAGCAACAAAGGAGCCTACTATGGACATTATTGAGATATCGTCCAATGAAGATGATGAGTTGGGGCAAGTGATCCGGAAGTCACAGATCGAGCTTGGGGCATCCTTAAACGTTAGGATCACATTCCTTTGTTTAATTTTCCATTACTAGTCCTCTTGTATAGGGTTTATTTTTATCGAGGCTTTCTCTATCTCACCCCTTAGAGTGATTGTATTAGGGATCTATTGGTGTATACATTTAGATGGAACTTGGTTGCTTTTCTTTTGACAGGTCATGGGAATGTGATAGTGGCATTTTCTCTAATCATTCGAATACTCCCAAGTCAAGTTTATAATTCCTTTAGAGGAAATTAAAATTGGAAATCTTGCACGACCTTTTTGGTCGTATAGGGTAATCCAACCTCAATTTCGCTAGAAGGAATTATACACTTGAATTGGTCCATGCATGTTTTACGTCGCTGGTAATCCACGATAATTGATCGAGAACATCGGCGTTGTTTTGAATTTAATGACGAGATAGATGTCCAAATTACTCTCGTTCTTAACAAAACGACCTTGATTTGGATGCCGTATCTTCAATTAAATTTAAAACACGTTATTATGCCTCGCACTTTTGAGTAATTCGTTCCTCTCGAAATTGATCAAAAGCGATTATTGTGAATTACATTCCTTTCAATAGTATGCTTTCTTTCGAGGAATATTGATAAAAACTTTTCGCGCAAGATTAAAACCCTTGTAAAGGTTCGTGTCCTTATTAATCATGGGCAAGCATAGGATTGAAAGGGGTTTTTGATTTCTTTTTCAAATTATCCTTTCTGATTCTGTCTTTTTATTTGCAGGTAAAAAATAGGTAATAGAGAGAAATCTTTTCCTGGACAAGTCTAAGGCTATTATCTCATCTGATCATGAGCGAGTTATAAAATCAGGACATATTTGCTCGGCTTATTGATATTATGGTTCGGCTCACCCAAGTCGAAGATGTTCGGATGCTCGAAGAAATGAACCATACAGAAGTTAAAACACACACACAAGAACTTTCATTTATTTTGCTCAGCGGAGGGTTTTCAAAAACAGGTCATACAATTCGGGGCGGAAAAGTAAAGCCAAAGTGAGCCCTAATTAACGACACAAAGGAGCCCAACTGACCCTCCATGTTGTTAATGCTCTGCCCGTACTCACGACTCCGCATGTCCTGGTCCGCGAGCTTGAGGAAAAGGTTTCTGCATTCTCCCTTAACCTCAGTGACCTTGACCTCGTGTTCTTCGGTGATTATTTCCAAGTCCCGAACTAATCCATTCCCGTGAGCTATGTCTGCGGTTATTTTGTCAAGCCGTTCTTCCTGCCAGTCGCTTTGCAGCCTCAGTAGGACATTGTGACGGTCGTGCTCGCCAGCGGTCAGGGATAGGGCCAATTGATCCACCAGTTTTCTCCTCTCGCGAAGCAACGTCGCGACCCTCTCATTGGCAAACTCGACGGCCTTTTTGTGACTATCGGCCAAATAGTTGGTCAGCACCAAATGATCAGACCGATCCTGGTAACGAGCCCGCAAGACGCGAGCCACGAGAACCTCCCGATCAGCAACACGGTAGGCCTCTAAGGAGTGTGCAAAGAGGGTCGGGAAAGTTCTATATTCCCTCCCCAGCGTAGTACCTTCGAGGGAAGTGGTATCTAAGTCCTCGAGCAGGACACGGATTTCATCCGCGGTTGCAGAATGATCGGTTATGTGCGCGTAACCGCGACCCAGTAGGTTATAAAGCTTTTCCCACTGGGCCAAGACATCAGTTGAAAAAGTGCGTACGGGAGAGGAGGCCATTTGCGTTGGGTTGGCTTGAGAATAAGACGAGTTTAACAGAGAGATTAGAAGGAAGAAGCTGATTATGCGAAAACGTTAACCTTCCATACATTAATTCCTCATTTTATAGCAACTCGAGGATGATGAAGGGTCTCAGTAATAATGCTGGTGGAGCCCAGGTAGGGGGTAAAGCAGGAGGTCCCCTAACGAGAACCATTGGATTCGTTTCGGTCCGCGATCTTCGGCTCATCAATTAAAAGATGTAAAAGATTTGTCGGGATCACCATTATTAGAGTTAGGTGGGAGGAAAGCGCAACTATCGAAGAGAGCCCTAACAGGGTTTGGCAGTCCCATCACGTTGAAAAGCTAAGCGAGAAATTCAAGGTCTTGAGGGGGAACGTTTGCCTAATGATGCTTGAGGAGCGTCTCCTGAACATGCAAAGTCACTCGAAGAAAACTTTATAGGGAGTGAACATACAGGAAAGAGTAGAGATCTGAGTGGGCAAGAACCAATCAAACATTTCTCAATCCAACATATTTAAGAGGTTACTGTCAGCTGCTAGAGGCGACTGACTCAAAAATCTCAGAAATTGAACCACAGAGGGATCTCGAAGATTCCAAGATCAAGTCTAACGCCAAAACCATGGAGCCCAACACTTCTGGCAACAGAAATCAAGATCACAGCGACGATGACAACGACATCCACAATGCTCAACTCGGGAAAAGAAGACGTCCTCACCAATACTCTCAGGAGGAAACCCAAATGCTGGAAACCCTTTTCAGTAAAAGCCATTACATGAAAAAGAAGTGGAGAATTGAATTGAGTCGGGAGTTGGGGATTAATCAGTCGAGGATCCAGTTTTGGTTTCAAAATAGGAGATCCAAATCGAGGGCTCAACGCAAACGTCAGGTGGTCGAGATTTTAAAGGAAGAAAACCAAAAGCTGCGAACAGAAAATATGAGGTATGAAAAAGCTCTCAATATTACCGTTTGCCCTCATTGCGATAACCTCGTCGCCCTCGGTAAGATATTCCCCGATAAGCCTCACGCGATGATTGAAGACGTTCATTTACCACCCTACTCCCTCGGGGCATCTCCTGCTCAACCAGATTTTGCCGGAGTCACGCATGAGCAGGATGATCCTACAAAGATGATACAAATGCCTCCTGGGGGATGGGATTTGCATCGCTTTGATTGGAGTTATAGTTTCAAGGAGCTGGACGTTACCGCCGACCAGCTCAAAGCATATCAGCCTCATGCACAACAATTTTCGATAGGGTCGGGTCCTGCTGGAGATGAGTTAATCAGTCGTCAAGCCATCGATGCACTTTTGGGCCACGATAAGAGGAGGTTCGCTTGGCCCCCTGAACTGCATTCCAGATTCCTAGACGTGGTTCACCAAATGGGGATCGACTCAGCAACTCCGACGCGCATATTTAAGGCCATGAATGTACCGGGGCTTAGTAAGGAGCTGGTCAGGAATCACCTTGCTGCCTACATAAAGCTATTAAAACAACGTCGAGCGGAGCTAAACCGGGAGGAATCCGTCTCGAGCTCAAAAGCTAGGGGGGACCGCCATTGTAATGCTCAGGCATCAAGAGGTACCCGGCCAAATCTAAGCATCAATCAAGCTAGCAACCCGACCACCGGCAAACTGAGAGTTGATCAGAATGTCCTCCCAGGCCATTTCAACACTTCTCAAGAGCGCGTGTCACAAGTACAGCGAGTGCGCACTCCTCCATTCGAGCAACAGTCGGCTGGTGCTCTGCCTGCCGCTGGTCAACCCACGACAGACGATTTCTTCGATGAGGGGCTCGATGCCTTGTTCAATCAGTGGGAAGCTGGCATGCTTGGACAGCCATGATCTAGCACCTGACTCGGGGCACGATGGGTCGGTCACTACGAACACCCATAGAAAGAAGAACATGTTCACGAGTAGATCACTCATTTTATCCGTTGTAAAGTTCCTACGGGAACATTTTTCTTTAATGACTATAGTTAATTCTATATTAAAACCAACGCTATCGACGAACATCGTCATGCTCAGTTGTGATGATCCCTTGTTAGATTAAGTCTGAAACCAGAGACGGTCTTTAAAATTTTGAGTGGCCACGAACTCATTCCTCACCAAGCGCCCGGGATGCTGAAATGAGGAGTAACAGCATGCACAGGGAAAATGCCACTTTCGTTTGAACGATGAAAAGGGGTTGAGAGAAGATCATAGCGTTAATTCCCATGGAGCTAAATGAATTAAACGGAGTCATTAATTGCGGGTCCACCGCTGCTCCCCACGTTCTCGGGCCTAGCAAATCATAAAATGCGCCGAAAGATTGTAGACCCACCACTTTGAAGACTGAACTAGGGGACGAGCGCAATACTCGATGAAACCGAATCAATGCAAGAGAGTTTGTGATCCTATCACGAGGAAAAAGAAAGGGGAATACAGACGATGAGTAATTGCAGGATCTCAGGAGGAGCGCTTGCTTGCTGGTCTTCATATGCAGCCTGAAGGATGGTTCCAAGACACGCACAATCACTTGAGAAAATTTCTAGAGTGAGCAAACACGTAAGAGCGAATTGAGAAAGCTGAGTGAACTAGATCAGCCCGAGATACCCCGATCCATCATGTTTAAAAGTTATTCCCATCTGCTAGAAACGCCCGACCTGGACATTTCTGAGCACGAACTGCTGGGAGACTTTGAAGATCCTGGAGCTGAATCCTGCTCGAAGGCCATAGAGACTGACTCCTCCAGTGATGAAATTCTAGGTTTCAGCTACGAAGAAGGAGTATACAATGATGACCGGAGTCGGAAAAGGAAGCAACTACAACGCCACACTCCAGGCCAAATCCGAGAGCTCGAAGCTTTCTTCAATGAATGCCCCACTCCAAGCAGACAACAGAAAATGGAGTTGAGCCGAAAGATAGGATTGGAGCTTTCGAAGGTCAAGTTTTGGTTCGCCAACAAACGAACCCGGGTGAAACAGCAATACGCAGACCATGAGTTACTGGTCCTGAAGGAGGAGAATGAGAAGCTTCAAGCTGAAAGCGCGAGATATAAGGAAGCTCTGACCAAGGCCACCTGCCTTAATTGTGGTAATCCTGTTGTCCTCGGCGAGGTGTTCCTCGATGAACCATCCCTGTTGACGAATAACGCTCAGCTGTTACCGTATTCTCCACAGCATTTTCCGACACAGCCAGATACCGCCGGAGATCTGCATGAGCAAGTCAACACCATAGGATCAACACCAACATCCTCTGAGAAATGGGACATGAATCATCACAGGGGGAATTCTCTCAATGACGAACTCGCTGTCGCAGCCAGCCAATCCAAAGTCGGTGAGTCCCTCCCTGGACAACTTTTGAAACGACTAGATCCCGTAGAGAATAGCTACCGAAGTATTGACGATATTTTGGGTGATAAGAGAACAAGGTTTTACTGGACCTATGAGCTTCACACCAAATTTGTTGATGCAATTCGAGAGCTGGGAGTTGATTCGGCTAGCCCACTACGCATACTCGAGATTATGAATGTGCCGGGGCTCTCTAGAATTAACGTTGAGTCTCACCTCAAGTACTATAGGAGATTGCTAAGGGATGGAAGGATAGCGATAAACCATCATAAAGCCAGTTGGAGCTCAAGTGCTGGGCAGAGTTACAACCATGATGATTGGAGAGCCAAGAGCACCCAACCGTGTTTCAGCAATGACGGGACTAGCAGTCGTGTCAGCGACTCCTCTAACCCAAATCAGAATGCTCCGCCGAGCTATCTCAATACTCCTCAGGAGTATATGCCACAGTTCCAGCACATAGAGATTCCTCAGTTTGAGTGCGAATCAGTCATTAATGTTGTCCCTGAAGTGAATCTGGCATTGGTAGAGAGTGCACATATGAACCTGCCGGTCATTGGAGGAAGTTCCAATTCGAGGGGACAAATTGCTCACGGCGAGAGCAAAGAGAGGAATCCCTCGCCTGCAGTCGACGACACCCAATCTGGGCACCAAGGGTTAGAAAGAACAGGTGATTTCCTTGATGAGGAGCTGGACACTTGGATCAATACTCTTCAGGAATGTATGTCTCAACCCCAACAGGGCAATGATGAAGGTTCCAGCTCAAAAACTCCAATCCCTCACAACGAAGGCAATGAAAGAAATCTGCCCCCAACAATCGTTGATACCCAACTTGAACATCAATGGCTCGAAGACCCGAGCAATTTCCTTGGCGATGAGTTCAATCTTTGGCTCGATCAATTTGGAGCCGGAGGACCATCGCAGTGGTGACGCGAGGCCGGTGATCAAACGTCTGATGCAAGGCATGGCTACTCGATGAAAAATGCTTCGAGAAAAGGGGTTGAATACTCCTATTGCATATGTTGTTGATCGCACTGTAAGGTTCCCACGGGAACATCTTTCATTAATATCTAGAACTAATTGCGCGTGAGTGTCAACATCACCCTTTGAGCATCTTTAAGCCGAAGGCCATGGATTAATCACTTAATCCGTGGAGCAAGTTCCATGAACCATAATTATCACCCGCTGAGCATAATGGGATCTACCCCTTCAATACGAAATACGTTTGGCCGCGAAGCCACCTATTTGGTAAAACGATGTATCGTTCCTAAACGATCTTCAATCGAATACCGAATTAATGTCTCCTTTCTTTCCCTTCTCAGGTGATAAACGTGGATAAATCACTCAAGGAGCCATTTGTTCGAATAACAGAACAGACGTCGCCTAACTGGGGGCAGATGAACCATTGATGTTGCAAACACTCCAAGAATGGATAGGCGGATTTGGTAGATGTTGTTCATATCAATACGCAATATCAAAACAGGATGAAAATCAAGAGTAAAGTTGTATCGTCCCAACTTGTCTTGAATTTGGGAATATGAATTGACACTTATTGTTTATCCTCGACAGGGGAGTCGCCTTGCAGACGAACAAGTTTTTACATCCCATGTACTACTCGTTAGAGTACATGACCAAGGGTAGGATGTATCATTTCGATTTTTGAAAAGTTCGTGAACCTACAATGATATGCTTCTTTTACATTTGCAGGGATCCGCAACTGCGACGGACAGGTAAGTATCCATTTTCCCAGTTAGCTGGAGATAAAAAATGTCAGAATCCTTTCAGCCGGCATAAAGATTTTCCCAATGCATCGATATTCATGATTTAAATCGGGAGGTTGCCCAAACCATGAATAAAACATACACGATACATCACAAAATCCCCTTGATGGATAAATTTTAGGAAAGAAAGAAATGAATTTTTCCAAATATGATTATTTGTCACATCATTCAAAAGGAAGTTTACTCAAAAGAGAGGCGAGCCCAGTCCAAACACATCCTACATACACTTGAGAGACGAGGGAAGTGAATCGGATAGCAAAATCTGTACCTACGGAGGTAGGGACCATTCGCAGCGATTACATGGATTGGGACGACGGAGGCGTTCGTTTCATATTCCCAAATACTACAGGTGACCATTGATAACCCCTTTGAACGGAGGTTTTCATTATCAGCCCTGTCGAGAACCACCCCACATCGGGGCAGAATAGAAGTAAGTCCAACAGCATCAGGAGAAATGGTTAGAAATTTTGTTGCTCGAACTAACATTAATCTTCGTGTGTTGTTTATATGGTAATCCAAGTGCCATAGGATGACGAGAAGCATTCATTTCTCTATCTTACATACGTTTATCCTTTGCACAGCCAAGTCGAGCCTGCAAATTCGTTTCATGAACCCGTTGGTGATCATTGCACATTTCAAGATGGATGCAGCATCACTTTAGAAACGGAAGAGCTTAAGACTAAGGGATTACAAAGAAATTCCTGGATTTATGGTAAAAGCATGTTTAGACTTTCGATCATGTGTCTAAAGTGATCTCCTGAAGATGAGAAAAATGGGATTTCAAAAGAAAAAAAAAAGAAGAAGATGAAAATGAGGAAAAAATCCCGGCATCAAGAAAAAGCAAAGTGCCTGGTAAAAGCAAGGCTGATGCCCGTGCAAGCTGTTTGATTGACCCACAATAAAGTCTAGATGGGAAAAGAGGAAATCCCCGAAGGAGCCAAATTCCAAAAAGGCTGCTCGCCAAATGGTGTCAAGCGCGGAATGAGGGCGCAAAAGAGAAAGGACAGGTAGCAAATCTGCAATGATCACCAATGTCAAACTCTCCAAGAATTTTGGGCCAAAAACAAGCCTTTTTCTGTCCCCAATCCTACCAATGTTACGACCCCGAAGGAGTCTTCTCTGACTAAGACACTTGGGTTGACATATAGCTTAGCTCGAAGAAGTACGAGCAAGACTATTTCTCTCTCGTTTTGCAGGGTTCTTGACTTGTAAACCCGGAGCAGATGGTGAAGACTTTCATTCAATGGCCTCGACTCCAAAGCGGGTCCCCTTTGAAAGCCAATATCCAAGCCCAACATTACGGTCCCGTGGAAGACCTCCCGACCGATCAAAATGTATGCGCTGCGAATGAGCCTAAAACCTAGGCACAGGTTAGTAGGGAATTGAGTACATCCCCTATAAAAATCACTACCTCAAAACAGATGAGATGGCCTCCTTGTCGAGAAATATTCCAATTGATGTTTTGAACAAACTCTTTTTGGAATTTTCAAACTGTTGATACGAATTTTCCATGCAAGGAATTTGTGATCACATTTGCATGCTGTAAGAATGCTTTGGATAACCTCCAGCATCAAAATGCACATTTCACGATTAAAACTTAAGTCATACGATTTTTGTCAAATGGACAGCCGTGGTCTTCCCAAAGATTACTAACGTTTTCTTGGTGAAGAAAATTTTCAGGCTCAAACTTCTGCAGGATACCTGGAGAACCCAGCTCCCAGAATGTCGCCTCAACAGACTAAAGCGAGGCTTTGTCAAAATAAAATCTTTCACTGCTTCAAAACTGAATTCCCGACAAATTTCGGGATCTTTCAAAAGAAGGGGTGAGGATGTGACCCCTTTTCAAAAATCAAGCAATCCTAGCTTGACGTGGAGAACCCTCGTCCTAGGATCCCTTTTCAAAAATATCAAACAGTCTCATCGGACGTGGAGGACCCTCGTCATGAGACCCCTTTTCAAACTAAAAATAAGGTAGATACCGCCTGAAGGGTCAAAACAAAGGTAGATACCGCCTGAAGGGTCAAATCAAGGTAGAAACCACCTGAAGGGTCAAATCAAAGGTAGAAACCGCCTGAAGGGTCAACTCATTGGTAGAAACCGCCATAAGGATCAAACTAAACTCAACGGTAGATACCGCCTGAAGGGTCAAATATGGTAGAAACCGCCATAAGGGTCAACTCATTGGTAAGTACCGCCATAAGCATCCGACAGGTGAGCTTCAGGTAAGTCTCTCTCATCCCGGCCCATGTTCAAATTGTTAGAGCAAACCAGGGATTAATTGGAGCTTTCATCAAAGAGCCTTAAGAATTCAGTATCATAGCATTTCTTCTCTCGTTTTCCCAGTTGAGTCGGTTAAGAATCAGGTGCCACCTTATCTTTGAGAGAAACCTCTAACGAGATTCCTCTCAAAGAGGGGCAGCTGTTGACACCTGATTTTTGACCATTTATTATTGTGATTTTTATTCTTTTAAATTAATTAAAAATATCAAAAAAAGGTCATAAAATCACAAAATCAACTTTGGAAGCCTTGGCCTAGCCTTAGGAACCAATTTTGAACAAAAAATATTTTTCATAATTTTTAATAATTTTTCGAATTTATTTAATTATTAAAAATACCCAAAATATTCGATAATTTTGTTTTAATTTGTTCTTCAAGTGTGTTACTTTAAATCTCAAAAATTCGGCTTGGGTCACTATGTTACTTCACAAACATAAACCCGAATCAGGCATAAAAAAATTCTTTTCGAGTCTTTTAATTTTCAATCCCCACTTTTTATAAGCTATGACACTGGATTCTAAAGTCTTGAAGTGCAATTAGGTCAATTTACCCTCCAATTCGATCAATTTTAACCAAAATGGCCTAATTGGATAAAAATCTTTCAATTTAGTCCCCGATTTCACAATTTTTCAAATTAAATTTCATACGGGCATACCCACCAAAATTAAACACCTCTACCCAATAGTTTTCATCATGAGGAATCCATTGGTGGCGTCAATTTTGACAAATTGGTTTGTTCGGACCTTCAATTAAGCAAAAATCAATTTCGGATCCTAAGGGCAATTTGGGGTTTTCACTAAATTTCAACCAATTGATTCACGAAAATACCCATATTTGATAGAAAACGAGCCAATGAGTCCGATTTTGGCATCAATTTCAGGATTATAGGACGATTGGTTGCCTAATTCGACGAAAGCCCGTTGGATCGGGTTGACTGGGTCGGGTTGACCGACCCGGTCAACCCGTTGACCAACCTTTGGCATAGAAAACGCAGGGCAAAGTGCAGAGCATGGGGTTCTGGCATTTTTTTTTTGGGCAAGAACGCGGCGGGCAAAGAATCCACTAAAGACGAGGGCCAGCAGAGAGCGCAAGAGGAAAAGGTGGTTGGCCACGAGGAGAGGAATGGACATAAAATAAATCGAGAGAGAGGAACGGCAGTTTTTTTAGAGGACCGGCGACCGAGCATGGGAGGACCTTCGAAGCCCGCGTCACCCTCGGCCAAGCAAAAGCAGAGCCGGTAAACCATTCCCCGAGTCCGGCAGCGCCACGAGGAAGCTCTCCATGCCCATCAGGCTCGCCGGAGACCGCCGAAAGGGTGAGATACGCATTCGAGCTCCTCCACGGCCTTTAATGGCATCTCGAGTTCCATTGATTGGTTTTGCGATTTATTGATATGGAATGGACCCTTATACCTCACTGACCATTTTCGCTTTTGGCTGCATGCCATTTCATGGCTAAAAACGACGAGCCGGCCCCCAACTCCCTCCGTTCGGTCATGAGCTCGGGAGCTCGTTTCGGCCCAAACCGAACCTCATCGGCGATCAAGTAGGTATTCTCAACCCCCTAGTATGCTTCCCGATAGCCCAGATCAACCATGTTACGTGTAGAATAGCTACGGCGGTCTCTCGCCGGAGAATAGGTTCGGCCGGAGTTGCAGGTGGACCAAATGAAATTCTGCTATGTCGCTGTTAATATATGTGGTAGATCTTGTCGAGTAGGTTCGAATGCCGTTAATTTTGTGCAATTTGGACGTCGGAAGGCCGAGTTATGGCCTTCCGACGAGGCGCCGGCGAGATGGTGCCGGCGCCGGTCGTCTTCCCCGACGAGGCGTTGACCGGTCAACGTTTGTTGACTTGGTCAACGCCGACGTGGCGCTGACGTGGCAGCCGCGTGGCGGCCACGTCAGCGCGCAGAGTTAATGAAATAAATAAAAAAAAAAGAAATGATCCGACGGTCCAGGAGGCGCCACGTGTTCCAATCTGATCCGTCCGTTCGAAACTCGTGGAACGGCGCCGTTTTGATAATAGAGGAAGCGGGCCGGGCCTGGATCGTGGATCAGGGCGTGGGTCGGGTCATCCGACCCGGTCCGTATAATTTATATATTATTATTATTTTTAATAAAAAAATAATTTTAAAGAATAATAATAAAAAATTCAAAATTTCATTAAAAAAATAGAAAATCATAAAAAATTCAAGAAAATTCAGAAAAATTCTAAAAAATTCCAGAAAGTAGGAAATGGCCACATTCAACTGGCCACGACCTGTTTCAGGTCATTTGACCCCCGATTTTTCCAGAAATGACGGTTTTGCCCTTCCGGCAAACCGTCTTCCAAAACAATTCTAAAAAAATCCGGGAAAATCCCCAAAAATAGGAAATGGCCACAGACAACTGGCCAGAACTCATTCCGGGTGTTTGGAACCCCGACCCTTCTTAAAAATGACGATTTCGCCCTTCGGGCGAATCGTCTTCCAAAAATTGAAGAGAAATCAAGAAATTCCAAAAAAATTATCAAGAATGGGAAATGGCTACAATCAACTAGCCATGGGATATTTTGGGTAATTCGGTATCCAAATCTTCCAAAAATTGACGATTTTGCCCTTCGGGCTAAATCGCCTCCAAATCCTCCCATTTTACCCCGGTCCGAAATCACACCTTCCCTAAGCCCTTATGGCTTTACTAGGAGGCCTTAGACTTGAATTGATGTGCATTGATGTGATTTATTCATGCACTTGATTGCGTTTTCATTTAAATTGATCGTGATTGATAGGAATAGTCGTCCAATCTTCATGAAAACCCTGAATCAAACCTACCTCACCCAAACTTGCGCCTGCATGAACTCTTAGCCAGGAAAATCACTCGCGTTAGGTACCGAAAGGGCGTTGGTAATGACACCGACGTAACCAAGTCCCTGAACCCAAAATCTCTGGTTCTGCAGAACTAATCGATCTCTCCCAATCGATTAGTAAGGTTTCCGGTCTACCCTCCAAGAAAGACCGGTGGCGACTCCAAATGCATGCACAAGTTGCACATGCCACCACGACCACACTGAAGGTCGAAAGCGATCGACTCTTATCGTCGAATCCTTCTAAAAAATACTCCCGCCGCGATTTGGTATGGGCCTGGGAGGGCCCGCGCCGATCCAAGACTCGCGATCGGTAATCCATTAGCCGCGTCCGCTTTCGGACGGGTCGCGACAGTGAGAAGACCTCCTTGTCGAGAAATATTCCAATTTATGTTTTGAACAAACTCTTTTTGGAATTTTCAAACTGTTGATCCAGATTTTCCATGCAAGGAATTTGTGATCACATTTGCATGTTGCAAGAATGCTTTGGATAGCCTCCGGCATCAAAATGCACATTTCATGTTTAAAACTTAAGTCATACGGTTTTGTCAAATGGACAGCCGTGGTCTTCCCAAAGATTACTAACGTTTTCTTGGTGAAAAAAAATCTTTCAGGCTCAAACTTCTGCAGGATACCTGGAGAACCCAGCTCCCAGAATGTCGCCTCAACAGACTCAAGTGAAGCTTTGTCAAAATAAAATCTTTCACTGCTTAAAAAAAAAAACTAAATTCCCGGCAAACTTCGGGATCTCTAAAAAAAGGGGGGGGAAGAAAAACCATTTTAAAAGAAAAAATCCTATCAGACGTGGAGAACCCTCGTCCTAGGACCCATTTTCAAAATATCAAACAGTCCTAGCAGACGTGGAGAACCCTCGTCCCAGGACCCATTTTCAAAATATCAAACAGTCTCATCGGACGTGGAGAACCCTCGTCATGAGACCCCTTTTCAAAATTTAGGCAGTCTCATCGGACGTGGAGAACCCTCGTCATGAGACCCATTTTCAAAATTCAGGCAGTCTCATCGGACATGGAGAACCCTCGTCATGAGACCCCTTTTCAAAAGTCATGCAGTCTCATCAGATGTGGAGAACCCTCGTCATGAGACCCATTTTCAAAGCAAAAACTCAAGGTAGAAACCGCCTGAAGGGTCAACCAATGGTAGAAACCGCCTGAAGGGTCAACTCAAGGTAGATACCGCCTGAAGGGTCAAACGAATGGTAGATACCGCCTGAAGGGTCAACTCAAGGTAGAAACCGCCTGAAGGGTCAAACCAAGGTAGAAACCGCCTCAAGGGTCAACTCATGGTAGAAACCGCCTAAAGGGTCAACTCATGGTAGAAATCGCCTGAAGGGTCAAACAAAGGTAGAAACCGCCTCAAGGGTCAAACCAAGGTAGAAACCGCCTGAAGGGTCAATTCAAGGTAGAAACCACCTCAAGGGTCAACTCAAGGTAGATACCGCCTGAAGGGTCAACTCAAGGTAGAAACCGCCTGAATGGTCAACTCATGGTAGAAACCGCCTAAAGGATCAACTCATGGTAGAAACCGCCTGAAGGGTCAAACAAAGGTAGAAACCGCCTCAAGGGTCAAACCAAGGTAGAAACCGCCTGAAGGGTCAATTCAAGGTAGAAACCGCCTGAAGGGTCTACTCAAGGTAGAAACCGCCTGAAGGGTCAAACCATGGTAGATACCGCCTAAAGGGTCAAATATGGTAGAAACCACCATAAGGATCAACACATTAGTAAATACCGCCATAAGGATCGACACAAAGGTCCAATCCACCATACGGATCAAAATCCTTGGCAAATCCCAAAGCGTGGGGATGCGCCCTCTTTAGGTTCCTACCAGTTAGGAACCCCATAATGGTATGACCTACCATACAGGTCAGAGCTTAATCTCCCTAGGATATTCTGAATGACGAGTCCGAGGCATCTTCTTGAAAGTCGTCGCAACCGGCAGCATCCGATGGGCGAGCTTCAGGTAAGCCTCTCTCATCCCGGCCCATGTTCAAGTTGTTGGAGTAAACCAGAGATTAATTTGAGCTTTTATCGAGAGCCTTAAGGATTCGATGTCATAGCATTTCTTCTCTCATTTTCCCAATTGAGTCGGTTAGGAATCAGGTGCCATCTTATCTTTGAGAGAAACCTCTAACGAGATTCCTCTCAAAGAGGGGCAGCTGTTGACACCTGATTTTTGACCATCTATCATTGTGATTTTTATTCTTTAAAATTAATTAAAAATATCAAAAAAGGTCATAAAATCACAAAATCAACTTTGGAAGCCTTGTCTTAGCCTTAGGAACCAATTTTGAACAAAAAATATTTTTTGGTATTTTTTAATATTTTTCGAATTTATTTAATTATTAAAAATACCCAAAAAAATCAGAAAAATACCATTCGTGGTCAGAAAAATACAACAAAATATTCAATAATTTTGTTTTAATTTCCTATTCAAGTGTGTAACTTTAAATATTAAAAATTCGACTTGGGCCACTATGTTCCTTCACAAACATAAACCCGAATCGGGCAAAAAAAATCCTTTTCGAGTCTTTTAATTTTCAATTCTCACTTTTTATAAGCTATGACATTTGATTCTAAAGTATTGAAGTGCAATTGGGTCAATTTGCCCTCCAATTTGATCAATTTTAACAAAAGGACCTAATTGCATAATTTTCTTTCAATTTAGTCTCCGATTTCGCAAATCTTGAAATTAAATTTCATACGGGCATACCCATTGAAATCAAACACCTCTACCCTATATTTTGCATCATGCTGAATCCATTGGTGGCCTCAATTCGGCCTAATTTGGTCGTTTAGGCCCTCGATTGAGCAAAAATCATTTTCGGATCCTAGGGACAATTTGGGGTTTTCACTAAATTCGAATCAATTGATTCACAAAAATACTCATATTTGATAGAAAACATGTCATGGAGTCCGATTATGGGGTAAATTTCGTGAAAAGAAGTCGATTTGGCCCCCAATTGGGTTTAATTAGTCGAACCGGGCCGGTCGGGTCAGACCCGACCCGACCCGACCCGGTCCGACCGGGTCTGCAACAAAGTTGCAGACCCACCGCGCCGAACGTGAGGAAAAGCAGGGGAACAAGGTGGAGCCGCGGCATTTTTTTTAGAGGAAAGGTGGACGACAACAAGTCATGGGGGACTCAGTGGACGGATCGGAGGCCACGGAAAAGGCCGGTCGGCCATGAAAGAAAAAAGGGGAGCTCGGTTTTGAGGAGGAGCCGAGAAAGAGAGAGGGGAGAGCAGTTCGAGCGAAACGGGAGCGCGAAGGAGCATCCCCGAAGGTTCAACGGCTCGGACCAACCACCACCAGAGCCCTAGGCGTCGTCGACAAGCTCCAAACAGGTCGGTTTTTCCCCTCCGACCTCCATTTCCATAATGCACGTCACCTGTTCGACAAAATGCCCAAATGAACGGTATATGTCGGGCCTTCCCGAGCCTTATCTGTCACGAGTTTGGTTGTAGAGCTTCATTATATATGTTTCTGAGCTCGTCTATGTGTTTATTTTGCATCAAAACCGCGCCGGAGACGGTGGCCGGAGCTCCAACATACTCGAACCGAGCCAAGAGTTCACACCGGTGAGGCAAGTGGTCGCCGAGACCTATGCGACATCAGGTAAGTTCCTAAACCTTATTTTGATGCTGCTTGAATGGATACAACAAGTTTTGAACGTTAAAAAATTTTCTGCATACTGCTCGCCGGCGCCGGGACTGTGGGGGTCCGGTTCAGTCTTTTCCCGACGTAAAGCCTGCCATGTTTTGTGTGTATGTTGATGTATAGTTCGTAGGGTGTCTAATGGCGCAAGAACGAGCGGAAAACACGAAGATTTGGCTCGGTTTCAGGGTCTCCGGCAAGAATTCCGGCGAAGTCGCCGGAATTTTCACTGTTCATTGTCTTCTCCGGCGACTTCGCCGGCTGGTCAGCAAGTCAACGCTGACGTGGCGCGCCACGTAGGCAGCCACGTCAGCGTGGTGGGCCATGGCCGAGAATAAAAATAAAACCAGATCGGACGGTGGAGAACGTGCCACGTGTCGCGATCTGGAATTTTCGAAAAATAAAAAATGATTTTTAGATGAATTTCGAATAATAAATAAAAATAATCCGACGGTCGAGAATGTGCCACATGGCTCTCTGTGGATCGTCTGATCGTCCGATACGAGTGTTTTTCTAAAAAAGAAAATAAATCAATTTTTTATCCGACGGACGAGATTGTGCCAAGTGGCACTCTGCGGGACGTCTGATCTAGTATTAGATCGGACGCGCCAACGGAGGCCACGTGGCGAATTTTGGACCATCCGATCATTGTTTTTTCGGATAATAAAAAAATAAAAAAATTCAGAAAATTCAGAAAATAATAAAAAACTCAAAAATTCAAAAAAAATAGAAAATCATAAAAAATTCAAAAAAAATTCAGAAAATTCAGAAAAAGTCTAAAAAAATTCCAGAAAATAGGAAATGGCCACATTCAACTGGCCACGACCTGTTTCGGGTCTCTCGACTCCCGATCTTTTCAGAAGTGAAGATTTTGCCCTTCCGGCAAATCGTCTTCCAAAAAAATTCTAAACAAATCCAGGAAAATCCCAAAAAATAGGAAATGGCCACAAACAACTGGCCAAGACTCATTCCGGGTGTTTTGAACCCCGACCCTTCTTAAAATGACGATTTCACCCTTTGGGCGAATCGTCTTCCAAAAATTGAAGAAAAATCAAAAAAATTCCAAAAAATTCTCAAAAATGGGAAATGGGCACAATCAACTGGCCATGGGATATTTTGGGTAATTCGGTATCCAAGTCTTCCAAAAATTGACGATTTTGCCCTTCGGGCTAAATCGCCTCCAAATCCTCTCATTTTACCCCGGTCCTAAATCACATCTTCCCTAAGCCCTTATGGCTATGTTAGGAAGCCATTGACTTGAATTGATGTGCATCGATGAGATTTATTTATGCACTTGATCGCGCTTTCATTGATTGTGATTGATAGGAATAGTCTTCCAATCTGCATGAAACCCTAAATCAAACTTACCCCGTCCAAAACTGTGCCTGCATGAAATCTTAGCCAGGAAAATCACTCGCGTTAGGTACCGAAAGGGCGTTGGTAATGACACCAGCGTAACCAAGTCCCCGAACCCAAAATCTCTGGTTCCGCAGAACTGATCGATCTCTCCCAATTGGTCAGTAAGGTTTCCGGTCTACCCTCCAAGAAAGACCGGGTGGCGACTCCAAATGCATGCACAAGTTGCACATGCCACCACGACCACACTAAGGTCGAAAGCGATCGACTCTTATCGTTGAACCCATCCTTCGAAGAATACTCCCGCCGCGATTTGGTATGGGCCTGGGAGGGCTCGCGCCGATCCAAGACCCGCGATCGGTAATCCATTAGCCGCGTCCGTTTCGGATGGGTCGCGACACGCACTCCCTCGGCCACTCGGCCCAGGCCAAAACGGACCACGGCCTGTGCAAATCACAGCCTGAATAGGGCAGAGGTGACGGCGGGGCTAAGGCGGCCGAATCGAAGGCAGACGGACGGCAACTGTAACGCCTCGTTCCCTTCTCGGGCTCGCTAACATCTCGCCACGGCCGTTTCCATTGAGTTGTTCCCAAGATCAACGGCGAACGAGTTAAGAGCAATACCAAATGGACATGCGGAAGCGACGAACAATCTCCTTGTAAAATTATTTTCCTTCTGAACATAATGACTCAGGATGAAAAAGAGAGATTTAAAACTTACTTTGTACGTTCCTTAAAAGCGACAAATACACAACATGGTTACAACTTGCCATCTCCCAAAATTCAACTTCCTTTAATAAAACAACGATAGATGAAGTTTAACCCTATAGAGCTATATAGGCGTGAACAACCCAAAATAAGAAAATAGCTCCCTAAGTCTTAAAAGGGAAATACAGTCAGGTAAGGTTAACGGTTCATCTTCTTCAAAAGGGTATCTTCAAAAGTCAGTCCATAGTATTCAAGGGACCTCGTCATTCGGGACCTGAAAATGTTGTCCCACGACGGGGTGAGAATAAATCTCAGCAAGTCATTCCTAACCCTAAACTAGGCCATTAGTACCTCCTAACACCTGAAAATAAACAATTCTAATAGAAAGCATAATCATCGCATTTAAGACAATAAATAGAAGTACAACAAATAGACACTCAATTCAGTCCAATTCAAGATGCGATTTCACAATTTAAGCTAAGCTTCGTACTTTAGGCATCTAAACAATCAACTGCTCGAATAAGGCAATCCATCAACAACTCGATTATAGCTATTCAGCCCTCGTCGTAGCGCCCGGGACATAGCTTAATAATCACATTGTATTAGGCAGGACCCTCGTCATAACGTCCAGGTCTAATAAATTCATCTGCCCGGACCCCCCGTAAAAACGGCTCTTAGGTCATACTTGCATTTGGTAAACGCCCTCGTCGTAACGCCCAGGCTATTATATGTTTACCAGGACCCCCCGTAAAAACGGCTCTCGGGTCATGCTTGCATTTGGTAAACGCCCTCGTCATAACGCCCAGGCTATTATATGTTTACCAGGACCCCCCGTAAAAATGGCTCTCGGGTCATGCTTTAACCTTAATAGGTTAATATGTGATTTAGTACTTATACATCTCATTCCAACGGCCAATTGCACTCAAGATCACTCAATCAAGCAATTAACCATCAAGGCACATAACCACGATCATAGGTCATCCATGAGCATTAGATTATTTTACACTTCCCATTCAAACTCCGGTTTAGTCTATTAAACCACTTCACTTGCTCAAATCAAGTTAAAATGGCTTCAACACATGCTCAAGACCCTAAGGTCATTCATGACCAGAATAGGACTTCATCATATAAACTCAATTTCGCCATTTTTAATCCAAGAAACGACCAAGTGCGGTTCATCCATTTCATGGCAGGTTCGGTTTTTCCATGACCAGGCTTACTCTCAGAAAAACTGACATAAATCTGTTTATTTTTTTAGCAATCTAACTTTATAACATCATTCTTCATGATCTTACGGTCGCGTGGGCGAAAACTGAGCTCAATTTGGACTCCGGACGACTTAGAACGACCCATTTCATTTTCGACGCGCGCTGAAAACGGGATTATACGGGCTCTCGGGTCATTAACATTTTTCCCACAAAAACAGCCCTTAAACTCTACCAATCCAACCATAAAACATCTATTAGTAACCCAACATCCTAATAAAGGGTTAGGGATAACTTACCAAGTCCAAGAGCTCAGGAAAACCAGCGGAAATGGCGACGAAACCCGCGGTTCAAATCTGTCCAAGGAAGTCCGAACATTAACCCTACGGATTAGCCATGGATTTCTTCCCAAAATTGCACTAAACCTCATTTACTAACCAAACAACACATAGGATCTAGTCTTAGGGAGACTTACCACGGAAAATGAGCTTGAGGAGCTTATGAACTAAGCTTGAAGACCGGCAACAAGGCGGCTCGGTCGTGAGGGAGGAGCGGCGGCCGAGAGAGAAAGCGAGAGGGGGAGTTTGAGAGGAAGAGAGAAAATGAGAAATGAGAGTGAGGGAGAGTGATGGTGTTCGGCCGAATGGGAGGAAATGAGGAGGGGCAAGTTGGCTTCATCCATTTGCAATGCAAGAGAGAGAGAGAGAGAGAGAGAGAGAGAGAGAGAGAGAGAGTTGAAGGGAGTAGGTGGGAGTGGTTCATGGGGGATTTGATGGTGAAAGACAAAGATGTGACTAGTTGGTGAGAGTTGTTTATGGGGAAGACATCAAGTCATTCAAGTCCAATCTTGTCATCCTTATCCCTTCATAAATCAATGGTCTAATGACCATCCTACCCCTCAAATTTCGGCCAAAGGTGGGGAGTGGCAATTGTCCATTTTGCCCTCGCCTATTTCTAAGGAAAGGCACTAACTTAAGGGTAAAAGAGAAATTCCCAATCGTCAGTCCGAGTTTTCTTTTCTAATCGATAACAGGAGAATTCTAGTCTTAATGGCTCTTGATGAGGCGACGTCCAATTTTATTACAATTGGAATTCTCGAATACCCGACGTCCAATTCCGAAGTTCAATTCGTGGCTAAAATCTGTCAATGGCGATTCCAGTGTATCTCAAACTAACGGGCGGCTCTTGGGAGTTACGCGTATTGACCCGTGACTAATGTCACGTTTAAGAGTTATTCGAGTCATGGCGACCTTGGTTGTCATGTAATTGCGAGGGTCAATCGCTAGTTCCAAAGGACGCGATCGTCAGGAATCGGTCTAGGTTAATTTGCAATTTATACGATGGTCAAACGGAATCACCCGTGATCCAATTGTATAGCACTAGCAAATCGTTCCAAGACCAATCTTAGACCGGCCTATCATGCCTCAAAATATTCCCTCGGCAATCCTTATGGTCAAGGTACCAATCCATGGTCGAGTTCTTTGGTCCACGTACTTAAGTCCTACTTAGCCTTTCCCCATCGGTTAGTCTTCTCAAGAGTGGCCAACTCTGAGCGAGGTTTAACTGAAACGCACTGACAAGATGTCTCATGAAATCATGCTTCGAAAAGGGTCGGATTTCAGAATGTCACAGCAACTGGCTCGAGGGTCGACGGCGGAGGCTTGAGGGAATGCCGGGGAAGCTGAGGGAGGCGACGACGATGGAGAAGGGCGGCCAAAGGCCGCTGAACCGGCGGCGAACAGAACGGCGCAGAACTCGACCAAAACAGGGGAAAAACGGGGCTCGTCGGTCTTCGCGACTGATCGGCGGCCTTGCGGTGGTCAATGCCGATCCAAGCGAGGCCTGGTGGTCGAAGGAAGGTCGGAGGGTTGGTAGGTGGCGGTCGGAAGCAGCCTCAAAGGGTCGGCGGAGCTTGAACAGCTCTCAGACGCGAAAACAGAGCAAGCCGGCATTGGGTTATTTCAAGGCGGTCCGGTGGCTTCAGGTGGTTGGGCTGCTGGCGACGGGGTGGCGGAGGAACAGCGAGTGATCTGAGGGGGTGGTCGAGCCAACAAAACCCCAAGGAGAGGAGAAGGAGGTCTTGGGTCAAGAAGCAACGAAACAAGGGCAGGGGAGTCCGACAGCGGTTCGACGGCCAAGCGGCGGTCGTCGACGATCAGGCGGCGGCCTGAGGGTTGGACGGGTGCCGGCGAGGTGGTGGTTGGTGGTCGAGAGTGGTGTCGCGAGCTAGTGCGGCGCGGACAGCCCACTGAGGCCGAAACATCGACTGCTTGTGGTTGGCCTTCGCACATGGCAGGGACGACAGCGATAGGTCGGAGCGATGGCGACAGGTCGGCGACGGCGTCTAGAGGTCGAAGGTGGTGGTCGGAGGTAAAGGTGGTGGCTCGGTTGGGGTGTTCTCCAAAAGAAAGAGAGAGAGCCGAGAGAGAAGAGAGAGTTGCGTGAGAGGGAGAGAGTGAGTAGATGAGAGGAGAGAGAGTGTGATGGGAGAGAGTTGACCAGTGGTTGAGACAAGACTAGAGTGGGCCCACCGGTCAGCTCAAATAATTCAAAAACTTTGTCTTCTAGTGCCCCTTTGAAGGACAAAACGGTCATTTGATAAATCAAGACTAAAATGAAAATTTATGCACTGGAAGAAGGGAAAAATTGGGTAATTTCGCAGGCTAGGCTCGGTGGGGATTAGGCTCGGGTGCGAGAATCTCGATCCTAAAATTAATTTCGAAACCTAATCTAAACTGACCGAAACTTCAGAACTCGTCCAATTATCGTCTCTTCAATCCTTATGATTCAATATATTTTATCGACCGAAATTCAATTTTAATTCCTTTTATTGAATTCGGCGACTTTATAAAAGGTGAATTTCCAAGGCGTCACACCTTCCATCCTTCTAACCCATCCTTCAGCTACAAAAGGGCTAAGCTTCCCATCATAGGTGGGTGGATTTGTGTAACTGTCCCTCAAAGCCTCCTATCCTCTAGCTTCGACACCAACCCACGGCTAAGCTCTTACGTCTCCTCATCTGAAAAATATATCCCAGAACGTGGGTTAGCATGACGGCTAGCAAGGAAAGCGTTCAATCCCGTCATAGGGATCTTAGGACAACCTAGCCAAGGAAGAAAATGAGTACATTTACTAATAAGAAGCCAGGAAAAGCACAACAAGGACGATCAAGCATAAAGTGCAATATAAATGCCAGGTTGTCAATGCTTAATGACGCGTTCTTCGATCATCACACCATTGCAGGCCATTTGACTTGCAACCCTCTCCTCCGAGGCACCCATGACTCAAGACTATGGCTCTCCCCCGTACTTAGCTAAGGATCCAAAAGCCATAGCCAATCCCAGCACACAGCCCATAGATTATCCTATCTCAATTCAGTGCATCGAAGAGTACTCACACCTTAATGATCAATTCATGCATGTATCATGACATGCTGGTCATGAGTACGCCATGTCTCACTTTCATTCTTTGCAGCCATTTCACAATGTAATGCCAATGTATGGCCAATGTAAGGCCATTCATAGCCACATATGCATGGACAAGAGAGAACAATGTCATCAACAACATTGATGACCACTCTTCGTAGGCATACACGAGACATCTCTACATGTAACTCGAACCTCATGCCATTTAGAAGTACATAACCTAAACTTCAAGGTATTTAGGCTACTTAGCCAGAATTTTAAACATATATTCGTTCGGTTTAGCCATTAAGCACTGAACCGAACCACATTGTCTATTCTCTCTCATATTTCTTCAATTCATTTCCCACATCAATCAATTAAGTCATTCTTCCTTCTCCTTCTTTTCCTCTCTCTTTTCTCGGTTAATGAGGTATTTGCCTCTTAATTTACGGCTCTACCAAGAACATTCATCAATTATCTAGCCTAAGAATAGAACAAGATACTAGCAAGGCCAGGATAAGTCATTACTCCTCTTGAACCCCTCAGTTTAGACCTTGTCCGAGAATTACAATAATCACAACTACAGGGACGAGATCAATTACTTAAAACTCTGTTTAGTTCCTCCATTTTCTTTTCCACTCTCTGTCACCGAATTTCACATGGAGGATTCATCACTCTCAGACCTCAATATATGATTCCATGGTCCTCAAATTGGTCTGTCATTCTTATCTCCCTACCATCCAAGTTTATTTCACTAATGTTCAATTCAAGACAGTTCAACCCCTCAACTTCAATGCTAATTCACGTCTAAACTTGACCGGACCTAAATCAGCACCAAGCTATCCACAGATTCAGTAAACCACCATTTTTCTGGTAATCACTTCAGTCCAAACCTTACCCGAGCACATCACTTATTAGACTCAACGCGCAGAGGCATTTTTCCTTCTTGAATCTCATCCAGTTACAACATTTTTTCCCCTGTTACTCCATTAAAATTAGTTTCAATGTTTCCTAAGCTGAGTCTATCAAATTGGTTCATAAAGCACCTCAACTCAGCCCTGTTTTGGCGTCACCACTTCAGCAATTTCATCCAAACCAAACCTGGCCATGCGACTATTTCCTAGCTCATCTCTGTTACATAATGTCCACAATCGAATTCACTAATACATACCCACGTAACACAGACTTCTACCTTATAACGAAATTGAAAGAGTTCCTTGCCTTAGAGTTGAATTGTGCGTATGTTCTTTCAAGTTTGCTCCTCCTCCGTGTGCGTCGTTCCCTCGATCAACCGCCGATCCGTCGACGATCCTTGCCTGAGCTGTTGTCCCTTGCCTCGAGCTTTCTAGACGTCCAAATGAAGAGGGTGAAAAGGGAGAGAGATATCCCAAAACCTCTCTTCCTTGACCCCTACGTAGCTTATATAGAGCTCCGAAACTTGGGGATCAAGCTAGGCGACAAATGGCGAGCTATTGGGTTTAGATCTTGCCACTTGGAAGGAATCGATGAGGGGTTAATGACACTTGGGGTTCATGCAGCGACTTGCTCGCCATTTGACAAGTGAGGAAAGAGGGAGTGACACGTGACTTGGATGCGACAATGACCTATCCTTCTTGAATCCGTCACAAAATCCCGACCACATTCAATCCCGTCAAACTTGAAAAATTTTCGCCTATTTTCTTGGAAATAAAATCTCATATTCTGATTCTTCATCATCTTACGGTCGCTGGACGAAAACGGGGCTCAATTCAGCATTCGGACAACTTCGAACGAGCCATTTTACTTTCGACGCGCGCTGAAAGGCGGAAATGCGGGCTCTCAGGTCGAGTGGCATTTTTCATGCAACTTCACCTTATAATGAGGGCCAACGAACTACCATTGACTAATCACATGTAATATGGCATTTCACCGCCTCATAATCCTCTTGAATGTGAGATTTAGCCACTCGTTTACGTATTGCTAATAAATTCCAAATTAATCATTGTCGCGACCCTCTCCCGGAGGCTCTGAGGCGGGAGCGGGCTAATGGGCCGCCCGATCGCTGGCTGGATCGGACGCGGGCCTCTCCCAAGGTCCATTACCCAAATCGCAACTGCTGGATGTACGTGGTCGACCTTCAGTGTGGTCTAGTGACATGTGATGAATGTACATGTCAAGGAGTCGCCACCAATCGTTTCGTGGAGGGTACGATCGGAAACCCTATCGAATAGTTGGGAGTGGTCTATTCGATCCTGCGGAAACCAGAGAAGTGGGTTCGGGGACTTAGTTACGCCAACTGTCAGAGTTGACGCCCTTTCGGTACCTAAGCTGAATGGTTTATCTGATCTTAGGATTTCATACAAACGAGTGGGGTACAGATCCTAAATCTAGGAGTTCATGCAGATGGGAAATACTACCCTATCACTCACAACCAATAGAAATAAGTGCGCAAATCAAGGATCCAGTACATGCGGATAAAACACATGAAATCAGCATGATATCCCTAATGAGGCCCTACTAGCCTAGAGAAATATTAATCAAGGCTTAGGAGTGATTTGGACATGATTCGCCCATGAGGGGCAGAATCGTAATTTTGAACAATTCGGGGAAAATTTACCCTTAAAAGGGTAAATCTGTCATTTTAGACGAATTGGGAAGTCAAAAGACAATGGAAATAGGATTGGCCATCAATCCAATCCATTTCCTATTTTTCGGGAATTTCCAGGATTTTTCTAGAATTTTCAAGTGATTTTACCCTTGGAGGGGTAAAGTCGTCATTTGGACAAAGACGAGGAACTGAAAATCTCAAATATTAGGGTTGGTCATCCGCCTGACCCAAACCCTAACTTCAAGCAATTTTCAGAACTTGATTGAGACAAGAAAGACGATTTCCCCACTAAAGGGCAAAATCGTCATTTTGAGAAAAGAGGCGGGACTCGAAAACCCAAACCTAAGAATTGGTCGTCTAATCGACCCTAATTCTCACCTTGGCATTATCGGCTTTATCTAGCATGCACACAAGAGGCGACTTACCCCTAAAGGGTAATGTCGTCAAGTTTCGGAAAATTGGATAAGGAACCCCAAAAATAGGGTTGACCAATTGTCTGTGGTCAACCCTCGATTTTTGGTGCTTTCTGGAATGTCTAGGATTTTTCCAATATTTTTTCACATTTTTTTTGGAATTTTCTGGAATTTTCTAGCATTTTTTTTTTGGATTTTCTAGGATTTTTCTGATTTTTTTTATTTTTTTTAAATCATTTTCGAATTTTTTATTTAAAAAATATTATTCGGGCCGGGACGGGTGACCCGGCCCACGGCCCACGGCCCAGCCCGGACCCGGGTCCGCGCGACCCGTGCCCAAAACGACGCCGCTTAATGCTTTTTTTATTTTTGAATTGTCGAATTTGATCTAACGGCCTTCATGGCGCCGCGTGGCTGACTCAGGGTCTTCGGATTGACTTACCGAAACCTACGGCTCAGATTGAATGGAGACTCGACCAGGGCCGTCAGATCTAATTACTTAAATCTACGGCCACGATTAGAACGTGGAATCTGATCTGAGCCGTCTATTTTCATTAACCTAAAACGACGTCGCCTAATCCTTCCTCTAAACGACACCGTTTCTTATCCTGATTGATTTTACGATTAAAATCATTTTCGAATAATCCTAATTTCTAATCGGACGGTCATCATTTATTAGACTCGATTATTCTCGGCCGTTGGATTCTTTTTATTTGAATAACAGACTCAACGGCCATGCTGACTCGACATCCACGTGGACCAATCACGTGTTGCCACCTAGACCTTTGACCAGTTGACCGCGCCACGTCAGCTTCGTCTTCAACCTCGCGACTCCGGCAGAATGGACGGCTGTAGTTCTCCAGCGATGATCGTGCGGTGAAATCTTAATGGAATCACTCGAGACCAACGGCAATCGATTCGCGATTAGCTTTAGTTTGACATATCTAAGAATCGAAACATCCTATTCACAGAATCAAGAACATCGTGCGAATTGCCGAGTACGGCCATGGAAGCTCAATCATACGATTCACTCGAAATCAAAGAAATTCAGTCACAGAATAACACCAATGGAGGTTCAGAAGACTTACCTCGAGCTCCGATTGAGCTCGCTCGGCCCAGATTCGGCTGGGGAAATATGAACAGTAGCTCGACAATGGAGGTTGGATTTGAAGACTCGATTGGGCATGTTAAGACAAAACCGACGCAAACAAGATGCGCGATGATGGTCAGTGATGTTCAGGGAATGAAACGCACACATTAATTGTATGAATGATTAAGAAATGCGCGAATCGCCATGGAAGCTTGAAGAAACACTCTAGACTGCAACTCACCTGTTCTCGCGGATTCCTTGTGCGCGGCCGGCGGCGATCGATTCCGGGGACTTTGGGCGACCTTCTGGTGGCCTCGTGTGGCTTTGGTTTGGCCTGGGAAGACCCAACCAGCGCCCTGCAATTCGAGCTCAAATTCTCGACGACGGGGGTTGGAGAACGAGCTCTGCTTCGCGTTTTTTCTTTCTCTCTTGATTCAGTTTCAACTTTCACAACTGAATCTGTAGTCCCCTTCAACAGAAAATGAACGCAGGCTTTTATAGCTTTTAGAATTTTGGCGCCGAATCGGGGACGGCCAACTGACTTGAATAGCACGTGTAGCCACGTGCGATTGGGTCAAAACGAAGTCGGCGAAGATGGGCATTTCGCTCAGTCCCTTTTGGTTCCGCGGTGAGCTTCATTTCGCACGAATTTGGCAAGGATTTGAGCTGTTTTCACCCTTGTTGACTTTTGCAGGTCCGAAGGTTTGACTGGCCGATTGCTCCTTGTTCCGGCGGCCATTGATCGTCGTTCTAGCTCCAATCGACGGTAAGTGATCTAAGGAACTAAACGCCCACCATTGTGTCTTCAATTGAGGTCGATTGGCCCGTCAATTTCCCCGTTAAAGTTCGTCCATTTACTGTTCATTCGCGCAGGTGCTTGAGGTAGGTGACGACACTGTAGCGGACCGGTTCGACCGGTCCGACCGGCGGTCTGACCGGTCAGAACCGGTTCCAATTCACCATTTTCAAAATTAAACCCAAATTAATGGGGAAATTTTGCAATTGAACCTCAAAATCGACTCTAGGGCATGAATTCTATCTAGAAATGTGGTTTTGCCCAAAAGTTTTCATCAATTTCTACAAAATCCCCAAATTCTCATTTGATTGGAAATTGGGGATTGTGTAATTGAGGGTGCAAATGATCAAATTGGGTTAAACCACCTATGCCAATCGATTTAAAATGGTGTAATCCATTGGGTAGCTGTTCAATTTGTAATTATAGTCCTTGAATTGAAAGTAATTTCGATTATGCTCAATTTCAAGGACTAAAATGCAATTATGTTTGCAATTGAACAGCTTGTCCGAGCAATTAGGTCAAATTGAAATGGGGGACAATTAGATTGAATGTCAAGATCCTATAAAATGCAAAAATTGCAAATTAAAAGACTCAATTATTATTTTTTCTTCAAATTCAATAGTACGGGTTACAAAGGAACACCTAAAATTGAATCTGATTTTGATTTTTTTGTGAGGTCGAAAATACAAGGGATTAAAAGGAAAAATATTGGATATTTTTCCATATTTTTGTGACCTCAAATACTATTTTTCTTGATTTTTTAAGTGTTTTTCTATTTTCCAAAAATACTAAAAAATATGAAAAATATGAAAAATTATTTTTTGGTCAAGAATGGTTCCTTGGGCTTGGCCAAGGCCACCAAAGTTGATTTTGTAATTTTTTGACTTTTTATGAATTTTTTTATGATTTTTCAAAAAATAAAAATGAAAAAGGCTGGGTTAAAAATCAAGTGTCAACAGCTGCCCCTCTTTGAGAGGTTTCTCTCAAAGACAGGTGACGCCTGAGTCTAGACCGACTCAACTGTGGAAAAGAAAAACGAATCTTCACACTCAATCTTTCTTGTCCCGCTGGTGAACGTTCTGTTCTGCATTCTTTAGCTGAAGTGAGAGAGAAAGTAGAGAGACCCACCTGTTACTTACCTGTTGATTACCTGCCTGATGCTCGTACGGCATGCGCGGTGTACAGCGGGATCAAGTGGATACCTAGGGACTCGTCTTTTGAGTATCCTAGGGCGATTAAACTCTAGCCTGTATGGTAGGCCGTACCAAAATGGGATTCCTATACTTAACAGGAACCTGTGAATGACGTACCCAGTCTCTTAGGGATTGTCAGAAGTTTTGATCCGTATGGTGGATCAGACCATGAATAGGACTCCTTCCTGCTAGGAACCTATGGATGACGCACCCAGTCTCTTAGGGATTGTCAGAAGTTTTGATCCGTATGGTGGATCAGACCATGAATAGGACTCCTTCCTGCTAGGAACCTATGGATGACGCACCCAGTCTCTTAGGGATTGTCAGAAGTTTTGATCCGTATGGTGGATCAGACCATGAATAGGACTCCTTCCTGCTAGGAACCTATGGATGACGCACCCAGTCTCTTAGGGATTGTCAGAAGTTTTGATCCGTATGGTGGATCAGACCATGAATAGGACTCCTTCCTGCTAGGAACCTATGGATGACGCACCCAGTCTCTTAGGGATTGTCAGAAGTTTTGATCCTTCAGGGGGATCAGGCCGAGAAATAGGATTCTTCTCTGTTAAGAACCTATGGATGACTCTCCCAGTCTTTTAGGGATTATCGGACATTTTGATCCTATATTCTAAGGAATTAACTAGGATTTATACAAGTGAGGTGTGCCTAACCTTCAGGCTTTATCAAATGGGCTATTCTGGGTTTAGGGGTTACCCAGAACCTCACAGAAAGCTGATTCTGAAAATTGTCCTTTCGACATGCGAGGCGTTATTCTGGGATTTGGGGATTCCAAGTATCCTGCAGAAAACTTAGACCTGCAAATTTGAAATCTCACAGAGGGATGATTTCGGAGATTGTCCTTTTGATATGTGAGGTGACATTCTGGGATCTGGGAGCTCCAAGTATCCTGCAGAAAGATCAAACCTACAAAATTGTTCATAAGAATGTGTTTTCCTGAGATATGGAATTAGCAGGGATCCTGTAGGAAAGTAAACTTGAAAGCTCTTCTTCATAGAGCAAGGCATCCTTCTAGAATCTGGGGTTACCGTGATTCCATGAGAAGTTGTGCTCTTCTGAGATCTGGGATTGCCAAGAATTCTGCAGAAGTTTAGACATGTTAAACGTTTCTCACCAAGAGTGATACAAGCTATTTTAGGAGCTGAAGTCATCAAGAATCTTGCTGAAGCTCCAATCTAAAATTTTTTATTAAAGACACATCAATGGTCTTTAAATGATATCTGATGTCAGACTGACAGCACTTTATGACTTATAACATAGTCATGAAAAAATTTCAATGAATGCATTACGATGTTGGAGGTTATCCAAAACACCTTGCAAAATACGGAAGTGATCAAAAATTCCTTGTGGGGAAAGTTTGAATCAAACAATCTGACATTACCAAAAGAGTTTGGTTAAAATGTCCAACGGAGTATTCTCTTCAAAGAGGACTTCTCACCATTTTGAGATAATGGTCTTTTACCAAGAATGCTCTCGAATTCCCTATCAAACATGCGCCTAGGGTTCAGGATTATTCGTAGTGAATACGCCCCGATCGATCAGGAGGACTTCCCAAGGACCGTAATGTTGGGCTCGGTCAACGGTTTTCAAAGGGGGACTTGCGTGCAAGTCAAGGCTTTTGAAGAGGAGTCTTCAATGTCTGCTCCGGGTTTACAAGTCAAGAAACCTGCAAAAATGAGAGAGAAATAATCTTGCTCGAACTTCTTCGAGCTAAGCTTAGACATTAAACCCTATGTCAATCCATGTGCCTTAATCTGAAAAGGCTCTTCAGGGTTGTAACGTAGGTAGGTTTGGGGACCAAAAAGGCTTGTTTTTGGCTCAGAATACGTGGAGGGTTTAACATTGGCGATCACTGCCGGTTTGCTGCCGATCTTGCCCTTTCTGGTTCAAGGAGCGTCTTCAGTCTTTGAAGCACATTTTTGTCTTTAGAGAACATCTTTCTCCTGTTAGGATGGCGTCAACATCTTGTCTACACTTTCATCATCTGAGTGTGACATAATCTGGGAGTATCCTTTGCTGTCCAGCTCCCTTAGGATTTTCTTTTACAATTAGATCTCACTAGTGTCCTATACAAAGGTATCATACCATCTTTTGGCATTTACAAGATCAAACACATGATTCGCAAATGTACAAGTATTTGGATGGGCATTGGCCTTGCTTTTTCCAGGCACTTTGCTTTCTCTTGATGCCCAGGATTGAATTTTTCTTTCTCTTTTTTTTTTGTTGAAATCTCATTTTTTCTTTTCTTTTGGGGATCAGAATTTTCAAATGAGTGTGCCAGATGTTCAACTTGAATCTCAGCACTCAAATATTAATCTATGAACTTTTCACAAATCCTGTGTTTTGAACTCTTCCGTTCTTGAAGGGATGTTGCTTCCATCTTGGGGTATGCAATGATCACCAACAGGTTTGTGAAATGAACGTATAGGCTCAACTGGGCTGTGCAGAAGGGTAATAGTGTATAGGATAGAGAAATGAATGTTTTTCGTCATCCTAAAGCACCTGAATTACCATAGAAGTTAAAATGACAAGCAACACACGAAGATTGATGCAAGTCTGAGCAAGAGAACTTCTAACCATTTATCTCCTGATACCTTTGGACGTATCTCCAGTTTGCCCCAGTGTGGGGTGGTTCTTGACAGGGGTGAAGAATGGAACCGCCGTTCAAAGGGTTATCAATGGTCACCTGTAGTGTTTATGATGGAGAAACGAATGCCTCCGTCGTCTCGACCTGTGTAATCAACGCGAATAACCCCTACTTCCGTAGGTCAAGGTTTCGCTGTCCTTACCTTTCCACTCATCTCTTAAGTGTGTAGGGGACGTGTTTAGGTTCAGGTTGCCTCTTGTTTGAGAAAACATCCTTTTGAACGGTTTAAGCAACTTTTATTGGAAAAGTTCATTTTGCTTTCTCCAAAACTTATCCTCAAAAGGGATTTGTGATGCACAATGTATATTCCAACCATGTTTAGATAACCCCCAAATCTAATCATGAATGCTAATGTCACAACTGTGAGAATTCTGCATCCTTCTAGACATATGATTTGAATGCGTGCTAGCATTCCAAGTAGCCTTAAAATTCTAGAAATAAGGATTCTGACAGTCTTAAAAACCTAAAAGGTTGGGAAAGGAATACTTACCTTCCTAGCGTGGCTAGAGATTCCTGAAAAACATAAAAGGAATATGTCAGTGTATGCTCTCGAATTTTCAGAAAATTAGAACGATACACCTTACCCTTGACCATGCGTTCCACTGGGAATAGATAGACTCATGAAAATCTGATCACTGCGGCAGTAATTCCTCTCGATCATTCATTCCAATTTATTATGACCTTGTTTCCTTGGGTCCTGCAATATTGAACACGTGCTAATGTATGCATGGATGCATGATGTGTTTATGCGATGACTATTATGAAGGGTATGCTCAATTCGGGATAAGTCTTATGACTGGAATCTGATTTTATTTCAAGGGTAATACTTCTTCACAGCATCTGAATTCACAGGGTGTCCCAGTTCTTCTCCCTCGGAGTTTACAAGAATTAATGCTCCTCCTGTGAGGATCTTCTTAACAATGTAGGGGCCTTCGTAATTCGGAGTGAATTTTCCTCCTGGATGGGTAGTATTTGGCAAAACTTTTCTAATTACCAAGTCATCTACTTCGAAGTTTCTGGTCTTGACTTTTCGATTGAACGCCCTGGCTACTCTCTTCTGGTAAGTTTGTCCATGGCAAATGGCTTTGAGACGTTTCTCGTCTATTAAATTCAGCTGTTCATATCTGTGTTTGAAATATTCTGACTCTGAGAATCTACCCTCTAATAAGACTCTTAAAGAGGGAATCTTAACTTCCACGGGCAGAACTGCTTCCATTCCATACACCAGACTGTAGGGAGTTGCCCATGTAGAAGTCATGATCGACGTTCGGTAAGCCATTAAGGCGAAGGGTAGCCTTTCATGCCAATCCCTATAGTTTTCTGCTGTCTTAGCCAAGATTCTCTTGATATTCTTGTTGGCTGCTTCCACTGCCCCATTCATCTGTGGGCGGTAAGGAGACGAATTCAGATGTCGAATGCTAAAGTGATCCAGTAGGTCATCGACGATCTTGTTGTTTAGGTTGGACCCATTATCTGTGATGATCGCTTGAGGGGTACCGTACCGAGATATGATATCTCTTTTGATGAATCTTGCCACATTTCTTGCAGTGACATTCTTGTAAGAGCTGGCTTCTACCCATTTTGAGAAGTAATCAATTGCTACCAAGATGAAGCGATGACCATTTGAAGCCATCGGATTAATAGGCCCTATCATGTCTATGCCCCACATAGAGAAAGGCCAAACTTCAGACATTTGGTGTAGTTCGTTCGGGGGTGTATTAATCTTATCCCCGTATATTTGGCATTGATGGCATGACCGGACGTGCTGACAGCAGTCTGATTCGATGGTCATCCAGTAATATCCCAGCCGCATGATCTTCCGGGCGAGGAGGTGACCGTTCATGTGAGGCCCACACACACCTTCATGAATCTCTTTCATGAGAATATTTGCTTCTTTGGCATCTACACATCTCAGTAGAGTGGAATCGAACGATCTCTTATATAGAATTTGTCCATTGAGGAAGAACTTGCTGGCCATCTTGGTTATATATTTTCGGTCTCCTGATTGGCATCCTTCAGGGAATTCCCCTTTTGAGAGGTAATTCTTGATGTCATAGTACCATGGCTCTCTGTCAAATTCTTCTTCGATTAGCATACAATAAGTTGGCTTTCCAACAATGCCGATCCTCAGAGGTTCTACATCCAACCCTTCAGTTGTTTGTAACATCGAAGCTAGGGTGGCTAATGCGTCTGCAAACTGATTGTGAGACCTCGATAGGTACTCGAATGTTACTTCATCGAACTTAAGTATCAATTCTTCAAGGTATTCGTGATAAGGGATGAGCTTTGCATCTTTCGTCTTCCACTCCCCCTGTGTCTGTAGAATGATGAGCATGGAATCTCCAAAAACTTGCAACTTAGGTATCTTCATAGAAATGGCCAGCCGTAGGCCCAGAATGCATGCCTCATATTCCGAAATATTGTTGGTACAAGGAAAAGTTATCTTTGCCGCGACAGGGTGATGTTGACCATCTGGGGATATCAGTACCGCCCCAGTGCCTGCCCTTGATAGATTGACAGCACCATCGAAATACATGATCCACTTATCTTCTGCTAAGTTTAAGATTCGGCCTTCGGTGTACGTTACTTCAGGGGACTCACCGCTTGACGGGTTTTCTGCCAGCATGTCAGCTATAGCTCTCCCTTTTACCGACTTCAGTGAGGAACACTTGATGTCAAATTCAGACAACATCACCTGCCACTTTGCTAATTTCCCAATTAGAGCGGGTTTCTCCAGGAGGTATTTGACAGGATCGTTCTCTGTTATGAGCTGGATATGGTGGTGTAGGGTATACTGTCTCAGTCTGCGGAGTACCCATACCGTTGCTACGCAGGCCCTTTCAACTGGTATATATTTTGCTTCAGATGGCGTGAATTTCTTACTCAGGTAATAGATGGCCCTTTCTTTTCCATCTATCGGGCTTGTTTGGGCAAGTAAGGCTCCCAAGGACTCTTGTCGTATGGTCAGGTATAAGGTCAATGGGTGACCAGGAATTGGTGGCACAAGCACCGGTGGTGTGATCAAATAGTTTTTGATCATTTGGAATGCCTTGCTGCACTCGGCATCCCATGTTATTTTCGCGCCTTTCTTAAGCAATTTGAAGATTGGCTTAGCCACATCAGACAGCTGATTGATGAACCTGGCAATATAGTTTAACCTCCCTAGAAGGCTTCTCACTTCTTTTACTGTAGAGGGAGTTGATAAATCGTGGATGGCTTGTATTTTTGAGGGATCAATCTCAATGCCCCTGTTGCTGACTATAAACCCAAGGAGTTTCCCGGATCTTGCCCCAAATACACATTTGTTAGGGTTCAGCTTTAACTTGTATTTGCGCAGGCTCAAACAGCTTTCTTAATACCTGTGTGTGATCTTGTTCTTTTTTGGATTTAGCGATCATGTCATCGACATATACTTCAATCTCTTTGTGGATCATATCATGGAATAATGTGACCATAGCCTTCTGGTAGGTGGCCCCGGCGTTTTTCAATCCAAAGGGCATGACTTTGTAGCAAAAATTTCCCCAGGGTGTGGTAAATGCAGTCTTGGGCTTGTCTTCTTGTTTCATGAAGATTTGGTTGTATCCCGAGAATCCATCCATGAACGAGAATAATTCGTAACCCGCCGTACTATCCACTAATACATCAATGTGGGGGAGTGGAAAATCATCTTTTGGGCTTGCTCTATTCAGATCTCGGTAGTCTACACAGATCCGAACTTTTCCGTCTTTCTTCATGACGGGGACTATATTTGCAATCCAGTCTGAGTATGGGATAGCTTCAATGAAGCCTACCCTAAGAAGTTTCATGACTTCTTCCTTAATCTTGTCTTCTAATTCGGCTTTCATCCGTCTGCTGCCCTGTTGTTGACACCTGATTTTTGACCATCTATTATTGTGATTTTTATTCTTTAAAATTAATTAAAAATATCAAAAAAGGTCATAAAATCACAAAATCAACTTTGGAAGCCTTGGTTTAGCCTTAGGAACCAATTTTGAACAAAAAATATTTTTCGGTATTTTTAATATTTTTCGAGTTTATTTAATTATAAAAATACCCAAAAAATCATAAAAATACCATTCGTGGTCAGAAAAATACCCAAAAATATTCAATAATTTTGTTTTAATTTCCTCTTCAAGTGTGTCACTTTAAATCTCAAAAATTTGGCTCGGGTCACTATGTTCCTTCACAAACATAAACCCGAACCGAGCCTAAAAAAAAAAAAAAAATCATTTTCGAGTCTTTTAGTTTTCAATTCTCACTTTTTATAAGCTATGACATTGGATTCTAAAGTCTTAAAGTGCAATTAGGTCAATTTGCCCTCCAATTTAATCAATTTTTACCAAAAGGGCTTAATTGCACATTTTTCTTTCAATTAGTCCCCGGTTTCACGGATGTATACGTATGCTCTATGTATTTATACATCATACGTATTTATACATTATGCATATTTGTACTGTTTGGTAACCTCTTTAACTCTTTTAATAATAATAATGGTTATTATTTTTAACACCTTTGTTAGTGCCTTTTTTTTAGCATTTTTGTATTGTGAGTGCTATTGCTAGTGCTATTTTTAAATAGCATTTTTGTATTATAAATTGTGAGTGCTATTGTTAGTGCTATTTTTAAATGACATTTATTTATCATAAATTGTGAGTGCTATTGTTAGTGCTATTTTTAAATGGCATTTATTTATCATAAATTGTGAGTGCTATTATTAGATAGAATTTATAATTGTTAGTGCTATTTTTAAATAGTATTTTTGTATTATAAATTGTGAGTGCTATTGTTAGTGCTATTTTTAAATAGAATTTTTGTATTATAAATTGTGAGTGCTATTGTTAGTGCTATTTTTAAATGTCATTTATTTGTGAGTGCTATTTTTAGATAGAATTTATAATTGTTAGTGTTATTTTTAAATACAATTTATTGGAAGGTATTTTTGGCTATAAAAGGATGGCAAGAGTTTTGAGGTTGAAGGGGGAGACATTTTGTAGAGTGTGCAAATTTTTGAGAGCTTAGAGAGAAGAACACAAACACTCTCTATATTATCACAATCTTGAGTGAGCAAAATATACTAAGTTCGGAATATTGATTCCGCATATTGCTAGCACAATTGTTTTGGAGTTATTAGTCGTCTCCCCGTTCGTCAATTGGTGGTGCGTCCGAACTAGATGCCTAACACTTGTGGAGGCTGAGATCGAAGAACATCGAACCGACACCTCCGTTCAAGCACGCTACGAGAGGTAATCTATTTACTCCCTTTGAGACTTTGTGATTTTTTTCGATTGAAATGCACGAAGTACGCCTCTGGAGATACATGTATGGGTTGTTATTTATTTCCGCTACGTGTTACGTGGATCCCAACAGTGGTATCAGAGCCAATCCTTAGGTGTTTTCGTGCATTTAATTGATTTTTTGCAATTTTTGCTATACTATGGCCAATATGTATTAACGAATTGTTCGTCTTACATGGCTAATGGAGGTTGATTATTTTATATGATAAATTAATCAACGTAGCAAAAATTGAGACTAAATCAATTTTGAATCGAAAATTTATGGCTATCTTATTTTACGTAAAAATTCTGAATATTATTCAACGTAGAATTTTTATTGTGCCTTCCTAAGTTTTAAATTGTGAATTTATTACTTACGTGGAAGGGTGGTGATCATGGAAAAATCCCTAATCAATGTGATTGATGTATATATGAATGTATGATGATTATTTATATATTTGGGGTTGTAATTATTAAATGGAGGCTGCGTACTCCTTTTATTTTTCATGTAATCTTTATTTTTAGCATAGTCAATTGTTGATGTAAATGCTACGAGGATTACGTGGGGGAGCCTTTTAAGTCGGCGAGCTCTTTGGGGCCCAATTCTTGAAGAGTTCAAGAAACCAAGAAGAAGCGAAGAGCGGCTCTCCGTTATTAAAATATTAAAATGATTAAATGTGGTCTCATTGGCTCGAGACCCATTAAATCATAATTCCATGATCACCACGTAGGATAGATGTTTATGTGATTGACATCTATTTATTTATTATGATTACGTGAGCATGTTAAACTGGTTAATGTGCAAAGTCAGACTTACCTCACCCAAAATTGCGCCTGCATGAAATCCTAGTTAGGAAAATCACTCGCGTTAGGTACCGAAAGGGCGTTGGTAACGACACCAGCGTAACCAAGTCCCCGAACCCAAAAACTCTGGTTCCGTAGAACTGATCGATCTCTCCCAATCGATCAGTAAGGTTTCCGATCTACCCTCCAAGAAAGACCGGTGGCGACTCCAAATGCATGCACAAGTTGCACATGCCACTACGACCACACTAAGGTCGAAAGCGATCGACTCTTATCGTCGAATCCTTCTGAAAAATACTCCCGCCGCGATTTGGTATGGGCCTGGGAGGGCCCGCGCCGATCCAAGACCCGCGATCGGTAATCCATTAGCCGCGTCCGCTTTCGGACGGGTCGCGACAGCTGGCGACTCCACTGGGGAAACTGTGTTCTAGAACCTATGGTTCTAGACCCCAAGTGGACTTAGGCCGTAATTAAAACGCTGAGTGATTTTTCTAACCATGCAGGCGCTCGTGAAGGTGAGGTAAGTCCGCTTACGATAGGTGTTATATGTTTTTGCAGATTGGAGAAATAAGGGGTGTAGTCCGTGATTAATATTGTCTTATGCAGGTTGGGCGTAGGAATGTATGTTGTGTGGATGATTTGAAGTGCTGATTGATAAACTGCTATGCATGAATTGCATTGTGATGATCACAACACGTGGACACACACAACCGCGCCTAAAACCCCGGGCGTCGCCTATAGGAACACAATAGAAGGAATTGAAAATGGAATCTCCGTGAGGAAAAACGCGGGGTAATCCACTTTTCAATTCCGCTCGCTTCGAACTATGGATCGAGTCCCAATGCAACGATAGCTGTGCAATGGAATCGGCTCTTTCTAGAACTCGAAGTGGGAACCTTGACCTTAGGTGCCAAACCCTCTGATTTTTAGAAGTTCACCATAACTTGTCTCATGCGCATGTCTTTGGGCGGTTGGTACACCTAAAACCGCACATAAGTCGACGAGTTTGGTTGGTAAGACTTTCTATACCTCGAATCTATTACAGTTCATATAAATATAGGCATTTCATTCATTGCATTCTGGTGATTAGATTAAATGCCATTTCAAGGATAGATGTGTGTGTTTTTCCCAAACGTCCTTGATAGAAGACGAAGAGGATGATATCCCATGACAAACACCGAGTGAGCAACAAAGGAGCCTACTATGGACATTATTGAGATATCGTCCAATGAAGATGACGAGTTGGGGCAAGTGATCCGGAAGTCACAGATCGAACTTGGGGCATCCTTAAACGTTAGGATCACATTCCTTTGTTTCATTTTCCATTGCTAGTCCTCTTGTATAGGGTTTACTTTTATCGAGGCTTTCTCTATCTCACCCCTTAGAGTGATTGTATTAGGGATCTATTGGTGTATACATTTAGATGGAACTTGGTTGTATTTCTTTTGACAGGTCATGGGAATGTGATAGTGGCATTTTCTCTAATCATCCGAATACTCCCAAGTCAAGTTTATAATTCCTTTAGAAGAAATTAAAATTGGAAATCTTGCACGACCTTTTTGGTCATATAGGGTAATCCAACCCCAATTTCGCTAGAAGGAATTATACACTTGAATTGGTCCATGCATGTTTTACGTCACTGGTAATCCACGATAATTGATCGAGAATATCGGCGTTGTTTTGAATTTAATGACGAGATAGATGTCCAAATTACTCTCGTTCTTAACAAAACGGCCTTGATTTGGATGCCGTATCTTCAATTAAATTTAAAACACGTTATTATGCCTCGCACTTTTGAGTAATTCGTTCCTCTCGAAATTGATCAAAAGCGATTATTGTGAATTACATTCCTTTCAATAGTATGCTTTCTTTCGAGGAATATTGATAAAAACTTTTCGCGCAAGATTAAAACCCTTGTAAAAGTTCTTGTCCTTATTAATCATGGGCAAGCATAGGATTGAAAGGGGTTTTTGATTTCTTTTTCAAATTATTCCTTCTGATTCTGTCTTTTTATTTGCAGGTAAAAAAAATAGGTAATAGAGAGAAATCTTTTCCTGGACAAGTCTAAGGCTATTATCTCATCTGATCATGAGCGAGTTATAAAATCAGGACATATTTGCTCGGCTTACTGATATTATGGTTCGGCTCACCCAAGTTGAAGATGTTCGGATGCTCGAAGAAATGAACCATACAGAAGTTAAAACACACACACAAGAGTTCTCATTTATTTTGCTCAGTGGAGGGTTTTCAAAAGCAGGTCATACAATTCGGGGTAGAAAAGTAAAGCCGAAGTGAGCCCTAATTAACGACACGAAGGAGCCCAACTGACCCTCCATGTTATTAATGCTCTGCTCATACTCCCAACTCCGCATGTCATGGTCGGCAAGCCTGAGGAGAAGACTTTTACATTCTCCCTTAACTTCGGCGACCTTGGCCTCATGTTCTTCGGCGATTGTTTCCAGGTCTCGAACCAGTCCATTCCCGCGGGCTATGTCCGCGGTTATTTTGTCGAGTCGTTCTTCCTGCCAGTCGCTCTGAAGCCTCAACAGGACATTGCGGCGGTCATGCTCGCCGGTGGTCAGGGATAGGGCCAATTGCTCCACCAGATTTCTCCTCTCGCGAAGCAACGTCGCGACCCGCTCATTAGCAAACTCGACGGCCTTTTTGTAACTATCGGCCAGATAGTTGGTCAGCACCAAATGATCAGATCGATCCTCATAACGAGCTCGCAAGACGCGAGCCACGAGAACCTCCCGATTAGCAGCACGGTAGGCCTCTAAGGAGTGTGCAAAGAGAGTCGGGAAAATTCTATATTCCCTCCCCAGTGTAGTACCTTCGAGAGAAGTGGTATCAAGGTCCTCGAGCAGGACACGGATTTCATCCTCGGTCGCAGAATGATCGGTTATGTGTGCGTAACCGCGACCCAGTAGGTTATAAAGCTTTTCCCACTGGGCCAAGACATCAGTTGAAAAAGTGCGTACGGGAGAGGAGGCCATTTGCGTTGGGTTGGCTTGAGAATAAGACGAGTTTGACAGAGAGATTAGAAGGAAGAAGCTGATTATGCGAGAACGTTAACCTTCCATACATTAATTCCTCATTTTATAGCAACTCGAGGATGATGAAGGGTCTCAGTAATAATGCTGGTGGAGCCCAGTTAGGGGGTAAAGCAGGAGGTCCCCTCACGATAACCATTGGATTCGTTTCGGTCCGCGATTTCCGGCTCATCAATTAAAAGATGTAAAAGATTTGTCGGGATCACCATTATTAGAGTTAGGTGGGAGGTAAGCGCAACTATCGAAGAGAGCCCTAACAGGATTTGGCAGTCCCATCACGATTGAAAAGCTAAGCGAGAAATTCAAAGTCTTGAGGGGGAACGTTTGCCTAATGATGCTTGAAGAGCGTCTCCTGAACATACGAAGTCACTCGAAGAAAACTTTATAGGGAGTGAGCATACATGAGAGAGTGGAGAACTCTGAGTGGGCAAGAACCAATCAAACATTTCTCAATCCAACATATTTAAGAGGTTATTGTCAGCTGCTAGAGGCGACTGACTCAAAAATCTCAGAAATTGAACTACAGAGGGATCTCGAAGATTCCAAGATCAAGTCTAACGCCAAAACCATGGAGCCCAACACTTCTGGCAACGGAAATCAAGATCACGGCGACGACAACAACGACATCCACGATGTTCAACTCGGGAAACGAAGACGTCCTCACCAATACTCTCGGGAGGAAACCCAAATGCTGGAAACCCTTTTCAGTAAAAGCCATTACATGAAAAAGAAGTGGAGAATTGAATTGAGCCGGGAGTTGGGGATTAATCAGTCGAGGATCCAGTTTTGGTTTCAAAATAGGAGATCCAAATCGAAGGCTCAACGCAAACGTCAGGTGGTCGAGATTTTAAAGGAAGAAAACCAAAAGCTGCGAACAGAAAACATGAGGTATGAAAAAGCTCTCAATTCTACCGTTTGCCCTCATTGCGATAACCTCGTCGCCCTCGGTAAGATATTCCCCGATAAGCCTCACGCGATGATTGAAGACGTTCATTTACCACCCTACTCCCTCGGGGCATCTCCTGCTCAACCAGATTTTGCCGGAGTCACGCATGAGCAGGATGATCCTACGAAGATGATACAAATGCCTCCTGGGGGATGGGATTTGCATCGCTTTGATTGGAGTTACAGTTTCAAGGAGCTGGATGTTACCGCCGACCAGCTCAAAGCATATCAGCCTCATGCACAACAATTTTCGATAGGGTCGGGTCCTGCTGGAGATGAGTTAATCAGTCGTCAAGCCATCGATGCAATTTTGGGCCACGATAAGAGGAGGTTCGCTTGGCCCCCTGAATTGCATTCCAGATTCCTAGACGTGGTTCACCAAATGGGGATCGACTCAGCAACTCCGACGCGCATATTTAAGGCCATGAATGTACCGGGGCTTAGTAAGGAGCTGGTCAGGAATCACCTTGCTGCCTACAGAAAGCTATTAAAACAACGTCGAGCGGAGCTAAACCGGGAGGAATCCGTCTCGAGCTCAAAAGCTAGGGGCGACCGCCATTGTAATGCTCAGGCATCAAGAGATACCCGGCCAAATCTAAGCATCAATCAAGCTAGCAACCCGACCACCGGCAAACTGAAAGCTGATCAGAATGTCCTCCCGGGCCATTTCAACATTTCTCAAGAGCGCGTGTCACAAGTACAGCGAGTGCGAACTCCTCCATTCGAGCAGCAGTCGGCTGGTGCTCTGCCTGCCGCCGGTCAACCCACGACAGACGATTTCTTCGATGAGGGGCTCGATGCCTTGTTCAATCAGTGGGAAGCTGGCATGCTTGGACAGCCATGATCTAGCACCTGACTCGGGGCACGATGGGTCGGTCACTACGAACACCCATAGAAAGAAGAACATGTTCACGAGTAGATCACTCATTCTATCGTTGTAAAGTTCCTACGGGAACATTTTTCTTTAATGACTATAGTTAAACCAACGCTATCGACGAACATCGTCATGCTTAGTTGTGATGATCCCTTGTTAGATTAAGTCTGAAACCAGAGACGGTCTTTAAAATTTTGAGTGGCCACGAACTCATTCCTCACCAAGCGCCCGGGATGCTGAAATGAAGAGTAACAGCATGCACAGGGAAAATGCCACTTTCGTTTGAACGATGAAAAGGGGTTGAGAGAAGATCATAGCGTTAATTCCCATGGAGCTAAATGAATTAAACGGAGTCATTAATTGCGGGTCCACCGCTGCTCCCCACGTTCTCGGGCCTAGCAAATCATAAAAGGCGCCGAAAGATTGTAGACCCACCACTTTGAAGACTGAACTAGGGGACGAGCGCAATACTCGATGAAACCGAATCAATGCAAGAGAGTTTGTGATCCTATCACGAGGAAAAAGAAAGGGGAATACAGACGATGAGTAATTGCAGGATCTCGGGAGGAGCGCTTGCTTGCTGGTCTTCATATGCAGCCTGAAGGATGGTTCCAGGACACGCACAATCACTTGAGAAAATTTCTAGAGTGAGCAAACACGTAAGAGCGAATTGAGAAAGCTGAGTGAACTAGATCAGCCCGAGATACCCCGATCCATCATGTTTAAAAGTTATTCCCATCTGCTAGAAACGCCCGACCTGGACATTTCTGAGCACGAACTGCTGGGAGACTTTGAAGATCCTGGAGCTGAATCCTGCCCGAAGGCCATAGAGACTGACTCCTCCAGCGATGAAATTCTAGGTTTCAGCTACGAAGAAGGAGTATACAATGATGACCGGAGTCGGAAAAGGAAGCAACTACAACGCCACACTCCAGGCCAAATCCGAGAGCTCGAAGCTTTCTTCAATGAATGCCCCACTCCAAGCAGACAACAGAAAATGGAGTTGAGCCGAAAAATAGGATTGGAGCTTTCGAAGGTCAAGTTTTGGTTCGCCAACAAACGAACCCGGGTGAAACAGCAATACGCAGACCATGAGTTACTGGTCCTGAAGGAGGAGAATGAGAAGCTTCAAGCTGAAAGCGCGAGATATAAGGAAGCTCTGACCAAGGCCACCTGCCTTAATTGTGGTAATCCTGTTGTCCTCGGCGAGGTGTTCCTCGATGAACCGTCCCTGTTGACGAATAACGCTCAGCTGTTACCGTATTCTCCACAGCATTTTCCGACACAGCCAGATATCGCCGGAGATCTGCATGAGCAAGTCAACACCATAGGATCAACACCAACATCCTCTGAGAAATGGGATATGAATCATCACAGGGGGAGTTCTCTCAATGACGAACTCGCTGTCACAGCCAGCCAATCCAAAGTCGGTGAGTCCCTCCCTGGACAACTTTTGAAACGACTAGATCCCGTAGAGAATAGCTACCGAAGTATTGACGATATTTTGGGTGATAAGAGAACAAGGTTTTACTGGACTTATGAACTTCACACCAAATTTGTTGATGCAATTCGAGAGCTGGGAGTTGATTCGGCTAGCCCACTACGCATACTCGAGATTATGAATGTGCCGGGGCTCTCTAGAATTAACGTCGAGTCTCACCTCAAGTACTATAGGAGATTGCTAAGGGATGGAAGGATAGCGTTAAACCATCATAAAGCCAGTTGGAGCTCAAGTGCCGGGCAGAGTTACAACCACGATGATTGGAGAGCCGAGAGCACCCAACCGTGTTTCAGCAATGACGGGACCAGCAGTCGTGTCAGCGACTCCTCTAACCCAAATCAGAATGCTCCGCCGAGCTATCTCAATACTCCTCAAGAGTATATACCGCAGTTCCAGCACATAGGGATTCCTCAGTTTGAGCGCGATTCGGTCATTAATGCTGTCCCTGAAGCGGATCTGGCATTGGTAGAGAGTACACATATAAACCTGCCGGTCATTGGAGGAAGTTCCAATTCGAGGGGTCAAGTTGCTCACGGCGAGAGCAAAGAGAGGAATCCCTCGCCTGCAGTCGACGACAGCCAATCTGGGCACCAAAGGCTAGAAAGAACAGGCGATTTCCTTGAGGAGGAGCTGGACACTTGGATCAATACTCTTCAGGAATGTATGTCTCGACCCCAACAGGGCAATGATGAAGGTTCCAGCTCAAAGACTCCAGTTCCTCACAATGAAGGCGATGAAGGAAATTTGCCCCCAACAATTGTTGATACCCAACTTGAACATCAATGGCTCGAAGACCCGAGCAATTTCCTTGGCGATGAGTTCAATCTTTGGCTCGATCAATTTGGAGCCGGAGGGCCATCGCAGTGGTGACGCAAGGCAGGTGACCAAACGTCTGATGCAAGGCATGGTTACTCGATGAAAAATGCTTAGACGAAAGGGGTGGAACACTCCTATTGAATATGTTGTTGATCGCACTGTAAGGTTCCCACGGGAACATCTTTCATTAATGTCTAGAACTAATTGCGCGTGAGTGTCAACATCACCCTTTGAGCATCTTCAAGCCGAGGGCCGTGGATTAATCGCTTAATCCGTGGAGCAAGTTCCCCGAACAATGACTATCACCCGCGGAGTATAATGGGATCTACCCCTTCAATACGAAATACGTTTGGCCGCGAAGCCACCTATTTGGTAAAACGATGTATCGTTCCTAAACGATCTTCAATCGAATACCGAAGTAATGTCTCATTTCTTTCCCTTCTCAGGTGATAAACGTGGATAAATCACTCAAGGAGCCATTTGTTCGAATAACAGAACAGATGTTGCCTAACTGGGGGCAGATGAACCATTGATGTTGCAAACACTCCAAGAATGGATATGCGGATTTGATAGATGTTGTTCATATCAATACGCAATATCAGAACGGGATGAGAACCAAGAGTAAAGTTGTATCGTTCCAATTTGTCTTGAATTTGAGAATATGAATTGATACTCGTTATTTATCCTTGACAGGGGAATCGCCTTACAGACGAACAGGTTTTCACATCCCATGTATTACCCGTTAGAATACATGACCAAGGGTAAATTGTATCGTTCTAATTTTTTGAAAAATTCGTGAACGTACAATAACATGTTTCTTCCGCATTTTCAGGATCTCCAGCCGCGGGGGACAGGTAAGTATCCCTTTCCCCAATCCATTGAAGATGTTAAATAAAAAACAGAGAGAAAAAGAAAAGCTTTCAGAATCTAATGTCTAGAAAAGACATAGAATTCAAACTTCATTGGCATTCATGTCTTAAAACAGGAGGTTATCTGAACATGAATAAGAACATGCATGGTGCATCATAAAATCCCCTTGACGGGTAAAATTTTTGGAGAAAATGAAAGAGATTTTTTCCAATCAAAAGTTCAAAACTTTTAAAAGGACGTTTTCTCAAAAGAAAAGAGGCAAAGCCTAGTCCAAACACGTCCTACACACACTGGAGAGAAGTGGAGCGGATCAGATAGCAAAATCTGGACCTACGGAAGTAGGGATTATTCGCAACGATTACATGGGTTGGGATGACGGAGGCATTCGTTTCATATCCCTCAAACACTACAGGTGACCGTTGATAAACCCTTTGAACGACGGTTTTCATTCTTAACCCTGTCAAGAACCACCCCACATCGGGGCAAAATGGAGGTGAGTCTAGCGGTATCAGGAGAAAATGGTTAGAAATTTTCTTGCTCGGACTAACATCAATCTTTGTGTGTTGTTTATATGGTAATCCAAGTGCCATAGGATGATGAGAAGCATTCATTTCTCTATCACACACACCATATCCTTTGCACAGCCAAGTTGAGCCTGCAAATTCATTTCATAAACCCCTGTTGGTGATCATGGGATGTTTCAAGATGGAAACTGCATCACTCCAAGAACGGAAGAAATCAAGAGATGGGATTTATAGAAAAATCTCATATCGGCGTTTAAATGTGCTATGATTCAAGTTATATATCTAGCACAATTTTCTGAACATCGTAGTTCCAAAGGAAAAGAAAAGGCGGGATTTCAACAAAGAAAAAAATCCCCAGCATCAAGAAAAAGCAAAGTGCCTGGTAAAAGCAAGGCCGATGCTCGTGAAAACTGTTTGATTGATCCCCAATAAAGCCTAGTTGGGAAGAGAGAAAAACCCATAAAGGAGTCAGATCAAGAAGACTGCTCCCCAAATGATGTCAGCCGTGGTGCAAAAACACGGACAGAATTGTCAATCTCTTAATACCACAAGAGACGTTCTCTAAAGGACTTGTGCACACCTCAAAAGCGGTTGCACACCTCAAAAATGGAAGATGCAGAATGGAAAAGACATGTGACAAATTGGCAATGATCACCAATGTCAAATCCTTCGTGATTTCTGGGCCAAAAACAAGCCTTTTTCGGTCCCCAATCCTACCAATGTTACAACCCTGAAACAGTCTTCTCTGATTAAGACACTTGGGTTAACATATAGCTTAGCTCGAAGAAGTACGAGCAAGACTCTTTCTTTCTCATTTTGCAGGGTTCTTGACTTGTAAACCCGGAGCAGATGGTGAAGATTTTCATTCGATGGCCTCGACTCCAAAGCGGGTCCCCCTTGAAAACCAATATCCAAGCCCAACATTACGGTCCCGTGGAAGACCTCCCGACCGATCAAAATGTATGCGCTGCGAATGAGCCTAAAACCTAGGCACAGGTCAGTAGGGAATTGAGTGCATCCCCTAAAAATCATCACCTCAAAACAGGTGAGGTGGCCTCCTTGTCGAGAAATATTCCAATTGATGTTTTGAGCAAACTCTTTTTGGAAATTTTCAAACTATTGATCCAGATTTTCCATACAAGGGATTTGTGATCACATTTGCATGTTGCAAGAATGTTTTGGATAACCTCCAGCATCAAAATGCACATCTCATGACTAAAGCTTAAGTCATAAAATTTTGTCAATTGGACAATTGCTGTCTTCTCAAAGATTACCAATATTTTCTTGGGGAAGAGAAACCCTTAAAAAAAAAATCCTTTTCAAAATCAGACAGTCTCATTGGACGTGGAGAACCCTCGCCATGAGACCCCTTTTCAAAAATCAAGCAGTCTCATCGGACGTGGAGAACCCTCGTCATGAGACCCCTTTTCAAAATTTAGGTAGTCTCATCGGACGTGGAGAACCCTCGTCATGAGACCCATTTTCAAAATTCAGGTAGTCTCATCGGACGTGGAGAACCCTCGTCATGAGACCCCTTTTCAAAAATCAAGCAGTCTCATTGGACGTGGAGAACCCTCGTCATGAGACCCCTTTTCAAAGTCAAAACTGATGGTAGACACCGCCTGAAGGGTCAAACAAAGGTAGATACCGCCTGAAGGGTCAAATGAAGGTAGATACCGCCTGAAGGGTCAAATGAAGGTAGATACCGCCTGAAGGGTCAAATCAATGGTAGATACCGCCTGAAGGGTCAACTCAATGGTAGAAACCGCCTGAAGGGTCAACACAAGGTAGATACCGCCTGAAGGGTCAACTTAAGGTAGAAACCGCCTGAAGGGTCAAACCAAGGTAGAAACCGCCTGAAGGGTCAATCAAAGGTAGAAACCGCCTGAAGGGTCAAATCATGGTAGATACCGCCTGAAGGGTCAACTCAATGGTAGAAACCGCCTAAAGGATCAAATCAAGGTAGAAACCGCCTGAATGGTCAAATCAAGGTAGATACCGCCTGAAGGGTCAATTCAAGGTAGAAACCGCCTGAAGGGTCAAATCAAGGTAGAAACCGCCTGAAGGGTCAAACCAACGGTAGATACCGCTTAAAGGATCAACTTAAGGTAGATACCGCCTGAAGGGTCAACACAAGGTAGATACCGCCTGAAGGGTCAGCTCAAGGTAGATACCGCCTGAAGGGTCAACCAAAGGTAGAAACCGCCTGAAGGGTCAACTCAATGGTAGATACCGCCTTAAGGGTCAACACGAGGTAGATACCGCCTTAAGGATCAACACGAAGGTCTGATCCACCATACGGATTAAAATCTCTAGCAAATCCCAAAGCGTGGGGATGCGCCTTCCTTAGGTTCCTACCAATTAGGAATCCCATAATGGTATGACCTACCATACAGGTCAGAGCTTAATCTCCCTAGGATTTTCTGTGACGAGTCCTAGGCATCTTCTTGAAAGTTGTCGCAACCGACAGCATCCGACAGGCGAGCTTCAGGTAAGTCTCTCTCATCCCGACCCATGTTCAAATTGTTAGAGCAAACCTGGGATTGATTTGAGCTTTTATCAAATAGGCTTAAGGATCCGATGTCATAACATTTCTTCTCTCATTTTCCCAGTTGAGTCGGTTAGGAATCAGGTGCCACCTTATCTTTGAGAGAAACCTCTAACGAGATTCCTCTCAAAGAGGGGCAGCTGTTGACACCTGATTTTTGACCATCTATTATTGTGATTTTTATTCTTTAAAATTAATTAAAAATATCAAAAAAGGTCATAAAATCACAAAATCAACTTTGGAAGCCTTGGTTTAGCCTTAGGAACCAATTTTGAACAAAAAATATTTTTCGGTATTTTTAATATTTTTCGAGTTTATTTAATTATAAAAATACCCAAAAAATCATAAAAATACCATTCGTGGTCAGAAAAATACCCAAAAATATTCAATAATTTTGTTTTAATTTCCTCTTCAAGTGTGTCACTTTAAATCTCAAAAATTTGGCTCGGGTCACTATGTTCCTTCACAAACATAAACCCGAACCGAGCCTAAAAAAAAAAAAAATATCATTTTCGAGTCTTTTAGTTTTCAATTCTCACTTTTTATAAGCTATGACATTGGATTCTAAAGTCTTAAAGTGCAATTAGGTCAATTTGCCCTCCAATTTAATCAATTTTTACCAAAAGGGCTTAATTGCACATTTTTCTTTCAATTAGTCCCCGGTTTCACGGATGTATACGTATGCTCTATGTATTTATACATCATACGTATTTATACATTATGCATATTTGTACTGTTTGGTAACCTCTTTAACTCTTGTAATAATAATAATGGTTATTATTTTTAACACCTTTGTTAGTGCCTTTTTTTTAGCATTTTTGTATTGTGAGTGCTATTGCTAGTGCTATTTTTAAATAGCATTTTTGTATTATAAATTGTGAGTGCTATTGTTAGTGCTATTTTTAAATGACATTTATTTATCATAAATTGTGAGTGCTATTGTTAGTGCTATTTTTAAATGGCATTTATTTATCATAAATTGTGAGTGCTATTATTAGATAGAATTTATAATTGTTAGTGCTATTTTTAAATAGTATTTTTGTATTATAAATTGTGAGTGCTATTGTTAGTGCTATTTTTAAATAGAATTTTTGTATTATAAATTGTGAGTGCTATTGTTAGTGCTATTTTTAAATGTCATTTATTTGTGAGTGCTATTTTTAGATAGAATTTATAATTGTTAGTGTTATTTTTAAATACAATTTATTGGAAGGTATTTTTGGCTATAAAAGGATGGCAAGAGTTTTGAGGTTGAAGGGGGAGACATTTTGTAGAGTGTGCAAATTTTTGAGAGCTTAGAGAGAAGAACACAAACACTCTCTATATTATCACAATCTTGAGTGAGCAAAATATACTAAGTTCGGAATATTGATTCCGCATATTGCTAGCACAATTGTTTTGGAGTTATTAGTCGTCTCCCCGTTCGTCAATTGGTGGTGCGTCCGAACTAGATGCCTAACACTTGTGGAGGCTGAGATCGAAGAACATCGAACCGACACCTCCGTTCAAGCACGCTACGAGAGGTAATCTATTTACTCCCTTTGAGACTTTGTGATTTTTTTCGATTGAAATGCACGAAGTACGCCTCTGGAGATACATGTATGGGTTGTTATTTATTTCCGCTACGTGTTACGTGGATCCCAACAGTGGTATCAGAGCCAATCCTTAGGTGTTTCCGTGCATTTAATTGATTTTTTGCAATTTTTGCTATACTATGGCCAATATGTATTAACGAATTGTTCGTCTTACATGGCTAATGGAGGTTGATTATTTTATATGATAAATTAATCAACGTAGCAAAAATTGAGACTAAATCAATTTTGAATCGAAAATTTATGGCTATCTTATTTTACGTAAAAATTCTGAATATTATTCAACGTAGAATTTTTATTGTGCCTTCCTAAGTTTTAAATTGTGAATTTATTACTTACGTGGAAGGGTGGTGATCATGGAAAAATCCCTAATCAATGTGATTGATGTATATATGAATGTATGATGATTATTTATATATTTGGGGTTGTAATTATTAAATGGAGGCTGCGTACTCCTTTTATTTTTCATGTAATCTTTATTTTTAGCATAGTCAATTGTTGATGTAAATGCTACGAGGATTACGTGGGGGAGCCTTTTAAGTCGGCGAGCTCTTTGGGGCCCAATTCTTGAAGAGTTCAAGAAACCAAGAAGAAGCGAAGAGCGGCTCTCCGTTATTAAAATATTAAAATGATTAAATGTGGTCTCATTGGCTCGAGACCCATTAAATCATAATTCCATGATCACCACGTAGGATAGATGTTTATGTGATTGACATCTATTTATTTATTATGATTACGTGAGCATGTTAAACTGGTTAATGTGCAAAGTCAGACTTACCTCACCCAAAATTGCGCCTGCATGAAATCCTAGTTAGGAAAATCACTCGCGTTAGGTACCGAAAGGGCGTTGGTAACGACACCAGCGTAACCAAGTCCCCGAACCCAAAAACTCTGGTTCCGTAGAACTGATCGATCTCTCCCAATCGATCAGTAAGGTTTCCGGTCTACCCTCCAAGAAAGACCGGTGGCGACTCCAAATGCATGCACAAGTTGCACATGCCACTACGACCACACTAAGGTCGAAAGCGATCGACTCTTATCGTCGAATCCTTCTGAAAAATACTCCCGCCGCGATTTGGTATGGGCCTGGGAGGGCCCGCGCCGATCCAAGACCCGCGATCGGTAATCCATTAGCCGCGTCCGCTTTCGGACGGGTCGCGACACCTGTTTGACAGGTTTGATGCCGGGATTCGTGGGTAATGCATGCTCCACAATTTTAGGATCTAGTCCTGGCATATCCGCGTAAGACCATACGAAGATGTCTTGGTATTCTTTTAGTAGCTTGGTGAATTCGAGCCTTTCATCTCGGGATAGGTGTCCGCCGATCTTAACCTCTTTGACGTTCGCGGCGTCTCCCAAATTAATAACGACTGGTTCTTCTGTGGTAGGAAGTTTTGACTCTTCAAAGGTGTTCCAATCTCTTCGGATAGATGCATAATCCTCGTCTTCCTCTTCCTCGATGTTATAGGAGTGGTTAATAGAGGGATCTGAATTTTGTAACAACCTGGTATGCATGTTTGAGATGATATGCCTGAAATGTCATGAGTATGGTTAGTTTGTGCTCCATAAAAATGACATGCATGATCATGAAAAGTCTTTTTTGAAAAAGTTTTCGAAACAGGCATAGGTGCCAATGGACTAGTCCTCATGTCATTGGACATCCCGGCCCCATGGAAATCTTTTGAAAATTAGGAATCATATGGCAAATCAGGCCTCAAGCTTCTATATGGAAGACTATTATCATCATCGGGCTGATTTGTGGTTCCATATGTCCTTAACAAAAACATGAGTGGTTTTATTGAATGTGAAATGGGCCGCGTTACAAGATGTGTTATTTGGACCAACGGCCGGAGATCCAAAGGCATTTCCCTATGCGTACAATAAGGAAAGAAAATACAATGAAATGCATAAAGTTCTAAACGCAGTATTTAAAGATGAAGGAAGAGTCTATTTACTCAGAAGAAGTGGCTTCACTGTCCAACCACTCCATGATGACATTCACAGAGTCATCTTCAAGAAAAGGATTTGTGAGATCAGGTTTCATCGGCGAAGTGATATCCTCTTCAGATAGCCATTTGGAGTTCTGGTCGAAGTAGGCACTTAAGGGATTCCTGAACATCCGAAACCTGCCCTTCCAGGTTGGAGAACCGATGAATGAGTTATTCATGCTGCTTTCGCCTCCCTGGCGTCCCAGGCTTTTGCCTCGGCCTCAGCCTGTTGCTTTCGGGACAGAATCATTCATGGGATACTTCTGGTACCCCAAGCCCATTCTATGTGGATTAGCCTTCAACTGTAGCGGGGTATTTATACCCTGATTATGTTTGCCTAGGCCTTTTTCGGGATTGAACCCGTATGCCAGCAGCATCTTAGCTGGTAGAAGACCGGCTTCTGAGATGTAGGGGGTTCTCAACTTCGTCTCGGCTGGGGTATGAACTGTTGCCACCAATTCTAGGGAATGATAGCTTGCTTCTGTTTTCTCTTCAGGCTCAACATAGGGAATGGCACTATTCTGGTATGTCTGGAGGTCGACTTCCCCATGTACAGTAATCACCTTCCCATCTACAACGAAACGTACTTTTTGATGTAAGCTCGAAGGGACAGCTCCTGCTGTATGGATCCAAGGTCTTCCTAGCAAGAACCCAAATGCACTGGGCAGATCCATCACTTGGAAGTTTATAGAGAATTTCGTCGGGCCTATGAATACGTCTAGCTCGATCTCACCCTCTACCGTCTTCTTCATGCCATCGAATGCTCTTACAGCTGTCTTGGATGCCTTGATTATCTCTTCATTGATTCCCAGCCTCCTTATGGTAGCCAAAGGGCAGATGTTAAAGGCTGATCCATTATCGATCAATACGTGTGCCACTCTTTTGCCGTTACATTGGGCGGAGATGTATAAGGCCTTATTGTGCCCTCTTCCTTCCATGGGGAAGTCTTCGTCAGAGAAGCTTAATTGGTCTTTTAAAAGAATTGCCCCTACAAAGTCCCCTAGTTGGACCTCATTAATTGTTTCAGGGACATGTACTTCGTTGAGCACCTTCAACAGCGTGTTCTTGTGCTTCTCTGAATTGATGAATAGGTTTAATAGGGATATCTGAGCGGGCATCTTTCTTAGCTGCTCTATTACTTCAAACTCGCTGGTTTTGATGATCGACATGAGCTTTTCGGCATCTTCCTTGGAGACCTCCCTTTTTTCAGGTTCATCCTCTCTGGGGGCGTAAAATCTTCCGGACCTCATTACTGCATCTACTTGTGTGGTCCCGTAGTCCCAATGGACTGCTTTAGGATCGTACTCTTCTGCTGGGGGGACTTTTATGGTTATAGTTGTCAGATGAGGTATCTTTGGTCCTGTTGTGTTGCCCTCTTCTTCTTGAGGTAGTTGAATCACGACAGGCTTAACTGGGCAATCTTCCACCTTGTTTAGGTTATCCAGTTCATCCAATCTAATCACCACAGCCGTGGCTACTTCGATCATCAATATGGCGTTGCCGAGTTCTTCCATACCGTTTGAGGTTCCTGGTTGAGAGAGATCATCCATACCTCCCCATCCGTCCGGTATGATGTCTTCAATCTTCTGATAAAAGCTGGGAGGGGCCGAATATTTCACCTTGAAATTATATCCTCCAGAATCTTGACCCAGGTTGTCTATAATTTCGCCCTTCTCAAGTGTGTTAGCCATAAACTTGAGGTCTGCTAGACTTCTCCTCCTGGCTTCTACTTCGTCTTCTTCAAATTCTTCTTCTGATTGAATGGCCGGTCCCAGATCATTTGCCAATTTCTCACGTGTGGTACCACAGGTGCTACTTTGCCCAGCTGTGATCAAGAAGTGGTTTCCTTTCAAAGATAGAGACGCTTCAATCCCTTCGAATTCTTCATTAGTAATGTCGGACACTATCCCCAAGCTCATCATCTTAGCGATATATATCTTCTTTTGGTCAGTTGAGATTTCCCCTGCTTTCGGGTATGATGAAGCGGTTGTTAGCAGGGTGTCCAGCTTAAGCATATCTACCTTCAGTTTAAGGTAATCCTCCTCTTCTTCGGTGAATATCGTCCCTACTGCTTGATGATCTGGAAGTGGGTTTTCTTGTACATTTGGGGCTGCATTATCAAATTTCAAAATCTGACCATCGATTAGGGCTTGCACTTTCAGCTTCAGGACATAGCAGTTATCCACATTATGCCCCCTTTCGCCCATATGGTAGGCACAGGTTTGGCTCTCATCAAAGCTGGGATATCTTGGAGGGTTTGCCCTAGGCGGTTCTTTCGCCACCAAGTGTTGCTCCAGCAGCATCGGGAGCAGCTTGGATAAAGGTCTTGGGAGTTGAGAGAATTGCCTCTGGGGTTGCCTTCTTCTAGGCTCTTGTACCTTTGGAGCTGACCAGGATGATCCGCCTTTGGCCTGATTAGAATTGCCAAATGGTTTTGACTTGTAGGGATCTGGTATAAACGCTATGTCTAGTCCGACTTCTCTCTCCTTTCTCAGAGGATACTGCTTCCTAGTAGGGGCTTCCTGAGGCCTTCTTTCTCTCAATGCCCATTCCAGCCTCTCAGCAACCTTAATCAGGTGTGCGAATGTCTGACATCCAGAAGTATTCAATCTGTCAAAGTACTCGTAGGGGAGTGCCTTCAGGAATAAATCGATTAGTTCCTCTTCAGGGATTGATGGCTTCACTTGAGTAGCCAAGGCTCGCCACCTCTGGGCATATGTCTTGATTAACTCGCCCCTTGTTTTCGAAGTTCGCAGAAGGTCCTCTCTTGTTGGGGCTGTAGCTGTGTTGAATTTGTATTGTCTGAGGAAATCCTCTGCAAGATCCTCCCATCCGTCGTAATCTTCCAAGTCTAGCTCAATGAACCAGGCTAGAGCGGCGCCAGCCAAGCTCTCTTGGAATGTGTTCATTAACAGTGGAATGTAATCTGAATAGTGCGCCATCTTGCGCAGGTAGTACTTGAGATGGGCACGGGGACAGCCTGTCCCATTGTATTTTCTCACGAACTCTGGCTCCCTGTAGTCTGGAGGAGTCTCTATTTTAGCAAAAGGAGATATTTTGTCGAAGCGGGCTAGCTCATAGCCTTGGCTACTCAGGCATTCTTCGATCTTGGCCAATCTCTTAGCCTCTGCCTCTGTCTTCACAGTTTGTTTTCCCTTCTCCTCCTTTTCAAGGTTGATGACAACAGGTGAGGCTTTTTGTTGCACCCGGCTATTTGGTTCATGAACGTCTTCCTCTGTACGCTGTGTATCTCTCGTCAACTCTTTATCTGCCGTATCGGGTACGAAAGAAGTACCAGCGTTGTTCTGGTTGTGAGTCGTCGTTTGTGTAGCTTGGGTGACTTCCAACATCGCCTTGATGTCGGCCATCATAGTAGCCAGGGCCGTCATTTGGGATTCTAACATTCCCACGCGCGGAGTTAATTCTTGCTGTTCCATTCTTGTCTTAAAGCGAGTACGGAAACGATGTGTCGGTAGTTCCGTGATGAGAGCATACCTGTTTAAAAAGATCTCTGTGAGTGATTTGCTTATTTTAGCAAAAAGAAGCAGTTAATTCTTTCAGTTGCATGCTTCTTGCCAGTAGATGAGGAAAAAGGCTACCTTGTGAGCCTTAACCTCACGTAAGTAGTTCTTTTAATCATTTCTTGACAAGAATTTATGGAATTGAAAGAAGCGTAATTTCTGACGATAGTTTTTATGCATTTGCAAAACATGTTCACATTCATGCTTATGTGTCCAAGATAGTATTCCACAAAAATGAAAATGTATGAAAAAGCATCATAATGTTTGCTTATTTTACACTTGACGGAATAGCCTATTCAAGTCTAGGACGTTTGAGGTATAAGGTATCCTCATCATCCCAACATGGATTCCCCTCTTCAGCCTGGGGCTCCTCGTCTTCTGAACATGACAGTGGTCCCATGTCTTCGGGTATGTAAGGCTCTATTCCCGGTACGTACGGCACGATGTATTCGGGTATGTAGGGTTCGACAAGGCTTCGTCGGATTGCTTTGAAGTGTTGAATGTATTCAGTGGTACCCCTATGGATGTTCTCTTCATGAGTCATGTCTTCTGGCCAACTTATTCCTTCAGCCTGGGAATTCTTCAAAGAGCGTGTGATGGATGCGACCTTGGCTTCGAACTGTCTCTTCTCCTCTTCCGTGAGGGTCTTACTTGGTATATCAAAGGAGAAGGTATCAGGTTGCGGTGGAGAAGGAATCTCTTGTAGTGCCCCAAACTGCCGAATCACCCTCCTTGGGTAGTATGCAGTAGCGCCTGTGAATCCTAGCAAGGGAACTGGATTCCCGTCATCGCAGGTCAATCTGACTTTGCTTAGCGTCGGCAACCTTAGCCGCCATCGGAGTTGTTCGGGTTTTAGGACTTTGAGGAAGTTCTTCCATTCTATGAAGTTGAATTTAGGAACACGCGTATGGGTCCTAGCAAATGTTTTAAGAGGGTGTGCATTGGGGCTGATTTCAGTGAAACCCATGCGGATGTGGAATTTTCTGATATGGGATGTGAACCACAGATACAGAAGATCACTAGAGGCTCTAAAGATTCCCTTTTTGTTTTTCTTGAAACGATTTAGGGAGAGGAAGGTTTCGGCAAGGAGGATGTTTGAGTAATCCCACCCACAACAGACTTGCCTAGCTACTATAGCCATGATAGGGTCGAAGGTGACAGTTGAGATTGGGAATAGCACAAAGCTAAAGAATGCCAAGATAAAGGCTCTACCAGATTTGGTTCCTTTAGAAGCAGGAAGGCGGGAAAATCGGTCTATGAGGAAAGACAGGGAAACTCGTCCAGAATTGCTTCTCGCATCTGCTTTGACTTCATTTAGGTTCGTGTCAAGGAATTCTGCCACCTGACTTAGGGGTTCAAGTCCTATAGGGGGTCGGATGAGCGTAGGGGTGAATTCAACTCCGATGACAGCGCTGTATTCCTCGATAGTGGGAGTGATCTCTAATCCTTCCATGCAAAATGTAGCGGTGGTAGGATCCCAGTAGAGCGCCATGGCTTGAATAAAGGCAGGTGGGCACTCAATCTTCAGTAGGTCCAGCAGGTATCCTAGTCGTGACTCCGCATACTTCTGGCTGGCTTCGCCCATGCCATCCCACCATGATTGGAGTTCAGCTCGGGGGATCTTGAACACTTGAACATAATTCTTTCCCATCAAGTCTAAAATATGCAAATGATTTTTGAGAGGTCAATCGCCAGAAATTACTTTAAATGTACGAATATGCAGATGTCATGAAGCATGCATGAGCTAACTTGATTGCATAGTTCAATTTGAAGAAATGGAGATTAGGACCCTTTTTCAGGTCTTGAAAGCCTGACTCAAAGCCTAATTTGCATTTCAGGGAAGTGAATTATGCAATTTAGTCAGGTTTACTCAGTGACTAAAGGGAACAGCAATGTCACATTCCATTGGTCGATACATCAAAAGAACAAAGTGGAATGAACTTTCATTACAATCAGGATGCCTAATGGAAGAAGGGTAAAGGGAAGTTTTTCAAACAAGAAAGCCATAAAAGCCAATGGAATGTGAGGATCTAGATCACTCTCTCTTTTTCTTAGAAGTCTATCCAAATGACAGTCGATCAGGAACTCTCCCTTAATCTAGGGTAGGGGAGTTATCTTCAGTGGTTTGGTCGAGAGGTTGTAGTTCCTCAGGCCACTCTCTAGTCCAGGGCGTGATGACTTCGGGAGTTTTCTCGGGTTTCACTTTTTTGAGTGTGATACGCCTTGGCTTGGTCTTGATCGCAGGGCGTCTCTTCCTACCCCAATAAGCAATCACAGGTATGTTCTCTCTGGCTAGCAATTCAGCCTTCCGACGGGCGTACGCTTCCCTAGCCAGCTGGTTGCGACGTTGTCTCTTCATCTCCAGATAATCCTTCATCATTTTGTCTGCTTGTCGCTTAAATCTGAGGTTATCAGCGTAGTAGCGGGTTTGACAGTCCTCAGCATACCCCAGCTTACGTCCAGTCAGTTCCCGACCATACACGAATCTAGTGAAGTGTAACCTCGTGTTTGGTCCGGGGCGAGTAACTTTTCTCAAGTACTCGAAAGTTACCAACTCTGTTGAACTCTTAGGAAACAGCGACATCTTACCCCACAATCATTGTTGTTTCCATTAGTCACTTGAGTAATAATGTGAATGCATATGGATGTATGCAATGTATGAGTAATATCATGGGGCAAGAAATAAAGAACATTTATAAATAAATATCTTACCAACCACACTTTGGGGGATGTGGAGTGCCCCCTGTATCAATGGGTGGTTTTAGGTATACCAACCATCCACAGACATGCGCATGAGACAAGTGGGTATACTCTAAAAAAAATCGAAAGTCAGGTGAGGAACCTACGGTTCAGGCTCCCACGATCCACATGAGGCAGATTCCTCCCCAAGGGTACCTACCCAAGAGGGTTAGATATCGCCAATGCAGATGGTAGGCGGGAACGAATACGAAAGTCTCAAGTGCCATCAAACACAAGATCCTTTTCGCATCCTTTCCCTATCTAAGGTAACCTAGAGGTGGTTTGCAGTCGGGGTTTGACCGCCAGTGTGTGCGATGTGTCGTGATCATCACAATGCAAGGTCATGCACAGCAGTTCGTATCAAACACCGCTTCAGTATGTGCGTGAAGTAAACATACATTCTTAACTCCAACCTGCAGGAAAAATGTCAACAATCACTCCACCCCTTATTTCTCCAATCTGCAAAAACATATAACACAATGGTTAGCATACATACCTCATCTTCGAGAGCATCTGCGAGAAACAAGGTTAGATAAACCAAACAACTTTTGAATCGGCTCAAGTCCTCTGGAATTCGTAACCAGAGATTCTGGTTTAGAATATTCCCCAGCGGAGTCGCCAGTCTGTCGCGACCCTCTCCCGGAGGCTCTGAGGCGGGAGCGGGCTAATGGGCCGCCCGATCGCTGGCTGGATCGGACGCGGGCCTCTCCCAAGGTCCATTACCCAAATCGCAACTGCTGGATGTACGTGGTCGACCTTCAGTGTGGTCTAGTGACATGTGATGAATGTACATGTCAAGGAGTCGCCACCAATCGTTTCGTGGAGGGTACGATCGGAAACCCTATCGAATAGTTGGGAGTGGTCTATTCGATCCTGCGGAAACCAGAGAAGTGGGTTCGGGGACTTAGTTACGCCAACTGTCAGAGTTGACGCACTTTCGGTACCTAAGCTGAATGGTTTATCTGATCTTAGGATTTCATACAAACGAGTGGGGTACAGATCCTAAATCTAGGAGTTCATGCAGATGGGAAATACTACTCTATCACTCACAACCAATAGAAATAAGTGCGCAAATCAAGGATCCAGTACATGCGGATAAAACACATGAAATCAGCATGATATCCCTAATGAGGCCCTACTAGCCTAGAGAAATATCAATCAAGGCTTAGGAGTGATTTGGACATGATTCGCCCATGAGGGGCAGAATCGTAATTTTGAACAATTCGGGGAAAATTTACCCTTAAAAGGGTAAATCTGTCATTTTAGACGAATTGGGAAGTCAAAAGACAATGGAAATAGGATTGGCCATCAATCCAATCCATTTCCTATTTTTCGGGAATTTCCAGGATTTTTCTAGAATTTTCAAGTGATTTTACCCTTGGAGGGGTAAAGTCGTCATTTGGACAAAGACGAGGAACTGAAAATCTCAAATATTAGGGTTGGTCATCCGCCTGACCCAAACCCTAACTTCAAGCAATTTTCAGAACTCGATTGAGACAAGAAAGACGATTTCCCCACTAAAGGGCAAAATCGTCATTTTGAGAAAAGAGGCGGGACTCGAAAACCCAAACCTAAGAATTGGTCGTCTAATCGACCCTAATTCTCACCTTGGCATTATCGGCTTTATCTAGCATGCACACAAGAGGCGACTTACCCCTAAAGGGTAATGTCGTCAAGTTTCGAAAAATTGGATAAGGAACCCCAAAAATAGGGTTGACCAATTGTCTGTGGTCAACCCTCGATTTTTGGTGCTTTCTGGAATGTCTAGGATTTTTCCAATATTTTTCCACATTTTTTGGAATTTTCTGGAATTTTCTAGCATTTTGTTTTTGGATTTTCTAGGATTTTTCTGATTTTTTTATTTTTTTTTAAATCATTTTCGAATTTTTTATTTAAAAAATATTATTCGGGCCGGGACGGGTGACCCGGCCCACGGCCCACGGCCCAGCCCGGACCCGGGTCCGCGCGACCCGTGCCCAAAACGACGCCGCTTAATGCTTTTTTTATTTTTGAATTGTCGAATTTGATCTAACGGCCTTCATGGCGCCGCGTGGCTGACTCAGGGTCTTCGGATTGACTTACCGAAACCTACGGCTCAGATTGAATGGAGACTCGACCAGGGCCGTCAGATCTAATTACTTAAATCTACGGCCACGATTAGAACGTGGAATCTGATCTGAGCCGTCTATTTTCATTAACCTAAAACGACGTCGCCTAATCCTTCCTCTAAACGGCACCGTTTCTTATCCTGATTGATTTTACGATTAAAATCATTTTCGAATAATCCTAATTTCTAATCGGACGGTCATCATTTATTAGACTCGATTATTCTCGGCCGTTGGATTCTTTTTATTTGAATAACAGACTCAACGGCCATGCTGACTCGACATCCACGTGGACCAATCACGTGTTGCCACCTAGACCTTTGACCAGTTGACCGCGCCACGTCAGCTTCGTCTTCAACCTCGCGACTCCGGCAGAATGGACGGCTGTAGTTCTCCGGCGATGATCGTGCGGTGAAATCTTAATGGAATCACTCGAGACCAACGGCAATCGATTCGCGATTAGCTTTAGTTTGACATATCTAAGAATCGAAACATCCTATTCACAGAATCAAGAACATCGTGCGAATTGCCGAGTACGGCCATGGAAGCTCAATCATACGATTCACTCGAAATCAAAGAAATTCAGTCACAGAATAACACCAATGGAGGTTCAGAAGACTTACCTCGAGCTCCGATTGAGCTCGCTCGGCCCAGATTCGGCTGGGGAAATATGAACAGTAGCTCGACAATGGAGGTTGGATTTGAAGACTCGATTGGGCATGTTAAGACAAAACCGACGCAAACAAGATGCGCGATGATGGTCAGTGATGTTCAGGGAATGAAACGCACACATTAATTGTATGAATGATTAAGAAATGTGCGAATCGCCATGGAAGCTTGAAGAAACACTCTAGACTGCAACTCACCTGTTCTCGCGGATTCCTTGTGCGCGGCCGGCGGCGATCGATTCCGGGGACTTTGGGCGACCTTCTGGTGGCCTCGTGTGGCTTTGGTTTGGCCTGGGAAGACCCAACCAGCGCCCTGCAATTCGAGCTCAAATTCTCGACGACGGGGGTCGGAGAACGAGCTCTGCTTCGCGTTTTTTCTTTCTCTCTTGATTCAGTTTCAACTTTCACAACTGAATCTGTAGTCCCCTTCAATAGAAAACGAACGCAGGCTTTTATAGCTTTTAGAATTTTGGCGCCGAATCGGGGACGGCCAACTGACTTGAATAGCACGTGTAGCCACGTGCGATTGGGTCAAAACGAAGTCGGGGAAGATGGGCATTTCGCTCAGTCCCTTTTGGTTCCGCGGTGAGCTTCATTTCGCACGAATTTGGCAAGGATTTGAGCTGTTTTCACCCTTGTTGACTTTTGCAGGTCCGAAGGTTTGACTGGCCGATTGCTCCTTGTTCCGGCGGCCATAGATCGTTGTTCTAGCTCCAATCGACGGTAAGTGATCTAAGGAACTAAACGCCCACCATTGTGTCTTCAATTGAGGTCGATTGGCCCGTCAATTTCCCCGTTAAAGTTCGTCCATTTACTGTTCATTCGCGCAGGTGCTTGAGGTAGGTGACGACACTGTAGCGGACCGGTTCGACCGGTCCGACCGGCAGTCTGACCGGTCAGAACCGGTTCCAATTCACCATTTTCAAAATTAAACCCAAATTAATGGGGAAATTTTGCAATTGAACCTCAAAATCGACTCTAGGGCATGAATTCTATCTAGAAATGTGGTTTTGCCCAAAAGTTTTCATCAATTTCTACAAAATCCTCAAATTCTCATTTGATTGGAAATTGGGGATTGTGTAATTGAGGGTGCAAATGATCAAATTGGGTTAAACCACCTATGCCAATCGATTTAAAATGGTGTAATCCATTGGGTAGCATGTTCAATTTGTAATTATAGTCCTTGAATTGAAAGTAATTTCGATTATGCTCAATTTCAAGGACTAAAATGCAATTATGTTTGCAATTGAACAGCTTGTCCGAGCAATTAGGTCAAATTGAAATGGGGGACAATTAGATTGAATGTCAAGATCCTATAAAATGCCAAAATTGCAAATTAAAAGACTCAATTATTATTTTTTCTTCAAATTCAATAGTACGGGTTACAAAGGAACACCTAAAATTGAATCTGATTTTGATTTTTTTGTGAGGTCGAAAATACAAGGGATTAAAAGGAAAAATATTGGATATTTTTCCATATTTTTGTGACCTCAAATACTATTTTTCTTGATTTTTAAGTGTTTTTCTATTTTCCAAAAATACTAAAAAATATGAAAAATATGAAAAATTATTTTTTGGTCAAGAATGGTTCCTTGGGCTTGGCCAAGGCCACCAAAGTTGATTTTGTAATTTTTTGACTTTTTATGAATTTTTTATGATTTTTCAAAAAATAAAAATGAAAAAGGCTGGGTCAAAAATCAGGTGTCAACAATCATCTTGTGTCCCAGTAAACTAATTGGAATCTTGCATCACTTCCCCTTAAACCCGTCGAGCCCTATCCCTGCAAGACGAAATTTGTTTAAGTCAAGATGTCCATCGATCACACTTTGGTTCTTTATTCATATAATCGAGGTATGGCTCGTGTCATCAGGTACTCGACCAGTTCTGATTTGGCAACCACGGACCAATCCATTTCCAGTTATTTGCATTCCAAGCTAGCTTTCAAATTCATATTTAATTTCCTTTGACGCTTAAGGATTCCTAAAATTGGGATTTTACAATTTGTCTTCTTGAACTGAGAATATGTACATTCTTTATCATCTTCAGATTTACCCGTTTCACTTTTGGAGTTCTTGAAATCACGTTGCAATTCAAGCACTGCTTGACAAATCCTAGATAAATCCTTTTCAATAATAGGTTGATAGGGCTCATCCCTTACTTCCTGCAAGTTTGAACTTCTATCAGAATCTTGCACTCGTTTATTCGTTGATGTTGTACTTCGAGAATCTTCTTACATGTCTTTGATATCAGAAGTGCCGCCTCGCTTACCTTTAAGGTTATTATGAAATGAAGCAAGCATTTCTGAGTCAGAACCCATGATTACCTGAACCTACAATAAAACATAACCTTAACTCATAGAAAATTATTTTGAGAGAAACTATCGCACAATCTCACCACGTCCTCGAAAATCCACCCCAAACAAATCATAACCAAAGCTCCGATACCAATATTTGTCACATCCCAAGTCTTACAATGAACTAGGAAATGACACGGCCCTCTTCGTACCTAAAGGACGCACTCTCAAATAGAAACCAACATAAGCATGTTATCAAATAAATATATATTCAACTATATATATACACACACACATCTGACTAAACATAAAGTTGGTTCTTTCATCAGATTTTCTACAATCCTCAAAGATATTTACATCTCAGCATTCAGCTAAACTCGACAACTGAAAACATACATGTCACGCCCTGAATCCGTCGGGCACGCCAACATCCCACCAGGCCATTCGTCTCATCGTTATTTCCCAAGATCCTTCGGACTACAACTTATAAATCCACAAAAATACAATGTGCAAGCGGAAGCGAGAAAACAACTCATTTCACGTTTTCATAAAAGATGACTTAGGACGAAAAAAGGGTACATCTTCTCATTAATGTCAACCACACTTTAGAGGTTACAGTTCTAAATCCATAAGGTAACAAAAGGGTAAATCTTCATTTTCCTCCAAGAACTTCTTCGAATGCCAATCCATGGCAAACTCGAGTTTCCATCGCCTGGGACTTGAAAATGTTAATCCCACGACGGGGTGAGATATAAATCTCAGTAAGTTAAACCTAACCTTAAACTAGACTGTTAGTACCTCCAGACACTTTATGAAAATGGGTATCTTGGGATTTAAAACATTGGCATGGTAAAAACATGGTGTTTCAGTACTTCAAATCTATTCAACTCAGTCACAAAATCCATGAGCAAAGCTACGCTTCGTACTATGGTAGAGTTTTCAATAAAAACAAACACTCTCGAGGCCCTTTTTCAAATCATGAGGCATTTCTCATCACATATCATAAATTTACAAAAGGTAAAACTCATCATGTATCTTAATTCTCAATATCAATGCCCACGTAATAACGCATCAGGCTACATAATACTTCTCGGGACCCACGTAATAAAGCCTTAGGTCATCATGTACTTGGCAAAACTTGCATCATAACGCATCAGGTTATACCTCTCAATGCCCGCGTAACACGCATCAGACTAGGATACTACCCGCGTAATGATGTATCAGGTTAGTAATCCTTACTTGACCAAGTGTCGTATCCCGCGTAATAACGCATCAGGATAATCCAAACCCTGCGTCAATACGACTCAAGGTACAACTTGCCTTTCATAGACCCGCGTCAATATGCCTCAGGTCGAATCCCGCGTAACAACGTCTCAGGATTTACTTAAGCCCCGCGTTTAACACATCAAGGCATCACATGAATATGTACTCATGAATCAATCAATCATTGGCCAAATAAATCAAATAGCACATATCATAACTCAGCCATTTCTCATCATTTCATCACTTCATGATCGAGTACAACTCGATTAAACAAACTAGCCGTTTACTCCAAAGATCACTCATGGCCGAGCCTACACAAGGGCATGGTATCAATTCCTCAACAAGGAAATTAATCAAGCAAGTTGTTCTTTGGCCTTAATTTTCCTTTGAAAATAAACTCATGAAACTCAAACATTTCTTTGCCAAATCAAGGCACACAGCTCAAGCACATCTGACTTAGCAATTCAAGCACTCATTCGGCTATCAAGCACTCACATGCCACACACATTAAACATCTTTGACGTCGAATGCAAAATCAAGCATTAAAGCATTCAATTGAATCGAATTAATCGATGCACGCCACATTTCACACATGATACCTCAATACCAAATAATCACATCCTTGATTCAACACTTTCTAGACATGATAACATGATTTTCAATCATGAACAAGTCAGCAAGCATCGCCTTTCAATCCGGTCAATTCGGTTTCACGCATTTCATGCCAAAACAGTCCATAAAACTTCACATTCAAACTATAATTGGTCCCTTAGTAACCTAACATCCTAATATAGAGTTAGGATCAACTTACCGACAATCCAAGCTAGTGGTGTCCACGAAATAGGCGACACAAGTCTTCTTCTCAAATCTGTCCAGAGCCGTTCCTAGGAGTTCCACCAACATTCAGCCATCAAAACTCCCTCAATTCACTTCCAATTTCAACCACAAGCTATCCTAGCATGTCAAGCAATGCCCTAAGAGGCTTACCAAGAATTCGTGCCATGGAAATTGGTCAAAGGAATTCACAAAGCTCGCGGATTCAAGCTGGCACACCGGCGGGCAGATTCAGTCCATGTGTGATTCGGACCAAGGTCTAGCTAGAAAACCACTTCTAAACTAAACCAAACTCATTCACAAGCTAATCAACTCTTAGAGCTAAGTCTTAGGATGGCTCACCGGTGATTTTCAAGTAAGACAAAGTCTCAAAGACCCTCAAGGAGTCAAGGTTCCAAATCGGTTCTGTGGAGGCAGTTTCTGTCCCTTTGAAATCATAAGGATTCAACCATAAAAATCCTTCTAAAATCCAATCAAACCTCAAATACAAGTTGTTAAATGTCTTAACTAAGCTCAAGGAGTGTCTTACCGAAGACTGGAGTGAAAAGAGCTCAGAAATCCCACTTAGGAGCTCACGGGTTCGAATTTGACCAGTCTGACCTTTGCTCCTTCAAACAACTCTATGGGACAAACGGCTGGGCCAAATTGAGTCACAATATGTCATTAGAACAGCAAGAGAATAAGCTTTCTAATGGTGGGTGGCTCGTCTCCATACGATGACGGACGACAGAGTTATGGCCGAAACAACATATTGTTCTGGGTTTGATTGCGAGCTGAGCGAGAGAGAGATCAAGATGGAAGAAGAGAAAATGAGGGAAATGGAGAGAGAAGAGGGTTTCGACTAAAGCAAAAGGGAGGAGAGAGAGAAGTCTATCTTAATCCCCCATTGGTCAAGCATGAAGAATGGTACTTGGATTGGACCTCAATTAATGCTTAGTGGATAACTCCCTCCTTGTAGTGACACTTGTCTCTTAATCCATTAATATCTTGGTCCAAATGACTTCTTTGCCCTCAAATTTTCGGCCATTTAAGGGGGATTGGCAAATGACTAAAATGCCCTTGGATGCTCTTAAGGCAAGAATATCCCTCTAGGGGCAAAATGGTAATTTCACACTCACAGTCCAAAATTTTTCTTTTTCCAATATAAATTACCTTTGATGAGGCGACGTCCAATTCATTTCAATATTGGAATTCTTCATTGTCCAGTATCCAATTTCGAGACCCCATTTCATGTCAATAGCCTCGAAGATGGTCGAAAATCGGAATGTCACAATACATATCTACAATTCCCCTTAGATTATGTCCAAAATTTGACTCCAAAAAGTCCCTGACGTTTGCGCTCTCATTCTACTTGTTGACGACTGAAGAGCCTGAAAACATGTAAAAGGAATGGAATGAACAACCACAGCTCAGTGAGTTGTACATATCTCTTCTAAGAAGATCGATCACCCACTATGCATCTATATAATAGTATATATGCTAGAAATATTCTAGTAATGAACAAAAACCATAACAAAATCAATGGTCAAGTCCATTGATTAATCTCTATCAAACCAAATGTCAATGGTCTATTCCATTGACCAATCTATTGCTTATATGAAACCACGATCAAAACATAACGCCCAGTAACAAAGCGTCCAAGATTACCCCTTGATAAGGTCTCCACCCATTATCAGTAGGTGGTTCGGCCCCGAAGAATATCCTGAAACTGATATGCATACCCAAAAACCCTTAACCGGATTCATGGCCATAATGAGGATCAAATCGATCCACAAACCAATTCATAGTCCATTTCATAAACCAGAATATATATTTCACAACCATTTCTGATAAACCAAGTTCACAAATCGAAGTACATATTTCACAATTCATTTCGTAACACATTTCTCATGTGATTCGTAAATATCAAAACGTAGTAAATACTCGATCCATATTTTTATGCAACAAATATGCATTTGCCATTCATAGTATATCAAATCCGTATCGCCTTCAAAATATGACTTTATAAATTCAAAGAAGAGATAAGCAACACTTACCTAATATAGCCTAATTCAGATCTCGAAAGCTAATTCAGGCTCACGAACTCGAATCCTATCAATTTAGCAAAAAACCAATATCAAAACTAAGTAAAATGTTATCGTAACTATGAATCGACTAAGTTAAGCCTATTTACTAATCAAACTATTCCTATGCGTTAATAAAACGCTTATCCGAATTGCATATTTCAAACTATCCGTAACGCCGAGCCTAAACGTAAAACTTCGATTATATGGCATAACTTCGAAAATTATTTTGACTATACGAACAAGGGACTCGAATTCTGACTAGACGCTGAAGAACGTAATTGATTCAGCTTGATTCTTGGTCAACGCGGATTTCTTTCTTTCTCTTTCTCTTCTCTGGGTTTTCCTCTTTCTGCTATAACGAATGAAGCACACTTTCCTCTCTTTTATATTCTTGGCCGAGCACTGTTTCTTGAAGCTGTGATTCCATTTTTTTTTAATTGTTAACTGGTCAAATGGTCAACGAATACATATGTCACCGCAAGGCCAAAGCAAGGCCAGATGTCCATCGCATGTCACAGTATTCGCCTCTCCATCAATTCGTAAAAATTTAATTTTGGCATTGCATTTTCTGTAAAACAATGGAAGCTATGAATATGTGTAGACACTTCAGATACAGAAGATAGTCAAACATTGACTAAGTAGGTTTCTTAAAGGCATTTTGAAAATCAAGATCTAGTCAAATTTCCTTCGCGACAGAGCGATCAGTAAAGCGTCATCCTAAAACGAGTCAAACATCTCGAGATGTCTAAAGGTCGTGAACTTCATGGAAAAATTCGATTTGTCTAGGGTCAAATTTATCAAACTATGAATGCATTGATCCTTGTGGATCCGTTTTCATGATTCGTTTTCTTGTTTTCGGGGCAACTCACTCGGGCGTTGATTCGCACTTTACCTAGTCCATGATATTCGTGTAGTATTACAATTACACGGGCCTGACTTTCTTAAAGAATTGTAGGGCCAGTGGTGGCCACTGTGACAAATGTATCATATTGGTGTCGTTCACCCGCTTCCCTTTGCCTAAGAGTTCTCTTTGATTCAATAGACTTAGTTTCACGCTTTCGATAAATAATTAGGAATGAAACTCCAAACCTGTGGTTGTTTGCTAAAATAGAAAGTCAAAAGTGCCAGTCTATTTAGAGGCCGATCGACCTTTAATATTCGCATACAATTCGTTCCATTCTTCATTGATTTTGTCAATCGTTTCCTGAGCTTGATTTCTCTTCTTTTCCATGCTTGGATTCTCGCTGCTCCTACTAAGAACCTGCTCGTACTTATTCTTCAGTTCCTTAACTTTATTTGATCTCTTTGTCGACAAAGATGATAGCTCTGACTTTACATTTTCAACTTGGCCCTTGCGTGCCTCAATCTCTGCTTGAAGTTTGGCAATGACTTGCTCATTTTCAGCCACACTCTTAGCTTTTTCTTCAAATTGTTTCTTGAGGAAAAGAACTTCATCCTTGTCAGACGCCAAAAGATACTTTTCCTTTTTGAGCTCTCTTTCAAATCTCTCACATTCAATAAGGATCTTTTGTTGGGAACAGAGGGAGTCACCCACAGACTTCATGAAGTTCTGCAATTTGAGATAGACACATTGATATCCAATAGTAGAAACCTCCGGCATGTTGTGCTCACTAAGAAGTTCAATGATTTTTGTAAATGGCCAAGTAGCTTGGGATTATATGTAATTGCCAGGAGTCCCAGGCTCATTATATCCTCCACCTCTTGCAAGGCATTATGGTATGCTTGAAGGTTAAGTTGACTTGCTTGTGACATCTCTGTCCCAGTATTTTGCTTTCCTGAGTCATCACTCAACAGAGACTCAATCTTTGAGAAAAGAGATTCCTCTCCGTCACCACATAGATATGCCTCGACAGAGATAGGGGCTTCATCATTGTCCGTTGCTGATGATGATTTTGGTCGAGCAGAAGGAGGAGGCACAGCAGAACCAATTGTTGCCAAACAAGGGATAGTTGATGCCCTGTCAAGTGGGATATCATCTTGCTCTGTCGATGGAGGGACGCCAGTAGTTTCAGTCCCTGTCAGATCCACTGACAAACTCGAATCCTGAGCAGGCTCCACATCACTTAAGTTTACCTTCCCTCTACCCCTCGTGGTCGATGAACTTCCAGCAGAGCGAGAACTTTTTGAGGGATAACTTTGCGCATACACAATGGCTTCAGTGACAGACTTGTCAGACTCGGAAGATTTTGCTTCTGCTTTAGGAGGAATACTGGGCTTGTCAGAAATCTCCAAGGCAATGCTTTCAGCACGTTCATTCTTCTCCACTTCAGGAATGTTACATTCATCCTTATCTTCGTCATTGGCAGGGAAAGTGTGGCCATCATCCTCCGCAGATGTAGTCATATCGGTTAGAAAAACAGCTGTCAGACAAAAGAGGTTCATCAATCCTCTATCGACAAAGGAGACAGGCGACACATAGCGACTCACCTCCCCTCTTTGGTTGGATAGATAAATGCCATTTTCTAGCAGAAAGTAATCGAGGATAAAAGGGGACTATGATGTTTTTCAGCGCTTGTAGATTATATTCTTAAGGATCTTATGTGCTCACTATAGCAAGAGGAGCAATAGCCAATGTGTAAGATTAACTATATGGCCCAAAAAATTTAGTCAATAGTCTAACCAGTTCCAACACTAAGGCAAAGCTTGGAATAATCCCTTAACCGCCTATCCATATGGTCCAGCATCTTTCTAGCCATGACCTCTTTCAGTGTTCTACAGTTCAAGGTTGCACTCGAATCTTATAGAACAACTCAGATTTGACAATCTCAATATGGAGCATACCTTTGTCCTTGCATTGAACACCCTGAATGGAAGAATGTTTGGTACTAGCTGGTTTTCTAAACTCCATCTGTGACAAAACTTGGGTAAGCATGTATTCAATGCATCAAATTAAGATTTCTACCATGTGTCAAACTGTTATAATGATCAATGCTAAGATTCAAACTGACTGAATATGAAAAGAGACCAAACAAGTTCTAAGATTTCAGCGACAGTATCAATCAGGCCGTCTTTGGAACAGTAGCTTGTCAATCTGGATTACAAGAGACCAGTTTGGAGAATGGAATGCCTACTATGAGCCACTCATGCCAATATATTCCCAGCTCTTTGGTTTCAAGAATTAATTTGAACAAAACAGAAGCACGGCATCAGAAATTTAAGATACCAGTACAGCATTCAGTGCTTTTTCGCACCACATCAAAGATTTAAGATACCAGTGCAGCGTTCGACGCTCTGGATCGAGTACGTAACAAGACCTCCGGAAAGCTGAATAAGATAAAAAGTCTTGATGGTTCAAATTTAATTTGAAAGATTATTCAGCATGTTGTGTTAATGGGAGAAAATATCCTGTACATCGCAATTCATCGTGTCATGCATTTTTGTTATTATTAAGCAATTCATTCAAGTTTGTAAAAATACCAAACCTGACAAGTTCTTATCAAGTGCCATCCTCCATCTATGTGGGAAAACCAGTAGTGTTGGTTACCTTGGATGAGCTTTCTGCCTCAACTATTGAACTGCTTGGCTTCTTGAAGGGATTCAGGTGTTCCACACTTCTAACATCAGGAATCTTCGGACAGCCCTTGATTTTAATATGTTTCAGCTTCTTCTGTTTTGATAGATCGGGAAGTCTCTCGAGACTCTGACAGTATGAAACATGCAACGATGCTAAAAATATCAAGTTCTCCAGCTCAGCCAGCTGTTGCAGGTCGCAGTGAGATATTCGGAAAACTCGCAAGGATTCCAACTTCCCGAGGCCTGGAACTTGTGTTACTGCACAGTCGAAAAGCTCGAATTCCGACAGGAGCTTCAAATATGAAAGATCTGGCAATCCTGTCCCCGATCTGTAATGGCGCAGTGATAGAGTCAATAAACTTGAAGGAAGCTGTGGTAGCCCTTCCAAGTGAATGCAGCAAAGGGAGAGCTTCCTGAGCTTAATAAGGTTATGAAATTCAAGAGGTTGGATCTTTGGCTCTAACAAACCCCCAAGCTGCAAATAAGTGCGTCCTTTCGCCTCGATTTGACCTTGGTTATGTAACATCGGTTCCTGGGATCCATCAGCCAAGAATAGTTCTTCCAACTTAACCAGGTTACTGATGTCCGGGATTGTGTCCATCAGTTTAGAACTGACAGATAGGCTTATTAAAGTGGAAGGAAGCCTGGGCACCTTACGGAGCTCGTCACAATGAAGCAGATCAAGCGTTTGGAGTTTGCGAAGTCCACAAATGTTCTCTGGTAGACCACGAATCCGAGAGTATCCAAGCCTCAAGACCCTCAATTCCAAAAGCTTCTCAACTTCTTTAGGAATTTCCCCACCAAGACTCCGACATCTTGAAGCGTGCAGCTCTTCCAGACTCTTCAACTTCCATACAGCGCGCGGCAGCTCTCTTACAAAAGTAAAATCTATTTTGAGCACTTTTAAAAGATTCAACTTTTCAACTTCATCAGGTAATTTGACAATCGCAGTGCTTGATAGATCAAGTTCGATCAATGCAGCCAAAATCCCCAGGGAAGTTGGTAACTTCAATATCGACCTGCAATGACTTACTGACAAGTGCTGTAGCCCTTCTAACTTTCCAATAGACGTGGGAAGTTTGGTTAATTTGGTCCCATTCAGTGTAAGGAAGCTCAAAAATTTAACCTGGCTCATTGATTCAGGCAGCTGGATCTTCTGAGATTTTTCATGTGGCCGATGGAGGAAGGAATTTCTTGAACAGCAGTTCCATCTATAAGAATTTCTTCCAAGGATTCCATGACATCCAGCTCTTCAGGCAACTTATTGAGTTCGGTGCAGAACTTCAAGTTCAGTGAAACCAAGCGCTGCAGACTTGTTACCGATGAATCAATTTCAACCAACCGAATGCAGTTTTCAAGAATCAATCTCTCCAGACATTTATAAGAAGATAAGTCTGGAGTTCTGATCAAGTCAATACAACCGGTGAGGTTCAAAACTTTCAAATTCTCTGCTTTCTGTCAGAAAATAGAAGGATGAAATCAGTAAACTTTTCCGCAACCATTTGAGAAATGAAATTAAAAAATAGTATAATTGTCTACCTTGATTTCACTCCAACCCTTCCATTTTTCATTGACCTTGCTCCAGGAAAGATCTAGAATAATCAACTTTCTCAAATCCAAATTTTCAGCAACAAGATTCCGAGGACAACCTTGCCAATGGAACCATCTTAAACTTGACAGACGCCACTCAAAATTCCCTTCGAGGTTCGCCTGATCCAATCGAAGGAATCTCATGTTCGACGTACTCGTAAAATGTGCTGGACTAAAAGTGAATTGTGACCTATTGTCAAATTTGAGAAGAACACCTTCAACACTTTCTGTTCCCTGCACGTGGGATTACCAAGGGACTCAGCATTTCCCCACAAATTATGTCGAGACTTCAAACTAAAAATATATATATATATATATATATATATATATATAATAATTTTATTAAGGGTCCATTTGTTTTGTGAAAAAAACGAATGATTCGAAAATCATTTCCTAAAAATGATTTACCCTATCTCTTGCAAAAATGAATCAACAAAAATATTTTGACATAGATAGTTATCAAGAACGACAAAATTTTCCTTGACTAATCATTTCAAGAAAAGCGATCTCTTTTAAGACAATGTTTTTCAAATCATTCATTTTTTACGAAACAAACACATCCCAATTGTCTTTCCTCTATGAAAAAGGAACATGAGTCGTAAGCCATGCAATCATAAGGTAAGTCAGTGATGAACTTGCATCTTACTTTTTTCTCCATGAGCACATCTTTGGCTTCCTCGTGAATCCACAATCTGCTGCGCTTTCCAAGTTCACAATGTTCCCCTCGGACCATATTCATACCTAGCTCTTGAAGTTCATCATGCATCCACAGCTTATTGCTCTCAATCTTAACAATAGAGGAGAGGATGAGCACTTCTAATACCACTCCGCTTGCATAACCATGGTCAGACCACAGGTAGCATGCAACACTTTTGTCTTCTCCAATGAAGAAACAAGCAATGTCCAGAAATATCTTTAATTGCTCCTCAGGCAATGCTTTGATGATTACCATCAATTTCTGTTCAAGTTGTTGCTCAGATACTTCTCCCAACTCCTCTAATGTTTGCTTCCATACGTGCTTGCATTTAGAATGTAGATACGACCCGACAACCTCGATAGCCAGAGGAAGCCGGTCAATTGTTGATACTATATCTTGGGACAGAGCAGCAAAGTCATCTGGAGCAGGTCTCCCCCCGAAGGCCTGGAAGTGGAAAAGTTTAAGGGCATCAAGTTGTTGCATTCCCCCAACCTTATGTTTACCGGTTACTTCAACTTCAAGCTTATCTAAAGCTTGTTCGTCTCTGGTGGTAATTAAGATCCTGCTTCCAGAACCTAACCAATCAAGACTTCCTAAAATTTGTGTAAGTCCAAAGCCTGGCTTAATATCATCGAGAACAATGAGAACTTTCTTGTTAAAGAATCTGCTTCTGATGGACTTAGCCCCGTCATCAACAAATTGAATTTGTGTATGCATTTCACCTAGAAGGTCAGAAATCAACTGACCTTGCAAATTATCTAAGCCTCCTGATTTTTTTGCATTTTCTCTGACGCTCTCCAGAAAGCTACAGCCATCAAAGCGAGGAGAAATTCTTTTGTAGATGGACTTGGCAATGGTTGTCTTCCCCGTGCCCCCTATGCCGTGTATTCCAACTACACGAACATCACTAGATTCCACATTTAGTAATTCCATAACTCCCTCCACATGATCCTCGATTCCAACAAAGTATCTATTCAGTACCTTCAACACACTTGCGACAACTTCTATGACGATTGAAGCTTCTCCGCCTAAGCTGTATCAATGCGTGCGCGTGTGCACAACACACATGCACAAATGTCAAATGCGGGTCCAATAACTAGGGTAGCTTGCAGTAAAAAGTTCACGCACTCCTTTCGAAAACTATCAATACAGCAATCAGCTTTAGACAAACAGGCCACGCAATTGGTGGCACATTCAAATATTCGTAATAATTGACACAGACAAAAGCAAGGGCGGAAGATAATGAGCTACCTGTCAGCCACGTGCCACCCCTTTAACCTTCCGACCTCATTGAGAGCAGCTCTCCACTTGCGGATGGTCTCACGGTTCATTCGCTCCTCGTGCCGACGAAAGTCCTCCCTGTAAGGTCCGGCTTGGCGTCGAACATCGGATGGTTTGACATTGTAGAAAATGGGCATGATTATCTGTCCCTTTCTATGCCTGCACTCCACCATATGAGCTAGCTCACGAAGGCACCATGCGCTAGAAGCATATCCTTGAGATAATATGGGTATGGAGATCTTTGATTGCTCAATCGCTCCGTGCAGACCTGCCCCGATCTCTTCGCCGACGCGGAGATACTTGTCGTCTTCGAACGTACGGACTCCTGCATCTCTGAGACGGGCGTAGAGATGACTGACTAAGTCATGGCGCGTGTCCAATCCTCTGAAACTCAAGAACACTTCATAGTCGCGCCCTTCCATCGCGACCACCACCGGATGCAGAGAAAAATGAAGCGCCCGAGCCGCACCCAGTTCAGCAAAAGCGCATTTCTGAGCTCTATGAAGCGGAAAAGGGAACGACCGGTTATGGGTGTATCTCGTTGATCTCAACACGGAATTTCCGGGAACTTCACCCAGTGACTGGGAAGGCAGAGCACAGAGCACACGCTCTCCCCTTTCCTTTTATGGCGCTGTTTGTCTGGGAAGGCAGAGCACCTAGCTAGCACATGCTCTCTCCTTCATGTGGAATGTGGGACCGGTGTCGTAAAACATAATTGAAAGAACACAACTAACAAAATAATGAGTACTGACATAAAAAAAAAACAAAATAATGAGTACTGACTTAAAAAAAAACAAAAAACAAAATAATGAGCTTAAACTTCTAACTTTAAGTTTAGTCTCAAATCCATCTCGAGTTTTTTTTTGTCTCAAAATATAATCCACCAACTTTAGGTCTAATTTTAAATATTCCCCGAACTATTTTTTTGTCTCAGAAAGAACCCCGTACTTTAGGTACAATCCCCGATGTACCCTAATTTTTTTTTAAAATACCACAAACTTTCAATCTATTACCAATTCTACCATGTGGACCTTCCAAATTTGAAGTGTCATTTCCACATCAATAAATAATCAACATCACAAATGTAATGGGGCAATAGGTACGGATCAATGTGGCATTTTCATGTAGATAACAAATCCATCCAAAAAAAATATTGTCAAAAGTCTTCAAAATGAAATCATTTTAAGACATAAAAATTAGGGACAACTAATGGTGATTTTTGGGTAGAGGTCTAATAGGGAAAGATTTGAGATTAGAGAAAAATTGACGATTTTCTATCCGACAAAAAAACGAAGAAGCAGAAGAAGAGGAAGAGGAGTTCAGTGTAGATTTGAGACTGGACCAAAACAATGATAACTGGTCAGAAAAGTAAAAACTCATGTCAAAGTTGAGGCCTTTAGGCCTCGAACTTTCATAGGTGGCAAAAGATAGCTCCACGTTTATTGTTGCAGTTGAATTTTACTCTGGTTCGGTTGCTTAGCATGCGTATGATAATGCTCTAAGCAATGTGTTTCTGCTCCAAACGTGTTACCGGAAAACTTTTGGAACAGAAGCGCATATGGTTTAAAAATGTTCCAAAAGTGTTCCGCGAAACACTTTTGTGCCGGGGAACACATTTAAAGAAAAAAAAATTCGCTTCTGGATTTTGAAATACTTTTTTAGAACACTTTTGGAACCACCACTTACCGCCGCCGATGCGGCCACCACCTGCTGGCCGCCACTGCCGGGGCCGCCGCAGATTGCCGACCGCCGCTGCCGCCACCGCCCATCGCCAGTCGCGGAAAAAAGTATTTTTTTACTTACCTTACGCGTTTCTATTCCCAAAAATCGTACCTGGAACAGAAACACAAAAAAGTGTTTCTGTTCAAAAACTGTGCCCATGAACATAAACATTCTCATACGCACCCTTATTCAATTCATTCCCGCATTTTTCTATGCAATTATTTTGGGCTCTTGTTGTAAAGCCACATAATTCTTTTTTTTTTAATGTAGATAAAAAAAAAGTCGACCTTCTGGATATGTACTTAGTACTCTTTTCATATTAATGGCAAAAATAGAGATTTTCCAAAAATATCGTGACCAGATACTTCTTTTTATGGCATAGGGCTTTCCAGCCAAGAAAGCCCCCATCATTTTTTTCTTTTTCCGGCTTTCACTCGTGGCATAAATGTCTCGTGAAAAAAGTATAAACTTTCACCCATAAGACAAACTAGCCACCGTTAGATACATCAAAGCCAATAAGTTGTCTAATTAACAAATAGAAAGACCAGAAGTTAAAGAGAATGAGTAAGCACATGATCGTCCCATGATTAAATTATAGTGGACACGTAGCTATCATAATCCTTTTCTTTCTTTTTCCCCCTTGGTGTTAGCTACATTAATAATGTCGTGGGCGTGGCCAAAGAGGACAACAACATAAACATTAGTTTATGAATGATAGTAAAATCAGATCATGTCGGACGACGCCATTCCGCACCAAGATAGGACCGCCACCGGATAATGCCTAAAACGCAACGACTACGCAAGCGCAGAGGAAGACTTCTTAAAGTGAAAAGGAAAGTCAAGGTCGATTAACCAAGTCTATTTTATTACATCAATTATTTGAGTTCACATGTAGTTACTTCTTGATTAAAGAAGTAAGAGTGGCCCAGTGGGTTACTTTAGGCCAGTAGGTAGGATACGTCGGGCGACCACAAGAAGGCAACGACTAAAGATTTGTTTTTAGTCAATTAACAAACAATTTTTCAGGGAAAAAAAATTGAAGGCATCTCTAGACTCCTTGGAAGTTCGAGGTCTTCGTAGATCCAAGTGGTTGGAAGAGTTGAGAATCGAACCGTGCAATATACATTGCAACATTTGAAGAAAGTAAATGCCAGTTGTCGCGAAAATCTAGTTGAAATTCGCGGCCTTCACAGTTTAGGATTTTTGAAAGAGTCGCATATCTCCTAGAGCAAATCCATTAAAAGGCTGGACCTTTCACAATTTGTTTATCTAGGGCAGTTGAAGGCTTTTTCTTGCAAAAATCTAGCCGAAACCCAAGGCCATCTGGGGTTCCTAGAAACGTTAGATGTGTTGCAATGCAAGTCCATTGAAGGTCCGGACCTTTTGCCATTAAATCGTTTGAAGCTATTGAGGCATGCTCTCGTGCAAATCTTGGAAGAGTTGGATATTTTCATGCATATCCACCAAAAGGCTAGATATCCCACGAATCAATGGTACAAGGAGGTTGACTATTGCAAATTGCGAAAACATCGTTCGAATTCAAGCGGTTGTAAGATTTTGAAGTGGTCAAAAAAGTGTTGGGTATCTCTGAGTGCAATTGTGTTATTCGGCTGCATCTTTCATAATTACATTGTCTGAAGTAATTAGAATGCTACAAAATTACTTGAAATTCAAGCCTTTGATAAACTGGAGTTCTTGGAAGCATTGGATATCTCATGTGCTAGTACCTTAAAAGTTTGGAGCTTTCTCAATCAAAATATATGAAGCAAGTGCTGGTTCGAGAATGCGAAAGCCAATATGAAATTCAATGGCTTGGTACGTTGGAGTTACCGGATGTCTCTCGGTACGACTCCCTCAAAGGCTGGACCTTTGATATTAGACGCTTAACTAATAAGTTTTTAAGCTTAACATTAGTTACATTTTTAGATTAGAACAATCAAATAGCTGAAAGTTAGTAATTTCCTGTAAATTGTTCTGCCAAATATAATACCATAAAGAAAGCACCCAATAATCATCCCATTTTTTTTTAAAGAATAGCTGCATTATATATATATTGTGGTCAACAACGACTCCTCGTTAACTCATGAACATTAAAACCTCATTATGCTATCACCCCTTCCATTTTACTTATTGTACATTTGTGCACTCTTTTACACACCCTTGCCTGCGTCGGCGGAGTCGGACGAGGCAAGCGTAAGTGATAGCTGTTTTACTTTTGTTAATTTTCTTTTTAACTTGATATATAATTTTATCCACATAGCATATTCAGAAAAAGAGTCTAAAATTCATTAAATGGGTGGGCATGAGTGTTGGGAAATTTCGTCGAATGGGATAAACAATGGAAACAGACTTTAAGGCATGTAATCACTCTCTTTAAGGATTTATTTGCCCCACGACGTTGCTAATAGTTTTCGACAAATATCCTCCAGGATACAACAAAGTCTCAACGAGAATAGCAGATAACAATTTTGATATTTCTCCAAGGTCTCTCTAGGAAATAATTGGAAAGAGTGGATGTATTCCTCTTTGTTTAGAAAGAGCGAAAATTGGAAGAATGAAGTCGAAAAGATTCTGAAAATGAACAGAATACTTGAATATATAATGAGAACGAACACATCTTTTCGCGTCCGAAAAGTAATTAATTTTCATGCAACTCTTCGTGTCCAAACAGTTTATTCAATCACACATTTTCATATATGAAACGGTAGTTATTTCCGAACAGACACCAACACTCCAAAGGTTGTAAGAGTGCCTTAGAAAATAACCTCCAATTGAATAGACACAACATTTCGAAGGTTATCAGAATCCTTCGTGAACAGTCGCACTGTTTTACTAGAAAAAAATGGTAATTATTGATTTATGCCAAATCTAATTCACGTGCGCACTCACATCTTTTCGATGTGGGACAAGGCACCTCTTAGTTTATTTTTGCAAATAAACCACCAACAATCCCCCACTTTGTTTGTAAAAATAAAATTTCTCAAAAAATACAGCCAATATTTCCATGAGATTAATATACATAAGTGAAGGTCTCTTTCGAGTTAAACCTTCATTTAGTGCAACTATCTCAAGACTATATCAAAGTGACAAATAGCTGATGGCTTTAAATTTGCTACTCTATATAATAGAATCGGATATACCGCACATATATTAACCTCTTGTCTCAGCGAGAAGTTCATATTTACTCAGCACTATTATGGCCTTGTGCTTGTACGTGTTTCATGAGTTCTCTAGAAAGCAACCCTAACTTTCGTAAGAAGCGGGACCACTTCTAAGCCCATATAGGTGAAGTATTTTCACGTGTTTCTGTTACTAATAAACACGAAACTAAAACGTATTATACTTCATTAAAAGTATAACTCAACCTCTAAAACGTAACAGACGATACTAACTTCTCATGTCCGGGCTAGTGTCAGTATTAAACAATCACTTTCAATAACTTGTTTTTACCCATTAAACCTTATAACTAGTAATGTGCTAGTATCAGGTCGAGATTTTAATCAAAGGGTTTCAGCCCAATTTCTTTTAAAGTTACCTTTATCACATCTCTTGATAAAGCCTTTGTAGAGAGATCATTCATATTTTTGCTTGACCTCAGATAGACAATTGTTATGGTACCCTCTTCAATCAATTGTCTCACGCACTTATGCCTTAGGCTAATAAGCCTAGACTTTTCATTATACGCGCTACTATAAGCTCTTGCCAAAGTAGCCTGATTGTCACAATAAAAAATAGGAGGCATGGGACTAGATAATAATTTAATGTCTAACAGTAAATTTCTTATCCACTCAGCCCTTTTTTCTATTGCCGCTAAAGCAATGAATTCTCATTATGTCTTTTAGAGAGTTATGTATGTTTGTTTCTTGCTTGCTCAAGATACAATACATCCACCCAATGTGAAAATACGTCCAGAAGTAGAATGTTTTTCTCCCACATTAGAAATCCAATTAGCATCGGTGTATCCTTCTGACACAATCGGATAATTATTATAGAACAATTACAAATCTTTTAGTTCACTTAACCAAAACTTTGTGACGACATTATAATGTTCTATATTTGGATTACTAAAATATCTACTCAAATGACACATGAAAAATGTAATCTCAGGTCTTGTACAAAGCATCAAATCACATATTCAACTTATGCTACTATTTTACCAGTAGTACACTTTAATTTCATACTAGTACCAAACAGTAAAGTTTCTTTGAAACCAAGATGTTTAATCCATTTAACATCTTTTCAACCTTAATCACATTGGTTCAAAGAGTGACCCCCACTATTTTTAAATTTAGGTCTCAAGAAAATATCTACTTCACTCAAATCTTTTAAAAGTCTGCAATTCGATACTTCTTAACCCCGATGATCACGGTCATATTTGTTCCAAAAATAAGCATATCATCAATATATAAGCAAACTAATTAAAACATCATAGCTCTTATTAAACTTATAATTAATACACTTATCAGCCCTTTTTTAAATCAAATTATCGGCCTCTTCCAAATGACTCGCATGACCTAAGAGATCTTCCATACATATGTAATTCTCTATTGTAGAAAGTAAAGAAAATATGCTAACCTTGTTCTTGAAGTATTGCTGGACTTCATTTACCATGCACGCGAGCATGCACAAAGCAAACCATGGATAGGTTCCCATCAGTCCGAACCCCAAGCTTCTCGTAAGGCATCATCAATGACTCCTCATGGTTTCCTTCTCTGACTAGACTAGACGAAGCTTATCAAATGCACAATAATTCGTATGGCCCATAAATATTTAATCGTGCGCCATCTCCTAGAAAGCACTCATGATAGAGTCAGGCACATGATAAAAATCCCTTTTCAAACTCAAACATCTTAAATTGAGCAATCTGTGACCCATATATCTCGAATAAATAAACAAATAAATAAATGCATATGCCCACGATGCTTCCTAAATACCCGATATGGGAAATTTCCCAAACTGCTCTTTCTTGACGTCAAAGCATAGGGAAGCCCTCCATTGGGCTAATCAGTGAAACTTACCATTCCAAAAGATTCCATTGTAGTACTTGAAAAATTTATTCACAGTTCTTGGAACGATGTCATCCATGCGAACGAGAGAAAGCTAGGGGTGAGCATGGTTCCCGATAGAACCGGGAACCGGACAACCAAACCGTCGGTTCCGGTTCGGTTCCCAGTTCTGATGTGTCCGGGTCCGGTTCTCGGTTCCTCATTTTGAGGAACCGGCGGTTCCGGTTCCGGTTCCGGTTCCCGGTTCCCCTATGGAACCTACCCGGAACCGGAACCATATATGTCATAAAACAAAAATCCTAATTTCCTATATCAGTGTTTGAACTTTCCTCAATTGTGCATTGTTAATAGTTAATTATCTACTTCTATTTCGTATAGTTGTTTCCCTTACAATTCATTGAAATGACTAATGGTGCATCTTGCCATCTTATGTTGCAGAGATATCAAGCCTGACAACTTGCTACTTGACAGAAATGGTCATATGAAACTATCAAATTTTGGTTTATGTAAACCACTAGATTCAGTAACCTGCAAGAAAAAGGACTTCTCTATGGGAAACAATCTTAGTGGGGATCTTTCAAGTCCATAGGATGCAAGCAACACCGACAGATGAAGGTGACAGATAATAAATGGTGTTATAGTATAAAAAGGTATTGCTTCACATTTAAGCTTGCATATTGATATTAAAAAAAAAATCTTTTCTCGTGGCTCGGCAGGTTCTAGGGTACCCTGGAACCAGATCCGGAACCTGTGGCAGGGTAGGTTCTAGGTTTCAGGGAACATAGGGTGGGTTCTAGGTTCCGAAAAATGAGGAACCTGTACCCGATGGTAGGTTCCAGGTTCTAGGTGGTGTTGGAAAAAGCAGTGTTAAAAATGAACAATACTATTTTATAGATATGGAGGATACTTACAATTCGAATGATAATAATAAACGTAAGCAAATTGCCTCAAATATGAAAACACTAAGTTGGCAGAAGCACATAATCTGAGCCTTCAGAAGGATGTCAGAAGCAAGTCAGAGGCAGAAAAGATTAAACCATCAGATGCAGGTCAGAAGCAGAAGAGACTGAACCATCAGATGCAGGTCAGAAGCAGAAAAACTGAATCATCAGATGCACTGTTCAAAACTCGTCAAATACAACTGCATCTGTGACGCCCTAGAAATCCGACATCTGTAAAGTCCCTGAGTTCAATGAAAGAGAATTTAAATTGAATTACAGTCGATAAAATGTATTGGATTGTAAGGACTGAAGAGACGGTAATTGGATGCGTTTCGAAGTTTCAGTCGGTTTAAATTAGGTTCCGAATTCTTAGTCGTCGTAAATTAGGATTTCAATCCTCGCGACCCGAGCCTAATCCCAACCGAGCCTAGCCTATGAAATTACCAAAATTTCCCTTCGTTCAGTACACCGAATTTCGTTTCAGTCTTGGATTACCAAATGACCGTTTTGCCCCTAGATATTTCCATAAGGGACAAAATAGCCAAAAAGTCTTCAAGTGGCCCCCTTGTCAACTCTCTCTCTCCCATCAATCTCTCTCAGCTGCCCACGTTTCTTCTCTCTCCCTTGCTCTTCACACGGCTGCTGCTTACCCTTCACTGTGCACCGTGGACGACACCCCTCACGGCCGAACTATTCCTCCTCCTTCAGCCTTCGTTTTTGTGCGCCACAACCCACAGCCGACACCACCGCACCCATCTGTTTCTTGCCGTCGCCATCGACCTCTCGGACGCCGACGTCAGCCGCCGGGCGGACATGAAAACAGCCGCGGAGTCGATGCTCTGTTTTCGGCCTCTGTTGACCCGAGAGCCTTCGGGCCTCCTCCGGCCTCGTGCGACTTCGCCGCCACCTGTCACCACTTCACCGACGTCCACCAGCCTCCCCTCGACCAACCGGACCCGGCCGCTCCGCCCGTCGACCGCCAGAGCCGCCGGAAACCGCCCCGAGTGCCCCGGTGCCCTGTTTTCGAGCCGGTGCCATTTTTCTTCAGATCTTGCCGAACCGGCGGCCACCGCTGCTCACCGCCACCCACGACGGCCTCCTTAGACCCTCCTCCGTCTTCCTTGAGCTTGTGGTGGAGCGCCGCCGCACGTGGCGGCCGAAAACCGGCTCGGACCGCCGCCTCTGTTTTCTGTGCGTGAGTCCCCTATTCGCGCGGTTTTATACCGCGGCTGTTCCGCCGTTTCCGGCCGTCTTCAGCCGTCATTGTCACCTCACTCAACTCCCTCGACACCCCTCCGATCTAGCCTAGACTCTTCCTTGGTCTTACACCGGCCAAACGCCCTCGAACCAGCCTCGACCTCCCCCTGCCCTGTTCGATGAGCCGAGTGCCCTGTTTTGCCGGCCATGGCCTGTTTCGCGGGCCCGTGTACTGGGCCGTGGGCCGAGCGAGTTGGCCGAGCATCCTGGGCCGTGTACCAAGTCTGTGGGCCAAGTTGGCCGAGAGTTGGAGGCCGTTGTCCGAGGAAGTTGGGCCGTGATTCGTGAGTCACCGGGAAGAATTCCGAGCCTCGCCGAAGTTCGTGGATCATCCCTACCCGTGTCGTGATCGCCCGAGCTATTTGGATGTGAGTTGACCCTAATCCTTAGTTAGGGCGCTAATTGCGCCTAGGATTAGTTGTTTTGTCAATTGTGGAATTTAGGTACACGTGTTGACACCTGATTTTTTGTCATTTTTTATTTTAGTTTTTATTTCCAAAATTAATTAAAAATAGCAAAACAAATCATAAAATTACAAAATCAACTTTGGAAGCCTTGGCCTAGCCTCGGGGACCAATTTTGAACAAAAAATATTTTTTGAATTTTTTAATATTTTTTGGAATTTATTTAATTATTAAAGTACCCAAAAAATCAGAACAAATACCATCCGTGGTCAGAAAATTACACAAAAATATTCAGAAATTTTATTTTAATTCCCTATTTAATATTTTTACTTTTTATCAGGGAAATTTGGCTCGATTCATGGGGTTCCTTCACAAACATAATCCCGAACCGAGCCTAAAAAATCCTTTTCGAGTCTTTTAATTTTCAATTCTTGGTTTTTATAGGCTACGACATTGGACTCTAAAGTCTCGAAGTGCAATTGGGTCAATTTGCCCTCCAATTTGATCAATTTTAAACAAAAGGGCATAATTGCATGAAAATCTTTCAATTTAGTCCCCGGTTTCACAAGTTTCAAAATTAAATATCACACGGGCAAACCCATTGAAATAAAGCATATCTACCCTATATTTTTAATCATTCTGAATCCATTGGTGGCCTCAATTTTGAATAATTTGATCGTTTATACCCTCGATTTGGCGAAATTAACTTTCGGATCCTAGGGACAATTTGGGGTTTTCACAAAATTTCAATCAATTGATTCACGAAAATACCCATATTTGATAGAAAACATGTCAAGGAATCCGATTTTGCCATCAATTTCATGAAAAGAGGTCAATTTGGGGCCCAATTTGGGCGATTTGTTAGAACCGGGCCGGTCGGGTCAGACCCGACCCGACCCGGTCCGACCGGGTCTGCCACTTAGTTGCAGACCCATGCGCACCGAACAGAAAAAACAGGGGAAGGTGGGGGAGGCCCGCCGCGGCGTTATTTTGGAAAAAGAAATCGTCGTGGTGGAGCGTCGGTCGATGGTGGGTGTTCCACGAACAAAAGGCAGTCGGCCATAGGATTAAAAAAGGAAAAAAGAGTGGTGGTTGGGCGAAGGGAAAAGGAGCTCGGGCCGAGAGAGAGGAGGGTAAGTTCGGACGAGTGGAGAGCAGGAAGAAAAAAACGACGTCTAGGACCTTCAAGGGAGTCTCAGTGGTCGTCGTCGAGCCAGGACCAAGTCGGTATACCCCCTCGACCTTCGTCTTTCATACGCACACCAAGCGTTTGATGAAATGCCCAAATGAATGTTCTATTTTTTGGCTCCCGGCTGTGCACCTCCCGACACCTATTCGTGCGTATTTCACTTTTAAACTGCATTAGAATCCACTCCACGTTCTGCTTGCTTTTTTTTGGCATTAAACCGCGGTGGAAACCGAGCCCTCGAACTCCGCCGGCCAAGACTCGGACCGCGAGCTCGATGGGGACGTTCGTGCGATCGCCGACGTCAGTGGAAGTTCAGGTAAGCTTCTAGACTCCATTTGGGTGTCATAGGATCTAGCAGAATCAAGTTTAGAGCGAAAAAACGAACTCTGTATTTTTCTCGCCGGCGCCGGACTGTGGAGGTCCGATTCATCGCCTATCTGACGTCGCCGTGGCCATGTTTTCACTGGATATGAATGAGGTGTTGATAGGGAGCTGAATGATGTCGAAATCTCACTTGGAAGGCGACGTTTTCACGTCGGTTTTGGTATTCCGGCGAGGATCCGGCGAGGGTCGCCAGAAATTAGTACTGTTCATCGTCTTCTCCGGCGACCCTCCGACCGGTCAACCGGTCAGCGGCTGACGTGGCGTGCCACGTCAGCAGCCATGTCAACCGGGTGGGGGCCACGACCATGTGCATAACGCCCAGATCGGACGGCCGTGGCTTTGCCACGTGTCGAGATCTGAGAATTTTGGAAAATAAAAAAAAAGATTTTTAAATTTAATAAATGGTTTTCGAAAATAATAAAAATATTTTGATCTGACGGTCGATATCGCGCCAAGTGGAAGTCTGAGGAGCGTCCAATCTGACCGAAGATCGGACGCACCAGAAGAGGCCGCGTGGCATTGTATGAACCGTCGGATGGGGTTTAATTTTTCGAATTTATAAAATAAAATGGTTCTGATCGGACGGTCAGCACCTCGCCACGTGGCATGTTTTTTGGACCGTTCGATCCAGGTTTTTTCAGAAATAATTAAAGAAAATGGATAAAAAGATAAAAAAAATTGTTAAAAAATAGAAAAATCTTTTAAAATGTAAAACGGTGTTGTTTTAGGCCGGTTTCGATCTATAGGTTCGGGCCGGGCGTCCGCGAGGCGTGGGCCGGGTCTGACCCGGCCCGGATAATATTTTTTAAAATATTAATAAAAAATCAGAAAATAATAATAAAAAATTCAATAAATAAAAAAATCATAAAAAATCAAAAAATTCGGAAAATTCAGAAAAATTATAAAAAATCCAAAAAATAGGAAATGGCCACATTCAATCGGCAATGACCTGTTCCGGGTCTTTCGACCCCCGATCTTTTCTGAAATGACGGTTTTGCCCCTCCGGCAAACCGTCTTCCAAAAAAATTCTAAAAAATTCAGGAAAATTCCAAAAAATAGGAAATGGCCACAAACAACTGGCCAAGACTCATTTTGGGTGTTTTGAACCCCGACCTTTCTTAAAATGACGATTTCGCCCTTTGGGCGAATCGTCTTCCAAAAATTAAAAAAAAATCAAGAAATTCCAAAAAATTCTCAAAAATGGGAAATGGCCACAAACTACTGGCCATGGAATATTTTGGGTAATTCGGTATCCAAACCTTCCAAAATTGACGATTTTGCCCTTCGGGCCAATCGTCCCCAAATCTTCCCATTTTACCCCTGGTCCGAAATCACATCTTACCTAAACCCTTATGGCTATATTAGGAAGCCAATGATTTGAATTGATATGCATTGATGTGATTTATCTATGTACTTGATTGCGCTTTCATTTAAATTGATTGTGATTAATAGGAACAGTCTTCCAATCTGCACGAAACCCTGAATCAAGCCTACCTCACCTAAAATTGCGCCTGCATGAACTCTTAGCTAGGAAAATCACTCGCGTTAGGTACCGAAAGGGCGTTGGTAATGACACCGACGTAACCAAGTCCCCGAACCCAAAATCTCTGGTTCCCTAAAACTGATCGACCTCTCCCAATCGGTCAGTAAGGTTTCCGGTCTACCCTCCAATAAAGACCGGTGGCGACTCCAAATGCATGCACAAGTTGCACATGCCACCACGACCACACTGAAGGTCGAAAGCGATCGACTCTTATCGTCGAATCCTTCTGAAAAATACTTCCGCCGCGATTTGGTATGGGCCTGGGAGGATCCGCGCCGATCCAAGGCCCGCGATCCACATTTCAGAGTGGGGGCCACGATCGGTAATCCATTCGCCCGTCACACAAACGAAATTCAATCCCTCGCACCGTCGGATCGGGGGAAAATTTCGGACGGGTCGCGACAGCTGGCGACTCCGCTGGGGACATTGTTCTAAACCCCAAGTGGACTTAGGCCGTAATTAAAACACTGAGTGATATTTCTAACCCTGCAGGCGCTCTTGAAGGTGAGGTAAGTCCGCTCATGATAGGTGTTATATGTTTTCGCAGATCGGAGTGATAAGGGGTGTAGTCCGTGATTAACATTGTCGTATGCAGGTTGGCGTAGGAATGTATGTTGTATGGATGATTTAAAGCGCTGATTGATAAACTGTTGTGCATAACTTACATTGAGATAATCACGACACATGGACACACACAACCGCGCCTAAAACCCCGGGCGCCGCCTATAGGAAAACAATAGAAGGAATTGAAAATGGAATCTCCGTGAGGAAAAACACGGGGTAATCCACTTTTCAATTCCGCTCATTTTGAACTATGGATCGAGCCCCAATGCAACGATAGTTGTGCAATGGAATCTGCTCTTTCTAGAACTCGAGATGGGAGCCTTGGCCTTAGGTTCCAAACCCTTTTGATTTTTAGAGTCAAGCCTCACTTGTCTCATGCGCATGTATTTGGATGGTTGGTATACCTAAAACCAAAAAAAAAGTCATTAAGCGCCACTCATGGTAAGGTCCTGCCTTTTCTATTTAAATTCACTTGCAGCCTTTTATTTCGCACAACATGCTGCATTCATCAAATCCGAGGGTTGAGTCCAATTCCATTTTAGAGTATGGATAGAGTAGAGATGATCTCTCCAAGTCGGTCCCACATCCCGGACATATTCAAGTATAAGCAACGCGTCATCCACCATCGGACTGTCGGGACATTCAATGGAGTTTACCCTTTTCAAGTTGTCCAAGGAATGATCCAGTAACCATACCGGAAGTTGAAGGACATGCGATAACAGCAAATCCGAGACACCTGCAGGACATTATCAAAATGTCATCTAATGAAAACGAAGACCCGAAATAGCCAGACCGAAGACATCAAGCGTCATCCCCTGAAGACCCGACTTGGGGCATCTCTATAGGTTATTAAGGGCCACGTTCCAGTCGTCCATTTTCTTTTATCAGGATCATCGGGTCTGTAAGGAACACCCGCCTGTGGGTCTCCCACCTATCTTCTGCACCTCGATTTCTAATTCTGGTCTAAGTGTCTTGACATTGGAGCGCGACACTGGAATTTCTCTCAACCATTCGGATTTTTCGGTTCAATTGCATGTCTTACCCAGATGAAATTTTCGTTAGAACTCACACTTGGCATGTTTAACCCAAGTACGAGAATCTAACATTCATTTCATGGTGCGCCGGACATGGAATTGAACCGGTTTATAGCATGCATCCTTGGTAATTAACTAAAGTCGTCCATGTTTCCTGAATTCAAGAGGAGACGTGATATCCAAACTACTTTCGGGAAATCATTTCAATTTGGATGTCCTATCTCTCACCGAATTTAGGACACATTAGAATTGCATTTTTATCTTCTTGGAAATTCCACAGATTTTCTGGGGATTTGTCAAAAGTGATAACCATGGATTACGCTCATTTTAGTTTTATGTTTTCTCTTGAAAAACATCGATAAGAATTTTTCACATGAGGTTAAGGCTTGTGTAAAAGTCCTTATCTTCGTTAATCACAAGAAAGCATAAAATTGAAAGGATTTATGCTTTACTTCCCTTTTTGACATATTCCTGTCATTCGAACAGGTAATTTCCAGAATCAAAATCCGAGGACTTGTGTGAAGAATCAGTCACAAGTAAAAATGGACCAGGATGGCATGGAGAAACGCTTGACCACCCTAGAGAGCCAGATGACTCAGGTGATTGCAACGATGACAGAGATGAAGGCACTCATCTTCACCACACAAGGGGCATCCCCGACGGGCTCTAACCTTGACCTGACCGTGCGATCGGTTTTGCCTAAAATATCGGACATTGATCAAGCCGTAGGAGCAGAAGTCTTCTCCGAAAGCAAGCCTATGATGGCCGATCTGGAAAAACAGCACAAGGGAAAGCTTGGTATTATTGAGGAAGATGCATTGACTGGAGAGAATCTGTTCGTCACATACCTGATTCGAGAGAAAGACTCTAGCCACCATAAGAGCGTTGAAGGTCACGCGAACCCAATCAGCGGCGAAACCTGTCCACGCAACGCCTTTCCCACATGCCTTAAAGGGAGGATGCCTGAGGTTCTACAAAGACCAGAATTTGCCAAGAGATACGATGGCATTGGCTGTCCGAAAACTCACATCGATTACTATTTGGAAGCAATGGTTGATTATGACTGGGATGATTCACTTCTTGTCCAGAATTTTCGGCATAGCCTGGTTGGTCCCGCGTTAGGATGGTTTACAGCGCTTGCCGTCAAGGGTATCTTAGAATGGGACGATTTGGCCAATCAGTTTCTTCAGCAATACGATTTCAACAAGAAGGCCACCCCTACCAGAATGGATCTGGTACTTGTGAAGCAAAGGAGAAATGAAAGCTTCAAATCATTCGCACAAAGGTGGAGAGCGAAAGCAGCCCGAGTCCAACCCCCGCTGGACGAAGACGAGTTAATAGAGCACTATCTGAAAGCTCTCCCATATAATTCCTTTAATCGGTTGAGTACGGCTCATTACCAATCATTTTCACAATTTGTACATGCGGGTGAAAGAATGGAATGGGCTAAGCGCGATAGTATAATCAGAGACAAAGAAAGTCGCGGAAAATATTCTCAAACGAGTAAAGAACCGGTCAGGGAGATGAAGACCAACTATCGAGGAATGACGGTCGCGAGTCAAATTTCTGAACACAAGTCGAGACATCAATCACCTGATTCCGTTCCTCGCTGGAGACAACCAGTGCCCAAGATAGAGAAAGCTGACCAGTCAAGCAGGAGAGGTTCTCCATTCTTTACACCACTACCACTTCCTATGTCAGAACTGCTTCCCCGACTGTTGGAGGAAAGGTTGGTAGCCAAAAAAATACCGAGGACGAAGCTGCCAAGATTCCCAGGGTTCTACATGAACCGAACATGTGCATACCATATGGGTGAGAAGGGACATAATGTAGACAACTGTCGAGCACTACAATATGATGTACAGGCTCTCATCGACAACAACCTACTGGCGTTCGATAAGGCATGCCCCAACATCCAACAAAACCTTTTGCAAGATCACGAAATCAGTGATGTATCCGAGGATGGACCGAAAGGCGATCTAAGGCTTATCACCAACATACCCGAGTTACATGAGGAACCAGCTTTATCTTCTCAAAACCCAAAGAAATGTACCACCTCGATGGGGCGAAAAGAACCATGCTAGGCCGAGAAGGGTAATATGGGCATCATCGGTAGGGTTGAAAACCCCGCTTTTACATCATCCTTCGCGAAGTTTAACTTAACCTATGAAGGATATGCGATAGAAACTATGAGGGAGGAGTCATGGGAGATCCCTGCTGGGTATTCATTGAGCGTCAAGGATATTGAAGAGATCGAAGAATTAGATGAGTACGATGAGCGTATGAGAGAAGCGCCCCGAGAGGACAGAAAGTTCATCTGGGATGCCACCAAAGGAAGTGAGATGCCATTTAGAAAGCAAAATCTGATATGTGAGGCTAACAAGACAGTCATACCAAGCTCATTGGAGCAGGAGGACCCGTCGGCACCAACTCCTATCCAGGATAATGCCTTGTGCGGAACATCGAGAGTTTGCGAGCCCAAGAAGAAATCGCCAATGCAGTTTACATCACTTCCCATGCCACTATCAAAACTACTCCCAATACTCTTGGAAAAAGGGATGGTGACCAAGGAGGTGTTGAGATATAATCATCCCTTGTCCAAAGTATATGATGAAGCCAAGTCGTGCGCCTACCATGCAGAGGAGAAAGGGCACAATGCAGACAACTGTATTCGACTGAAAATCAAGGTGCAGAAACTCATCGACAATGGCGTTTTGGATCTCGAGGAGATAAAGCAGAACAGCCAGCAAGACCCGTCATCGGATTGCCAAGGACTGGACATGGTGTACATGGATAACCCTATCGAAGACTATGCCAGCCCAGCTGATCGGACGATCGATGACAGCAGACTACACGGATAAGGGAGTCGCTTCCTCCTTTCCATCGTCACTCTTTAGTCTATTTGCATTGTAGTTCATCTGTAGTTCCAAGTGCAATTTCTTAAAAAAAAAATGGGGGACATGTGGGAACACAAATCGGTCAATGACGATTCAAATGAGAGAAAAGAAAATGCAAAAAAAGAAAAAAAAGAAAAAAAAAAGAGACGAAAAGAAAGGAAAAGCCCTGAGACCTGATTTCCCACAGGTCTCCTAGTTTTCAAAATTTTGGGAAGCAAGGATGTCCAATGATATGAGGACTAGCTCCCATCTCACGTTTTAGATTTAATTTTCCTTTTTCTAAGACGTCTCCCAGGAAACTTATCATACATGGGCTTGTCCTTACATGACAACTAACCATCTCTGTGACATTCCAGGCATACCATTCCAAGCATGCATAGCAGGTTATTGAGTAACTTGGGTTCTCGAGAGGGAGCTACCCTCCAAATCGAAGAGGAGGATGAAGAGCAGAATCTAGGAGTGGTCCTTCAAGAAGATCGAAGCTGGTCGACAACTCAAGCCACATGGATGGATATTTGAAGTCAGACAAAGAAGTCGGCTTCTCACCAAGACAGCATACCGGGGCAAAAGCCCACCAAGATGAAAATGGGACATGAAACTCCAAACAGCAGATATCCCCCAAATTAAAAAAAAAAGAACCGTAAAAATTGTGAAGTGGATCAAAGTAGTCAATTGGGACAAATCCCACTTAACTAGGGCAAACGCCACCTAACCGGGGCAGCTGGGTCAAGTGTAAAGACGTGTCGTTCCTAATTGATTTTCATTTAGATACCGGCATAATATTTCCTATTTTTTCCTCTCAGGTGAAAAACAGGTAGAGAAGGAAAATCCATATGTGGATAGACACGAGAGACATGTTTTACACGGCATACATTTGTCGAAAAAGTCCTCATCCGATCACATGCAAGATGATCATGGAACGATGGTGAAATTGTAATCGTTCCAATAAGCCCTTCGAATATTATACTTGACGGGGACCTTTATGACTTTTGTCTACAGGATAAGATGGTCAAAGACAAACGAAGGAAAATTTGTCTTCCCTATAAGACGGAAAGAAATGTGCCTTCAGCAGATGTCACCCATTGGGATTGCAATGACAAAAGGAATCAAATTATTAAGAAGGAGCAACCTAATTAGGATTGGCTCTCCCTAAGTCGAAAAGGATGTATCTGTTCCAAATTAAACTGATTTATTCATGAGTTGATATGGTTTTCCATTCTTGCAGGTCATGACAAAAATGAATGGGACCACTGAAGAATTTCCATCGTCTTGGATGCCCGAAGTTGTTGAAGTACTCAATCATAAGTAAACCCATTCTTGCGGATGTCAAATAGCCTGAATGCGTCAATGCGGCAGGATCAAATTGCCTACGACTAAATCAGCCAGCCCCAGACAAAGCACCCAGTGGCTGGGAACAAATCGCTCCGCTACCCGGAAAAGAGAAACATCAAATACTTCAAATGGCGACGATGATCGAGAGAATCATAAAACCGCCACACGACAAATCTCAAGACCGTCAAGTCATCTAGAGACGGATAAAAATAATTGAAGATTCTGACAATTGAGATAGAAGATCATAATCGACGAAATCCATGGAAGTGAGTTCTCCTATTTTCTTCGAAGAGGCCAAACCGGGGGCAAACTCTCATGATCCCCCATCAAAACCAGAGATGACAAACAGCAAGACCAGCCTCACTGGGGTAAAATGCTCGAAAAACACCGTTCCTTCAAATGTTGGAAGGACCAACCTCGAAGGGAGTATCTCTTTCCCGAAATTCCAAGTGAAGTCAGATAAAAGCCCCACGCCTATTTCTTCACGTGCAGGTGCGTGGACGTCTTCAAATTGGATTGAAAATCGCCAACATACACGGAAAATGCTAAGGCACGTTACCAAGACAAACGTCGCCCAACTAGGGCAGAACAGCTGTTAATGGGATCGAGGATCATCTCACGAACAACACCATGGATCCTAGGAGAGAAGACATCCCCAAAGAGGATGGGGATTGCAGCAAAATGCAAAAATGAAGTTAGCTGGGGCAAGCGTCACCTAGCTACGACAAATCACACCCAACTGGGGCAAGTGAATCATTTGTGCGCCGGACAAAGAATGACGTTTCTCCTTTGGCAAAGTCAATGGACGCGATAACAGAGTCATCCGCATCAGAATCAAACCCCAAGATACGAATTTGGGTGAACGGTAACATTGTATCGTTCCAACTTGATCTCCGAAGATCCCATGCTTAACATGAGTTTTTTCTCATTTGGCAGAAAATTGGTGGCGCCAGAAAGCCACAAAAGAAAAGAACTCGCCGACAGGGAGGCGAATAGAATTATCGACCTTGGAAGTCAGGACTCCAAGAAATGGTTTTTGATTATAAGACCCAGTGGATGATAGAGAGATCATGGCCATAAGATAGAGGGCCAAATTCTGCAGTCCGCGCGTTTGTGTTCAAATGAAAACACCAAGCAAGAACAAGGCAGTATCGTTCCAATTTGTCTTAAATTTTGGAACGCAAACTGACACTTATTGTTTGTTTTTGACAGGGGCTTGCCATCAAGGCAAAGCGGGTTTTCACATCCCATGAATTACCCGTTAGAATACATGACCAAGGGTAAATTGTATCGTTCTAATTTTTTGAAAAATTCGTGAACGTACAATAACATGTTTCTTCCGCATTTTCAGGGATCTACAGCCACGGTGGACAGGTAAGTATCCCTTTCCTCAACCCATTGAAGATGTTGAATAAAAAATAGAGAAAAAAAAGGCTTTCAGAATCTAATGTCTAGAAAAGACACAGAATTCAAATTTCATTGGCATTCATGTCTTGAAACAGGAGGTTGTCTGAACATGAATAAGAACGTGCATGATGCATCATAAAATCCCCTTGACGGATAAAATTTTTGGAGAAAAATAAAATAAATTTCCCCAACAAGACATTGTTCAAAACTTTCAAAAGGACGTTTTCTCAAAAGACGAGAGGCAAAGCCTAGTCCAAACACGTCATATACACACTTAAGAGAGAAGTGGAGCGAATCAGACAGCAAAATCTGGACCTACGGAAGTAGGGACCATTCGCAGCGATTACATGGGTTGGGACGACGAAGGCATTCGTTTCATATCCCCCAAACACTACAGGTGACCATTGATAACCTCTTTGAACGGCGGTTTTCATTCTTAACCCTGTCAAGAACCACCCCACATAGGGGCAAAATGGAGGTGAGTCCAGCAGCATCAGGAGAAAATGGTTAGAAATTTTCTTGCTCGGACTAACATTAATCTTTGTGTGTTGTTTATATGGTAATCCAAGTGCCATAGGATGATGAGAAGCATTCATTTCTCTATCTCACACATCGAATCCTTTGCACAGCCAACTTGAGCCTGTAAATTCATTTCATGAACCCATTGGTGATCATTCCAAGACGGATGCAGTACCACTTCAAAAATGGAAGAGTTTAAGACTCGGGGCTTACGAAGAGGATTCCCGGGCTGATATTTAAAGCATGTTTAGACTTTCAGACATATGTCTAACATGATCCCATCGAGGATGAGAAGAACCGGGATTTCAAAGAAAAAAAAATAATAATCCCTAGCATCAAGAAAAAGCAAAGTGCCTGGTAAGAGCAAGGCCGATGCTCATGTAAGTTCTTTGATTGATCCACAATGAAGCCTGGATGGGAAAAGAGGAAATCCCTGAAGGAACCAAATCAAAAAAGGCTGCTCTCCAAATGCTGCCAAGCACAGAACAAAGACATGGAGAGAGTCGGTCTCTGAATGCAACAAGAGACGCTCTCTAAAGAGCTGGTGCACACCTCAAAATCGGTTGCACACCTCAAAAACTAAAGATGCAGAAAGGAAAGGACATGTGGTAAATCAGCAATGATCACCAATGTCAAACCCGTCACGAATTATGGGCCAAAAACAAGCTTTTTTCGGTCCCCAATCCCACCAATGTTACAACCCGGAAGCAGTCTTCTCTGACTACGACACTTGGGTTAACATATAGCTTAGCTCGAAGAAGTACGGGCAAGACTATTTCTTTCTCATTTAGCAGGGTTCTTGACTTGTAAACCCGGAGCGGATGGTGAAGACTTTCACTCAATGGCCTCGACTCCAAAGCAAGTCCCCCTTGAAAGCCAATATCCAAGCCTAACATTACGGTCCCGTGGAAGACCTCCCGACCGATCAAAATGTATGCACTGCGAATGAGCCTAAAACCTAGGCACAGGTTAGTAGGGAATTGAGTGCGTCCCTTATAAAAATCATTACCTCAAAACAGGTGAGAAGACCTCCTTGTCGAGAAATATTCCAATTGATGTTTTGAATAAACTCTTTTTGAAATTTTCAAGCTGTTGACCCAGATTTTCCGTGCAAGGGATTTGTGATCACATTTGCATGCTGCAAGAATGCTTTGGATAACCTCCAGCATCAAAATGCACATTTCACGATTAAAACTTAAGTCATACGGTTTTTGTCAAATGGACAGTCGTGGTCTTCACAAAGATTACTAACGTTTTCCTGGTGAAGAAAAATCTTTCAGGCTCAAACTTCTGCAGGATACCTGGAGAACCCAGCTCCCAGAATGTCGCCTCAACAGACCCAAGTGAAGCTTTGTTAAGATAAAATCTTTCACTGCCTCAAAACTGAAATCCCGACAAATTTCGAGATCTTTCAAAAGAAGGGATGAGGATAGAACCCTTTTTCAAAAATCAAGCGGTCCTAGCATGACGTGGAGAACCCTCGTCCCATGACCCCTTTTCAAAAATCAGGCAATCCTAGCATGACGTGGAGAACCCTCGTCCCAGGACCCCTTTTCAAAAATCAGGTAGTCTCATCGGACGTGGAGAACCCTCGTCATGAGACCCCTTTTCAAAAATCAAGCGGTCCTAGCATGACGTGGAGAACCCTCGTCCCAGGACCCATTTTCAAAATATCAAACAGTCCTATCAGACGTGGAGAACCCTCGTCTTTGGACCCCTTTTTCAAAAATCAAGCGGTCCTAGCATGACGTGGAGAACCCTCGTCTCAGGACCCCTTTTTAAAAATCAGGCAGTCCTAGCATGACGTGGAGAACCCTCGTCATGAGACCCATTTTCAAAAATCAAGCGGTCCTAGCATGACGTGGAGAACCCTCGTCCCAGGACTCCTTTTCAAAAATCAGACAGTCCTAGCATGACGTGGAGAACCCTCGTTCCAGGACCCCTTTTCAAAAATCAGGCAGTCTCATCGGACGTGGAGAACCCTCGTCATGAGACCCCTTTTCAAAAATCAAGCAGTCTCATCGGACGTGGAGAACCCTCGTCATGAGACCCCTTTTCAAAAATCATACAGTCTCATCGGACGTGGAGAACCCTCGTCCTGGGACCCCTTTAAAAAAAAATCAAAAATCAAACAGTCTCAGCGGACGTGGAGAACCCCCGTCCTGAGGACCCTTTTCAAAAAATCAAATAGTCCCATCGGACGTGGAGAACCCTCGACTGGGGAACCCCTTTTTCAAGAATCAAACAATCCCATCAGACATGGAGAACCCTCGTCCTGGGACCCCTTTTTTTTTAAAAAAAAAGTCAAGCAATCCCATCAGACGTGGAGAACCCTCGTCATGGAAAACCCTTTCAAAAACAAAAAATCTCATCAGACGTGGAGAACCCTCGTCCCAAGAACCATTTTAAAAAAAAAAACTCAAGGGAAACTTAAGAAGTCCCCTCTGACCCCGCTAGTCAGCGTCATGGGATCCCCTAAAGCAAATAGGTGCTTAGAAGCCGACCCAAGACTGGAGCTCAAAAGGCTCGCTTGCCGCTTCGAAAGCGCGATGACCTAGATAAATCTCTCTGTAAGTGTTCACAGGTTGGTAGCCGCGGATCTGTCATCTTCCGGACCGGATCGCCAATTTTCAGCTACAGAAGATTTCTTCCACCCCAAATCCCACCAGACAGGGATATACGACAGAGGTGTCTCAAAGCACAGTTCAAGATCGGAGCCCGTAACGCTCTCGACTTGCCGCCTAGAGATACGGTGATCGCCTTTTCTGCAAAGCACGCGCCGGATAGCCATGCCTCGAAGCTCTCACCTTTCGGAATGGATTGCAGCCAGTAGCCGCGGAAGAGACATTTATTCCACCCCAAATCCCACCAGACAGGGATCTACGACAGAGGTGTCTCAAAGCACAGTTCGAGATCGGAGCCCCTAACGCTCGCGACTTGCCGCCTAGAGATATGGTGACCGCCTTTTCCACGAAGCACGCGCCGGATAGCCATGTCTCGAAGCTCTCACCCTTCGGAATGGAGTGCAGCCGGTAGCCGCGGAAAAGACTTTCAAAACCCTGGTATAGCGGATCAGAAGCTACGAAGGGACGAATGAAGACCTGGTATGGTGGATCATAAGCCATGAAGGGAAGAATAAAACCTGGTATAGCGAGTCAGAAGCTACGAAGGTAAATAAATAAATAAAAACAAAAACAAAAACAAAACAAAAATGAAAAAAGAGGAAGCCGAGCCCACGATTCCAACGCCCTAGGAGCATAACAACGAACTCCCGGATTCCACAAGCACGACATCGGACAGGTAAGCTCCAGGTAAATTTCCCCCTCTCCAGCCCACGTCCAAGTTGTCAAAGCAAACCGGGGATAAATTTGAACTTTCTTCGATGGGTTTCTTAGAGTCTGATGTTATGGCACTTTCTTTTCCCCAGTCGAGTCAGTCAAGATTCAGGTGTCATTTTGTCTTTGAAAGCAACCTCTGACGAGCTCACTCTCAAAGAGGGGCAGCTGTTGACACCTGATTTTTTGTCATTTTTTATTTTAGTTTTTATTTTCAAAATTAATTAAAAATAGCAAAACAAATCATAAAATTACAAAATCAACTTTGGAAGCCTTGGCCTAGCCTCGGGGACCAATTTTGAACAAAGAATATTTTTTGAATTTTTTAATATTTTTTGGAATTTATTTAATTATTAAAGTACCCAAAAAATCAGAACAAATACCATCCGTGGTCAGAAAATTACACAAAAATATTCAGAAATTTTATTTTAATTCCCTATTTAATATTTACACTTTTTATCAGGGAAATTTGGCTCGATTCATGGGGTTCCTTCACAAACATAATCCCGAACCGAGCCTAAAAAATCCTTTTCGAGTCTTTTAATTTTCAATTCTTGGTTTTTATAGGCTACGACATTGGACTCTAAAGTCTCGAAGTGCAATTGGGTCAATTTGCCCTCCAATTTGATCAATTTTAAACAAAAGGGCATAATTGCATGAAAATCTTTCAATTTAGTCCCCGGTTTCACAAGTTTCAAAATTAAATATCACACGGGCATACCCATTGAAATAAAGCATATTTACCCTATATTTTTAATCATTCTGAATCCATTGGTGGCCTCAATTTTGAATAATTTGATCGTTTATACCCTCGATTTGGCGAAATTAACTTTCGGATCCTAGGGACAATTTGGGGTTTTCACAAAATTTCAATCAATTGATTCACGAAAATATCCATATTTGATAGAAAACATGTCAAGGAATCCGATTTTGCCATCAATTTCATGAAAAGAGGTCAATTTGGGGCCCAATTTGGGCGATTTGTTAGAACCGGGCCGGTCGGGTCAGACCTGACCCGTCCCGGTCCGACCGGGTCTGCAACTTAGTTGCAGACCCATGCGCACCGAACAGAAAAAACAGGGGAAGGTGGGGGAGGCCCGCCGCGGCGTTATTTTGCAAAAAGAAATCGTCGTGGTGGAGCGTCGGTCGATGGTGGGTGTTCCACGAACAAAAGGCAGTCGGCCATAGGATTAAAAAAGGAAAAAAGAGTGGTGGTTGGGCGAAGGGAAAAGGAGCTCGGGCCGAGAGAGAGGAGGGTAAGTTCGGACGAGTGGAGAGCAGGAAGAAAAAAACGACGTCTAGGACCTTCAAGGGAGTCTCAGTGGTCGTCGTCGAGCCAGGACCAAGTCGGTATGCCCCCTCGACCTTCGTCTTTCATACGCACACCAAGCGTTTGATGAAATGCCCAAATGAATGTTCTATTTTTTGGCTCCCGCCCGCGCACCTCCCGACACCTATTCGTGCGTATTTCACTTTTAAACTGCATTAGAATCCACTCCACGTTCTGCTTGCTTTTTTTTGGCATTAAACCGCGGTGGAAACCGAGCCCTCGAACTCCGCCGGCCAAGACTCGGACCGCGAGCTCGATGGGGACGTTCGTGCGATCGCCGACGTCAGTGGAAGTTCAGGTAAGCTTCTAGACTCCATTTGGGTGTCATAGGATCTAGCAGAATCAAGTTTAGAGCGAAAAAACGAACTCTGTATTTTTCTCGCCGGCGCCGGACTGTGGAGGTCCGATTCATCGCCTATCTGACGTCGCCGTGGCCATGTTTTCACTGGATATGAATGAGGTGTTGATAGGGAGCTGAATGATGTCGAAATCTCGCTTGGAAGGCGACGTTTTCACGTCGGTTTTGGTATTCCGGCGAGGGTCGCCGGAAATTAGTACTGTTCATCGTCTTCTCCGGCGACCCTCCGACCGGTCAACCGGTCAGCGGCTGACGTGGCGTGCCACGTCAGCAGCCACGTCAACCGGGTGGGGGCCACGGCCATGTGCATAACGCCCAGATCGGACGGCCGTGGCTTTGCCACGTGTCGAGATCTGAGAATTTTGGAAAATAAAAAAAAAGATTTTTAAATTTAATAAATGATTTTCGAAAATAATAAAAATATCTTGATCTGACGGTCGATATTGCGCCAAGTGGCAGTCTGAGGAGCGTCCGATCTGACCGAAGATCGGACGCACCAGAAGAGGCCGCGTGGCATTGTGTGAACCGTCGGATGGGGTTTAATTTTTCGAATTTATAAAATAAAATGGTTCTGATCGGACGGTCAGCACCTCGCCACGTGGCATGTTTTTTGGACCGTTCGATCCAGGTTTTTTCAGAAATAATTAAAGAAAATGGATAAAAAGATAAAAAAAATTGTTAAAAAATAGAAAAATCTTTTAAAATGTAAAACGGTGTTGTTTTAGGCCGGTTTCGATCTATAGGTTCGGGCCGGGCGTCCGCGAGGCGTGGGCCAGGTCTGACCCGGCCCGGATAATATTTTTTAAAATATTAATAAAAAATCAAAAAATAATAATAAAAAATTCAAAAATTCAATAAATAAAAAAATCATAAAAAATCAAAAAATTCAGAAAATTCAGAAAAATTATAAAAAATCCACAAAATAGGAAATGGCCACATTCAATCGGCAATGACCTGTTCCGGGTCTTTCGACCCCCGATCTTTTCTGAAATGACGGTTTTGCCCCTCCGGCAAACCGTCTTCCAAAAAAATTCTAAAAAATTCAGGAAAATCCTAAAAAATAGGAAATGGCCACAAACAACTGGCCAAGACTCATTTCGGGTGTTTTGAACCCCGACCTTTCTTAAAATGATGATTTCGCCCTTTGGGCGAATCGTCTTCCAAAAATTAAAAAAAAAATCAAGAAATTCCAAAAAAATTCTCAAACATGGGAAATGGCCACAAACAACTGGCCATGGAATATTTTGGGTAATTCGGTATCCAAACCTTCCAAAATTGACGATTTTGCCCTTCGGGCCAATCGTCCCCAAATCTTCCCATTTTACCCCTGGTCCGAAATCACATCTTGCCTAAACCCTTATGGCTATATTAGGAAGCCAATGATTTGAATTGATGTGCATTGATGTGATTTATTTATGTACTTGATTGCGCTTTCATTTAAATTGATTGTGATTAATAGGAACAGTCTTCCAATCTGCACGAAACCCTGAATCAAGCCTACCTCACCTAAAATTGCGCCTGCATGAACTCTTAGCTAGGAAAATCACTCGCGTTAGGTACCGAAAGGGCGTTGGTAATGACACGACGTAACCAAGTCCCCGAACCCAAAATCTCTGGTTCCGCAGAACTGATCGACCTCTCCCAATCGGTCAGTAAGGTTTTCGGTCTACCCTCCAATAAAGACCGGTGGCGACTCCAAATGCATGCACAAGTTGCACATGCCACCACGACCACACTGAAGGTCGAAAGCGATCGACTCTTATCGTCGAATCCTTCTGAAAAATACTTCCGCCGCGATTTGGTATGGGCCTGGGAGGATCCGCGCCGATCCAAGGCCCGCGATCCACATTTCAGAGTGGGGGCCACGATCGGTAATCCATTCGCCCGTCACACAAACGAAATTCAATCCCTCGCACCGTCTGATCGGGGGAAAATTTCGGACGGGTCGCGACAACACGATCGGGGCCGGTCTAAATAGAAATTTGGATTAGGTTAAATGACCTGATTGATTTGGTTAGCCGGAATGATTAAATCGTCTGTGGCTAGTTGGTTGCTAGATACAATTGATTGATTGGTTGGGCAATGGATTGCCGATGTTTGATCGCGAGCGAGCGATAGGCTAGAGACGAGTGATCGATTGACGATTATACAGTAAGTAGGCTAATAAATGATTATTGTACGAATTTGAGCATTTGTGTGGCCTATTGGAACTCGATTGTTCGTGATTGACGTGATGAGCTCTATTGGGTCAACCGTCTTGTGAATTGACCGGTTGAGTGATTGAATGCCATTGACTATTGGATTGATGATTGGGGGTTAATCGCCCTGTGTGTGTGGTGGTGACTAGCTGATAGTCGGCATGTGCATATGACCCCGTGTGAAATCAAAAGACATGTTTTGCATGAAAATGGCCGTGGGCCGAGTGTTTAAGCACGTTGTATGAGCATCCGGCCTTAATCAAGATAATGAAATGAATTGATTGCCGGGTGTGTACTGTATGGTCATATGAGGGAACGATGATGCATTTCCTCGCAAGTTCGTACTGTACCAATGTGATGGAACTACACGACTTGCCAGAAGCACGGTAATTCATGCCCCGTGCCAGTCGTACGATTTTAAGGGATTATCGGATGCCGGTCGCAGCTTGTGATGGACCGAAGCCCCGTTTAGGGATGCCTACTTGCTGGTGCCATGCCACGGGTGCACTGGATACACCGCTTGTAGTAGCCGTCGTTGAGAGGGAAAAGAGGCGTAGTCCGGTTCTACCGGAAGAATGCTGGATCGCACTAAGGTGCCGGATCGCATTCGTTGTGGGAGTCGAATCACGCCAATCGCGTAGATTCTCTCGTTGTGCCATGGGCACGATCATCGTTAATAAATGGACTCGTGTGGTGTCTTGTGCACATTTATGGATGCAATGCATTTCTGAGTGATTGGCTGAGATAACTGTTGAGTCGAGTCAAGCATTGCATTATGTGTGGCTGAAGGTTGATAAATATGCATGTGGATGTTTTGATGTTGTGACTGTGTTTTGAGAGTTATTTATGTCTATGTGAGCCGTCGGTTAGGACCCCCCGGGGCGAATTAGTTTCCTAACTGAGTTTAGGCTTAATTTATTGAGATTTATTCTCACCCCGTCGTGGGATAACAATTTCAGGTCCATTCGGTTGGAGCTTCGTGGATGCCAAGGATTGGCTGTTGGAGTTGTCTGTTGAAGTAAGTGATAAGTTGACCCCACCCGACCAAGTGACCTCGTGAGGTTTTGTCTAGTCACCCCGAAGTATGGGGTTGTGTACATTCGTTAGTATTGATAAGGCCTTGATTGGTTTTCTGGTATATATGTTTAATTGAATGATTCTTTATGAATGACGGTTGTGATTGCCTACTTTTCTATCCCTGTTTGTTTATGCTGTTAGGGAGTTAGAACGTTTCCGCTTGCGTAAGTATTTGATAGGTCGATAGTGTGCCTGGGACGCTATCTCTATGACCTCGTGGCGATTTGGCAAGGGATGTCGCGGACTCGAGAGTCGGGGCGTGACATCCCCGCCCAAGGTGGTATTAGAGCGAGGTCAGCCTGATCCATCTTGTCATTGGCCTGGAGTAATAAGGAGCGTTGGGAATTGGGATAGTTAATAGGACTTTAACCGTTGTGCACGCGATTGTTATCTGTCCCTTTAAGTTATTCAGTTTGCGCACGTATTCATTACTCAAGTTTTGAGGCTGTATGCCTGAACTCGCTTTGTTATTGTGTTGGGGTGGACATGACCCCTTATGGTACCTGTTGGGAGTGTAGATTGTTAAAGTATTAGAGCTGAGTTTGGGATCGTTGAGAGTGGCAGTTAGGATTTCGACGCTACTAAAGGATAAGGTAGTGCTTGCTGTAAGAAGTTTTAAGGGTAGACTGATTATAAGCTTGCAAAAGTCGATGATAAGGTGATCATTCTGAAGGTGTGTAACCTTGAGGTTGTTATGGACATGGATTGCCTTAGAGTCGTGATGGGTGTTGTTACGAGACATTGAGTTTTAACCCGTCAGGTTGGTTAGTTCTGAGTTTGAGGTTAAACGAGGAGAAGCCTCGACTTGTTTGGTGCCGTCACCTAAGGTGACTGATCTGTTGGCAAGTGATTATTAAGTTATTGGACGTTCGTGTTTGAATTGGTAGCTGAGGAACCCAGGGTGAGAGACATCGCAGTCACACATGAACTTTCTGATGTCTTTCTTCGAGAGTTGCAAGGACTGCAGCCAAAAGGGAAAAGTGGAGTTTGTAGCGGAGTTAACCCTAAAATGGATTTGATCTTCAAGGCGCCATAGAGGATAGTTCGTTGAAGCTTAAGAACTTCAAGGTGCCAAGGTGTGATATGCTGGACAACGGGTTTGTCCGCCCTAATTTGTCGCTATGGGAGGTACATATGTGTTCATGAGGAAAGGAGAAAGGTCGTTGAAGTTAAGGATCGATGGTGAACAACTCAATTGGATGATGATCAAGAATAAGTGTTCACCCTCAAGGACAATCGAAAGATTTGAACAATCACAAAGAGTTTCGGTATTCCCTAAGGTTGATCTACGGATGAGATGTCATTAGTTGGGGATCGGGAAAGAGAGTGTGTCAAGAAGGATATTCAAGGCGCGTTAAGGACTCTACAAGCTTGTATTGATGTTGTTTGGGCGGATGAGTACCCATGTCATCTTTATGGGTCCGCTGAGAAGGGTAGTCGAGAAGAGTATTTGGGCCAATTGGTGATCCATCCATATGCGACATTCTGCCGTACTTGAAGAATTTGGATGATAGTGAGTAACATTCGATCGAAGACCCAATGAGGGTATCAATGACTATCAAGTTTATTAAGTACGAGTTTTGGTTAACTCGTGTTGTTTGTAGGGCTTGTAATTTCGGGTAATAGAGTATCCATGAGTTCGACTAAGATTAAGTTGGTCATGGATTGACCAAGACCGCTGATATCGACAAGTGTTTGAAACTTCTTAAGTTCAGCGAGTTATAGAGATTTTGTGAAAGGAAGTTATTGGTGGACTAGACTCGTCAGTACGGTTTGGCAATGAGGCGACTTGTATTGGTGGGTTGTGAAAGCTAGAATTATGTGATATGACCGATACTCGCAAAAAAGCGAGTGAGGATTAAGAGAATGATCTTTAAGATGTAATGGTCCCTCGGGAAGACGAAAGTTTTGAACTGATAAGAATTGATGTGAGGATATGTATTAGGTGATGAGTAACGAGGAAAGCCTTCCACTACACGTGTTTAAACTGGGATTTCAAAGTGAAGAACATGTGGTGAATATGTTGTATTGTGTTTCGTGTGAAGAACAGAAGATTGTGGATGAATTGAGATGTCATGGGTTAGTAAGACTTATGTACTTCGTAAAATTTGAGAAGATCTTACAGTATGTCAAAGGCAGTCTTGGGATGACTTGAGGCCCGTATGGTTCAGTCGACTAGTAACTTAATAAGGTAATGGTGAAGTGTACATGGCCTGAGGATGGTAGTTAATGAAGCCTTAGACATATGCATAGAACAAGGACAGTGAAGACAAACAAGGAAAGTTCAGAATGAAGTCTAAGGATGGACGACGTGGTAGGATCACCAGTTAGATGCATGGATTATTGAGATTGGAGATACCCCTGAAAAAGATCAAGATTGCGAGATGTGACAATTAAGGAAGGCTAGTTATCAGAGTGGCGTATCGGAAGCATAGTAGGGCCACTTGAATTCTTGGAGTGAAGAGCATAAGGATCTTGCTTTTGATAAAACAGAAAATCGATTGGAACTCACCACATTAGTTTTCAGTGTTAGTTCGAATAGCATGAGAAGACACCAAAATTTAAAGTTAAGGTCACTAAGGGATTGACAGAAGGATTGATACGGCCAAGCTTGTGGCGAAGAGCTAGCATATCGATAAGTCAAAGGGCAGCATTACAAGCCTAGCGGATTGCTGCTGTCGTTGGGGTTTCTAGAATAAAGGTGGGAGAAGATCATGCTGGATTCGTGATGAAACTTCCAAGAAGTCAAGGGGGAAATGATTCGGTTTGGAGTGCGGTAAGCAGATTGATGATACAGGTGCAGGCTTTAACAGGGTGAAGAGATTCAGCTTGGTATGAAAGTGATGCCCCGAGATCTAGGATCGACCCAAGCTTAAGACTCGAACTGTTTGCAAACAACGACCAAGGGTTGAGGAAGCCACCAAGAGTTTAGAAGTCGCCCTAGACGTGGATGATGGCCTGATTTACTAGTTGGCTGTGCTGATTGAGGTTTGACTGTGTGGCGATCTGAAATCAAGCATGAATCGATTTGGGTTGATCTGACTCAGTTGTAAGTCAACCATAGGATCACCCTGAAGTTAACCAGGGATTGGTTCGTGGCATGATTTGCGAGCTGGCATTGATCGATATTCAGGATGGCCATGAACCCCATGAGGAACGATTTGTACTAGAACCCCATACCAGCCACACACTAGTCAAGGATCGAGTTGAACCAACCCTGGATTATGTGTTGTGTTGCTGGAGAACTACGGATCGAGTTGAACCAATCCTGCATCGACTTGAGTTGGTCATGAGAGGTGATCTTGACAGTATTCAATGGTACTATCGGTTTGGGAACGGGTGATTCCAACCCTAAACCGGGATATTTGAGGTAGTCCTTGACTCGCTAGTCGTTTGTGAGCTGACCATGTTCGATAGAATGGATGACCTGACCCTCAGTTGGATTTGAAACCTAAACTCGATGATTCTTCAGATGTTCCTAGAGTGACATGTGATGATTCCAAGTCTCAAGACGTTGACTGATGAAGAGGTGAATCATAAGTTGACTTTCTCCATGTAAGCAGAATGTCCAAATTGCCATTAGTGTTAATTGTGATTGACCTCTACGGAGCAAGAGGAGAAGTAGTGTTAAATTCTTCTCATCGGAAGTTAAGAAATGATTAATCAGTTCGTGGGAATGGTTAATTACTTGAGTACTAAGACAACCGACAGTAGGATGAGACAGTAAGATTACATGGTCGCAGATTGAGTTGACTGATCCAACCTGTGTAAACGAATTGTGGATATGGAATTGTGGCATAGTGGTAAACGAGGATCGTAAGTCTGAATTTGACTTGGGTTGCTAATCGCTTTGTGGTTTCGATACATTGAGTGGAGATATGGATTGATATGAAGTGAACGTAGTATGAATTTTGGGGAAATGAAACTGTAGTTCAGTATGGCCTATCATTCGCAGACAGATAGCCAGTTTGAAGGAACAATTCAGATTTTAGAGTACATGTATAAGGCTTGGATTTGGATTCCAAGAGTAATTGGGAGGAACTGTTGCACCTGGTGGAGTTGCCGAAATAACAGATATTGGCAAAGCATTAAGGTAGTGCTTTTTGAGGCATTGATTAGTAAAGCGTGTAGAACGCTAGTCTGTTTGAATTAAAGTGATGAAAGGAAGGTCACGAGTCCTGAGTAAGTGGAACAGTCGAGGAAAGCTGTCAAGGTTATTAAAGACATACGGAGGACAACACAGAGTTGCTAGAAAGGTTACGCCGTTAGGAGGCGAAGAACTATTGGAATTTCAGGTAGGCAATCATGTAATCTCAAGGTGTCGCCTATGATAGGGACATCTCGTTTTGGCAAGAAAGGAAAGCTAAGTCCAAGGTATGCCGGACCATATTCTTGTACTGAGTTATGAGGAAGTTGAATTGGATGGACGAGCATCGTGCATGGAAAGTCCAGTCAGGATCGTGAATGGGAAAGAGCGAGTGTTCCGGAACAAGTCGATCTCGCGAGTCAAGGTGGTTTAGTTAAAATCGTAAACCTAAAGGAACTATTAGGGAGATTGAGAAAGTTACGAGGGCTAGATATCCTTATTTGTTAGAAGGGTAGTAGCAGTACTTCAATTTCGAGGACGAAATTTCCTAAGTGGGGGAGAGTTGTGACGCCCTAGAAATCCGACTTCTGTAAAGTCCCTGAGTTCAATGAAAGGGAATTTAAATTGAATTACAGTCGATAAAATGTATTGGATTGTAAGGACTGAAGAGGCGGTAATTGGATGAGTTTCGAAGTTTCAGTCGGTTTAGATTAGGTTCCGAATTCTTAGTCGCCGTAAATTAGGATTTCAATCCTCGCGACCCGAGCCTAATCCCGACCGAGCCTAGCCTATGAAATTACCAAAATTTCCCATCGTTCAGTACACCAAATTTCGTTTCAGTCCTGAATTACCAAATGACCGTTTTGCCCCTAGATATTTCCATAAGGGACAAAATAGCCAAAAAGTCTTCAAGTGGCCCCCTTGTCAACTATCTCTCTCAGCCGCCCACGTTTCTTCTCTCTCCCTTGCTCTTCACGATGCTGCTGCTTACCCTTCACTGTGCACCGTGGACGACACCCCTCACGGCCGAACTATTCCTCCTCCTTCAGCCTTCGTTTTTGTGCGCCACAACCCACAGCCGACACCACCGCACCCATCTATTTCTTGCCGTCGCCACCGACCTCTCGGGCGCCGTCGTTAGCCGCCGGGAGGACGTGAAAACAGCCGCAGAGTCGATGCTCTGTTTTCGGCCTCTGTTGACCCGAGAGCCTTCGGGCCTCCTCTGGCCTCGTGCGACTTCGTCGCCACCTGTCACCACTTCACCGACGTCCACCAGCCTCCCCTCGACCAACCAGACCCGGCCGCTCCGCCCGTCAACCGCCAGAGCCGCCGAAAACCGCCCCGAGTGCCCCGGTGCCCTGTTTTCGAGCCGGTGCCGTTTTTCTTCAGATCTTGCCGAACCGGCGGCCACCGCGCTGACCGCCACCCACAACGGCCTCCTTAGACCCTTCTCCGTCTTCCTTGAGCTCGTGGTGGAGCGCCGCCGCGCGTGGCGGCCGAAAACCGGCTCGGACCGCCGCCTCTGTTTTCTGTGCGTTAGTCCCCTGTTCACGCCGGTTCTATACAGCGGCTGTTCCGCCGCTTCCGACCGCCTTCAGCCGTCGTCGTCACCTCACTCAACTCCCTCGACACCCCTCCGATCTAGCCTAGACTCTTCCTTGGTCTTGCACCAGCCGAACGCCCTCGAATCAGCCTCGACCTCCCCCTGCCCTATTCGATGAGCCGAGTGCCGTGTTTTGCCGGCCATGGCCTGTTTCGCGGGCCCGTGTACTGGGCCGTGGGCCGAGCGAGTTGGCCGAGCGTCCTGGGCTGTGTACCAAGTCCGTGGGCCAAGTTGGCCGAGAGTTTGAGGTCGTTGTCCAAGGAAGTTGGGCCGTGATCCGTGAGTCACCGGGAAGAATTCCGAGCCTCGTCGAAGTTCGTGGATCGTCGCCGCCCGTGTCGTGATCGCCCGAGCTATTTGGATGTGAGTTGACCATAATCCTTAGTTAGGGCGCTAATTGCCCCTAGGATTAGTTGTTTTGTCAATTGTGGAATTTAGGTACACGATCGGGGCCAGTTGTTGACACTTGATTTTTGATCAGTCTTTCATAGTTTATTTTTTAAAAATTCATAAAAAATCTATAAAAAGTTAAAAAATTAAAAAATCATCTTTGGTAGCCTTGACCAAGCTAAAGGAACCATTTTTGATAAAAAAAAAAATAATTTGTCATATTTTTTAATATTTTCCAAAAATAGAAATATACATGAAAAATGAAGAAAAATAGCGTTCGATGTCGTAAAAATATAGAAAAATAGTCAATATTTTTATTTTAATTTCCTTTTCATTTTGAACTCATAAATAGTCAAAATTCAAGTTCAATTGCATGTATTTCTTCACGACGCATAGAGTTGAATTTGGCAAAAAATGTCATTCGAGTATTTTAATTTGTAAATTTCTACATATTTTTTAGTCTTGACGTCCAATTAGATCGACCACCATCTACAATAAATTCCCCTTGCTGAATATTTTCGTTTTTGTTTCACATGATTTCATGATGTAAAACGCCGAGTGGATCCCCAAATATAATCGGGTCGGCATGAGCTCGATAGCTCGTCCAAGACCAAACCAGGGCACGGCGAACCCCATGTGAGTACTCTCGAACTCCTTCGATGCTTCCTAATGCTTTTCTTAGGTTAGATCGTGTGTAGGATGGCTAGGACAGCTAAATCATTCTTGAGCTGTGATTGATAAATAGGGCATTACTAGGAATGCCATGTGATTTATTTGCATATCTAGATTCCTTGAGTTGCGCATTTTATTACTGATTGTGATTGCTAGGATAATCACTCCTATCTGCATGAATTTCTAGATTTAGGGTTCATACCTTACTCATCCGCATGAATCTCAGGCTAGAAAATTCAGTCAACTTAGGTACCGAAAGGGCGTCAACTCTGACAGTTGGTGTAACTAAGTCCCCGAAACCATTTCTCTGGTTCTCGCAGAATTGAATAGAAACTCCCAACTATTCGATTGGGTGGTCCAATCACACTATAAAAAAAATGATTGGTGGCGACTCCATGGCATGCACACTTAGCACATGTCACTAGACCACACTGAAAGTCGATCACGCATACCTCCGTTGCGATTTGGGTAATGGGCCTTGGGAGAGGCCCGCGTCCGACCAGACAGGACGACCCATTAGCCCTCGAGAGCCCGACAACCTCAAGAGGGTCGCGACAGACTGGCGACTCTGCTGGGGACTGGTTCTTAACCATTTAGTGGACTTGAGCCGATTAAAAAGTTGATTGATTCTTCTAACCTAATTTTATGCAGATGCTCTCGAAAGTGAGGTGTATATGCTAACGAATGTGTTAGATGTTTTTGTAGATGAGAGAAATAAGGGGTGAAGTGCTTGTTAACTTTGTTTTATGCAGGCAGGAGTTTTGGATGTATGATTGTGTGGATGTTTATATTGAAGCGGTGATTGTTAAATAAAATGCATGTCTATTGCTTTAGCACGACACAATGAATACACACAATTGCGCCTAAAACCCCAGGCGCCCTCTTTAGGAACACAATAGAAGGAATTGAAAATGGAATCTCTGTGAGGTAAAACATGGGGTAATCCACTTTTCAATTCCGCTCACTTCGAACTATGGATTGAGTCCCAATGCAACGATAGTTGTGCAATGGAATCTGCTCTTCCCAGAATTCGAGGTGAGAACCTTGGCTTTAGGTACCAAGCCCTATCTTTTGATTTTTAGGAGTTTTCCCTCACTTGTCTCATGCGTTTGTCTATGGAAGGTTAGTATACCTAACACTGCAAAAAATACAGAGAAGCTTGATTTTCTCTTAAGTTTGGTTGGTAAGACTTTTCTATCCCTCGAACTTGTTACAGCTCTTAATCATTATATTCATTGCATAATTCCGGTGATTGGATTAAATGCCATTTTGAGGATAGATATGTGTGTTTTCCTCCCAATGTTCTTGATGGAAGATGAAGATGGTGTCATCCCATTACGAGCGCCAAGTGGACAAGAAGAGCCTAAGTATTAAGATCACATTCCTTTGTTTTATTTTTCATTTCTAGCCTTCTTGTATAGGATTTATTTTGCTGAGATCCTCTCTATCTGATCCCTTAGATTGACTGTATTAGGGATCTATTTGTGTTTATATACATTCAGATTGAAATTTGTTGTATTTCTATTGACTTGTCATTGGAATGTGATAGTGGCATTTCTTCTAATCACTCGAATACTCCAAAATCAATTTTATAATTCCTTTGGATGAAATTGAAATTGGAAGTCTTATACAACCTTTTGGCCGTATAGGGCAATACAATCCCAATTTCGCCAGAAGGAACTATAAACTTGAATTGGTTCATGCATGTTTTGCATCATTGGTAATCCACAATAATTGATCAAGAGTATTCGTGTTTTTCAAATTTAATGAAAAGATAGATATCCAAATTACTCTCGTTCTTAGCAAACAACTTTAATTTGGATACCGTATCTTCAATTGAATTTAAAACACATCGTAATTGTGTACTTTTGAACATTCCATTGATTTTCTTGGAATTGATCAAAGGCGATTATCGTGAATTACATTCCTTTCAATGATATGCTTTCCTTTGAGGAATATTGATAAAAGCTTTTGCACAAGGCCAAAACCCTTGTAAAAGCTCTTATCCCTATTAATCACAAGTAAGCATAAAATTGAAAGGATTTATGCTTTATTTTTCAAATTCTTTCTTCTGATTCTGCCTTTTCATTTGAAACAGGTTAAAAATAAGTAGAGAAGAGAAGTCTTTTTGTGGATAATCGCGGTGGGAGGTTCCTTTATCCGATCATAAGCAAGATTAAAAAATCAAGATGTACACGCTCGAATCATCAATGTCAAAGCGCAGCTTGCCTAGGTTGAGAGTGGTCAGGTGTTCGAGAAAGTCAGCCATACAGAAGTTGAGACACACACATTAGAGCTTTCATTCATTTCGCTCAATCGAGGGACCTTAAAAGCAGATCATACAAATCATCGGGGTGGAAACATAAAACCGCAATGAGCCCTAATTAACATCACAAAGGAACCTAGTTGGCCCTCCATATTATTGATGCTTTGCTTATACTCACCACCTCGAGACTCGAGATCTGCAAGCTTAAGAAGAAGGCGTTTACATTCCCATTTAAGATCGGCAACCTTGGTCCCGTGATCTTCGGCGGCTATTTCCAGGTCCCGAACTAGTCCTCTCCCATGGGCTATATCCGCGGTAATGCTGTCAAGCCTTTCTTCCTGCCACTCACATTGAAACTTCAACACGACATTACGACGGTCGTGCTCATAGGTGGTCAGGGATAAGGCCAAGCGCTCCACCAAATTTCCCCTCTCGCGAAGCAACATCGAGACTCGCTTGTTGGCGAACTCAACAGCCTTTCTGTGACTATCGGCCACAAGGTTGGCCAACACCAAGCAGTTGGACCGATCCTCATAGCGAGCTCGCAAAACGTGAGCCACGGTAGCTTTTCGATGAGCGACACGGTAAGTCTCTAAAAAGTTTATAAAGAGGGTTGGGAAGATTCTATATTCCCTCTCTAAATTAGTGCCCTCGATGGAGGTGGTGTCTATTTCCACGAGCAAAATACGGATTTCATCTTCAGTTTCTGGGTGATCGGCTATATGAGCATAGCCTCGACCGAGGAGGTTATAGAGTTTTTCCCACTGGGCCAAAATTTCGGCCGAGAAAGCGCGAATAGGAGAGGAGGTCATTTTCGTTGGAGTGAGGGAGAAGAAGATGAGTGTGGTAGAGTGATTAAAATACGAAAAGGCAATTATGTAAGAGTGTTAATCTTCTCTGCATTAACTCCTCCTTTTATAGCAACTCGAGAATGAAGAAAGACATAGCAATAATGCTCGTGGAGCCAAGTTAATTGGGTAAAGCAATGGTGGCTCTTTCGGTGAACCATCAGATCTATCCCAGTCCGCGATTTCAGGCTTGATAAACCTAAAAAAGTTGTAAAAAGATATGTCGGTGTCACCATATTAAAATTGAACGGGAGTTAAGCGCAACTATCGAAAAAAGTTGCGAAAGGATTTGGCGGTCCCATCATATTAAAAAACTGAGCAGGAAGCGAGCGTAGTTCCACCTTTTTGAAAATAAGTGGGAGACAGACATGGATATCGAGAAAAGGAAATCGATTTGGTGTCCCTCCACGTTGAAAAGAAGAAAGAAGACGACAAAGCGGGAAATACGAAATCTTGGGAGCAACGCTTGCCTGATGATCTTCATCCATGTTTAAAGAACGTTTCATGGGCATACAAAACCACTCAAAAGAAAATTTAGAGAGAGTGAGCATACATGAGAGAGTAGAGAACCCTGAGTGAGCAAAAATTGATCGAACATTTTTCGATCCAACATGTTTGAGGGTTACCATCAGTTGCTAGAGGCGACTGATCCAAAAATCTCAGAAAATGAACTACTGAGAGATCTCGAAGATTCTAGGATGGCGTCTGGTACCAGAACCACAGAACCCAACCCTTTCGGCAACGAAGTTCAGGATCTCAGCAGCGACGACAACAGCAGCAGCGATGGTCAATCCCGGAAAAGGAAACGTCGCCAGTGCCACACTCAGAATGAAATCCAAGAGCTTGAAGCTTTCTTTAGTGAATGCCCTCTCCCGAACATGAAACAAAGAAATGAATTGGGCCAGAAGCTAGGGATGAAACCTTTGAGGGTCAAGTTTTGGTTTCAAAATAAGCGAGCCAAATTGAGGGCTCAACACAGACGTCAAGAACTTGCGATTCTAAAGGAGGAAAACGAAAAGCTTCGAGCGGAGAACATGAGGTATAAGAAAGCTCCCAGCACTATCGCTTGCCTTAATTGCGGTGGCCCTATCACTCTCGGCGAAATGTTCCTTGATAAGCCTTATATGAGGATTGAAAATGCTCATTCACCACCCCACTCCCTCGAACCATCTTCGATACAATCGGATTTTGTTGGAGATATGCATGAACAAATCAATTCTACGAAGTCAATACCGATGCCTTCTAAAGGATGTGATATGCGTCACCATGATTGGAGTTTCCTTAACGATGAGCTTACTATCACGACCGACCAATCCAAAGCTGATGAATTCCCTCCACAACAATTTCCGGCTCGATCAAATCCTACTGGAAATAGGCCAGAGAGCAATAGCCAAGTTGTCAACACTGTTCCGGGTCGCAAGAAGACGAGGGTCAATTGGTCCCCCGAGCTTCATCTCAAGTTCCTTAGTGCGGTTCAGCAACTAGGGATCAACTCAGCATATCCAACGCGCATACTTGAGATCATGAACATACCAGGACTCACTAAAGATGGAGTCGCGAGTCACCTCAAGAGCTACAGAAGGGCGCTAAGACAGCGCCACACAGCACTGAACCTGAAAGAACTCAACTTGTGCCTAAACACTAGGCATGGCTATAACTACAATGCCCCTGAAGTAAGAAATACCCTGCCGAATCTAGGCACCGACCAAGCTGGTAGCAGCACCATTGACTACTTGGGCGCTAATCAGAATATTCCCCTGAATCATCTCAGCACCCCTCAAGAGTATATGCCACAAGTGCAGCAGGTACGAACTCCTTGGTTTGAGCAGCAACTTTTCGCTAGTGCTCTTCCTATCCCCGATCAACATATTGCGCCTAGTGTTCAAAGATCTGCCCGGCTTGGGCATATGATTTCGGAAGATCAAGCGGGCGGATGCTCTGAGGATTTTTGTTTCTTCCATTCCCAAATGGAAGGTGCTTTTGATAGTGAACCGATCAATCATCCTCTTATAATCTCGAGCAACGACGAAGGTTCTAGCTCGAAGAATCAGATCGCTCACAACAGAAACAGGAATCCTTCAACGCCAAGCGATGATGGTCAACCCGAATATCAGTTGCTCGAAGAATCAAAAGATTTCCTCGATGAGGAGCTCCATATCTGGATCGATCAGTTTAAAACTGATGGACTTATGAAGTTATGATCCAAAATGACGATTATATGTCTGATTCATGGTGTAACTGGCTGATCACCGAGAATCCTCAAGGGAACTAGGCACATGTGACTGGATGTATCATTAATCTTTCTGTCATAAAGTCTTCCATGCAAGATAATCTTTCTTAATGCCTAGAGTTAATCTGGGGCAGCGATCAGTACTACCTGCGAGCATCATCATGCTTGAGTGCGACAATCCCTTGTTAGATTAGAGTCGAGGCGAATCAATTGAATGCCACGAAGAAAAACATTTAAAGGCTTCACATAGGAAAATGCGAGCAAAAGCCCGAGCGAGCTCAAAGACGGTTAGCTCTGTATCGTTCTAAGGGACCTTTAGTCGTTATGAACTCTAAATTGAGCTTGTTTCATTCTCGATGGGGGTCGCTAACTGCTTCAAGAATTTTATAACAAAAAACGAACCAGTTAGGGACGCCAATAGTGCTGTGTCCTGGTAGTCAGTGAAATGGAAGTGGTACGAAACGTCAGGAGTTCGATCTCGGGATTGAAAAATCATTTTATCAGTTGGTCTATCACCCGATGAAGTTCAAAGAGATTCGACGCAGATGACTATAGAACTTGGGGTAATTCGAAAATCATCGATTCATTTTCATCAAGCGGCGAAGTTGGTATTGTAAAATGTGAAGCATGCAAATGACAAATCCGAAGCAGAAGGAGATGAATCATGATTCGCTTATCCAAGGTCGGGATTTCAACCTTCGACTAAAGCCAAATCTAGGATGAGTTTTTGATGTTGCCCACTCGACAAAACCCATCTCCACTGAAAATGGGGGCAAACCATTCCTACATCCGGAAAGCATGTCGAAGCCGAAGACATCAAATTCATCGTTTAATCCATGGGGCAAGTCCTTGAAGCGATAGTTATCATCCGCAGAGCGTAATGGAATCCATCCTTTCAATGTAAAACGCATTTGGCCGCGGAGCCACCCATTTGGTAAAAAGAACGTATCGTTCCTAAATGATTTTCAATCAGATGCAGGGATAATGTTCTCTCATTTTCCTCTCAGGTGATGAACAGAGACGAGGCACTCAAGAAGCCATGCATTCAAATAACATAACAGTGCATGAAACACGCCCAAAAAGATGAATGAATCTCCTCCGACGTAAATCCTCGAGGTGGATTCGTTGCCCAACCAGACGAAGAAATCATGGCCACAAGCTTGAGGGCCGGCTTCTACAATCTGCACATTGGCATGCAGAATGGAATTCAAATCAAGAGTAAAGTAGTATCGTCCCAATTTGTTTTGAATTTGGAAACCCAAAATAATGCTTAATATTTATCCTTGGCAGGAGCTCGCCATCAGGGCAGACATATTTTCACAACCCTTGTACACTCGTTGGAGCATATGACCAAGGGTAAGATGTATCGTTCCAATTTTTGTAAATTTTTAGAATATACGATGACATATCCCTTTTATATTTCCAGGATCTCCAGCCTCGATGGGCAGGTAAGTATCCCTTTTCCCAATTCATTGGAGATTAAAAACTTTCAGAATTAATTCGATTCTCACATCTAAAAAGACATAGAATTCTTACTTCATTGACATTCATGTTTTAAAACATGAGATTGTCTGAACATGAATTACACATGTATGGTGCATCACAAAATCCCTTTGAAGGATAAATCTTGATGAAATGAAATGAATTTTTCCAACAAGAGTCGTTTGAACTGTTCAAAAGGGTATTTTCTCATAAGAGAAGCGAGCCTAATCCAAACACGTCCCATACACACTTGAGAGATGAGGAGATTGGAAATGATAGCGAAACCTTAACCTATGGATATAAGGGTCATTCGCAACGATTACATGGATCGAGATGACAGAGGCATTTATTTCTTCATTCCAAACACTACAGATGCCCATTGAGAACCCCATTGAACGGCGATTTTCATTCTCAACCCTGTCAAGAACCACCCCACATTGGGGCAAATGAAGGTTAGTCCAACAGTATCAGAAAGTAAACGGTTTGAAATTTTCTTGCTCGGACTAACATAAATCTTTGTGTGTTGTTTATATGATAATCCAAGTGTCATAGGATGACGAGAATAATTCATTTCTCTATCCTACACACTGTTATCCTTTGCACGACCAAGTTGAGCCAGCAAATTCATTTCATCAACCTATTGGTGATCATTGCATATTCCAAAGCAAAGGCAACATCACTTTAGGAATGGAAGCGTGCCAAAGTTTAAGTTGCATATCTAGCATGATTGCCGAAAATCCAAGCTCCAAAAGAAAAGAAAAACACGGGATTAAAAAAAGGGGGAAAAGAAAAATCCCTAGACATCAAGAAAAAGCAAAGTGCCTGGTAAAAAGCAAGGCTGATGTCTATTCAAAATATCCCCAGTAAAGTCTAGATATACGATGAAAAGACCCTGCAAAGGAGTCAGATCAAGATGACTACTCTCCAAATGATGTCGTGCTCAAATTGCAAACACACAAACAGACGGTATCTTAATGTAACAAGAGACGCTTTTAAACATCCTTGTGCGCTCTAAAAGAGGAGTGTACACTTCAAGAAATGGAGATGTTCTTCGAAGGACATGTGGCAAATTTGCAATGATCACCAATGCCAAACCCTTCACAATTTCTGGGCAAAAAATAAGCCTTTTTCGGTCCCCAATCCTTCCAATGTTACAACCCCGAAGCAGTCTTATCTGACTAAGACACTTGGGTTAATGTATAACTTAGCTCAAAGAAGTACGAGCAAGACTATTTCTTTCTCATTTTACAGGGTTCTTGACTTGTAAACCCGGAGCAGATAGTGAAAAATTTCGTTCAACGGCCTTGACTCAAAAGTGAGTCCCCCTTGGAAACCGATATCCAAGCCTAACACTACGGTCCCGTGAAAGACCTCCTGATCGGTCGAAATGTATGCGTTGCGAATGATCCTGAAACCCAGGCACAGGTCGGTAGGAAATTGAGCACTTTCCCTATTAAAGATCATTATCACAGAGCAGTGAGGAGCCTTCTTGGATGAGAAATACTCCAATGGATGTTTTGAGCAAACTCTTTTTGAAATTTTCAAATTGTTTGATCTAGAGTTTCCGTGCAAGGAATTTATGATCACATCTGTATATGGTAGGAATGTTTTGGATAACCTCCAGCAATCAAAATGCACATTTCATGACTAAAACTTAAGTTGTAGAATTTTGTCAGTTAGACAATTATTGTCTTCCCAAAGATTACTAATATCTTCTTGGCGAGGAAAATTTTTTCAGGTCTAAGCTTTCTGCAGGACTTTTGGCCGCCCCAAAGACTGGGTGCGTCATCCTTAGGTGAAGCCTTTTAGTAGGCAAATCTTTTCTAAGACCGATCCACAAAATGATCGAGTCTCCGACTAGCCCCAAAGAGCGGGTACGTCATCCTTTGATTCATATCAATTTGGAATCTCATAAATGGTAGAAACCGCCTGAAGGGTCAACTCAATGGTAGAAACCGCCTGAAGGGTCAATCAATGGTAGAAACCGCCTGAAGGGTCAACACAATGGTAGAAACCGCCTGAAGGGTCAATGTATGGTAGAAACCGCCTGAAGGGTCAACCAATGGTAGAAACCGCCTGAAGGGTCAAAACAATGGTAGAAACCGCCTGAAGGGTCAATGTATGGTAGAAACCGCCTTAAGGGTCAACCAATGGTAGAAACCGCATGAAGGGTCAATGAATGGTAGAAACCGCCTGAAGGGTCAAAGGACTGGTAGAGACCGCCTGAAGGATCAACCCAATGGTCCGATCCACCATACGGATCAAAACCTTGATGAATCCCGAACGCGGGAGGATTCGTTTTCCCTAATAAGCCTTACATTAGGCAAGCCATTTCTAGTTTAGTCCACCACACGGATCAAAACCCTTGGCAAATTCCCAAATGTGGGATGCGTCTTCCTTAGGTTCCTATCAGTTAGGAATCCCATTATGGTTTGACCTACCATACAGGTCAGAGCTTAACATCCCCAGGACACTCCGATGACAAGTCCTTAGGAATCTACTTGAACCCATCAGACACAGAAAATGCCGCAAGCATTCGACAGGTAAGGGGCAGGGAAGTCTATCAACTCCTTAACTTTCTTACATCATATCAGGGAATTGAACGAGCACATCTCTTTTTAAGGAAAAGCACACATTGATGGACATGAAAATCGGATGTCATGATTTCTTTTCTTTTCCCAGTCGAGTCGATCGGAACACAGGTGTCACCTTGTCTTTGAGAGAAATCTCTGACGAAATTCCTCTCAAAGAGGGGCAGCTGTTGACACCTGATTTTTGATCAGTCTTTCATAGTTTATTTTTTAAAAATTCATAAAAAATCTATAAAAAGTTAAAAAAAATTAAAAAAATCATCTTTGGTAGCCTTGACCAAGCTAAAGGAACCATTTTTGATAAAAAAAAATAATTTGTCATATTTTTTAATATTTTCCAAAAATAGAAATATACATGAAAAATGAAGAAAAATAGCGTTCGATGTCGTAAAAATATAGAAAAATAGTCAATATTTTTATTTTAATTTCCTTTTCATTTTGAACTCATAAATAGTCAAAATTCAAGTTCAATTGCATGTATTTCTTCACGACGCATAGAGTTGAATTTGGCAAAAAATGTCATTCGAGTATTTTAATTTGTAAATTTCTACATATTTTTTAGTCTTGACGTCCAATTAGATCGACCACCATCTACAATAAATTCCCCTTGCTGAATATTTTCGTTTTTGTTTCACATGATTTCATGATGTAAAACGCCGAGTGGATCCCCAAATATAATCGGGTCGGCATGAGCTCGATAGCTCGTCCAAGACCAAACCAGGGCACGGCGAACCCCATGTGAGTACTCTCGAACTCCTTCGATGCTTCCTAATGCTTTTCTTAGGTTAGATCGTGTGTAGAATGGCTAGGACAGCTAAATCATTCTTGAGCTGTGATTGATAAATAGGGCCTTACTAGGAATGCCATGTGATTTATTTGCATATCTAGATTCCTTGAGTTGCGCATTTTATTACTGATTGTGATTGCTAGGATAATCACTCCTATCTGCATGAATTTCTAGATTTAGGGTTCATACCTTACTCATCCGCATGAATCTCAGGCTAGAAAATTCAGTCAACTTAGGTACCGAAAGGGCGTCAACTCTGACAGTTGGTGTAACTAAGTCCCCGAAACCATTTCTCTGGTTCTCGCAGAATTGAATAGAAACTCCCAACTATTCGATTGGGTGGTCCAATCACACTCTAAAAAAAATGATTGGTGGCGACTCCATGGAATGCACACTTAGCACATGTCACTAGACCACACTGAAAGTCGATCACGCATACCTTCGTTGCGATTTGGGTAATGGGCCTTGGGAGAGGCCCGCGTCCGACCAGACAGGACGGCCCATTAGCCCTCGAGAGCCTGACAACCTCAAGAGGGTCGCGACACCAGTCTAAATAGAAATTTGGATTAGGTTAAATGGCATGATTGATTTGGTTAGCCGGAATGATTAAATCGTCTGTGGCTAGTTGGTTGCTAGATGCAATTGATTGATTGGTTGGGCAATGGATTGCCGCTATTTGATCGCGAGCGAGCGATAGGCTAGAGACAAGTGATCGATTGACGATTATACAGTAAATCGGCTAATAAATGATTATTGTACGAATTTGAGCATTTATGTGGCCTATTGGAACTCGATTGTTCATGATTGACGTGATAAGCTCTATTGGGTCAACCGTCTTGTGAATTGACCGGTTGAGTGATTGAATTCCATTGACTATTGGATTGATGATTAGGGGTTAATCGCCCTGTGTGTGTGGTGGTGACTAGCTGATAGTCGGCATGTGCATATGACCCCGTGTGAAATCACAAGACATGTTTTGCATGAAAATGGCCGTGGACCGAGTCTTTAAGCACGTTGTATGAGCATCCGGCCTTAATCAAGATAATGAAATGAATTGATTGCCGGGTGTGTACTGGATGGTCATATGAGGGAACGATGATGCATTTCCTAGCGAGTTCGTACTGTACAAATGTGATGGAACTACACGACTTGCCAGAAGCACGATAATTCATGCCCCGTGCCAGTCGTACAATTTTAAGGGATTATCGGATGCCGGTCGCAACTTGTGATGGACCGAAGCCCCGTTTAGGGATGCCTACTTGCTGGTGCCGTGCCACGGGTGCACTGGATACACCGCTCGTAGTAGCCGTCGTTGAGAGGGAAAAGAGGCGTAGTCCGGTTCTACCGGAAGAATGCTGGATCGTACTAAGTTGTCGGATCGCATTCGTTGTGGGAGTCGAATCACGCCAATCGCGTAGATCCTCTCGTTGTGCCGTGGGCACGATCATCGTTAATAAATGGACTCGTGTGGTGTCCTGTGCACATTTATGGATGCAATGCATTTCTGAGTGATTGGCTGAGATGACTGTTGAGTCGAGTCAAGCATTGCATTATGTGTGGCTGAAGATTGATAAATATGCATGTGGATGTTTTGATGTTGTGACTGTGTTTTGAGAGTTATTTATGTCTATGTGAGCCGTCGGTTAGGACCCCCCGGGGCGAATTAGTTTCCTAACTGAGCTTAGGCTTAATTCATTGAGATTTATTCTCACTCCGTCGTGGGATAACAATTTCAGGTCCATTCGGTTGGAGCTTCGTGGATGCCAAGGATTGGCTGTTGGAGTTGTATGTTGAAGTAAGTGATAAGTTGACCCCACCTGACCAAGTGACCTCGTGAGGTTTTGTCTAGTCACCCCGAAGTATGGGGTTGTGTACATTCGTTCGTATTGATAAGGCCTTGATTGGTTTTCTGGTATATATGTTTAATTGAATGATTCTTTATGAATGACGGTTGTGATTGCCTACTTTTCTATCCCTGTTTGTTTATGCTGTCGGGGAGTTAGAACGTTTCCGCTTGCGTAAGTATTTGATAGGTCGATAGTGTGCCTGGGACGCTATCTCTATGACCTCGTGGCGATTTGGCAAGGGATGTCGCGGAATCGAGAGTCGGGCGTGATAGCATCTGAACCCGTCAGATGCACTGTTCAAAACTCGTCAGTTGCAACTATATCTAAGCCCGTCAAATGCAACTGCATCTGAGCCCGTCAGATGCAACTCAAATGCACCCGTCAAATGCAGTTCCTTCTGAACCCCGTCAGAAGCAGTTCCTTCTGGACCCGTCAGAAGTAGTTCCTTCTGAATCTGGTCAGAAGTAGTTCCTTTTAGACCCGTCAGAAGCAGCTTCAGAAGTACTGAATTTGAACTCGTCAGAAGCACTGAATCTGACCCTTCATGAGGATAAAAGCTCAACCTTCAAAAGAACAAAATCTTCACGGAAATACAACAGTATAAAAAGTAATTGAATTAATAAAGAATACCGAGACCTGTGTCCGACACAGTTTCCTTAAAACAGATTCGTCCCCTCCAGTACATGCTTGGAGGTTTCGTGAACGTCTGTCTCCCAGGATACAACTGTTAAGCAGCGATAGAGGCAAGCACAACACTCCAAAGCTTCTGGCGAACTTGAACAACACGAGAACACTATCGAAAACAATGCAAATGCAGATAATTGAAATGAGGGAGAAGATTTTCGTAGTCCGTAGTTCTTGTGTCTCTTTTCGTCTGTGAAACAGAACGAGAAGCTACCTATTTATAGGCTAAGCAGGGCATTGCAGAAATAATGAATAACGGCAAATTAATTCTGCCGTTTAGAGCCGTTATGTATTTAATTTTGTAACCACAGAATTATAACAGCCGTTACTTAGTTAATACCATTAACAACACCGGTAAATAACTTAAGAACGGTTAACGGCTTGAGTTGGAAAAAAATTAAGACAGAAGGCAAAAATGGGCTTGTCGCGAGGCCTACTTTCCGATCCTGCATTCGTGTGCGCAGGTCGTGCACTCGCGCCCAAGTTTGAACTTGTCGAGCCTCCGTCGGGATCCGAGATTTGCACCCCCCTGCGCGTGCGCACGAGGCATAATACTTGTTTACAATAGTTACCACTTAAAAAGAATGTAACCACATATAAAGCACTTCAAGGCCTTCTTCATTTCCTATGTGGGACTAATGCTTTGTCACTTCCCACTTCCAACTCAAGGGTGTTCTTTGAGAAACAATTCATCATTCACTCACCTATCAAAATACCTCATATTTTCCAACAATCCCCCACATGAATGAAAATTATTTTGGTTTTGACTCTGTGATAGTGTTCAACAAATGAAACCTACATAGGATAGGTAGGTATCACCCTTTGAACATTCCCTTGTGAAAATATATTTAATTTACTAGCTGTCCAGTAGACATGATGTCCTTGAACTGTCCTGCTTTCTTAGTAAATGACCCATACACTTCACACAGGAATCATCTAAACGTTTGTTTAGTTCTCATGGGTATGTTCGTTTTGACCATGAACATCGTCCTGGTTCTGCGAGAGTTTATAAAGAATTCAGCCCTCAATAATTCTCCTTTGAAGCTGCCCCACTTCTCTCTCACATAGGTGATTACTTAATTTTGAGTAATTGGCTTACTCTACTTAAGAATCATTAAAGCGTAATTGCTATCCCTTTCCTGATAAACCCCCACAATAATCGGTTTTTCTCCACATATGTGAGGGATATCAAATCTCTATTTCTTTTATAGGAATGGTTTGAGGGATAGACCCCCACAGTGATATCATTCAGTTCATATAATTAGGTTGTCCCTTTGAACCTTGATATTGGGATCTCCAGTCAGCTAGGTTGGATTTTCCTTTATATCAACTTTTCTGTAATGGACTTTAGTTCCATTCCTATTGTTGACTTTTTAACTAACTATATGTTTAACCCTTTGGTTAGCGGATCCGCAATACTATCCTTTGACTTTACGTAGTCAATAGAGATAATTCCAGTTGAGAGTAGTTGTCTAATGGTATTGTATCTACGACGTATATGTCTAGACTTACCATTATACAATTACTTTGTGCTCTTCCAATCGCAGATTGACTATCGCAATGTATACAGATTGGTGGCATAGGTTTTTGCCATTTTGGAATATCCTCTAAGAAATGGCGTAGCCATTCAGCCTCTTCACCACATTTATCCAAAGCTATAAACTCGGATTTCATTGTGGATCTGGCTATAACAATTTGTTTACAGGATTTCCAAGATACAGCCACACCTGTTAGTGTGAAAACATATGCACTAGTAGATTTTGAGTCTTTTATATCAGATATCTAGTTTGCATCACTATATCCTTCTAATATAGATGGATACCTGGTATAGTGCAGGCCATGATTGCGAGTGTACCGTAGGTACCTGAGTACTCTCACTATTGCTTTCCAATGGTCAGCACTCGGATTGCTCGTATATCTACTCAATCTACTAACCGTATAGGCAATATCTGGTCTAGTACAACTCATTAAGTACATTAGACTTCCAATAATTCTGGAGTATTCTACTTGAGAAATACTCTCTCCTCTATTGTTAGATAGATGAAGACTAATGTCTAATGGTGTTCTAGCAATACCAGAATCATTTTTGTTGAATTTTTCAAGAATCTTGTCCACATAGTGTGACTGGTTTAAAACTAAACCTTCTGACGTTCTTGTGATCTTAATCCTTAAAATCACATCAGCAAGTCCCATATCTTTCATGTCAAATCTTGAATTCAACATATTCTTGGAAGATTTGATCATTTTGTCATTACTACCAACAATGAGTAGGTCATCTACATACATCATAGAATGACATATCCATTCTCTATCTCTTTAATGTAGACACATTTATCACATTCATTGATTTTAAAACCATTGGTAATTATTGCATTATCAAACTTTTCATGCCACTGCTTTGGCGCTTGTTTTAGACCACACAATGATTTTATCAATTTAGAGACTTTCCTTTCTTGTCCTGGAACTACAAAACCTTCAGGTTGTTCCATATAGATTTTTTCATCCAAATCACCATTTAGGAAAGCCATTTTTACATCCATTTGATGTACTTCTAGATTTCGCAATGCTGCAATTGTAAGTATCATCCTAATGGAGTTTATTCTCGTCACAGGAGAATAAGTATCAAAGTAATCTAAGCCTTCTCGTTGTCTGTATCCTTTGATTACAAGTCTGGCTTTATACTTATCAGTGGAGCCATCTGCTTTCATCTTCCTTTTAAAGATCCATTTGGACCCTAAAGGTTTACAACCAGGAGGAAGATCCACTAGCTCCCAAGTATGATTCTGCAAAATAGAATCAACTTCACTTTTTCTTGCCTCTTTCCATAGAGGTCCCTCAGAAGAACTCACAGCTTATGTATAAGTTAGTGGTTCTTTCTCTAACAAATAAGTTAGAAAATCATTTCCAAATGATTTTTACACTCGTGCTCTTTTGCTACGTCTTAGTTCATGATCTGAATCATGACTTTCATCATTCATAGTTTCATTCGTTCGTTTAGACGAACTTGAACCATCATTGGATTTATAAGGAAATACATCTTCAAAGAATGAACATTCCTAGACTTCATGATCATATTATTGTGTATTTCTAGAATCTTAGATTCATACACAAGAAATCGATATGCATTATTGTTATGTGCATAACCTATAAAGATACAGTCCACCGTTTTAGGACCTATCTTAGTTTTCTTTGGTGTTGAAACAATTACTTTAGCAAGGCACCCCTACACTCGTAAGCAATTGTAGAATGGTCTCCTACCTTTCCATAGCTCATAAGGGATTTTATCCTCTTTCTATCGATGTACCTTATTTAAAAGATAATTGTTTGACAAAATAGCTTCACCCACATATTTTGAGGTAAGCCTGAACTTAGTAACATTGTGTTCATCATTTCTTTCAATGTGCGATTTTTACGTTCAGCAACACCATTTGATTGAGGTGAATAGGGCGCAGTTACCTCATGTATAATTCCGTGTTGTGCATAGAATTCACCAATTGGTACTTCATACTCACCACCTCTATCACTTCTCAATCTCTTGATTTTCTTATCAAGTTGATTTTCAACTTCATTCTTATAGAGAATAAATTTCTCTAAAGCTTCATCTTTGCTTTTAAGCAAATACACATAGTAGTATTTAGTGCTATCATCGATAAAAGTAATAAAATATTTATTACCACCTCTTGTTTGTACGAATTTCAAATCACAAACATCACTATGAATCAATTCAAGAGGTACGGTACTTTTGTCAATCGATTGAAACGATGATTTCGTTAATTTTGTCTCAACACAAATTTCACATTTGTGTTTTGAATCAACTTGGAATTGAATGAGGGTATATGTTCCAAGTTAATTTGTGGCATCCCCCATTTGCTAGATATGAGCAAGGAAATCTGGAAAGAATTAGAGAATTGACTTTAAGAGCAAAGATTTAGAAAGTATTTGTGTTGGATTAAGCAAAGAAATCAAGATATGTCAAGGTGGCATATGCGGGAACGCGTTAGGAAATTATAATTTTGGATTTATTAAGGCTCACGTGATAATACAAGGATTGGCCGTGTACATTGAGGAACTTTATGGACAAGAATTCAAATTAGAATATTAAGGAGATCAATTGAAGAATTTCGGATCATGGCACATTGGTGGAGATATATGGGTCTGAGACCAAGTTTTTATAAAGTGGAGTTGATGAGGAAATTAGAAGAATTACCTTGGCAGTATTACATGGCCGAAAATATGAAGAGAATTGCCACCCTTGGATTTGTCTTGAGGAGCAAGGAAATCAATGAATGCCGATTGAGCAAGAGCTCGTGAAGATTATGACAAGCAAGGTTGTATGATTTAATTTACCTATCCTTGGGGAGCAAGACATTTTTGGCCATTTGGGGCAAGAACACTTGGCAAGACTAACCCATGTGCGTGAAGAGGGATTGGCCAAATGGTATTGGGAATTAGCAAGGAAAGGTGGACAATCATTGGCTAAATGTTCAATCAAGATCTTGTGATGGATAACAAACTAATAAGGATAGTGACAAGTGGCAATGCCATTCCTCATGCATGAAAAAAAATGATTTGTTGATTTCACCTAGGAATTGGCATTAGAAGCAAGCTCATCCATTGGTCAAGTGTTCCATCAAGAAATCTACCTTAGATAATAAGCTATTGGAAGGCAAGACAAGTGGCGACTATATTCTTGGTGTATGAAATTTTATTGGCCGTTGGGGACCTAGGAAATTGCGTGGGAAGCAAGGTCATCTATTGGCCTAATGTCCCATCAAAATCTACCCTAGATTTTGAACCACTAGAAGACTAGACAAGTGGCACCCAAAACCTTGTGTGCATGAAATCCTATTGGAGGAACAATCTTGGGAATGGACACTTCCTTGTTGTGACAAATGACAAATGGGGGTAATGCCAAGTGGCATGAAATTTTGAGGGGAAGGTTTCCATGCAATAGATTGTGTGACAAGTGTCACATAGAGGGCTCCCTAAGGCATGCAATAAAAGGAGCTATTCACCTTTTCATCTCCTCTTTCCCCTATTTTTGACCGAAGCTAGAGAGGGAGAGAGAGAGCTCGTGAGGTGAGAGTGAGCAAAAGAGGCCGAGAGCAAGCGACCAAGAAGGAAGAAGAACGGCGCGGCGTTGTCAAGGAAATCGAGGTGGAAACGTCGAGCTTGAGCAAGAAAAAGGCAAGGAATTCCTTCAACCTTGCTATAGGATAGATGTCTATTTTAATGTTTCCATGCAAGGAAGTTCAATCAGGTTTTTAAGGGCAATAAACTAATTCTATGGACTGTTTTAGAACAAGGACAGTTCGGTTCTGTTATAGGTGTGGAATTAATGTCGAATTGTGCTATATTATGCTTCCTTGAGCTGATTATTAGTGAACTGAGCTTAGTTGAGTTAGATACATAAATGACTGGTTAATTTAAGGAAGTTTAAATCTGGTCGTGGCTGGAAAACCGAAACTGTGTTCGGATTAGGACATGGCAGTTTTGGCGTGGACTTAGTGATTAGTCAGGATTAAATGGATTTGCTCTAGTACTAGCTTGACGGCTGAGCTTGATATGTATAAAGATGAATTCTTTGACAAAGAGATGGAAAGGAAAAGAAGGATTAAGGCTGAGTTTCAAGTAAATGAACTCATGCAAGAAGTTTGGTCGGATTGTAGAGCAAAAATAGATTATGTTCTGTTTTAGATTAAGTCTGATTTGGGCGTTAGTTTGCATGAGGAATGAGGTTGATTCGGTTGGATTTCAAGAGTTACTTGAAGGTATGAACTTGGGGAGTACAAAGATGGAAATCGTGGACTTTAGTGAAACAGAGAAAAAGGAAAAACTGAGCTGAGTTTCAATAGGTAATCTCATTCATAAATTCTGATGGTTACAATTCTCGGGTAGGGGCTATACCAAGGGGTTCAAGACAAAAATGGCTTAATCTATTTTCATGATTACTTGTTGGGTCCTTGAATAAGTGATTTGATGAAGACTCTTATTAGAATTGCGAATTAAGAGGTACGGATCTAGACTGTGCTTAATGGGTAGTGAATTTTTTCGAGATTTGTGTGATGAGAATCTGACCAAATTCCCTTCACAAAACTTGTTCGTCACGCCCTTGGCTATAACATAATTTAATTTCAGAATTTTTGAATTTGAGATGATATTTATAATCCTCTTAGAACCACACGGTCTTAACCTGTTTCTGGTGAGTTTAGCCGAGACCCCTTACAGTTCGTGAATTTACACTGATTTTTGGAGAATGATTTAGACCAACTTCCCTTCATTAAAGTTTAAGAGGACATCTTGTAATACAAAGTATAAAATTTTGGGAATTTTATGAGCTGTTTAACCCTAATAAATAGATCTATTTCTGTGAAGTTACGACCGGTTTACCAAAGGCAGATTTCCTCTAGAATGCGTGAATTACTGCAATTTTTCGAGATGGGATTAATTCGAGATTTCTTGACATCATGTTCCCCATGGTCTTAAGTACAACTTGATAAAATTTGATAATTTTAGAAGCTCATTTACTAACTTAAAATGGACAACTCACGTAACTGCGCAGTGCTGAAATTCCCTACTTAAGAACTGAGTTATGATTACTTTAGCTTGAAAAGAATGTGATTTGATTGGCTAGAACCTCGGTGACCCGAGAGCTTCAAAGAGAGGAAGTGGTAGTCTTTTGGTCTTGATGATTCATTTCTCATGTGCTCTGCTTGATTAAATTCAATGTTGTGATATTTATTTTCCATGTACTTGTCATTGTGGACATTGACATTGGTATTTTGGCTTTGCGATTGAGTTATCGCCTGTAAGAATTGAGATTGTGAATCATGACATACATGGCCAAGCATACATTGTACATGGAACGATATTGATAAGATATGTGGAGATATTTACTCTTCAGTGTACTGAATTGAGTTGACGCCCCTGTCCTGTGTGCGGGGATTTCTACGTACTTGAGGATCCTGAGCTGTGTACGTGGGAGAGTTGTACCATGCGCCGTGGATGCCCTGGAGTAGGGGTCGCAAGTCAATTGACTTGGCGATGGTGAGATGATTGAAGAGCACGTCATTCCATATTGCATTGGCATTCTCATTACCTTATATTGTTGATGCCTAATGATTTGAATTGATGTTGTTACATGCTCTTGATGCCTTGATTATATGGTTGTCCTTTTTAGTTGGTTTTAGGGAGTCTTAGGACCCCTATGGTGGGGTTGAATGTTTTTCTTGCTAGCCGTTGTGCTAACCCACGTTGTGGGAACATTTTTCAGATTGGGAGATATGACAGCTAGGCTTTAGATTGGTATCGGAGTTGGAGGCTAGGAGGGACCTGGGATGCCACATAATTAATCTACGCAATGTATCATAATTAACATGTCCGAGTCTACCATGTCATAAATTGGAGGACTCAAGCAAATAAATGGAAGGCTTATTATCTTTATTGATAATTGTCATAACATTGAACTTAAAAAGCCCATCAGTTACATATCCCTTCCCCACATACATTCCAGATTTAGACAAAATAACTTCATATGACTCGAACACCATGCAAATTCCATGCTTTTTCAACAGTGATCCGGAGACCAGATTCTTTCGAATTTCCGGCACATACAAGACATTATTCAGAGTCAGCTCTTTCCCAGAAGTCATCTTCAGAAGCACCTTCCCTTGGCCTTCAATCGCAGAAGAGGCAGAGTTTCCCATGAACACTTTCTCCCCATCAATTGATTCGAAAGTTGTGAACAGGTCCTTATTGGAGCACACGTGCCTGGTTGCCCCAGTGTCAATCCACTATTCCTTTGGATTGGACCCAATTAAGTTCACTTCAGAAATCATTGTAGAGAGGTTTATGTCTGACATGTCTTTTGTCATGTCATTCACCATATTTATCTCATGATTCTTCCTCTTTGGAAGTTTTCAATTCACAGATCTGTGACCCGTCTTGCCACAGTTGAAGCATTTCCCTAGAAACTTGTTCTTGGAAACTCCTCCTTTTGGTCCCAACTTCAGCTTGGCAACCTTCTTGTTCTTGTGGCCATGCTTATGCTCCACAACATTTTCCTTTGCTGTAGCAGGATTGAATCCTTTGCGTTCAGAGCTTCTGTTGTCTTCTTCAATTCGAAGTCTAACAATCAGCTCATCCATGTTCATTTCCTTTCGCTTGTGCTTGAGGTAGTTCTTGAAATCCTTCTACCCAAAAGGCAGTTTCTCAATAATCGCAGCCACTTGGAAGGTTTCACTCAAGTTCATTCCTTCAGCCTGAATCTCATGCAAGATCACCTGAATTTCTTGCACTTGACTGATTACAGCCTTAGAATCCACCATTTTATAATCAAGGAATCGACCGACAACAAATTCCTTTGCTCCGGCATCCTCTTTTTTATATTTCCGGTCTAAGAATTCCCATAACTCCTTTGCCGTCTTTATTGCACAATAAACATTGTACAATGAGTCATGTAATCCATTCATAACATAATTCCTACATAGGAAGTCAGAATGTTTCTAAGCCTCAACAGCATTGAAGGCTTGCTTATCAGTTTCTCCATCGGATACCTTAGGAGGTTCTTTAGTCAAGAATCTCGCAAGATTCAGTGTTGTTAAATAAAACAACATCTTCTGCTGCCACCTTTTAAAGTTCAATCCGTTGAACTTGTCAGGTTTCTCACCATGGTGGAAAGAAGGCGCAGCAGAAGCAGAAGATGATCCAGGTTGATGGACAGTAGAAGCAGAGCTTTTGGTGATGTCATCAGCAGGCACATCAACAACGTCTTTTTCAGTAGCCATTCGAATTGTAAGTGTCAAAGCGAATCTGTTTTAAGATTGTTGGAAAAAACAGTGTTAAAAATGAACAATACTATTTTATAGATATGGAGGATACTTACAATTCGAATGACAATAATAAACGTAAGCAAACTGCCTCAAATATGAAAACACTAAGTTGGCAGAAGTACAGAATCTGAGCCTTCAGAAGGAGGTTAGAAGCAAGTCAGAAGCAGAAAAGACTGAACCATCAGATGCAGGACAAAAGCAGAAGAGAGAACCATCAGATGCAGGTCAGAAGTAGAAAAACTGAACCATCAGATGCAGGTCAGAAGCAGAAAAACTGAACCATCAGATGCACTGTTCAAAACTCGTCAGATGCAACTGCATCTGAACCCGTCAGATGCACTGTTCAAAACTCGTCAATTGCAATTGCATCTGAGCCCGTCAGATGCAACTCAGATGCACCCGTCAGATGCAGTCATTTCCTAACAGACACCAACACTCCAAAGGTTGTAAGAGTGCCTTAGAAAATAACCTCCAATTGAATAGACACAACCTTTCAAAGGTTATCAGAATCCTTCGTGAACAGACGCACTGTTTTACTAGAAAATAATGGTAATTGTTGATTTATGCCAAATCTAGTCCACGTGCGTACTTACATCTTTTCGATATGGGACAAGACACCTCTTAGTTTGTTTTTGCAAACAAACCACCAACAATGAGTCCATAGGTTAGAATTTATATGGATGTGTTTTGATAATACATGTTGAATGGGGTATGAGGCGGGTGGGATTGGGGGCATAGGCACAGGTCGTTAGAATTGTATTGGATATAAATGTGTTAATTTTGGTCGGACCTTCTTTGACCAGACCTGTCTATTTGTATTAAGCTATCTAAGACACAAAATCCTCCGTGGGCGAGTGATAGAGTTAACAAAGAAGATATGAGTCTCAAAAAGCTTATGGTAAACCCAGAGGAGATTAACATGTCTTGATATTTGTATTTCTTTTCTAACGAAGGTAATCACATATTGATGTTTTCACGAAATTATTTGTCTTGAGAGTAAGTCGGTGGCCAAAGAATCTATTGACCCGCGCAACATGCGCGGAACAAACTTAGATTTTGCTATAGATACTTATTTTGTTGTCAATAAATCATTTCCCTAGCTCGAAAAATAAAAGATGATTTTCATGGCATAGGCCTTTTCCTTGAGGGGGAAAAAAAAAAACCCAGCTTTCACTCGTGAGACAAATGTTTCGTGAACAAGTCCAAATTTTCACCCAAAAGACAAACCTAGCTACCGATGGACTTTCTGTTAGATACATGAAAAAAGTTAAAGAAAATGAGTAAGAACATGAGCGTCCCATAATGAAATTCATGATGAGCTTGACAAAAAAAGAGAGGGACTCATAATTTTTTGGAGCTTAGAGTTAAGCTTATAAATTCAAATATGCCTTGTTATCGATCTAAATTAGCTACTGTAAATCTATCTCATTCGATAAATGTAAAGTGGTACACTAAAGCACTTTGGATGGATGACCGACATGTGGCTCTCTCCATGATCGACATTTATCTTCTCGTTCTTTTGAAACAGTTTTCATTTATTTTTCCACTTTAATCAAACTAAAATTTTTCCCGTTTGTTATTTTTTTTTTGGGGTCAGATTTCCCGTTTATTTTAAGAGACATATAATTCTCTCATTTTCATATTACGAAAATCTCTTATTCTCATAATGATCAAGCATACTTATAAAATTACACGCCTTTTCCGCGTGAAGGGAACCGATCCCTATTGAGCACAGCGGAATTACTCTAGATTGACAGCCCTATGATTGATCTTGAATCACTGATCGGAGAAATACATCACAGAACGGACGTACCTTGTTGTTCACAGATTAAATGCCTACAATGCAATTGAGAGAATCCGTCGCCCGTTTGACGTTCCGGAAAGGAGAAGGGAGAAATTCCATTCGTCTTCACTGTTCTTCGTTGGAAGAACGTCTATCAAACGACGTTTTTTACGAACGTGTTTATTAACACGTTGTAACTGCCCTTTGGCAGTTATCTATAATGGGTGAAGGGCTATGATAGCCTACATGGGCGGACTACGGTCCTTCCCATGCACCCTTATTTTCCAACATCTCTCACTCGCCCATGAAGGGCTATCCATAACTGTCATTTGTCCACTAAGGATCAACAACTGCCATTCACCCACGAAGGGTTAAATATAACTCTCTCTATTTTCTGCAAAGTTCATATCGACAAATAATCCGTGCGACCAGCATACTGCGAGAGCTCGTTGCCATACATCCGTTGGGAGTATATAGCAGCTCTTAAATGGCATGTTAACTCAGAGTATATTCAGTATGCAATACCCTAGATCAATCAGTCACATTTACATCATATCTCTCTTGATCTCTTCGATCTCATTGAGCGCTCAAATGCAATACATTGTATTCACAATCATAATTAACTCAAATAATCACAATTGGTCGACCTGTGAACACAAAAATTGAATGTGACATCCAAACAAATTTGATCTTCCTCTTCCCTTAAACCTCTCAATCTCAGTCCAGCTCGCTTTTCTAGAAATGTCCCATTAGGTTGAATCAATCTCATGACCATTGGTAACATCCTAAGATAGCGAACACCAAAAAGAAATAGTCGTGAGGGGACTTAATTTGAGGAACTTTTATCCTCAAGAGTCTCACACGGCTATAGAGTTGAGATCAAAACTCTTGCCAACTCTACTTGGTCGATTCATGCATACGTAATATGAAGTACGTATTACGGTATTCTCTCCTTTCCCATAGAGCGTATGTCTTTTCTTTTAATACCGTACAGATGGTAACTCAGACATACTCAATGTCTAGCTTGAGTTCACAAATCTACTCTCTTTAATAGAAACTTTCAGAACTCACATCTGGTATTAAGACAGATAAAGTGAAATGTGTGGGCTATATCACTTTTGATATTTCACTTTCGGACATAATAAATATTATGACCTCATCTTAATACTTCTGTTAAGGCGACATTAAATTTTCAAGCTTTAGCTCTCAATTATCACCTAGATAATAAGCTTGAAATCGTCTTATCTCTATTTATCACGCAGTAAATAGAGGCGATTACCTGTGTGAGTAGGATAATCTCATCTGTCCGACATACTTTATCAACATAATGCACCAAGCATTAATATGCATAAATGTCATACAATCTCATAAGCATCAATAATGATAATAAATACCATTAACTATGAACATTGGGAAATATAAATGTCTAGTACTCCCACTTTTACGCACTTCTAGAGATTTCAATATATATGGAACTAATCCTTTTGCTAACACATGACTGAGGAGAAATATCTCTAGGTACTCACTTCACAGAAGAGCTGCTATCATTCTGTGCATGTATGTGTACTGTATGTTCACATCTTTTCTTACAACCACGTCTTTCACAAAAAACGTATTGCATGTCTATTTACTTAGTCTGGCAATGGATCCTTAGTGAAAGCTCTTGTTGCTTGGCTGTCACAATCAACTAATAATTGTACTTGCAGCACTCTTAGCAACACCTCACTGATCCAAACTTCTCTAAAGCCAAACATTCTCTTATACTGTTGTTGATAACACCACGAGATCAATTTCCATCGTAGATAAGGCTATACATCTTTGCTTCTTACTATTCTAACACAAGGCGACATTTCTAAGTAAGGAAAAGCAAAGTTAAACATTTTCTTCAGTCAACATCAGCATAGCCTTCAAGGTACAAATCTCTACCTTGATAACTCAATAAAAAAATTCACCAGTACTTTTCAAATATCTCTGAATTTTCTTGACGGCAATTCAAAGCACTTGACCTGTAGTGAATTGGTATCTACACACCATTCCAGCTACATAATTAATATCAGGTCTTTTACACACATAGTGTACATTAAGCTTCGAACAACACTAGAACATGGAACACTTTCCATTTCTTTATTTTGCTTGTGGAGTCTTAGGACATATCTTCGGCTCAGACCTTCACCTCTTACAATAGGAGTATCTTTTATTTTACAATCTTGCATACGGAATCACTCAAGGACTTTATCCAAATAAGTCTCTTGTGAAAGAGATCATAATCTCTTTAAACGTATGCAGATTCATCCATATATCAAAAATTGGAACATAACCAATTCTGACTGTATCAATTAACTCCATACTACTCCAAGCAATTAGCATATCATTAACATATAATGATAAGATCACAAACTGATCTTTGGATCTTTTGATATATACACAATGATCCTCATCAATCATTAGGAAAACATATGCCACACTGGCATTACAAAAAACATATATCATTATCATGAAGACTACTTAAGGCCATATATCGATCTCAAAAGTCTATATACCTTTTGTTCTTGGCCTTCTATAACAAACCCAATAGGTTGTTTCATGCAAAAATTCTTCTTTTAATTCTCCATTGAGAATCGCAGTCTTTACATCCATTTGATGTAATCCAAGATCCATACCAATCACTTTCAGAATAAGGTGAACTGATCATACTAATTCACCATAATGCGAGCTTTATATTTCTTAATCGAGCCATCAACTTTTCGCTTTATTTTTGAGAACACACTTGCTCCCAATGGCTTTGCGTCCATTCGAAAGATCAACCAGTTCTCATACTTGATTTGATCTCATTGACTCCATCTCTTTTTCCATTGCTCATATCCATTGTTTTTTTTAACTAGGGCAAGTCCGAGCCTCATTTACATTTCTTGGCTCATTCTCTTATTCGTCAAATTGGAGATTGCACACTTAGTAAATCATTCTCTATTACGCTCCCACTCGGATCAGACAACGACGACATCTTCTTCACATCAAGTGGTTGCAATTGAGACTAATTCGAAACAAATTCCCACTTCTCACATTGCTCCCACTTGGATAAGATGTCCCAATAAAATCATTATCACTATCCAAGATTCAAACAGAGTATAATTTTCACTTATCTCGCCCTTTTCGGAAGTACATTCACTAAGAATGTGACATATTATGATTCAAATTCAGTTACACTTCCCACTTTCTTGCTCACCTATAGCACTTGCCCTTTCGAGTGCTCTTAGTATTTCACGAAAATACTCTTTTTGCCTCTAGGGCCCAATTTCCCATACCTATGGGAGGACTCATGTGTATATGAAGCATATTAAGATTTGAGCAAACTCAAATCTCATATTCGACCTGTCCACAACTCATATGGAGTAGGAGTAACTGATTTACAAGGCACACAGTTAAGTATCTAGACAGCCATCAATAAAATATCACCACAAAAGGTAATACGCACAATAGAATGTGCCATCAAAGACTTAACCATATCTATATCTATTGGAATCTATTTTCTTTGCAACTCCAATTCTATTAAGGAATTGCCTAAATAGAAAACTATTTTTCTATTCCTTTTTCATCACATAAATATCTGAACTAATCAGATAGATTTTCTTGACTTCCATCGGTGTGACGAAATAAACAACCTTATGCCTTGTTATTACATTCATTGAACCACATATGTCTGAATGGATTAATAGCAAAGGAAACTCAGCTCTTGTTCATTTTCTAAATGGTTTCTTCATTGTTATTCCCACTAGGCAATGCTTATAAATGGGCAAATTGACACTCTTAATACTGTCAAATAAGCCCTCTTTAGCTTACTTTACCTAGCCTAGCATGCCACATATTCATATCATCACAAAAGATGAAAATAGGGAATAACTATTATTCACATAATTGTACTCAACAATCTGTACATTGAAACCATCTAGAATTCTAATAACTTGTTCCTAACGACAAGTCATCACCATTATTATGAATGTCCAAATTGAAACCAAGTTTAACCAGAACTAATACGGAAGCCCAATTCCGTTGTGTTTTGGAGCACATAAACATTGGTGAGAACAATGTGCGACCATCACACATATTCAATTGGTAGGTGCCAATTACTTTGATTTTCACTTAGAAAATATTTCTCACATTTATTAAATTTGCTCATTGTGAAACTTATTAAAATTTCACTACTACATGGTCTGTGGCACTTTAGATCTATAATCCACAAAGGATAAAATTCAGTTACCAAAACTGAACTACAGACATATGTACACTCTTAAGTGTACAAAAGGGATTCTAACTTCTTTAACCCATCACAATTGTGAGTAAAGTGACCCTTTTTGCCATAGTTAAAACACTTCACTTTTGAAATATTTTTTTTTAATGACATTTTCGTTTTCCATGTCGGTTAAACTTTGATTTCTTTTCTGAAGATCTATTCCTTTACTTTTTCACTTCTCAAACCCACATTGACGTTATTGCCAGTAGCACGAAGCCCCAATTAAGTTAGAACCAGTACTCTAGTTCAAGACGGCACATAGCATCCTTAAGAGTCTTTACTCTTTATTGTGGATTTTCATAAACACATAGCTATGAGGTAAAGAACAGATTACTACTTGCATTTGCTACTCATCAAGTCAAAATGTGGTCTGCATCTAACAGTTCACTTATCATGCTTGACACAAGCCACAAAATGTTGTTTCATATTATGCCCATAAGGCATCATATATACGTCAAACCTTAAAGAGATCTGTCCCAAGTTGGTGAACAATATCTAACCAAACTTACTTTTTACTGCTTCCCACTTGACTATGACATTTTATAAATGCCTGAACTCATGCATAAAAGTATTTTCATGCTACTCAACAACATAATGCGAGTAATAGAGTTTATCCTTCTGTTCAATACAGCAAATGCAGTATTCCCATCTTCAGGTACTTTCATAATTAGGTTAAGAGGTTCTAGTGCTTTTAACTTTTCTAGCAGATACTGGATTCTCACATTTCAGTTTCATAATTTTCGCCGTCTAATTTCTATTCTAATCAGGCTTAGCTACGATATTCCAAAAAGCTAAAGCCATAATATCTGAACACAAAGTTCTATAGATATGTAATCACGATATTTTGATGCCTAACATTTATGCATCTATTTTACACTAACTAATTATGTTAATAAATAATTTCACATAAGGTCTCAAAGTCGAAAGTTCACTATGTTCCCAATCATCGTCTGAGAATCCTCGCTTGAAATTATCATTAACATAATTATTTATGTAAAATCGAGTTCACTGAAATTACTAAAATTTTCTATAACTCCCCACTCAAATAAAGATAATAATTCATACTATGATCTTGATATATTGTAATCATAGCAAAATGACATGGCATGATTTGAACTAAAGCAACAATAACATATGCATCAAATCACACTCTAATTTCATATACAAGATATGGATTATGCTATCATCAATCATTATAAGCATGTAAATCATCCTCTATAATAGAAACAATACGAATGAAAAATACTCGAAAAACAAGCAAAATACGTATATTAAGAGGGTTTATACGTATTTTATAATAATTTTTTTTTTACATTCGTCAAACATGCTCATATAGAATATCAAATCGAAGATAATTTCGATACGAACGTAATGGTACCTCGCATGCCCCAATCGGAGCTCAAACGAGCCCGTATGAGCCAGTCAAAGTTTCAGCTCATTTGGTCAACGTGTGGTCAACGGCCAAAGTTGACTTGAGGGACCAAATTGCAATTTTCAAATTCGAGGACAAAATCGCAATTTTGGCAAAGATCAAGGACTAAATTACAATTTTCAGAAAGCTCGAGGACTAAATTACAATTTCTAAAAAAAATTAGGGATCAAAATGCAATTTTGGAAAGTTGAGTTGACCGGTCAACGATCAACGAATTCCAGTCAACGGTCAATGTCCAAGGTCAACGAATGACCGGCTCGGAAATCGGGTCTTGGACCGGGCCGTCTTTTTGGGTTGCGGAATGGGACGCAAGTCCCAATATTATCCTTAATAAAATAGAAGTTTCACATTATAACAGATGCATGTGAACTGGCCCAGCCCATAAATGGGCTGGCGATGGGCAAATGGATGGCGTGGGTTCAAATCCCATGGCCAACAATTGGCTTTTTTTTTTTTTTTTTTATAGAAAAAGAAGGGCCAGCACGTGCCCTATTTGCACGCTCACCAGCACCCACGTTTCTTTTTCCCACTTTTTTTAATTAATGGAAGTTCTGTCTGCCTATTTTTTTTTTTTACATGAAAGAGGAAGCACGTGGGTTGCCCGCAGCCCGAAACTGCCTGGAATTGAGTCTTCTGCTTCGTGCGGTTCCAACGAGCAATAACAGTGAGGTTTTCTCTGTTTTTCACTGCCACACCGCCAAGTATTCGAACGCCGAATTCTCCTTCGAAAGCCCACCATAAATTGAAATTAATGGTGGGTTTTGAACATCACGTCGGCGCGACCACGTAGGTGCAAGAATCAACGAAAACGGTGAAGAAATTGGCCCGAAATCGTGCGATAAACGTTCGGACGTGGAAACCCTAATCCGCAAACTTCCTTGGCGAAAATCGTCACCGGCGAGCAACCAAACGCCGAGACACTTTAGGGCTTTCGTTCCCCATGTCGAGGTAACCCTGTTGTGCCGAAGCCAAGCGGTGATTCACCGGCTTTTGGCCGGAATCGACACTTTTCTCTCCGGCCAGAATATCCCCGAAAAAAAACGATTTGTCCAAAAAAAAATTCCACGAAATTCACCAAAATCAGATAATTTAACTATAAAATAGAAAAGATCAGAATTCAAGTTCAATTTGGCTCTGATACCAATGAAGGGAACCGATCCCTATTAAGCACAGCGGAATTACTCTAGATTGATAGCCCTATGATCGATCTTGAATCACTAATCGGAGAAATACATCACAGAACGGACGTACCTCGTTGTTCACAGATTAAATGCCTACAATGTAATTGAGAGAATCCGTCGCCCGTTTGACGTTCCGGAAAGGAGAAGGGAGAATTGCCATTCGTCTTCACTGTTCTTCGTTGGAAGAACGTCTATCAAACGACGTTTTTGACGAACGTGTTTATTAACACGTTGTAACTGCCCTTTGGCAGTTATCTATAATGGGTGAAGGGCTATGATAGCCTACATGGGCGGACTACGGTCCTTCCCATGCACCCTTATTTTCCAACACAACGTGCATAGCACGGGTCTAGAGACCAGTATAATGGTGATTTAATTATAGTGAAAACGTAGCTATTACGTCCTTTTCTTTCTTTCTCCTATTGGTTTTAGCTACATCAATAATGTCGTAGGCGTGGCCAAAGAGGACAGCAACATAAACGTCGTTTGCGGGCACATGAATGATAGTAAAATCAGATCATGTCGGACTACTCCATTCCGCCCCAAGGTAGGATCACCACCAGATGATGCCTAAAACGGAACGACTGAGCAAGCGCAGAGGAAGACTTCTTGAAGTGAAAAGGAAAGCCAACGGCTCAGCACTTTCCTAAGTCAAGGTCGCTTAACCAATTCTATTTTATTACATCAATTATTTGTGTTCACTGTCGTTACTTGTAATTTTGCGTTAGGTAAGGCCACTAGGGACCACAAGGCAACAAGCTTCAAGATTTGCTTTAGTCGACTAGCAATCATTTTCCTAATACAAATTTGAAAGGCGTCTCTAGATTCCCCATATGAACATAGGGAAATATATGAAACGACAACACTGGACGGAACATTATGTGCAAATTCATCTGGTCTTGATGACCTTAGAATGAATGCCCCATCGAAATTTAAAAAAAGAAAAGAAAAAGAAGAAGAAAGAAACGATGATCTTGTTGAAGTTCGAGGTCTTGATATACCCAACTACCTGGGAGAGTTGAGAATCGACTCATGCAATTGCATTGAAATGCTAGATCTTTCTCAATTGGATCATTTGAAAGAAAGTAAATACCAGTCGCTGCAAAAGTCTAGTTGAAATTCGATACCTTCATAGGCCAGAGTTCTTGAAAGAGTCGGATATCTCCTAGTGCAAATCCATTAAAATGCCGGACCTTTCACAATCAAATCATCTAAAGCAATTGAAGGCTTGTTCTTGTGTCATGATGTTAGTCCCTTGAAGGGCTGGACCTTTCACAGTTATATATTTTGAAGCCATTGAAGGCATGCCCTTGTGCAAGTCTTGTTGGAATTCCAGGCCATGATAAGTTAGGATATTTTCATGTGTATCCATCAAAAGGCTAGATAGCACACGAATCAATGGTATAAGGATGTTTAAAATTGGGAATATCTATTTATCATTGGGCTGGATCTTTCATAGTTCGATTGTCTGAAGCAATTACTTACTGAAGAATGCGAAAATTTATTTGAAATTCAAGGCCTTGACTAACTGAAGTTCTTGGAAGCGTTGGATATCTCATCTCATTATGCCAATCCCTTAAAATTTTGGGCCTTTCTCAATCAAAATGTTTGAAGCAAGTGATGGTTCGAAAATGCCAAAACCTTTATGAAATTCAAGGGCTTGGTACGTTGGAGTTATCGAATATCTCTTGGTGCAAGTCTCTAGAGAAGGCTGGACCTTCCGTAATCAACTCATTAGAAGCTATTTGGTGATCAACTAGTCGAAATTGGAGGCCATGGTAATCTATGTAGCTATTGAATGCTGCAAGTTGTCATTATCCAGTCGCAATGTGATCCTAGTTCTTAGAAGAGTTAGGTATCTCTTGGTGCGAGTACACTGAAAGGCTTGAACGAAGTTTATGAAGCTTTTGACTGCTTCAAATTGCAAAATCTTGTTAGAATTCATGGCCATAAAGGTGAGACTTCACTGGATGGAAGTAAATTGAGAGGCTAGATATTTCAGTTCTAATCTCTGGAGCTATCGATTGCTGGAGTTTGCCAAGATCTAGTTGAAATTAGGACTCGTCAGACTGGATTCTCAGGAGAGTTTGAATTTTTATTTTTTTTATTATTATTATGATTTTTTTTTTAAATAGGGTGCACAGACCCACCGACTATGGTGATGCGCATGGTTGCTAGTGTCCGAAATCCGCAGAATAAGAATGAATTTGTGATCTCGACCCGACAAGGGTTGCACGTGGGTTTAGTCCAGACCAATTAAAGCCCATATCTTGTTGGGCCTTGCTACTCTAAATTCATTACAACCTATTCCTTAAAAAAAAAAAAAGCCATTGACCCATATCGCCAACAAAGCCCACTCATATGTTGGCAGCAAACATTAGAACAGAGAAGATCAGACAAGCAAAAACCAGCAACTCACTCACTATCGAGCAGTGCCAGTGTGCACACCACGCAGTCCTCCTCAGTCCATGGCTTCAAAGCAGCCTTAGTCGAGCAAGAGCATGCAACAAACAAGGAATCCTCCATCTGTTGCAGATGCTTTTGACCTCATCAGGAACTGCTTTTCGCCTTTCAGAACTAATGACTCAAACATAGTTTCCACTGAGAATTACAGCGGCAGCAATCCCCATTCATTGGGTGGGGGTGGTCCCTTTCTTTCGGATATTTGTATATTGTAGCATTCCACCCAAGTTGCAACTGAACAACTTTCAAGCTTTTCTCTGATTGACACCTAAATATCGACTAATCATCTAGAAATATATTGCATAGAAAATTAAGAACAAGTCCTGGTCCCTAAAGAAAAATCAATAATTAGCTTGCATCCATCTCATAGATTAATTCCGGGCATCATAATTGGATCAGCGGCGATGAATGGACCTCAATCCGTCACGTTACAAAAAATTGAGCGAAGCCATGTGAGGGAAGTAATGGCTGAAAATTCAAGCAAAAGGACCTTAATTAGCCTAAACTGAGCTTAATTCAGCCTATTAAGAGTCTGATTAGGGTCTGATTAGGGAATGACTTGAGCCTCACAATCACTAGTCAATAATGCTTTTCTCTCATGCCTTTCTTCATTCAACATTTCCCGGGCTTGGTTAATGGAATGGCCATATTGTTCACTCTCCTTTTGAGTTCAATAGCTGTTACGCTATCAACATTCCCAAGCGGAAGTGGCTTCAACATAGCGCAGCGTCTGAATTATGCATGTTAGTTTTCTAATCAGCATTTAACAGTTTAACACCCTATTGCCACAGCACAGCCTATGCCAATCGAATTTTTCTTTCTTTCACATGTCAACTCTACCAAAGATTTCATAGAGAACTCTCTCCTAAATATCAGATCACCAGTTATATTAGCAGCGCAAAGATTAAGATCAGGTTAGCTTTTTGAGGAAAGTTTGAACTACGGACGAGCCCGAGGTTTTAGGACAAATCAAGGGGGTAAGTGGTTCATTTTCACCTCACAGTAGAAGAAGAGAGAATTTGGGATTGCAGAAGGAATTAAATGCATCATCCAGCCCACAAGGAGTAACACAAACAAAGAAAAGAACATACTGATTCCCCAAATTAGCAGAGCTTCCTTATGTAAGTAGGCGGTTTGCTCTGTGACCATCTGTTCTTGATTGGCTAGGTATGCATGCCTTTAAGGTTGAAAAACAGTACCAAGATGAGAAAAGCAGAAAGATAGCTTGACAGAAAGATAGCTTCTTTCGGTTACTTGGACAAGAGTGCTTCAACACGAAGTCTGCTACGGGACTGACAAAGAAGAGTGTTTGATCCTTCAAGAAGATGCTTCAAAAATGCAATGCCACATGTCAAGCGCGTACCGTCGTGAAACTGAAGCATCATAAAGCACTTCAACTCGCAAGAAGCTTTGTGCTCAGAGACCGCAAAATTCAGTTACACAAAGAAGCTAACTACACTCGTGCTCTGAGAACGCCCTTATTCTGTGCTGCAATGCAAACCATGGGATTCACTTAGATCGTCGAGGAGATTGTGGATGCATTTCTTGTTGTTATATGGCTCTCAGATGAGGGCCGACTCACATTCCGCAAGAAGTTGTGTCTCCGGAGCAGCTTCTGCGGATGCAGTATGAACTAAAATGGTTGAAGGTAGTTTGCATTTTGGAGGACTGTTCAAAATCATCTTTTCATAATGATCATCCCCTAGTTTACACACAGGAAGTGGAAAAAAATTGTGCAAAATGCTTTCAAACAGGCTGGGAACCATGAATGGAGATATCCAAGGACAGTATTTACCGCTTCTGCCCCTTGAAAAATTATCCACTACACTCCGGGCCTATTTGGTTCAGCATTTGGCCAAGGGACTTTGAGGAAATGTAAATACCTTTAGGCTAAAGGCCTTTTCCAAAATGCAAATAGTGTTTGGCAAAGTATTTTTTAGAAACACATTTGAAAACAACTTTGGCGTAAATATCGTTTGGTGAAAAATATACTTTGTAAAGTATTTTTACTTTTTTTATAATAAAAAAAGTGGCGACGGCGACCGGCGGCGGGAAAACAGCCGACGGAGACTGCGGCCGGCGACCGGAGGCGGTTGCTGCGGCGGCGGTCGGCCGCGGGCGGGATGCGGTAAGTGAATGTGACAAAGTTTAAAAAAAAAAAAGTTGCATTTGAAATGCAACTTCCCAAAGTACCCCACTTTGGTCTAAAGGCTTTTGGAAAGCATTTGAGATGCAATTGCATGTACCCAAAGGCTACATTCGGCAGTCAGGATATAAGTTAGGATAGGATAAAATTTATCATATCCTGTGTTTGGTTCCTACCCAGGATATGATATAACAGGATATAAGGTGGATATATCCTGGATATAATTATCCTAGGGGGGAAATAGGATAAAGGTGGATAGGATTTCTTTTGTTTATGGTATAAAAACTATTTTTCTGAATAACAAATGTGGCATCCCAGGTACCTCCTAGCCTCCAGCTCTGATACCCAAAACCTAGCTGTCAAATCTCTCAATCTGAAAAATGTTCCCACAATGGGTTAGCACGACGGCTATCAAAAAAATTCAACCCCACCATAAGGGTCCTAAAACTCCCTAAAACCAACTAAAAAGACAACCATAAAATCAAGGCATCAATAGCATGCAACAACATCAATTCAAATCATCAGGCATCAACAATATAAAGTAATAAGAATGCCAATGCAATATGGAATGACGTGCTCTTCAATCATGTCACCATCGCCAAGTCAATTGACTTGCGACCCCTACTCCAGGGCATCCACGACGCATGGTACGACTCTTCCCCGCACACAGCTCAGGATCTACGAGTACGTACAAATCCTCGCACACAGCCCAGGGGCGTCACGACGCGTGGTACGACTCTACCCAGCACACAGCTCAGGGGCGTCAACTCAATTCAGTGCACTGAAGAGTAAATATCTCCACATATCTCATCAATATCATTCCATGTACAATGCATGCTTGGCCATGTATGTCATGATTCACAATCTCAATTCTTGCAGGCGATAACTCAATCGCAAAGCCAACATACCCATGTCAATGTCCACACTGACAAGTACATGGAAAACAAATATCACAGCATTTGAATTTAATCAAGCAGAGCACATGAGAAATGAATCATCAAGACCAAAAGACTACCAGTTCCTCTCTTTGAAGCTCTCGGGTCACCGAGGTTCTAGCCAATCAAATCACATTCTTATCAAGCTAAAGTAATCATAACTCGGTTCTTAAGCAGAGAATTTCAGCATTGCGGAGTTACGCGAGTTGTCCGTTTTAAAATTAGTAAATGAGCTCCTAAAATCATTAAATTTTACCACGTTGTACTTAAGACCTTGGGGAACATTGTGTCAAGAAATCTAGAATTGAACCGGTCTAGAAAAATTGCAGTAATTCACGCATTCCAGATGAAATCTACCTTCGGTAAACCGGTCATAACTTCACAGAAATAGCTCTATTTCATAGGGTTAAACAGTTCATAAAATTCTCAAAATTGTATATGTTATAGTCCAAGATGTCCTCTTAAACTTTCATGAAGGGAAGTTGGTCTAAATCGTTCTCCAAAAATCAATGTAAATTCACGAACTGTAAGGGGTCTTGGCTAAACTCACCAGAAACAGGTTAAGCCCGTGTGGTTCTAAGGAAATTATAAATATCACCTGAAACCAAAAATTCTGAAATTAAATTACCTTATAGCCAATGATGTGATGAACAAGTTTCATGAAGGAAAGTTAGTCAGATTCTCAACGTGTAGAGCTCAACAAAATTCACAACACAGGAAGCACAATCTAGATCTAAATTCCACATATTGGGTTTCTTGACCTAAAACGTAATCCAAACTCCCTAGCATGGCGACAACACAATGAACATCTATCCTATAGCACGATTGAATGAATCTCTTGCCTCGATGAAGCATTGAACCGGCTTGAACTTGCTCGATCTCCTCCGTGCTTCTCGGGAATTCACCGACCACCTCCCTCTCTCTTGGTCTCTCTCTCACTCTCGATCTCTCGATCTCTCTCTTGGTCAAATTAGGGGAAGAGAGAAGCCCCTTGCTTAATTTCTCAAGGCCATATATATAGATGAGAAGAAGAGAGAGAGAGGATTGTGCATGTTTGACAAGTGGCGGCCATATACAAGAGGTCTAATTGCCATTCACCAAGTGTCCCAATACATGTGCTTTGCCCCTATTTTGCGCTACTTGTCCTTCAAGTTATTGCATGTTCTCCACTTGTCCTTCAAGTTATTGCATGTTCGCCACTTGTTGCATCCCCTCTTCCCTCTTGGTCAATTTTTCCTTGTTGCCCAAGATAGAAAAGGGAAAATGATCCTTATGATCAATTGCATAGTAATCCCCGTAGGCGCTTCTCATCTAGCCGTCCATTCTTAGCTCTATGTCCTCCAATTTAATTCAATGGTAATCAAGCCATATATGGTCACATTCATGTAACCAAGGTAGTAGAGATAGAGGGCTATGCGTGGCCATGTACAAGAATTCCTCAGGCGTCCATAAATGGCGTTGAATTTTCACGTTCATCTATAGTCCCAGTAAAACTGACAATTTTTCGCCGACATTTTAGTCAGTTAGACCTCATATTCTTGTTCCTCATCGTCTTACAGTCGCGTGGGAGAAAACGGAGCTCAATTTGGACTCCGGACGACTTTGAACTAGCCATTTTACTTTCGACGCGCGCTGAAACCGGAAAATACGGGCTCTCGGGTCGGGTGACGTTTTTCATGCAATTTCACATTCTAATGAAGGCCAACGAAATTCTTATGGTTCTAATCCAAATGTCCTCTTGCATGTCTTAAGAAGTTATTGACTTTGACACTTGTCTCACATCCCATGATATGAGGATTTCTCATATAAGCTTGTGCCACTTTGCACTACCTCAAGTGGTCAAATGTCCAATACAAAGGTTTGCTTATTCCCAAGGTTGCTCATCCAATCAATTTTCATGCATAAAAATTGATGATGCCATCTTGCATTACCCCCATTGGTCGAGTTCCCTTTGTGTTAAGTTCTTAGACCAAAGATTTTCATTGCATTTTCCCTAGGCAATTTCGACCAATGCCCTTTCATGCAATAGGAGACAATGCCGCCACTTGTCCTTACCCTTAATGGCCAACTATCTCTTGTAAAATCTTGATGGGACTAAGAGCCAATGATTGGCCATCTTTCATTGCTAATTCCCAATGCTATTCGACCACTAGCATTTCATGCACATGGAATGATCTTGCCAAGTGTCCTTGCCCGTATTGCTCTGAATTCCTTGCTCCCCAAGTCCATGAGAATTAATTCCATTAAGTCAAGCTTATACTAATCCTCGTAGGTTCTTGATTGATCGACTAATACCTTAATTCCTTGGTCACTAAGCTTGATCCAATGGTAGCCATAATTCTTCCAAGTTTTGGCCATGAACCAATTTCAATTTATATCCCTTAATTCCTCATCAATTGCACTTTATAATAACTTGATCTTGGAACTATAAACCTCGACTAATGTACCATAGTCCTTGAATACGAAATTCCTTAATTAATCTTCGTAATATCTCCTTAATTCCATTCTATGGGAAATTGGTCAATAGCACTCGAATTTCTATCCATCATATTCCTCAATGTACACGACCGATTCCTCACAATATCACTTGAGCCATGACAATCCAAAATTGACAAGTTCCTTGATAATTTCCTAACTCACTTTCACATATGTCACTTTGACATATCTTGGCCTCTTTGCTTAATCCAGTATAATGAGGCCCCGAATCTTTGTTATTAAAGTCAACTCTCTAATCCCTTTCGGATATCCTTGCTCATTAGAAATCTAGCAAACGGGGGATGCCACAACTTCCTCCCCCCTTATAAAAACCTCGTCCTCGAAATTTGAACTTTACTCCCTCCTTATCAAATGCAAAAATCTTTTAGTCTTTGCCTCACTAGACCTTATGGCCTTACCATGCTTCCGCTACGCATTTTGATCCCTTGTTTTATTCGATTCTCATATTCAGTGATCATAATGACTTCTTGTGGTCTTTCTAGGCCTTAACATCTCATAGCTCTCATGTAATTCCACAATGCTAACTACTCATAAATTTCACTATGACTACTCTTTTTCATTTTCATAACTTGTTATTTCTCGATGCTAATTTCACATGCCATGCTTGTGGTTCCGTTGGTTATAGTCCTCGCATAATTTACACCCACCACGATGCTACTCGATCTCTAGCTAGGTGGCTCGTAATGGTCTCAATTCTTCTTAAGGCTACCCTGATCAAATAACAGGGTCCTATTCGACTCACGTTCGGGGGCACAAGCTGACTATCACCAACACCACAAGGCACATAGGCATCGTTCATTCCCAGCATCTTGATCCACTCATCAACTTTCATTCGTCGCTCTATATGCAATGCCATGTCTTTTGGAAAATAATTGTCACTTTGAAATTCAATTTTAATGCAACATATCTTTTAAATATAGGTCTGACTTAGCCTGAAACCTAGACCCACAATGAATGGCTTGGTTCATTCCTGCCCCCATCGCCATCCTAGAAGCCTGCCAGGAGCCGCACTTTGTCCGAGCCTTCTTGCTCCGGCAATCACTCCCTGCCCTCATCAGACCGGGTCGTTACATTCCTTCCCCAAACCACACATCTACGAAGTTGAGTCCCACTCGACATGTCCCATCCTATGTCTTACGGTTTGTAGATATCCTGTCTATCTCGTCCCATACCGAGCGACAGTTTGTCAAGTTCGACAAAATAATGATATGCTCATGCATGCACATTTCTCAAAATTTCATTTTTATGCAACAAATCCGTGCAATGCATGAACGTCCTCCTTACTCTTCTCATCACTCGCTTTCATATAAACCTATCTTAAGCTGAACTTTCTAACACCATAAGTGACCATCGCACTAAAGATCAATTGCTTATGGCCAATCTATAACCTCAAGTCTGGTCGCTATTCAAGTCGAAATTATATGCATTCCATCACACTGGCCCTCAATCCAAATGTTCATCGTTCACTTCTTTGTGAACATCTTACCTTACATCTTCCAGGGCCCTCAATAAAGATCGGTAACTAAAACCTTCAAGGTACATCATCATTCAAGCCTAATTCCACCAATAACAATCGTCTCATTATAATTCTTATTCATAAGTCGAGCTTATCCATAACTCGTTTCCATGCCGACTTATCATCCAATCCAATGTCGATCACTAATTCTATAACCACAACTAATCATGTATATCGTCCAGTCCTAAATAGTGATCAATAAAAACTTCTCATCCATAGCGTAGCGTAATCACCACTAACTATGTTCGTCAATCTTAAACTCTGTCAGTGCATTCATCTTCTCTTTTACCTCAATCTTAAACCATGATTATTAATGTCAAACACCCTTCTTCATTCATGTCCATTCCAATTGGACTGGACATGCTCCTTAGAGAGCACTTTTCACCCTTTTGTTTCTTTCTACTTGGAACCAAGAGCTATTTTTATTCTTGTACTTCTTGATGATAGGTTCCCATCAGTTGTCTACAATACCATCATCAACAACCTTTATCAAAATGAGCATCTCCATTCTCTACACCGATGCATATACTCTTATCTTTCTTTATCACTTAATGGACCCTCTAGTATTCAAACCAAGTCGTTAACTGAAAAGACATTCTTGCGCTTATCAATTGTTGTAAACTCCCTCGAATAATCCAAATTTTATATCATGAACACCCCCGTCCAATACTTCATTTTCCTTTTGAGCTCTCTTAAAGGATCTTGAATCTATCGTCTTTGTCGAAGCCATTAATAAGATCAAAGTCTTTTCGCCCACAAATGACAAGCCCAATTTCGTACTTCTTTGTAAAATCCGATGCTTGTAAGGCCATCTCCTTTCCTTGAGAACCATCATCTTATTCGCCCTAGAAAATTCTTGTCCTATTCATTTGTTTCTCCCCAAAGTCTCCAATTTCACCTTGGCCTCATCTTTTAACTTGATCCGAGAGAGTCCATTACCCGTTCCTATCCATCAATGAACGAATTAGGACACAATTGTACTCATTAAGTCATTCTATCATTGCATCATTCTATCATTGCACTTATCCTTTTCTCCACTTTGACTCTAAGGTTAGAACATATCCTTTTACTTGCTTAAAGATCCACTTGGTAGTTAGGCTACCATACAACCATTATCAAACAATTTGTGACAAATATCAATCTTGTGTCCTCAGAAAATATCATTTTCCTTCATCTTGATACCCACCATAAGTTTATATTGTCTATGTCGATTTCTTTTCCATGCCAAATCGACTTCATGATCCTTTTCATCTATCCAAAATAATCATTCATATAGTTTGATTCTCACTTCGCGCCTCTGCGACCCATAATTAAATCAACAAGTTTCAATCGTTTCATGGTCTCATGTAAGTTAATCCTCCTTAATTCCATCCACTTGATGGCAAGTATGTGGGGGATGTTTCCCTTGGCTATTTGTCCTTGGCAAGCCACTTAACCTTGGTCTGTACCTCTATTGCCACTTCCTGAGGCATGACATTCTCATATCACTTCCTTGAAATCTGATTTTGCTTAGCAAGGCATAGATGGTTTACCGCTTATCAGGTAGTCCTTCCAAGAAGATTATATGCTATCTGACCAAAAGCACATATTATTCTAAGCAATTCCTTGACTTGTTTTATTGCACATGGAATTGACATCTCCTTGTCAATTAAATGAAGTATAGAACTGCATGAGTCAAGAACAATCCTCCATAGACTCAGTACTTCATCACTCCATCCGAAAATCAACTTCGATTTCCTAGACTTGCCCTTTCTGATTCCTACAAGAGTTTCTTATCCAAGATGTTGTATCAAGCTTAAACCAGACAATATTTGCAGAGTTCATCTAGGGTCGTATTTGATGATTGTATCAAGTATAAGAAGGTGAATCTTGTTGACATTAACCCACGAAATTTTCTCCAATTCAGGACCATTGGCTTCTCTTCTTATCAACTCAAAGGTATACCATTGGACGAATTAATTTTCCATTCCTTTGAGAGTGTTCCTTATGAATGTCTAAATCCATCAACCCTGATACATACCCACTTGATTGGGTTGCGAGATATAAGCTTCCAATGAAAACCAACAAATAAGACTTTTCAACCTAATGGGTTCGCAAGCACCTAGCTTACTAAACATTTTCCTCAGAAACTGTTGTCATCCAAAGTCAATTACTAAACCTTAATTCATAATTTCAAGTTCAAACCTAAGCTTGATAACCTCCACATGCTCATTTTCGAACCCATGAGTAATGATTCCACATTCACATTCATGGCCTTTAGATAGAAATCGATGTCTATCAGCCTCAATACAATGATGTAGATTCAAGCCTATAACTCCCAAGTATCCTTAACTTCATCTTTAGTCCAAAAATGTCAATCGAACAAAGTCGATTCCTTAAACCCAAAAGTGGATATATTAGACTATCCATCGAACCATGACAATGTCAGTTTATATCAGACTATCACCAATCCCTCAAGATCAACGCAAATATTCAAGCCTATAACTCTCAAGCATTCTTCACTTTATCTCATGTCCAAGGAAATCCTTCACAAAGAAGCAATACCAAAATTTCAAAAGTCGATATATTAAACTATCCATCCAATCTCACAATTCGAGCCTAATTCACAATTACTCTAGATTCATTGTCCAATGATATCGAACACAAGAAGTGATTCCATAATCCGAAAGCTGTTATATCATGCTGGCCAACAAACTCTGTCAACGTCAGTTTATAACAATACTATGACTAATCCATCAAGATCAAACACACATATTCAAGCCTATGAACCACAATTGCTAATCCTTAGCAATTTCATATCCATAATCCGTCATAAACAGGCTAACCACCAAGCTTCACATTTCAAACCTATCAGTAGAGGAATTACCCTTTCGACATAACGTCCAATTCACTTGTCAGTCACCAACAATATTTACTATTAAGTAGCAAGCTACTATCAATCAAATAACAAGCACAAGTGGTGCTTGTAAGTTCTAAACGCGTCCGTACCTACTAACTACCTCAACCACTAGCGCACCTTATCACTCCATTTAACCTAAGCTCTGATACCACCTAAAGCGGGATGTGGCATCCCAGGTACCTCCTAGCCTCCAACTCCGATACCCAAAGCATAGCTGTCAAATCTTCCAATCTGAAAAATGTTCCCACAACGTGGGTTAGCACGACGGCTAGCAAGAAAAACATTCAACCCCACCATAGGGGTCCTAAAACTCCCAAAAACCAACTAAAAAGACAACCATATAATCAAGGCATCAATAGCATGTAACAACATCAATTCAAATCATGAGGCATCAACAATATAAAGTAATGAGAATGCCAATGAAATATGGAATGGCGTGCTCTTCAATCATCTCACCATCGCCAAGTCAAATGACTTGCGACCCCTACTCCAGGGCATCCACGACGCATGGTACAACTCTCCCCCGCACACAGCTTAGGATCTACGAGTACTTACAAATCCCCGCACACAGCCCAGGGGCGTCACGACACGTGGTACAACTCTACCCCGCAAACAGCTTAGGGTCGTCAAGTCCGTACAAATCCCCACACACAGCTCAGGGGCGTCAACTCAATTCAGTGCACTGAAGAGTAAATATCTCCACATATCTCATCAATATCATTCCATGTACAATGTATGCTTGGCCATGTATGTCATGATTCACAATCTCAATTCTTGCAGGCGATAACTCAATCGCAAAGCCAACATACCAATGTCAATGTCCACAATGACAAGTACATGGAAAACAAATATCACATCATTTGAATTTAATCAAGCAGAGCACATGAGAAATGAATCATCAAGACCAAAAGACTACCAGTTCCTCTCTTTGAAGCTCTCGGGTCACCGAGGTTCTAGCCAATCAAATCACATTCTTATCAAGCTAAAGTAATCATAACTCGGTTCTTAAGCAGGGAATTTCAGCACTGCGCAGTTACGCGAGTTGTCCGTTTTAAAATTAGTAAATGAGCTCCTAAAATCATCAAATTTTACCACATTGTACTTAAGACCTTGGGGAAATCTAGAATTGATCCCATCTAGAAAAATTACAGTAATTCACGCATTCTAGATGAAATCTGCCTTCGGTAAACCGGTCGTAACTTCACAGAAATAGCTCTATTGCATAGGGTTAAACAGTTCATAAAATTCTCATATTTTTATATGTTATAGTCCAAGATATCCTCTTAAACTTTCATGAAGGGAAGTTGGTCTAAATCGTTCTCCAAAAATCAATGTAAATTCACTAACTGTAAGGGGTCTTGGCTAAACTCACCAGAAACAGGTTAAGCCCGTGTGGTTCTAAGGAAATTATAAATATCACCTCATATTAAAAAAATTCTGAAATTAAATTACGTTATAGCCAAGGATGTGATGAACAAGTTTCATGAAGGAAAGTTAGTCAGATTCCCATCGTGTAGAGCTCGACAAAATTCACAACACAGGAAGCACAATCTAGATCCGAATTCCGCAGATTGGGTTTCTTGACCTAAAACGTAATCCAAACTCCCTAGCATGGCGACAACACAATGAACGTCTATCCTATAGCAATATTGAATGAATCTCTTGCCTCGATGAAGCATTGAACCGGCTTGAACTTGCTCGATCTCATCCGTGCTTCTCGGGAATTCACCGACCAGCTCCCTCTCTCTTGGTCTCTCTCTCACTCTCGGTCTCTCTCACTCTCTCTTGATCGAATTAGGGGAAGAGAGAAGCCCCTTGCTTAATTTCTCAAGGCCATATATATAGATGAGAAGAAGAGAGAGAGAGCGGATTGTGCATGTTTGACAAGTGGTGGCCATATACAAGAGGTCTAATGGCCATTCCCCAAGTGTCACAATGCATGTGCTTTGCCCCCATTTTGCGCTACTTGTCCTTCAAGTTATTGCATGTTCTCCACTTGTCCTTCAAGTTATTGCATGTTCGCTACTTGTTGCATTCCCTCTTCCCTATTGGTCAATTTTCCTTGTTGCCCAAGATAGAAAAGGGAAAATGATCCTTATGATCAATTGCATAGTAATCCTCATAGGCTATTCTCATCTAGCCACACATACTTAGCTCTATGTCCTCCAATTTAATTCAATGGTAATCAAGCCATCTATGGTCACATTCATGTACACCAAGGTAGTAGAGATAGAGGGCTATGTGTGGCCATGTTACAAGAATTCCTCGGGCGTCCATAAACGACGTTGAATTTTCATGACCATCTATAGTCCCAGTAAAAATGACAATTTTTTGCGGAAATTTTAGTCAGTCAGACCTCATATTCTTGTTCCTCATCGTCTTACGGTCGTGTGGGAGAAAACGGAGCTCAATTTGGACTACGGACGACTTCGAACGAGCCGTTTTACTTTCGACGTACGCTGAAACCGGAAAATACGGGCTCTCGGGTCGGGTGACGTTTTTCATGCAATTTCCCATTCTAATGAAGGCCAACGAAATTCTTATGGTTCTAATCCAAATGTCCTCTTGCATGTCTTAAGAAGTTATTGACTTTGACACTTGCGGGAAGATTAAAAAGAGCAGAACATATTCGATGATAACGAGAGAGAGTACCAAGACTAGCTAGAGGGAATTGTTCGGAGTTTGCAGTTGAAACAATAAGGAACTTAGATGGAGAACAAAGAGTTGAAAGAAGTGAAGAATCACCAGTCAGATTCTTCGATACACCCGAGTTGCAGCCTCCTATGTTGGTTGCATAAGGGGGGCAAATACCAGTAATAGAGGAGGAAGAGATATGACAAGACGGATTCAACCTCTGAATCTGCTTCCGCTGTCGTGGGGTAAAACTATTTGTGTCGGGCCTGGGAGTGCTCCTAAGATCATAGAAGGAATTCATTTTCGCCGATCGGCGGTTATGGATCAATCAAAATGTATCATCTACCGCCCTTTCGTGAAAGGAAAAACCTTATAATCTAAAGCACACACTTACTTTCTAGTGTGATCAGTCGAAGCGATCTCAAAAGAGACCCTTTTTATTATCCGATTGGCGATTAACCTACGAAGCGCTCCTGCTACACGCTATGATCTTTAGTATTCCAGTTTTCCCAAAGAGCGGTGAAAGCTAGAAGGAAGGGAATGAGCTAGAAGATGCCTGATGTTTGCAAGGCAATTCAATTCCGACTGTCCTAAAAAGGTACGGAAATGAGGGAACGGATTCCCCTATCTTCCAGGGTTAATGGGCGAGTCAGGGGAGGTTGAATCCGCTTTTAGCCTTCTTGGCTTTCGATCGTGTGCAGGTGTATTTCGTCCTGGTGCCTTTCTTGGTCAGTATGCCTAGTCCGTTGCTATAAAATCCGGTACTATTGAGTCTAGCTAGGGCTATTTGAACTAAGCCGAAGCTTCATCTGAGGGGATTTGAGGAAGGAACTGACATGACATAAACTGACACTATTCAATGTCTGAAAGAGGAAGAAAAAGTGCGGCTGTTTAAAGGCATCGAGTCTCGAGAACCCATAGACCAATTGCCTTTCGTCACTGGATTTCCTGCGTTGACTGCTTTACGGATAAGGAATTACCGATCTTGTGGAATAACAGCTCTTTCTGAATGCGTAACCGCTCTTTGATAGAGGAACTTCTTGCTCTAAGACTGATACTAGGATAAGAAGTGACATTGTGCCCTATGCTACAGTTGGAGAAGAAGCTTCTACTGCTCTCGAATCTAGCTATTTATTACCGGAATGGATGTCCGAGGAAGGAACAGCAGGCAATGAATAGAAGGAATATGCCCAGTTAAGATGAGAGATAGCATAGAATCAACTACTGGTGTCGGGTGCAGATGAATAAAGAAACGAATTCCGGATCCTCCTTAATAAGAACTGCATTTCTACCGAACTCTTTTGATGCTTTCGGCCCGTTTGAAAGAGGGAGAAGACAAGATATCGATAGTTGAGGCAGCAGACGATTTCTAACTACGAGTCTGTTTGAAAGCTAACTTCATGCCCAAGCGCTGGTACAGTAGCAGCTCTTACTCTTGCAGTTGCCCTTTCCTCTACTATTAGATTAGATGTTACTTCCTTGTCCTCTTCTGATTCAACCTCCTATTACTCGTGTACAGAGTGTACAGGGCTAGGTTCTTGTCGGGATTAGTTAGTACGAATACGATGTTAGAGAATCCAAAGAAAGTGATTGACCTCTCAATGCTTTGAATAGCTATCTTTTTCGAGCTAAGCAAGCAAGTAAACGACTTGAAAGCCCTTGCTGATCAATCCCAAACTGCCGTAAGACTTTCTCACCAAGGGAAGGGGATTCGGCAAAGTCATCCGTGGCTGACACCTATTTCCTTGATTCGGTTTAGTAGGAATGGGAAGTATCTGCCCCTTGTACAAGAGCTTGAAGATGACTATTACTATAGGAAGAGGTTAGCGCTTTGGTTAACAAAACCATTAGATTAGGAAGGAAACTCTTTTTCTTTGCACTAGAGATGCAAGGAATAGAAAAGCATCCCATGTTCCCACTATGCGGTAATATAGGGACTGCCTCTCTTTCCAGAAGCAAGAGGAGCATGGGCGGCTTCGCACCTTCTCAAGCGCTACGCCCGTTGGAAGGGACCCAAGGAGCGGTAAGAATACTTGCTTTCTGTCTCGCATGGATAAGAGTCAGTTGCGTACCTGGCTTGCTTGGAGTGTGAAAATCCTTACGCGGTAGACCAATAGCAGTGGATTCAGTCCTTTCCCTTCTTTCTGACTTTCATGCCCTACTTGCCTGAGATAGAGATCAAAACAAAAGCGGAATGCCCGAAAAAGCAAAGACAGATTCAAAAGTCAAATGCACCGGCATCATTTGTTGATACTTCTCTTAAATGGACAGTGGAATTACGGTGGAAATGATCAAGTCAACCATAGTCCTGCTACTAAGACTAAGTCCTGAACCAATGCGACTAGAACCCCGTATTCGCATTCTCTTTCTCCGAATGCTTCAAGGAAGGCCTCAAGCTGATCGCAGGTGACAGAAAAAGATAGGATGCAGATTAGGGTGTGAGTTCTTTTTTTACCTCTGCATAAAGTGATTTTCTGTTCTTCCAAGAGTGGAGCTCCCGGTTCACCGTACCTACTAGAAATGTGCTCCAAACAATCCGACACGACAAGAGTTCGTTAGCGGTGGTCGGTCCTCCCAGATCTTTCCGTCAATTTCTCCTCTTATTTATATCATCTCTAAAAAGATCTCCGAAATTCGATCCACTGATTACGTATAATGATTATAATCAATCGCATCGACGGGAAAATACGGGCTCTCGGGTCGGGTGACGTTTTTCATGCAATTTCCCATTCTAATGAAGGCCAACGAAATTCTTATGGTTCTAACCCAAATGTCCTCTTGCATGTCTTAAGAAGTTATTGACTTTGACACTTGTCTCACATCCCATGATATGAGGATTTCTCATATAAGCTTGTGCCACTTTGCCTACCTCAAGTGTTCAAATGTCCAATACAAAGGTTTGCTTATTCCCAAGGTTGCTCATCCAATCAATTTTCATGCATAAAAATTGTTGATGCCATCTTGCATTACCCCCATTGGTCGAGTTCCCTTAGCTAGATTGCGTTAAGATCTTAGACCAATGATTTTCATTGCATTTTCCCTAGGCAATTTCGACCAATGCCCTTTCATGCAATAGGAGACAATGCCGCCACTTGTCCTTACCCTTAATGGTCAACTATCTCTTGTAAGATCTTGATGGGACTAAGAGCCAATGATTGGCCATCTTTCATTGCTAATTCCCAATGCTATTCGACCACTAGCATTTCATGCACATGGAATGATCTTGCCAAGTGTCCTTGCCCGTATTGCTCCGAATTCCTTGCTCCCCAAGTCCATGAGAATTAATTCCATTAAGTCAAGCTTATACTAATCCTCGTAGGTCCTTGATTGATCAACTAATACCTTAATTCCTTGGTCACTAAGCTTGATCCAATGGTAGCTATAATTCTTCCAATTTTTGGCCATGAACCAATTTCAATTTATATTCCTTAATTCCTCATCAATTGCACTTTATAATAACTTGATCTTGGAACTATAAACCTCGACCAATGTACCATAGTCCTTGAATACGAAATTCCTTAATTAATCTTCTTAATATATCCTTAATTCCATTCTATGAGAAATTGGTCAATGGAACTCGAATTTCTATCCATCATATTCCTCAATGTACATGACCGATTCCTCACAATATCACTTGGGCCATGACAATCCAAAATTGACAAGTTCCTTGATAATTTCCTAACTCACTTTCACATATGTCACTTTGACATATCTTGGCCTCTTTGCTTAATCTAGTGTAATGAGGTCCCAAATCTTTGTTATTAAAGTCAACTCTCTAATCCCTTTCGGATATCTTTGCTCATTAGAAATCTAGCAAACAGGGGATGCCACAACAAACTTTTTATATAATAAAATTAAAATAGTAATTATTTTTAAATAAATTTGAATTCTAATGTTAGAAAGAAAAATCAAAATAAAAAATAAATTTTATTTTTATTTTTTGTAAATCATATTTATAATTTGATTTCTTTCTTCATTATAATATATATATATATATATATATATATATATATATATATATAGTTTGTATATGTATACACACACACACACTTAGTATCTATGTCATTAAATAATATAAGTATAATAGTATAATTTGTTATTTAATGAAAAAATTGATTAGGAAATGATGGAAGGGAGTCAAAATAATAATAATAAATATTTATAATTAAAAAATAATAAAAATGAAGTAGAAGGAGCTAGATTTTAAGTAAATAAAATGATTTCTCTAATTCTTGATGAAAAGGAGTAATGAAATTTTTTTAAAAAATAGCATCTCCGTCTCTCTAACTCTAGTTCATGTGAAAGTTTCATCATTATTTTGTAGCTTTATAGTTTATTATAAAACTTTACGAAAATAGCGAGATAGTTGAAATTTACTCACCTTCTTAGCTTTTTGGTTCACATAAAAAATCTAAGAAAATAGAAAGAGCGTCAAACTTTTTTTACCTCCATAACCTTGTGTTTCATATTGAGGTTTAACGAATGTCGCGAAAAAGGCAAAACTTTTCAGCAAAAGTTGAATGTTTATATTTTCTTTCTTTCACTAGATTCAGTAATGAATTACAAGAGATTCTTAAATTTTTCGCTTGTGCTTTTTCAATTACATTGATATATCGTATATACCAAACAATGAATATGATATGATATATACATATCCGATTCTATTACTGCGATTCACCAAACACATGATATGATATGATAAAATCCCTGGATTTCATATCCTATCCTATCCAATCCTATCCTGATTAAAAATCCGGACGACCAAACGCAGCCAAAGTGAACAACAAAATGAACCAAACAGTATTTGCATTTAGCCAAGCGACTTTAGAGCCTCAATGCTCATCTCAAATGCTGAACCAAATAGGGCCTCTAAAGGAGGCACACCCAGCTTAGCCATAGAAGGAGAGAAATGGATAAAACACACACCAAGCTTAGTCTATTAGTGCTCGTCACGGTTATAATTAAGAGCACAAACACAAAAATAAATCACAAGCCAGGAAACAAATTTAGAATAGAAAAAAAAATTGTTTCTATGTTTTCAAGAATAGAATTAGAAAAAATCATTCATGCTCAGAAACGGTTTCTAGAACAAGCCCTAATAAAATAAAGTCTTTTAATAATGTAAACACCAAAATGCAATCTTAGTGCTTATTTATTTATTTATTTATTTACGCATCATTGTCCGAACGTGCATAAGGAATTTAAACCTTAAAAGCTGAAACATAAAAAATAGAAAAATAAGAAAAAAAAAATCTAAACCGCACGCGGGAGGGAGCCCACTTATTGTCCTCGTCCACGAGAATGTGGGGACTTAAATTGCTATTGATACAAAATTGCAATAAATGATGAAATTTCTCGAAATGGACGCCCAACACGAGTAAATAATAGACATACGTCATTCATTCCTAAAGAGAATAAATAAGCTCAGTAAAATTTCAGCCCATTACCCAGCTTGAAATGGCCCCAGAACTGGCCTCGACAATCCTAGACCGATTACGGGCAAAAGGGACAACAATGGGCCTGCTCAAAGTGGGCTCGATGCCCAATATTCCTGGGCTGCAAAGCAAGCGACTGTGGGCCAAAGGGATCGCCCGGAGAAGCCCACACGGATCGGAAAGTGGACTGGATGGTCTGGAGAGTGGGACGTCTAGCCTGTCCCCGAGCTTAAATACGACCCCCTAGGATGTGCACATGCCCGTGCAATTGTGAACGCAAGCCTGGACCGAACCGAAGCGACATTCATAATCCGATTGCTTTTATCAAACATCCGCATCAAAACAAGTCATGAATAAAGCGATCAAGACTGATTCGATGAAAGAAAGACGAGTTATAATAAGAACCACAATAGATTAGCATGAAAACTATTAAAACTCATTTCACAACGAATCGCGCCAAGTTATCGGTTTGGGATTACAGGCTCATTTTGGGGGATAAAACACTTGGATCAAACCCCAACGAATGGATAATAAGCTCATGTGAGTGAATTAATCGAAAGATGGGAGCGAGAACATCCAATGTTTCGCGTTGCGATCACTGACGATGGTGGCCGGACCTGCATGTCACTTGAGGAGACTTCGGCCAGCAACGCAAATAGCAACCAAGGTTTGCAAATTTTCTCTAGTTTTGCCCAAAGTCTTCCCTGTTCTGCCCTGTCCTTTGGCCTATGCTTATTTCCTATGTTTTTTCACGGGCTAATTCCCTAAAAAGCAACAACTTTATGTCTAATGACGATTCTGGCCTGAACTTTTTTTGTCTCATTAAAAAAGCACCAACTTCATGTCCAATGATGATTTTTACCCAAACTTTTTTTTCATTCCATGAAAAAGCACAAACTTTAACTCGAGTCTCAAATTTGCCCCATTAATTTGGAACCATTAATTGTCCAACATAGCAATTTCATGTCACCAATAAATTCACATGGCTTGTTGACATGAATTTAAGATACTATTAATTATCTTATTGGCACGGAATATGAAGTTGTTCATCCTCTTCGGAGAGAGGGTAGGGTCGGGCTTATTAAAATAAGAAAGCTTTAGTCGTGAGCTTGCCAGATCTCGTTCATGGCTTCTCTCCATGGGTGATAATACACAACTTCGAATTCCAATTAGACAGATGATGCTTACAGGTGAAATGAAGGAGACGATGAATAGGTTAATCGTGGTTCTTCAGCCAGCGGTGAAGCAGATGAACAACTTCAAATCAGTGCTAAGAAGATGATGCCTTAAATCCACATTAGCAAGTCACGTGGATTTATTGATGAGGTGAAATTGCCACGTTAGACAGTAACGGTTCCAATAATGGGTCGTGACCCATCGTCCTTCGGCTGGCCTCGCCAGCCACAGGCGAGGTCATGGTTGCCTTCACCTGCAGCTAGCGCCAGCGCGACAAATAGCGGGTGAGGCTGGCTTTACCCAAATCTAGGCTTGGTTGCCTCACCTGCAATTGCGAGTTGCCCACAGGGCGAGGGCTGCGACCCTCATCGGCAACCGGCGAGGGCTTCGTTGCTCTCGCCCAGTGGCCGGTGAGCTCTAGCAACCCTCGTCGGCTAGCTAGCGGCCACAAGCAGAAAACACACGAGATGAAGAAAGAAGGGAAAAAATAAAATAAAAAAAATCAATTAAAAATTTAGAAAATAAGTTTTTAAAAATTTAAAAATAAAAATTATTATTAAAAATTATTCATATCTGCTCCGGCTGGCCAAATAGACTGAATAGGCACAAATGCAAAATATTTAGGACTAAATTGATACAATTACAATAAGTTTAGGACTATTTTGATAATTTTCCTGATTAGATTATATCATTGTCGATGCATTCGTTCCCTGATTTTATCGAATGCAAAACAAACCCTTTGACGGATTAATGCAAGGTCATGTGTAATGGACATTTTTGCTTCGAGTGTATATGTAGTGATTGGCTTGATGTGTTTCCCTCTTTTGAGGTTATACATGTTTTGTGAATCGTTTGTGGGATTAACAAATTTAGCCTTAAATTTTTCAAATTGTGTCAATGTGATCTGCTACACATATTCTTTGACAATATGCCAATTTAATCATAAATATTTCAATTGCGCCAATATAATCCTAGACATTTAAACTACTTGTTAATCTAGTCTTAAGCCTTTTGACAATTAGTGAACTTAATCCTTCCAGCTATTTTTTTTTATTAATGTGGAGGTCAATCACCACAAAGTGGAAAGTTACATAGTTTCTTTTCTAACGAGAGAGGTATTCGACAAGGCGATCCTGTGTCAACCTCCCTTTTCACACTTGCTATGGAGATTTTCACGGGCATCTTGAATTTTCAGACTCGGCAGCCTTCAAATTTTTATGGAGATGTAAACATTCTCAGCTCTCTTATCTATTTTTTGTCGATGATGTGCTCCTCTCTGCTGAGGCAAATCTGGCTTCTATCTCCTTATTAACGGATGGCCACGATGGATTCTCTTATTGGGCTGAATTACGGCCAAATATGTCCAAGAGTGAAAATTTTTTCTCAGGAGGTTCTGAGGAACTTCGACACCAAATCTGTAATCCCCTTGGTTTCCAGGAAGGCACACTTCCATTTTGACACCTGGGTGTGCCTGTCATTGCATCAAGGCATGGGAAGGAGCATTGCAATTCCTTGGTGAACTCGATAACTGCTAGAGCACATTCTTGGTCCCTACGGTTCTTGTCCTTTGATGGTTGTTTACAGCTTATCAGGTCAGTCCTTCATGCTATACATGTCTATTGGACAAGTGTGTTCATCCTCCCAAAATTTGTGTTGTCCCGCATTGAGCTGATTCTCAGACAATTTCTATGCAAAGGGCCAGGCCTTGGTGTATGCGGTACAAAAGTCTTTTGTGATGATTTATGCCTCCTAAAGGAGGAAGGGGGCCTTGGCATTCACAAGCTTGGTGATTGTGATAGGATGACCACGCTCAAACATATTTGGATTCTCTTCACTGATAAGGAATCCTTGTGGTGCAAATTGATTTACTCTACGTTCTTGAAGAATAAGAATTTTTGGATAGCTACTAAGCCAACGTTTTGTTCTTGGGCTTGGAGGAAAATTCCAATCTCCGTTCATAATTTCAGCGTCTATTTTTATGGCCATTGGGCAATGGTCGCAATGTGTCTTTTTGGTACAATTCCTGGCACTAGAGAGGGCCTCTAAACAAGATCTTCTCAGATATGGACATCTATCGGTCAGGTGTATATGGAAAGGCCACAGTGGCAGATTTCCTCTCTTCCTCGGGTCACCCCTCACATGATATGGCAACCATTGAGTCTTGGCCTGAGCCTCTACCTTCTCTTGATCAGCGGGGCAATGATAAGTTTGTCTAGTTGGGCCATTCTTCTGGAGTCTTCTCCATTGCTTCCGCTTGGGATTATATTCGGCCTAAAGGGCAAATTGTGTCGTGGCATTCCTTCATTTGGAATCACGCTCTCGCTCCTTGACACTCTTTCCACTTATGACTGATCACGCTGAATAGATTGCCCACCCAGGTTTTTTTGCTTAATTACAATAGAATTTCAAAGACTGCTTGTACATTTTGTAGCTGCAGACTAGACTCTATTGATCATCTCTTCTTTGGTTGCCGTAATACCAGTGTCCTTGCATTATTTTGGACAACCAAATGCAATCTGGCTTGGTTCAACAGGTGCTGGCGAGACAACTTACATTGGGCCATGCAATATATTAGTGGCTAAAGTTTCTACCAAACCATTGCCCGCTTTGATTTTGGCGCTTTGTGCTAAATCATTTGGATATTCTTAAATTTGCGAGGGTGGGCCAGTGTCATCTGGCTTTACAGTTTGATGACATATATGCCGCTCGATATTCTTAAATTCGCGATCGGCTACATCCTGAGCAGGAGAGCATGGAATACCCTTTTGGAGAACGAGGTATTTCCACTAAGAAAGAGGCACCGCCACGGATTATGTATTAAGAATAAACAATACATTCTATTAATTTTGGCCAATTTCATTATGCAAACCGCCTTCACTACCAAAAAAGACTATGGAAAAGAAGAGCGAGAAGCTCAGTGGGCAACTCCTACACGGCCTTCAGCCTCCTGAAACCAGCAACCTCTTCTCTAACAAGAGCAGCTACAGGGAGCTTTCCGAGATTGCAAAGCAAGCCAAGCGATGAGCTGAGGTTGCAAGGTGAGCATGTTAATTCTCATGCGTGAATGCTTCTAAGAAAATCGAGTTATTGACTAGGAAAAGCATAGTTCCACCTACTTCACTTCCGTAACTATTTTCTTGCCTTGTAACTGAAGTTTAGAGGCCACTCCAGCATTAACAGCGTTACTTTCTCCTATACAAAGTCTAAACCATTCACTGCTAGTAGTTTCTTTTTGCTGTTTTTAAGTCCTACAACCGATGATAAGGCAACCTGAATCCGTTGTTGCAGGCTTCGCGGACTACATACTCTAAAGGGCCATGTCGAATCCGTAGTCAAGCTAAAAGGCTTGGACATCGATTCGATTCAGCAGCATTACACGTTCTGAGGGGCTTCTTGATCGAAGCAGAAGAGATCATGTCGTGAGAAATGGGAAGTAGTCTAAAGGATTATGACGACGAAGAAGCATGTGGAGCTTTTATTAGTCTATAGAACAACAGAAACCGACAGTCGCCGGCGGTCACGGTCGTAGATTTTTGCTATGACCAGTTTAATGCATGGGGGCTGCTTCTTCTTTGACAGAATGAGATTTAACTCTTCCTTTCAAAGTAGCCATGTTCAAGTCAATTAGTGAATCTTATTTGGATCATTTAATGATCATGTTTTGCTTGAAGCATAATCTTAGCGACAATTCTCGGGTGGTCTATCTGGTAAAAGAAGAGACGAGGAAAAACAAAGGCGTTTGGCATCTAGAAATGATTTTTGTTGAGTAAGTAATAGGCTCGTTTGTTTGAGGGAAAGCTGTTTTTAGGGAACTTGCTTTCTGACTTTCAGTATTTGGACGACGGATGATGTCACGGCCCAAACCCTGGGTATGCGGCATCCAAGTCAAATCGTCCCAAGGTCATAAAGGATAACGTCGCAGGTTCACCATCGACCCACGAAATTAACTACGCATGCATAAATGTGTATAACTCTCAGACAGTAAAAGAACATGGATAGAAAAGTAGGAAGTATCTCAATTCATAAAACATCATTTCATAAATGTACTCGTCTTAATCCAATTAGGATAATACACTAATCAGCTTCATACTTCGAGACGGGGTAAGGTCGCGTCAATCTACTCCAAAAGAACCAACGGCTCCAAGCCTATGAACTTGATCACTTCGATCCTGAAAAATGTTCTCACGAAGAGGTGAGATATAAATCTCAGTGAGTCAACGCCTAAGCCTCGGCTAGGGCGATGATTCATTTAGACATCCTAACAACCAAGCACATATCACAAGATATATAGCTCAATCACAAGCAAAGTATCACAATCAGTTGGCATACTCAGGACATCACGCGTAGTCCAATTATTAACGGCCATTTGGCCCTGTGCACATGTCTGGTGTGGCATGACACTACGTCTGGCAGTGTCTACTGGCATAACTATGTATCATCCCGTACTTCCGGCGACGGCATCTAATAGTCCATAAGATTCGTACGGCTGGCACGACACGACACTATCAGAAATTCCTATAGGGCTTCGGTCCATCACAAGCTGTGATCGGCATCTAATAAGTCATGAAAATCCGTACGTCTGGTACGACATGAGCTTACTAGAGAATCATACGGCCGGCACGATTCAAATATGACCATTCAAATACATTTAATAGTTGGCCAGTTTATAGTTCCGCATTTAATCGAATGCCCATAAACCATACTTGCAACTCATCCCAAGGCCAATACCATAATATAACATATACTGGATGCCGTACATGGTCATATGAATACATGATAATATGCCTCGGACATTTTCAATAAACATGGGGTCATTAACCCCAAATCGATTATCAAATCAATCAATAATCAAGCAAGGCAGTTAATCATATAACCAAACTGGATACTAAATCCAAAAACTCCATTCATGTTACCACTACGACCAATCGATTCACCAATAACAAACCATCAAGTCTAATGAGCCAATTCGATCATATCCAATTAAATATGATTCATACGATAAATTTGAACATAGCCAACTCAATTAACCAATTGATCAATTGCTCGTTTATAACTTATCCCAAACTCGCAATCAAGCAATGACAATCACCCAATCAAGTCATCCAATCATAAATAACGACGGATTCCTAAATAGCCAAACAAACTTATCAAATTAGGGCCATTTAACCTAAATCAGGTTTCTAGCCTAAATCGGCCCCAATTAATCTATTTAGGCATCCTAATAATTTAGCTAACTAATCCGAACGTAATGAACAACCTAACCAAGAATTAGAGGTCAACTCATAGTTGATTACTCGAGGCGAGTTCGACGGGGATCTTCGAAAACCTTCGAGTGAGAACTTGGAACTTACGGGCCAATTTCTCGGACAAGGGCCCAATTTCTGGGCCACAGGCCCTGACATGCGGGCACACCGGCTCGGACATGACCCAGCCCGATACAGGGCACGGCCAGGCCTGAAATAGGGCACGACCCAAACTGGAATAGGCCACCAGGGCTGTTCTCTGGTGGTTCCCGAGCTGTGAGGTAGTTGGCCTGAGCTGGGGAGCTCACGTAGTGGCTGAGGATGGCTGCTCGGTGGTCAGAGGTGGTCGGTAGCCAGCTGGGGTGGTCAGAACAGTGACCGACTACCACGAATAGATGTAGGAACAGCAACAAAAATAGGGGCTGCAAAATAGGGGAGGCAGAACAGCTCGAGTTTGGGGTTGTTTGGGCCTCCACTGGTGTCGAGGCTTCGCGTGACTGACGATGGAGGTTGGTAGGGGTCTAAGGGTCGTGTTAATGGTCGAATATGGGTGGAGGAAGGCGACAGAGTGGCGAGGACCAGACTCGAACAGAACCGACCAAAATAGGGACGAAAATAGGACAGGGTTTGGACTTCCGGCTGTTTGGGGTTCTCCGGCGGTTCTATGGTGGTTTCAGGCGGTGTAGGGCTGTCGGAGGGGTCGTAAGGGATGGTGTGGTGATGGTGGTAGGCGGCGGTGGTAGCTGAGAAGCGTTAGACAGGGCTGTACAGTTGCTCGAGTAGACCGGTTCAAACAGAACTAAAACAGGGCAGCAGCTGGCTTCTTGCTTCTCCGGCGATTTTCCGGCAGCTTCGATGGTGAGACAGTGGCTCGACAGGGCTGAGGATAATTGGGGGAGGTCAGAGGATGATAGAGGCAGTGGCTGAAAAAGACCAAGAGAGAGATGGAGAAAGATGAGAGAACGTGAGAGATGTACATGGAGGGAGAGAGAGTCTGTTGAGAGAGAGAAATATTGTGGGCTGAAGAGATGAGGTACGGCCCACACTTATCATGAATTTTGTCTTGGCATCCATGAAATCCTAGGGGTAAAAATCGTAATTTCACATCTAGGCTAGGGGCATTTTGGTAATTTGACATTCAAGGGCAAATTGGACAATTGGCTATCCAATCGAGAGTAATTTGGGCTTCTCGGGGGTCGGCTCGATCTAATCGAGGCTCAAGCTCGGGAAATTTTAATTCTGAATCGAATTGACTACTCGATCGAATCCTAATCCAATTCGATTGGTGATTGGAGAAATTTCCAATTTCTGATACCTAATCCCTCGAAATTCAATTTCATGCCATAAACTAAAATCCAATGGCACTCCCTAATCTAGGTTCTATTATCTTACAGGTGCCCAAAATTCAGGGCGTCACAGATTACTAATCGATCTATGAAAATCATATTCCATGAACAGAAAATAATAAGCTTGGATGGGGAAAATAACGTCCCTTTCTGACAAGAAAGAAATCACGTTTCTAACCCATCAACCAATATATATTAACTACTTTCCTTGAAAATGATTTTTATGAAAATTATATTTCTTCATCACAAAATAGTCGGTGAAAGAAACGTACCAACTAAATGTTATGAATTCGCTGCCCGTGAATCGAGGCATTTCTCTTTTTCTTTATGCCTGCAATCGAAGGATTGTTTAGCTAAAATGACAAATGGAGGGCTTTACAATAGTGTTTTTGGGAGGTAAACATACATAGTAAGTATAGAAACTAATTTGAACATGAAATGCTTCCTAACAGTTAATTGTTTATAAGTAAATTGAAAGACACATTATTTGCATGAATATTGAAGTAATATGTACAGACGCAACTCTTGTATGAATGGACATTCTATTAGCATGAAAGGTTGTGACTTTTGACCAAATTACACCACTTACTAATTAATTTTAGAGTACAATAATTGATGATATTAAAAACACAGCAATAAATTGAGCGAAAAGTTTGAGTTGAAATGTTGTGCCCTCATAGATGGTAATAAGAGAAAGAAAATGTTGAAAACACATTCGTTTTTTTATACATAGTTGATATTTTGCACACTCGAATAAGCTCTTCAATATTCTGTAGAACATATGAGTATGAGAAAAGAAATTTTCATTTGAAAATAGGAAGTAAAACAATTTCTAAGTTCCGAAAGGACGATAGCACTATTAGATGAATCTTATAGAAAATCAATAAATTTTATGGATTGTTGACACCTAAATTTTAATTTTCTAGAAAATTCATTTATAACATAAAATGAGGGTTATTCGTAACTCTCGCAAAAAAAAAAAATTTCTCATGCATTACATATTTATTTTCTGTCGGTCACGTTATTTGAATTAGGATCAAAGGCGAGTCAATTGAGCATAATTTAATTTTCGACCACAAGAGAAGATGGCCAAATTTTTATGGGTTCGGGCTTCATTTGAATTTAATTCAGTTAAATTTAGGGCTTTTAAATAGAAGGCTTTTAATAAATTATCCGATTAATTAATTAAAGCCCAAATAAGTTCTAAATTCGCGTAGGTGAGCCCATAAATTGGTGATTTTCGGCCAAGCCTTTATGCTTCCCTTGAATGGCCAAATTTTTTTATGATGAAGCCCTTGATGTTCAGATTTTAATCCCACGGCTATTATCCTATCAAAACTTTCTTTACCCGACGGCCAGGATCGAATCTTACGTTCTGCCCTAGTTTTCTTTATATATATTCCTTTATACCAAAGGGGATTAGGGGGATTCATTTTTTTCACAGTTCACATCCAAAAAAAGGATACGACCAGAGACATTGAGAAAAGGAGAGAAAGAGAGAAAAACAAATAGGAGCGATTCTCATTTTTTCAATCGCTGGTCGCCGGTTCTTTTCGAGTTTCCGGTCGATTGGACCGTTAGATCGAGCTCATTTTTTGTGTCCAAGGTCCACATAATCCCTTCTTCATCTCCACCGTTAGGATCTTTGAAACGAGTTCTCCTGGTGGTTGAACAACAGCTCAATCAGTGGCTGTTCCTGGCCGTGGGTACTGTTCATCCGCCGGTTGTTCTTGCGTTTCCGGCAGATTGAACCGTTGGATCGAGCTCATTTTTTTTTCAAGGTCCACATAATCCCTTCTTAATCTCCACCGTTCGGATCTTTGAAAGGGGCTCTCCTGGTGATTTAATAACAGGTCGATCATAAACCATTCCAGGCGCAGACTCTATTCACCCGCCGGCACTTCCTGCGTTTCCAGCCGATTGGACCGTTGGATCGAGCTTATTTTTTGTGTCCAAGGTCATATCAAACACTGCTTCATCTTCACCGTTTGGATCTTTCATGGAGGCCCCTGGCTATTCGGTCTGATTGCTTTGGAAAGTCAATTTTTCGAGGTACAGTCCTTATTTTCCCGAAAAAATTTGTCTGCATAATTTGTGTGATTAATTGGTGACATTGATTTTCGGTTATGTTCATACATGGTTATTACTGATTTTGAGGATGAGACAAATGCATAAAATTCTGTACACATTCTTCAGCATTAGATATATTTGACATGTCTTGTGATTTGAATTTGAAATAATCTGAACCTCAATTGTATCCATGAATTTTGTCAAGAAAATTTCAGATATAGCTAATTTGACCTATCACCGTTTAGGTTTGATTTGTTGTCTCCGAATAAAAAAATCATTCCTTAATTCGAAATCTGAGATATGAATTTTTTAGAAACATTCGAAAATATGGTAGTTCGGGACGTTGATAGTTATGATTCTGATTGAATGATTGATTGACAGACTGTTTGATTGATTGTCTAATTAATTGATTGATTGATTGATTGTTTGATTGATGACTAACGGCTTGATTGATTGTTTAATTATTTGATTGATCAATTGACTGATTGATTGATTTTTACCATGTCTAGAAAATTAATTGCCGAGAATAGGATAGTTTCTTTCTCTTAAAAAAATGCAAAAAAATAAAAAATAATTGCACGCCAGCTTGCCACGTCATCTTGCCATGTCATTCGTACACGTCATCCATGCATAAATGCCACGTCATTTAGCCACGTCATCTTGCAATGTCATTTTACGACGTCATTTAGTCATGTCATCTTGCCATGTCATTTTGCTACGTCATCTTGCCATGTCATCTTGCCACGTCATTTTTTATGACATTTTTCCACGTCATTATCTATGTCATCTTGCCATGTCATGTCATCTCACGTGTCATGTAGTTAGGTTGCATCAGCATCATAAAGAAAAATGATAAAAAAGACAAAAAATCTGCTCATTACCTCATCATAATTTTCGAAGATTACATACATGCATCACTCAGTTTCTTGAGAATCCCATGCATTGCATTATCATTCACATGTCTCATTATCGCATGTCTATATTGCGTTGAGTTTTTCCATGACATTTTGGACGTCATTAGTCTCAGATTTAGGATATTCTCATGTTAAGTTTGGTCCAATGGCATGAGCGGATCGCATAGGTTAAGCGTCGCATGCCACCTAGGATAGTTATAAATTTTCGCACGTTACATATAGTCTTTGCATGTTTACATTTTTTAATTGCATGACCATTTATATGTTGCTTTGAATGTCGCATTGAGTCGATACCACTCCTGCATGCTTGATTTAATCATATAAATTCGGCACATAGGGTAATCGCATTTTAATTATGCATGGTTCGCATGTCACCTCGTCATTTAGATTGGTTCATATCATTGCATTCATATCGCATTGCATTTATAAAAAGTGAAAATTAAAAAAAGAATTATTGTTTTTGAGCTTCAAATTGATTCAATCTGAGTCGCCGATTTTAGGACATCCCACATGGAATTAAGGTACCGAAAGGGCATTAGTTTTAATTAACTAGTGTAATCAAGTCCCCGAATCCATAATCTCTGGTTCGTAGGAATAAAATAGTTCTCCCGCTATTTTATTTAGGTTTCTAATCAACCTACCAAAAATGATTAGTGGCGACTCCAAATTCTAAGTCATTTCGATAAAATTTAAGTTGCGATTTGGTAGGGCTTGAGAGAGTCCGTATTAAGTTAGTTAGTTCATTTGATTAACCTAATAATCCATTAACCTAATAATTTTTTTAGGTCGCGACATGGATTACCAAAGAAAATCTTAAACCTATTGTACGAATACAATTTCAATTTGCCTAATTTAATCCTAAATATTTTGATGATTTTCCAAAGTAGTCATTCCGACCAAGTTCGACTGAAATCCTTGATCTGGACGCTAGTTATTCTGTGCGGCAAAATCGGCGTTGACGTAGGCAATTTTTTCAAAATTTTTTAAAATTTTAAAGAATTTTTTGTATAAACTTTTTTTTCTTCTCTTTTTTACTTTCCTTTTTTTTTCACTATGGCAGACGACTGTAGCTGGAGCTCCCCACCATAGTGAAAAGAAAAGGGAAAGAATGAAAAAAAAGATAAGAATATATTTAAAAAATTAAAAAATTGAAAAAAATTGTTGACGTCAAACGCCTGTCGTACCACGTAGGATGGTCGACGTCCATGCCAGCATGTCCTAATAAAATTGCTCGGAAGGATTATATTGGCAATTTGTCGAAAGGTTGAGTACTAAATTAGCCAAATTGAAATGTTTATGATGAAATTGTTATTCGTATGATAGATTTAAGACCTTTTTGATAATTTTCATAGAAATATTTACTACCCTTATAATTAGAAAGAAAATTGCCTATGAGCAACATAAATTTATACTAAGAATCTCTTTTAAGAAGATCATAATTAATTTAAATGTTATAAGAATAAGAAAGTAAACTTTTAACGTGTTATATAATCCAAGCCAAGCTAAAGTATTAACAATTGGCAATTATAACCATCCTGTTGATATTAACATACGTAATATGTAGGGAGAAGATGCAAATTTACTCGCAGGACAGTGGATGTTGATAAAATTTCATATTATTTATGGTCATCAATAATACGTGTCAGAAATTATTTATTTGAAGAAAAAACAATTTCCATTCTTTTATTTTGGAGAAGCATCCAATTTAAAGTAGGAAATTAGATTAATTATAGAATATAGGCCTTGTTGAAAATAAAATTCACAAAGGAAAGATATTGCATTCTCTAAAGAAGGGAAAAGAAAGATGGAAACATTGGAGAAGAAATAATTCCAGTTACTAGGAAGTCCGAACAATGAAATTTAGAACGTACCTCGGCCGAAGTTTTCTAGGGAGCTCGACCGCTAGAGGCTATGTTCTTGCAATGATGAATATTGCGTGTTCTCAGCTTCTCCAAGTTTGACAAATCTGGCCTAGAAGGGAATCACAGTATGAGACGATCAATGTTCTCAGGGATGTCAAGCATTCGAGGCCGTCTAGCGTTACCAGCTCGAAGTGAGAGATAGACAAGGCTTCCAAGGATGAGAGGTTCCAGTGTCCTTGGATTTCCACTCCCGAACATAGAGAGAAGCTCCAATCCAGATAAGAACTCGAGATGCCCAAGTTATGGCAATGTTCTCAAGGATTTGCAGTGTTGGAGGGTCAGCTTTTCCAAACATTTTGGGAGTTTGGGGAGACATTGCAGGTGTGGACAATGAAGATCAAGCTTCCTTCGCTGCGAAAGAGCTCCCATTTCTTCCGGTAGTGTAGTGAAGCCTGAGAGGCGCAATGTCAAGGTCTCAACTTCTTCCACTTTGTCAATGCCGGAAAGGCTGAGCGGTTTCGCCATCGAAGATTCATCTGCGCCAAGAGATGCCGCCTCCTCCTCCTCCTCCTCCTCCAGATAATTGGCAAGGTTCAATTCTTTGAGATTGGTCAGATTTGAAATATCCAAAGACTTGAGTTTACTCGACCCATTAGTCAGACGCAAAGTGGCTAAACTAGAGGGAAGCAGAGGAAGCTTCTGGAGATTGTCGCTGTTGGGAAAATAACTTCGTATGGGATTAACAACAGAATCAGACTTTGAGGCGTGTAAGACACTTTCTTTAAGGATTTATTTGCCCCGCAAGGTTGCTAATGGTCTCGGCAAATATCCTTCAGGATACAACAAAGTCTCACGAGAATAGCAGATAGCAATTCTGATAAATCTCCAGGATCTCTCAAGGGAAACAATCGGAAACGATGGCTGTGTATCTTTTGAGAAAACGAAAAAACTTGAAGTTCAGAAGCAATATCAGAAAATTGAACAAATCACTCAATATATAAAACTTGAAAGAAGACAACACTTCATGTCTCAAACAGTACCATTCAATCACAACTATTCGTTTCCAAAAGTTGTTAATTTCAGACACCACTTCATGTCTGAAGTGCAGTTGATTTGGACACAACTCTTCGTTGTCCAAAATTAGTTTATTCGGACACAACTTTTCATTGTCCGAAAAACTGCCACTTCTGAAAAATTGCAACTCTTGGACATAAACAGTTAATTGAATTTCGAAAAAATTAAATCCAACAATTGCAACGCCTACGTGAAACAGTCGCACTGTTTCGGTTGTAATCAAAAAATTATTTTAATTATAAATTCGAAAAGTAAAAATAAATTGATCGTTGATTAGTGCCATTAATTACTCGCGACCGCGCAAGCGTGCTAAGTGCTAAGTGCGCCTAATAATCGCGCCAAAATCGCGCAATTACACGCGCACCCGCACGAGGGTATGGTGGGGACTAGCCCATTTACCCATTTCTCTTTATTTGAAAAGCTATAACAGCCTTCCAATTAATAAAGAGACTTTCTCTCTCCCTTGCATCCTATGTGGGATACAAAAAAGGCACTATTTTGTTTTGTTTTTCAAACAAACAACAACAATCCCCCACTTTGTTTGTAAAACAAATTTGTAAAATAAAATTTCTCAAAAATGCAGCCAAAATTTCCATGAGATCAATATACATACGTGAAGGTCTCTTTCGAGTTAAACCTTCATTTAGTGCAAGTATCTCAAAACTCTATCAGAGTGACAAATAGCTGTTGGCTTTAAATTTGCTACTCTATATAATAGAATCGGACATACCGCACATATACGAATCTCTTGTCTCAACGAGAAGTTCATATTTACTCAGCACTATTATGGCCTTGTGCTTGTACCTGTTTCATGAGCTCTCTAGAAAGCAACCCCAACTTTCGTAAGAAGCTGCACCACTTCTAAGCCCATATAGGTGAAGTATTACCACGTGTTTCTGTTACTAACAAACACGTTACTAAATCGTATTATACTTCATTAAGAGTATAACTCAGCCTCTTAACTGTAACAGACAATACTGACTTCTCATGTCCGGGCTAATGCCAGTATAAAACAATCACTTTCAGTAATTTGTTTTTACCCATTAAACCTTGTAACTAGTGATATGCTAGCATTAGGTCGGGTTACCATTACTGGTGATTTTAAGTAAAGGGTTTCAGCCCCATTTCATTTGAAGTCACCTTTACCACATCTCTTGATAGAGCCTTTGTAAAGGGATCGGCTAGATTCTTACTTGACCTCACGTAAACAATTGTTAGGGTACCATTCTGAATCAATTGTTTCACGTACTCATGTCTAAGACTGATATGTCTAGACTTTCCATTATAAGTGCTACTATAAGCTCTTGCTAACGTAGCCTGACTATCACAATGAATAGAAATAGGAGGCATAGGATTGGGCCATAGTTTAATGTCCAACAGCAAATTTCTAATCCACTCAGCCTCTTTTCCAGTTGCCGCTAAAGCAATAAATTCCGATTCCATAGTTGAGTGAGTTATGCATGTCTGTTTCTTGCTCGCCCAAGATACAGCACATCCACCTAAAGTAAAGATCCATCCAGAAGTGGAATATTTATCTCCCACACTAGAAATCCAACTGGCATCGGTGTATCCTTCTAATACAGCCGGATAATTATTATAGAACAATCCCAAATTTTTAGTTCTCTTAAGATAACCAAAAATTCTGGTAATGGCATTCCAATGTTCTATACTTGGATTACTAGTATATCTACTCAACTTACATACGGAAAAAGCAATATCAGGTCTAGTACAATGCATCGCATACATTAAAGACCCTATAGCACTAGCATATTCAAGTTGTGCTATTGCTCTACCAGTATTTTAATTTAATTTATTACTGGGATCAAACGGAGTAGTTTCTTCTTTGAAACCAAGATGTTTAAATTTACTTAACATTTTCTCAATATAATGACATTGGTTCAAAGAATAACCCCCACTATGTTTTTTAACTTTGATACCTAAGATAGTATCTACTTCTCCCAAATCTTTCATTTTAAAATTTGAAGTTAGATACTTCTTAGTCTCAGTGATTCCAGTCATATTAGTTCCAAAGATAAGCATATCATCAACGTATAGACAAACTAGAACACCATAGTCTTTAGTGAATTTAGAATAAATACACTTATCAGCACTATTATGCTTTAAACCATTGGATAATATGACTGAATCAAATTTCTCATGCCGCTGCTTCGGTGCTTGCTTAAGCCCATAAAGAGATTTAATCAACTTACATACTTTCTCCTCATTTCCAGGAAGAACAAAACCCTCTGGTTGTTCCAAGTAAATTTCCTCATTTAAATCTCCATTTAAGAAGGCAGTTTTGACATCCATTTGATGAACACAGAGATCGTAAATGGATGCTAGAGAAAAAAGAATTCGAATAGATGTTATACGTGCTACAGGAGCATAAGTATCAAAATAATCTATTCCTTCTTTTTGTCTATATCCCTTAGCCACTAACCTAGCCTTAAAGGCTTGGATGGTACCATCAGAATTGTATTTTCTTCTAAATACCCATTTGCACCCAATTGGTTTAGATCCTCTTGGTAAGTCTGCTAATACCCAGGTATTGTTGGACATGATCGAGTCCATTTCATCATCTATAGCTTCTTTCCAAAAGGAAGCATCTCTAGAAGACATAGCATCACTAAAACTTTTAGGATCGTCTTCTAAATTTAATACTAAAGGGTATTTATTTACCACTTTATTGTCTCTGTCTCCTTCAACGAGGAAAACATGGGTAATAAAGTTTGGACCAAAATCCTTTGATTTTCTTGCTCTAGTACTTCTCCTTGGTTCAATCACGTCATCAGAATCATTTGTTATTTTCTTATGAGAATCTATGTATGTTTCTATAGGTTCTGAATTATTCGTATCTTGCGTTTGAGCATTATTCTCAAAATTTTCAGAATCCGTAGAACATTTATTCTCAAAGAACTCGACATCTCTTGATTCTACAATGACATTTGAATCTAAATCAAGAAGCCTATATGCTTTTCTATTTTCAGCATACCCAAGAAATACACTTTTCATGGCTCTAGGACCAAGTTTTGTTCTCTTAGGATCTGGTACTCGGTAGTATGCCAAACACCCCCACACTTTAAGATGTGACAAGTTCGGTTTTCTACCTTTCCAAACTTCATATGGACTAATGTTATTTTTCTTGGATGGTATTCTGTTATGAATATAACATGCAGCAAGCAATGCTTCACCCCATAAATTAATTGGTAGCTTTGAATTAGAAAGCATACAATTAATCATTTCTCCAAGAGATCTATTTTTTCTTTCAGCCAAACCATTCTGCTGTGGAGTATATGGTGCTGAAGTTTGATGAATAATACCATGTTCTTCACAAAAGGCTGAAAAATTATTTAGGAAATATTCTCTGCCTCTATCTGAACGTAGAACTTTAATTTTCCTTTCTAATTGATTTTCCACTTCAGCCTTATATTTCTTAAACATAGTAAACGCCTCATCTTTTGATCTTAGGAGATAGACATATAAATATCTACTGCAGTCATCCACAAAGGTAATGAAATACCTTTTACCACCACGTGTTAACATGCCATTGAATTCACATATATCGCTATGTACCAAATCTAATAAATTCGAATTTCTATTAACACTAGGAAATGGTCTTTTTGTCAACTTAGACTTAGCACAGATTTCACATTTGTCTAATTCACCATCAAAACTTATCAAATCTGATTTTTTCATATTCTTTAAATAACGAAAATTTAAATGTGCTAATCTACTATGCCATAAATGAGGGGTATCAACAACATAAGCAGAAGAGACGATATTATTATTGATACTTAGTTGATACATGCCTTCATTGGAGTAACCATTTCCCACAAACAGCCCATTCTTCGACAGGATAACCTTGTCGGACTCAAATAAAACCCGAAATCCCCTCTTACAAAGCAAATCAACAGAAATCAGATTTCTCTTGATTTCGGGTACAAATAGTACATTAACAAGGTAAACCTTCTTTCCAGAAGTAAAGTCTAAAGCAATTGTGCCTTTGCCAGCGACCTTTGCAAGAACTTTATTTGCCATCTCGACCTCTTGGAGATGAGCTTCAACAGTTTCTTCGAAGTGTCTGAACATTGATCGATCCTTGCATATGTGCACTGTTGCACCAGAATCTATCCACCAAGAAGATTCGACAGAAGCAGAATTAATCTCAGAAATCATGGCCACAGAATCCTTAACTTCATCAGAAATGTCCAAGTTCGAAAACTTGGTTGAAACCATGGCCACGTAGTTCTCTTCAACCATATTTGCATCTGCCTTAACTGTTGAAGTGTTCTTGTCCTTGAATGTACTCTTGTGGTGCCTGCACTCCTTTGCATAGTGACCCTCCTTGCCACAAACAAAGCAACTACCATTTTTCTTCTTCTGTGGCTTCTTAAAATTCTGCCCTCTCTTGCGTTTCAAATTCTGGTGGGTTTTGGATTGAAATCCATTTCCCTCCACAGCATTTACTTTGGTATCATACGAAACAGATTTATCACGTAAACGTGACTCTTCCTCAATGCGAAGATGTTTCTGAATTTGTTCCAAAGTGATATCCTCAGATTTATGCAGCATTCTTTTTCCATAATCTTTCCAACTCGGAGGCAATTTTGCTATAATTGCCCCAACTTGAAAAGATTCAGGAATTTCTATCTTGAGAGCACGAATTTTATTGACCAGTACTTGCAATTCGTGGACTTGCTCCAACAGGGGTTTAGAATCAATGAACTTGAAGTCAAAATACTTAGCGATCAGATATTTGTTCGTACCTTGCTCTTCTGCTTTATACTTGAAGTCGAGCGCGTTCCATATTTCTCTAGCAGATTTCATCTCAGTGAACAAGTCATAGAGACGATCGGATAACGTGTTCAATATGTGGCCTCGACAAAGCAATTCGTCCTCTTCACGTTTCTTCCTCTCCTTGTTGACTCTCTCAACATCTTGTGCACTAGGCTCTCCTCCTGCAGTGGTAGGCACTGGATCCTCTATGGGCATCAAATCGGGGTCGAGGATATAGGATATCTTCAGGGCAGTGAGGAGAAACATCATATTGTCTTTCCAACGAGCGAAGTTGTTGCCATCGAATCGGTCCAGTTTCACCATGTCCTGGTTCATGACTTTGATGGATTCTGACTCCATTGTTGTGCGAATAAATCCTTAAAATTGTTGGGAAAATAACTTCGTATGTGATTAACAACAGAATCAGACTTTGAGGCGTGTAAGACACTTTCTTTAAGGATTTATTTGCCCCACAAGGTTGCTAATGGTCTCGGCAAATATCCTTCAGGATACAACAAAGTCTTACGAGAATAGCAGATAGCAATTCTGATAAATCTCCAGGATCTCTCAAGGGAAACAATCGGAAACGATGGCTGTGTATCTTTTGAGAAAACGAAAAAACTTGAAGTTCAGAAGCAATATCAGAAAATTGAACAAATCACTCAATATATAAAACTTGAAAGAAGACAACACTTCATGTCTCAAAAAGTACCATTCAATCACAACTATTCGTTTCCAAAAGTTGTTAATTTCAGACACCACTTCATGTCTGAAGTGCAGTTGATTTGGACACAACTCTTCGTTGTCCAAAATTAGTTTATTCGGACATAACTTTTCATTGTCCGAAAAACTGCCACTTCTGAAAAATTGCAACTCTTGGACATAAACAGTTAATTGAATTTCGAAAAAATTAAATCCAACAATTGCAACGCCTACGTGAAACAGTCGCACTGTTTCGGTTGTAATCAAAAAATTATTTTAATTATAAATTCGAAAAGTAAAAATAAATTGATCATTGATTAGTGCCATTAATTACTCGCGACCGCGCAAGCGTGCAAAGTGCTAAGTGTGCCTAATAATCGCGCCAAAATCGCGCAATTACACGCGCACCCGCACGCGGGTATGGTGGGGACTAGCCCATTTACCCATTTCTCTTTATTTGAAAAGCTATAACAGCCTTCCAATTAATAAAAAGACTTTCTCTCTCCCTTGCATCCTATGTGGGATACAAAAAAGGCACTATTTTGTTTTGTTTTTCAAACAAACAACAACAGTCGCAGCCATACAAATCAAGGTTTCGGAGATCGGGCAGACTAGAGATGCTGTCTGGTAGGCTGGGAATATTGGTATGTGACAACACCAAAATTCTCAAACGAGACAAGTCTTTGATCTCATCAGGAATTGTTTCCAAACTCCTACAGCATGACGCTTGAATCTCCTCAATCTTCTTCAGCATTCCAATAGATTGAGGCAACTTTCTGATGAAACTTCCGTCCATTTTCAGCACCTTCAATGTGACGCCCTTGAAATTCACCTTTTGTAAATCATCTGAATTCGATAAAAGGAATAAAATTGAATTTCAGTCGATATGAAATTTGGACCGTAAGGAATTAAGAGACGAATTTTGGACGATCCTCGAAATTATCAGTCAATTAGATTAGGCTCCGTAACTTTAGACACCGCAAATTAGGATTCAAATCCTCGCGCCGAGCCTAGCCTGTAAAATTGACCAAAATGTCGTTCGTCCAGTGCACGAAATTTCGTTCGATCCTAAATTGCCAAATGATCATTTTGCCCCTCAATTATTCACTACGAGACGAAAATATTCATTTTGACATGACTTGTGGGACCCCCGGTCAAATCCCACCTACCACTCTCTCTCTCTCCTCTCTCACGTGTCTCTCTCTCTCCCTCTCTGCTTTCTCCTCCCCCTCTCCCGTGGCCACCCCCCTCTCGAAACTCCTTCCTCCTCCTTCTCCTCTCATTGCTTTTGAGCCATCACGACCACCGGACCTCCTCCGTTCCTCTACCACCTCGCCACCTCCGTGAGATCGCCGTGCGCCGCCTCGAAGTCGCTGTAAATAGCCCCGGAAGTCCCGTCGCGCCCTGCCCTGTTTTCGGGTTCATTGGTTGTTTTGAGCTCCAACAGCTCTTGCGGCCATTTCCGACCACCGTCGACCACCTCACCGACTCCCCTCCAACCTTCCGACCTCTCTCCAGCCGTCGAGCAGCCACGGAAGCCCGAAAACCCCTGTTCGGACCCGAGTACCCTGTTTCGGGATCGGGGCTGCTCCGCCACTCTTCGCCCTCCTTTACCGCCTTCCGCTGGTGTTGACACCTGATTTTTGACCATCTATCATTGTAATTTTTATTTTTAAAATAAATTAAAAATATCAAAAAAGGTCATAAAATCACAAAATCAACTTTGGAAGCCTTAGCCTAGCCTCAGGAACCAATTTTGAAAAAAAAATATTTTTGGTATTTTTTAATATTTTTCGAATTTATTTAATTATAAAAATACCCAAAAAATCAGAAAAATACCATTCGTGGTCAGACAAATACCCAAAAATATTCGATAATTTTGTTTTAATTTCCTCTTCAAGTGTGTTACGTTAAATCTCAAAAATTCGGCTAGGGTCAACATGTTCCTTAACAAACATAAACCCGAACCGAACCCAAAAAAATCCTTTTCGAGTCTTTTAATTTTCAATTCTCACTTTTTATAAGCTATGACATTGGATTCTAAAGTCTTGAAGTGTAATTAGGTCAATTGGCCCTCCAATTTGATCAATTTTAACCAAAAGGGCTTAATTGCACATTTTGCTTTCAATTAGTCCCCGATTTCACGGATCTTAAAATTCACTCGGGCATACCTATTAAATGAGATTTAATTTTATTTCTTTTTTTTTGGTCACTTGAACGTGCATATACGATGTACACGTCTGCTCTACATATTTATACGTTATGCGTATTTATACGTTATACGTATTTTTACTGTTTGGTAACCTCTTTAACTCTTGTAATAATAATAATTGTTATTATCATTTTTAACACATTTGTTAGTGCTATTTTTAAATAGCATTTTTGTATTATAAATTGTGTCTGTTATTTTTAGATAGCATTTATAATTGTTAGTGCTATTTTTAAATAGCATTTTTGTATTATAAATTGTGAGTGCTATTGTTAGTGTTATTTTTAAATAGCATTTTTGTATTATAAATTGTGAGTGTTATTTTTAGATAGCATTTATAATTGTTAGTGCTATTTTTAAATAGCATTTTTGTATCATAAATTGTGAGTGCTATTGTTAGTGTTATTTTTAAATAGCATTTTTGTATTATAAATTGTGAGTGTTATTTTTAGATAGCATTTATAATTGTTAGTGCTATTTTTAAATAGCATTTTTGTATTATAAATTGTGAGTGCTATTGTTAGTGTTATTTTTAAATAGCATTTTTGTATTATAAATTGTGAGTGTTATTTTTAGATAGCATTTATAATTGTTAGTGCTATTTTTAAATAGAATTTTTGTATGATAAATTGTGAGTGCTATTGTTAGTGTTATTTTTAAATAGCATTTTTTGTATTATAAATTGTGAGTGTTATTTTTAGATAGCATTTATAATTGTTAGTGCTATTTTTAAATAGCATTTTTGTATCATAAATTGTGAGTGCTATTGTTAGTGTTATTTTTAAATAGCATTTTTGTATTATAAATTGTGAGTGTTATTTTTAGATAGCATTTATAATTGTTAGTGCTATTTTTAAATAACATTTTTGTATTATAAATTGTGAGTGCTATTGTTAGTGCTATTTTATAATTCAATTTATTGGAAGGTGTTTTTGGCTATAAAAGGATGACAAGAGTTTTGAGGAAAAAGGAGGACATACGCTGAGAAAATTCTTAGAGGGGGCACGGCACAAAAAAAAAAGGGAATCGCTAGCTCTCTCAAGGATAATTTAAAAGAAAAGACGTTCACCCGCCAACGTTTCTTGAGTTTCCGGCGGATTGAACCGTCAGATCTAGCTAATTTGTTTTGTGTTCAAGGTGACGCGCACGGAGACGGTCGCACGCTGGGGCTGGACGATTGAAGACCGGTGTCCAATCAGGTATATTTTGCGTACCCGATTCATACATTAGAGTTATTTTCCTAAAATATTGTTATAGATTTTATTTGTATTGTATTGCATCTAATAAGTGTGCACTTTCTACATTTCATCCATTAGACCCAGAATCGGAAGGTCGAGCCTCCTATTGGTGTCCAAGGCATATTATTCATTTATTTTCTGTAAATTATATTGTGCTACCCCAAGATCGGAAGGCCGAGCCTCCTGCTGGTGGTTTATACCCCCCACACCTATTTGCACGAACACCGACGGACTTCGACGTCGTAAAATTCACCGGATCCCATCTCCTTTGCTTATGTTTATGTGGTGTAATGACTTAATATCTTCTTTATTTTTATTATAATTTGCATTGCGTTGCGTCCTATAAAAAAAGGCTAGTTCGGTCGGCTGCAGATGAGCCACGTGTCGTGATCTGGTGATTTTCAGAATAAAAAAAATTTATTAATGAATTTCGAATTTTTACAAAAATTAAAATGATTCGATTGTCACCAAGACGCCACGTGGCGAGTTACCGTCAGTTGGGATTTATTTTTAAAAAATAAAAAAATCAAATAAAAAAATTCTAAAAAAAATCCAGAAAAATCCCAAAAAATAGGAAATGGCCACAATCAACTGGCCAAGGCTCATCCCGGGTGTTTTGAACCCGATCCTTCTTAAAAATGACGATTTCGCCCTTTGGGCGAATCGTCTCCCAAAAATTGAAGAAAAATCAAGAAATTCCAAAAAATTCTCAAAAATGGGAAATGGCCACAAACAACTGGCCATGGAATATTTTGGGTAATTCGGTATCCAAACCTCCCAAAAATGATGATTTTGCCCTTCGGGCTAATCGTCCCCAAATCTTCCCATTTTACCCCTGGTCCGAAGTCACACCTTCCTTAAGCCTTTATGGTTATACTAGGAAGCCATTGATCTGAATTGATGTGCATTGAAGTGATTTATTTATGTACTTGATTGCGCTTTCATTTAAATTGATTGTGATTGATAGGAACAGTCTTCCAATCTGCATGAAATCCTGAATTAAGCCTACCTCACCTAAAATTGAGCCTGCATGAACTTTTAGCTAGGAAAATCACTCGCGTTAGGTACCGAAAGGGCGTTGGTAATGACACCGACGTAACCAAGTCCTCGAACCCAAAATCTCTGGTTCCGCAGAACTGATCGACCTCTCCCAATCGGTCGGTAAGGTTTCCGGTCTACCCTCCAAGAAAGACCGGTGGCGACTCCAAATGCATGCACAAGTTGCACATGCCACCATGACCACACTGAAGGTCGAAAGCGATCGACTCTTATCGTCGAATCCTTTGAAAAATACTCCCGCCGCGATTTGGTATGGGCTTGGGAGGGCTAGCGCCGATCCAAGGCCCGCGATCGGTAATCCATTAGCCGCGTCCGCTTTCAGACGGGTCGCGACAGCTGGCAACTCCGCTGGGGACTTTCTGTTCTAGAACCTGTAGTTCTAGACCCCAAGTGGACTTAGGCCGTAATTAAAACGCTGATTGATATTTCTAACCCTGCAGGCGCTTTTGAAGGTGAGGTAAGTTCGCTTATGATAGGTGTTATATGTTTTTGCTGATTGGAGTGATAATGGGGGTAGTCTGTGATTAACATTGTCCTATGCAGGTTGGGCGTAGGAATGAATGATTGTGTGTATGTTTTATATTGAAGCGGTGATTGTTAAATAAGATGCATGTTTATCGCTTTAGCACGACACCGAAAACACACACAACCGCACCTAAAACCCCGGGCGCCGCCTATAGGAAAACAATAGAAGGGATTGAAAATGGAATCTCCGTGAGGAAAAACACGGGGTAATCCACTTTTCAATTCCGCTCATTTCGAACTATGGAATGCGTCCCAATGCAACGATAGTTGTGCAATGGAATCTACCCCTTCTAGAATTCGAGGTGGGAGCTTTGGCCTTAGGTTCCAAACCCTATCTTGATTTTTATAGTTTCACCCTCACTTACTTCATGAGCTTGATCAATGTGTTTGACATGACCTATCCTTTTCCAATGGTGTGTAAGTTTCCTTCCCCTGGAATTTGTTTCTTTTCAGCTCGATATTATTTTTCGTCAAAAGCAAGCGGTGTTTAACATAAATGCCCTTCAATAGGATTTAGAAAATGGGACCACCTGAGGTTAAAATTGCACATTTCCCGCGAGCGATCATCAACATGTGGGATCGACTGCTGCCAACCCACAAAGGCTACGTGGTGAAGAAGATAGGCTTTCTCACATCATTGATACATCTCGAGGCGAGAATTGCCATGATTAAAGCACTGTCACATTTTTGGAGCCCCGAGTCCTCTTCTTTTGTGATAGGCCAATGCGAGCTCACCCCAACTCTCGAAGAGTATGATGCCATGATAGGCCCCGTCGGAACTTTCGGTTTGGCCACCCCTCCGATAGATGTCAATTCAATAGCACTGCTTAGCCAATTTTTGAAAGTCAATTCCACTCTCATCAGAAACATCCTCAAGGGAAACACCAATGCTCTTCCCATAACATTTCTCGATGAACTCTCTTCAGGCTTACCCGCCGAATCTGGAACGCAAATCCCTAGGGTCTTTATCCTAGCTTTCTTTGGATTTGTTATCTTCCCATACACAAATAAGAGCATGACCCCTTACATCATCCACATCGTACTCCAAGTGTGTAGTGGTAAGAAGTTCTCTCACTTAATTCTTGGCGAAACATTCATCTCTCTGTCAAGATTCAAGAAATCGGGTAAGGGTACTTTTAGAGTACCTATAGGTCTTCTCCAGGTCTGGTTGATATCCCACATTAGGGAATTCGCCACTGATATGCAAGTTTCACAAATCAGCCCTTCCTCTCACCCCTTACTCCGTTTCTTTGAAAAGAACAAACTATTTCCTTGTTGGGCATTCTCTAGATGGCTCAACTATCTCAAATCTCTTGTCCCCATTCGTATCCAATGGTACGCCAAATGGCTTGTGTCTAGCAAACCTTGCCTAGCCGATGGGTTCGACAATGTCATCCCTTTGCTAGGATTGACGGGAGTTACATCATACTACCCTCTTAGAGTGATCCGTCAGTTCCGCGCCATCCAGCAAGTCCCTCCCCCTCTCGAATCCAATCCTCTCGCATTGGACTATCACAAAGAGGTTACTGAAGGACGAAAGGCTCAACTGGACAAGATAGTCGCCGACATAATTTACACTTGGCGTGATTATCGTACGACGTCTGTTACCATGGTGGACAGGGCCGAGCTTGAAGGGAACATGAAGGAGCACCATGCATCTGAAGGTTACATATGCCTCGCCTTACCAGCCCTACCTAAGGTGGTCGCTCCCACCTTGCCTGACAAATTGACTCTTCAAGATATTTTAACTGAGAAGGCTGCTCAAGAAAGAGATGAAGCACTACGTCAAGTCGAGTCCTTAGCCCGCCAGAACAAGCGCCTCCGTCTTGAGTTTATACCCGCGAAGGATTAGGCACTGTATTTCATTAGACCACCTTTTGTATTGCAATAAGAGTTTCCTATTTTCATCTAACCTCTTTAGAATGATGTATAGGGATCTATCTCTCGAATGTGATCACTAAATTTCGCTGGACATTAGGGGGATGTGCGAAGGACATTTTAAGTAAACACCGCTTGCTCCTCTTTCATTGTATAATTTCTTTTGAAAGAAGTTTTGGCCGAGGACATTATCCGCACAGATGTCTCTCGCTACCATTTCATCAAACGAAAATATAAAATGAAAGAGGGATCTTATATTCCACCCAGAATTTCCTCACGCTACCTTACTTTTTTTATAACAGGTAGTTCTCAATCACGAGGACTCGAGCCCAAGCGCGTTCTCAGGCCCGTATGGAGCACGAACAAGTTGACGCCCGCCTCGGGACTCTGGAAGCACGATTAGACCAAATGACTCAGATGCTGGCCGAAATGAAAGACATGTTCGTCGCAGCTAACGCCAGGCCAACTCTACCAGTGGATCTTAACCAAGTTGCAAACCCAAGCATGCCTACCGATTCTGACATGGGTGGACCCGTTGGGGCGAGTGCTACACCTAGCACTGAGCAGGCTCCGACTGTTGAAGTACCGCCAAGAGCCCCGCCTGTCACCATCAACCTAGAAGGGAAACAAAGCGAGAAGTCTGTCAAGATTGACGAGGGAGTAAGAAGGATTGCCAAAATCGAGGAATGTCTCACCAGCCAGGGATTTGAGTTGTCAAAGTATGATAAAATCATGCCTTTCACCAAGATCGAGGTCCCTGTGGACTACAAGGAGCCGGATTTTTCAAGAAAATATAATGGGACGGGATGTCCCAAGACCCACTTGAAGTACTACCTGTACAAGATGGCCAAATACTCAGATTACACGCCATTGCTGATTAACACTTTTCAAGAAAGCCTGGCTGGCACCGCTTTGTCTTGGTACGTGGAGCTGGATGTTCAGAGGTACGATGACTGGGATGAGTTCGCAGGGGAATTTTTACGTCAATATAAGTTTAACACGATAACCGCCCCCACGAGGGAGGACCTACTTCGGACAGCCAAGGGGAGAAGCGAAAGCGTTCGCTTATATGCACAGAGATGGAGAGCACTGGCCACCCAAGTCAAACCTTCGATCCCCGAGGAGGAATTAGTGGATATTTTTCTGAAGGCCTTACCTTATGATTATTTCGAGAAGCTTAATACATCTGGATGCCAGACCTTCGCGCACTTGATCAAAGTGGCAGAAAGACACGAATGGGCAATACGAGAAAGGCACGTGCCAGAAGCAGCTCCTAAGCGACAATTTCCGATAAAGAAAGAATGCGAGCCAAGTTCTGAAGTGGCTTTCGTCTCCAACCCCCCGAGGCCAAGGAAGTTTGGAGACTCGCCCCCAACTCAAGGAAATACCTCTTGGGCAAATCAGAGGAACCCTGAACCTAAGAAGAAGGGACCTCCCTCATTTACACCACTCCCAGTTTTAATGTCAAAATTACTCCCCAAACTGCTTGAGGCAAGGTTACTGGCTAAGAAGCCGCCAAGGGCGAGCCCACCTAGGTTCCCCGGATTCGATGAAAACCAAATATGTGTATATCACATGGGTGAGAAGGGGCATAACGTAGATAATTGTCGGGCCTTGCAGTATGACGTACAGGCTCTTATCGACAATAACCTCCTAGAGTTTGACGGGACAAATCCCAATGTTCAGCAGAATCCCCTACCTGAACACACTGTTAACGCCGTATTAGACATCGACTTGGGGGGTGACTTAGAGTTTCTGGTTAATGTGCCAAGGATGGAGGCGATACTAGCTGTAGCTTCGCAATACCCTGGACAGGACGAAGTCACGAAGGGTCAAAAAGTGGCTTGCTTAACTAAGCTGGCTGACATGGGCGTTATCGCCAAGACCGACAATCGTAACTTCTCAGGATACTACGCTAGCATTGACTTGAATTCAAACCAATTCTCGCTGAAAACCACAAGAAGGAAGACCTGGAACATCCCCACGGGGTATTTGCTGAATATCAAAGATGCTGGTGAAGCTGAGAAACTGGATAAAAATAAGCACAATTTAAAGAAAACCCACCAAGGTGATAAAAGGTTTGTACAGGAAGCTCCCCAGAGAGGGGAACTAATTGACAATTTGGGGGAAGACAACGGAGGCTATAACTTCAGAGTGTCGTATTCTGTTCCTCCAGTTTTCTTCAATAGCCCTAAGGAAGTGATTACTGATGGTTGGGGGGGTATGGATGATCCTCAAGAACCGGAAACAACCAGTGTAGCCACTGAGGCAGCCCCACATGGGTTCAAGGAGCGGAAAATGACCGGTGGACGTCTACACGATTAGCTGAAATGGAAGCACGAATGTCTAACTTGGTAGACATACTGTCTCATTTGGTTCAACAAGTAGCAACTGGAGGATCTAAAGAGAATATTGTTACGCTAAAGAAACACCGGGAAGAGACAGACAGGCAGGACTGTAAGCTCAACGAATTGGAAGGACGACACTACGAGCTAGCTAATGGCCTTGCCCAATTAAAAGCTCTGACAAACTCTCTATATCTCCAAGTCGAAGCTTCCTCAGCAAGGCCCGTTGACGATTTCGCCTTCCGTCAGACCTATAACGGGCAAGGATGTCCGAGAGCGCACGTCTCGTCCTACCTAAAAGCGGTTTCTGGGCTTGACAAGGATGGGAATACACTTATTCGAAACTTCGAATTAAGCTTGGAAGGGCCAGCTCTCACTTGGTTCCGCACGTTGGACTGGTATGGCCTTAGCACATGGAACGACTTCATAACCCAATTCCTTGAGCGATTCGACGTTAATCAACCACTTTGCTTCACCCCCAAATATCTGACCCTCATGGAGAAAGGAAAGGGTGGAGATATTAGATCGTACGCACTTAGATGGAGAAGGGTTACAGCGAAGGTATGTCCTCCTTTGACCGAAATAGAGCTGATTGAATTCTTCATGAAAACTGTGCCTCATGAAACTGCGATATCCATGGGATCCTATTGGTATCATTCTTTTGCTCATCTGGTGGACGAGTTAGAAAAAGTTGAATGGGCCCAGCAACAAGATGAAACCCGAGGATTGAAGGTCGCTAGAACGGAGAGCGCCATTCAATTCGTAAAGAAGATGAATGAGGAATTTCAACTCCCCAAATATGAACCCAAATCAATTGAAGCATACCCGCCTAGTCCAAGAGGTGGGTATAACTCAGAAGAAAGGGCAGGCCCGCTTGTGATTAATCTCGCTGAATTTGACGCGGTACCCGAGGAAGACAATGAGACAACGGAGGAGGCCAACAAATCCCCCAACATCGAAATTACCAAGGACAATCCTTTGGTAATCGTTCTCCCCGCAGTAGAACCCTATAACTCTAAGGCAGCCCATTGGAATTATGGCACTGACGATGTGGACGCTATCACCCGCTCAGGAAGGTTCTTTATTCACAAAGATGATGCCGCAGAGAAGAAAGGAGTAACCGAAGAGGACGCCAGGCAGGTCTTATCCTTCGTACGAACCAGCGAGTTTGAGGTGGTCGAACAGCTAAGGAAGATGCCCGCTCAAATTTCACTCCTGGACCTTTTCAAGACCTCTGAAAAGCACCGCGACGCTCTTCTAAAGGTACTTAATGAGGCACATGTACCTGAGACTATTAATGAGACTCAATTGAAGGATTTCGTGGGTGCTATTCTCCTAAAGGATCAAGTGTCCGTCTCAGACGAAGATTTCACGACGGAAGGCAGAAACCATAACAAGGCATTACACATATCGGTAACCTGTCTTGGCAAGCGGGTATCGCGCGTGTTAGTAGACAATGGGTCAGCATTTAACATATGCCCTATGGCTACGCTTAGAGGGTTGGGAGTAAAGGAGGACTTAATCAAGGTGTCAAAGTCCACCATTCGAGCGTTTGATGGAGCAAAAAGCGAAGTAATCGGAGAGATCGAGCTGACTGTCATCGTGGGCCCAACCGAATTCTCAATCAACTTCCAGGTCATGGATATTCCGGCATCGTTCGGAATGTTACTGGGAAGGCCATGGATCCATACAGCGGGAGCCGTCCCTTCGAGCTTACATCAGAAGGTCAGAATGGTGATTAACGATAAGCTGATCACCATATACTCGGAGGCTGATTATATGACAGGCCAAGTAAACACCATTCCTAGAGTAGAGCCGGCTACTGAAGAAGAATCGGGCTTTCATGCCTTGGAAAGGATGTACGTCATGCACGTGCCGGCGGGCACAGTTACCAGGGTACCGAGTTGCCCCAAACCATCAATCATGGCGAGCATGATACTAAGTCAACATGGATTCATCCCAGGATTGGGACTAGGCAAGCAACATCAAGGGATCCGTGAGCCGATCACCTTGACCACAGCGCGGAACCGGAAAGGGCTAGGTTATAAAGGAGAACCAAGTCGACACTCCCAACCGGAAGGTTATGGGAGCGGAAGAGGTCGCGGTAGGGGCCGCGATGGCCGTTTCCTGGGGTCAAACACTTGGAGGGGCAAGGGAAAGATGTTCGAGACTCCCCTGAGTCGTTTCTTCAATCAGGCATCCAAGTGGCTGAAGGACGAGAAGATGGACGCTGCAACAGAAGACCCCCAGTTAGCCAGCTTGTTCCTGGAAGACTCTGTCAACGTCATTATCAAGGGGATCGACAACGACACGTCTGCCATTGAGTAAAGAAATTTTACACCCCTCTCCGATGCATCCAAATCTACATTAGATGCCTCAAACTTTCACCTTTGTCTTATGTTTTTACAAAAAAACAAAAAAACAAAAAACAAAAAATAAACAAAAAATAAAAGCAAAAAATAATCATAAAATATAAAAAAAAATGAAGGCGTGTGGGAGCTACAAATCGGTCGATGACGATCCAAAAAAAAAAAACCTGAGACCTGATTTTCCACACGCCTCTTATTTTGGGGAAGCAAGGATGTTCGATGATATGAGAACTAGCCCCCCTATTACGTATTTTCCGGACTTAATTTTCTTCAAAGAAATTGGTCAATACATAAGCCTCCTCTGTTATATGTCAACTAACCATCTTCATGACATTTCAGGCATACCATTCCACACATACATAGCAGGTTGTTAAGCTATTCAAGCTCTCAAAAGGAAGCTACTCACCAGATCGAAAGAGAGAAAGACAATCAGGTTGAGGAGGGAATCAGGGTTGATTGGAAACGCTATGAAGACTCCAAGCCACCCACCGCAGAGGGTACCACTTCAGTAAACTTAGGGACCCCGGAGAATGTCAGGGAAGTGAAGATTGGGGAAAGTCTACCGCCGACAGAAGCATGCAGAATAGTTGAACTCCTGCGAGAATACCAAGATATTTTCGCATGGTCATATGCGGACATGCCAGGATTACACCCTAGTATCATGGAACATGCTCTACCAATCGACCCCAGTATCTCGCCCAAGAAGCAGAGCCTCAGGAGTACAAAACCCGAATTGGCAAAAAAAATCGAAGAGGAGGTGATGAAGCTCCTCAAAGTAGGGTTCATTGAAGTGATTGCTTACCCGGAATGGATCGCCAATATTGTCCCCGTCATGAAGAAGGATGGAAAAGTCCGAATCTGCGTAGACTATCGGGACTTGAACAGGGCCAGCCCCAAAGACGACTTCCCATTGCCGCACATCGACGTATTAGTCGATAGCACAGCCGGATTCGAACGGTTCTCATTTATGGATGGTTTCTCGGGCTACAATCAAATCCGCATGAAAGAGAAGGATAAAGCCAAAACGTCATTCATCACGCCTTGGGGCACCTTTTGCTACAAAGTCATGCCATTTGGTCTGAAGAATGTCGGAGCAACTTACCAGAGGGCGATGGTTACCCTATTCCACGATATGATGCATAAAGAAATAGAGGTGTACGTGGACGATATGATAGCAAAATCTAGGCATGGTGAAGATCACGCTCTAGTACTGAGGAAATTGTTCGAACGACTCAGGAAGTATAAGCTGAGGCTCAATCCCGCAAAGTGCATATTTGGTGCAAAGTCGGGCAAACTGCTGGGATTCATAGTTAGCAATCGTGGCGTCGAGATTGACCCCACCAAAGTTCAAGCTATCCTCAGTCTTGACGCCCCTTCAACAGTTAAAGACGTAAGGAGCCTCCTAGGAAGATTAAATTACATCGCCCGCTTTATATCTCACCTTTCAGAATCTGCAAAGCCACTCTTCAAATTATTGAAGAAGAATGCCAAAATCAAGTGGGACCATGAATGCCAGCAGGCTTTCGAGGAAATCAAGAGGCATCTGGTCAGTCCGCCGATACTAGTGCCCCCACTCCAAGGCCTTCCTTTGACCCTTTATCTCACTATCCATGACGAATCCTTGGGGGCTTTACTCGCCCAGACAAACCCAGACGATGGCAAAGAGCGAGCCGTTTATTACCTGAGCAAGAAGTTCACCGCGTCAGAGGTAAGGTACCCGGAGGTAGAAAAAACGTGCGTCGCGCTGATATGGGTACTCCGCAGGCTAAGGCAGTATACCCTTCACCACACCATCCAGTTAGTCACGGAAAGTGACCCGATCAAATACTTGCTAGAAAAGCCGTCGCTGATAGGAAAATTGGCCAAGTGGCAGGTACTCCTTTCTGAGTTTGACGTTAGAAGCTCAAACCAGAAGTCAGTAAAGGGACGAGCCATTGCCGACATGCTGGCCGAGAATTCTCAAGTTCACGATACCCCTGAAGAGGAAAAGGCTGAAGGCCACATTTTGACACTCTCAGATAACAAATGGACTATGTATTTTGATGGCGCAGTCAATTTAGCTGGGGCAGGTACTGGGGCTGTCTTAATATCTCCAGATGGCTAACACTACCCCGTGGCCGCAAAACTGGCATTCCCATGCACCAACAACGTGGCTGAATATGAAGCATGTATCCTCGGTTTGCAGCTTGCCACTAACTTGAAAGTGCGGAAGTTACAAGTCTATGGAGATTCAATGCTAATCATCCTCCAAACCCAAGGCGAATGGAAAACTAGGGACTTCAAGCTCGTCCCGTACCACAAATTCCTAGAGGAGACGATCAAGGGATTCGAAGTAATCGATTTCGAATATCTGCCAAGGACGCACAATCACTTTGCAGATGCATTGGCTACTTTGGCATCTATGCTTCAAGTAACAAACGGCGTAGACATTGAACCATTGCGCATAGGCATTAATCGAGAACCCGCCCATTGCATGGTAATTGAAGAGGGGTTCGAAGGCCTGCCTTGGTATCATGATATAAAGAACTACCTGGTTAAAGGGGAATTTCCTCCGGATGCTCAAGCAAGGGACAGGAAGTACATCGCAAAGATGGCTGCGAAGTTTTTTCTCAGTGGTCCAACTCTCTACAAGAGATCTTATGACTCAGTTCTCCTCAGATGCGTGGACGCCAACGAAGCTAGATCGCTTATGAGCGAAATACACGAAGGGGAATGCGGTCCACACATGAACGGACATCTCCTCGCCAAGAAAATCATGCGACTAGGTTATTTCTGGATGACTTTGGAGTCGGATTGTAATCAACACGTAAGATCATGCCATCAATGTCAGGTGTATGGGGACAGAATTAATGCACCTCCGAACGAGCTTCATCAAATGTCCGAGGCTTGGCCATTCTCAATGTGGGGCATAGACATGATAGGGCCAATCAACCCTAAGGCCTCGAACGGACACCGATTCATATTGGTGGCAATAGACTATTTCACCAAGTGGATCGAGGCTGCATCATACGTTAATGTGACTGCAAAGAACGTGGCTAAATTCATAAGGCGAGACATCATCTCGAGGTATGGGACACCTCAAGCCATCGTGACTGATAATGGCTCGAATCTGAATAACGAAACGGTGGATAATCTTCTGAACAGTTTCAATGTTCGCCACCTTAATTCGTCGCCTTACCGACCCCAAATGAATGGAGCGGTAGAGGCGGCAAACAAGAACATCAAGAAGATACTGGCTAAAACGGCAGAGAACTACCGTGATTGGCATGAAAGGCTACCTTACGCCCTGATGGCATACCGAACCTCAATTCGGACTTCTACTGGGGCAACACCCTACTCCCTAGTATATGGTATGGAGGCAGTCCTGCCAATCGAAACAGAAATCCCGTCATTAAGGATCTTGTCTCAGATCGAGCTTGATGAGGCTAAATGGGTCCAGCAGAGACACGAACAGCTAAACCTGATAGACGAGAAGCGTCTAAAAGCAATCTGCCATGGCCAAGCATACCAAAAGAGAGTTGCTAAGTCATTCAATCAAAAGGTCCGACCGCGGACGTTCAAGGCTGAGGAACTTGTCGTCAGGAAGGTCCTCCCAAACGTGTCACACCCAGGGGGCAAGTTCACCCCAAATTATGAAGGACCGTATGTGGTTAGGAAGGTTTTACTTGGGGGGGCCTTAATTCTTGTAAACATGGATGGAGAAGAGTTGGGACACCCTGTAAACACTGATGCAGTCAAGAAGTACTATCCGTGAATAAATCGTGAGCCCCTAAGTGGCGTTTTCCCTCTAAAATGATTGTGAGTCAGTCAGAAGGCTTCCACATGCCTCATGCATACATGCATGCATACATACATACACATCTCTTCACTTTTTTACAGGAGATCTTTAAGAAACATAATCAAGCGCAAAGGATGCATTTCTCACTTACCCTTGCCAAACTGCGAAACAACTTACAGTCGGAATGACTTAATATGAAAAGCGACGAATTCGCAGTTAGAGGAGGCAGAAAATTGGTGGCGCCAAGAAAGCCACAAAAGAAAGGATCTCGCCGACATGAAAGCAAAAAGAATATCAGTTTCAGGGAGGCAGATTGCCGAGAATTGGAACCCTGAAAAACGACGTAGAATACGTCCAAAAGCACAAATCGATCTCATCCGGTGTAAATCCTAGAGAAAGATTTGTTCCCAGCCCGCTGGATGACATGGCCACAAGCTAGATGGCCAACTTCTGCGGACCTCACGCAAACAAGAGTAAAGCAGTATCGTTTCGATTTATCTTGAATTTCGGAACTCAAACTAACCCTTAATGTTTATCGTTGACAGGGATTCGCCTCAGGATGGATAGAAAATTATCAGCATAAAAAAAAAGAAAAAAAAGAAAAGGAACTCACCAATAGGGAAGCAAACAGAGCTATCAACCTTAGAAGTCAGGACTCCAAGAAATGATCTTTGATTATAAGACCCAGTGGATGATGGAGAGATCATGGCCACAAGATAAAGGGCCAAATTCTGCAAGCCGCGCGTTTGTGTTCAAATGGAAACACAAAGCAAGAACAAGGATGTATCGTTCCAATTTGCCTTGAATTTTGGAACGCTAACTGACACCCAATTCTCGTCTTTGACAGGGGATCGCCATCAAGGCGAAACAGGTTTTCACATCCCATGTATTACCCGTTGGAACCCATGACCAAGGGTAAGATGTATCTTTCCAAGTTTTCGAAAAATTCTTGAACATACAATGACATGTTTCTTTTACATTTTCAGGATCTACAGCCACGGTGGACAGGTAAGTATCCTTTTCCTCAACCCATTGAAGATGTTGAATAAAAAATAGAGAAGAAAAGAAAAGCTTTCAGAATCTAATGTCTAGAAAAGGCATAGAATTCAAATTTCATTGGCATTCATGTTTTGAAACATGAGGTTGTCTGAACATGAATAAGAACGTGCATGGTGCACCATAAAATCCCCTTGACGGGTAAAATTTTTGGGAAAACGAAAGAGATTTTTCCAATCAAAAGTTGTTCAAAACTCTCAAAATGACGTTTTCTTAAAAGACGAGAGGCAAAGCCTAGTCCAAACATGTCCTATACACACTTGAGAGAGAAGTGGAGCGAATCAGATAGTGAAATCTGGACCTACGGAAGTAGGGATTATTCGCAGCAATTACATGGATTGGGATGACGGAGGCATTCGTTTCATATCCCAAAACAATGTAGGTGACCATTGACAACCCCTTTGAACGGCGGTTTTCATTCTCAACCCTGTCAAGAACCACCCCACATCGGGGCAAAAGGAGAGTAAGTCCAGCAGCATCAGGAGAAAGTGGTTAGAAATTTTCCTGCTCGGACTAACATCAATCTTTGTGTGTTGTTTATATGGTAATCCAAGGGCCATAGGATGACGAGAAGCATTCATTTCTCTATCCCACACACCATATCCTTTGCACAGCCAAGTTGAGCCTGCGAATTCATTTCATAAACCCCTGTTGGTGATCATGGCATGTTTCAAGATAGAAACTGCATCACTCCAAGAACGGAAGAATCCAGGAGATGGGATTTATAGAAAAATTTCATATCGGCGTTTAAATGTGCTATGATTCAAGTTGTATATCTAGCACATTTTTCTGAACATCGTAGTTCCAAAGGAAAACAAAAGGCGGGATTTCAACAAAGAAAAAATCCCCAGCATCAAGAAAAAAGCAAAGTGCCTGGTAAAAGCAAGACCGATGCTCGTGAAAACTGTTTGATTGATCCCCAATAAAGCCTAGTTGGGAAGAGAGAAAAACCCATAAAGGAGTCAGACCAAGAAGACTGCTCCCCAAATGATGTCAGTCGTGGTGCAAAAACACGGACAGAATTGTCAATCTCTTAATACCACAAGAGACGTTCTCTAAAGGACTTGTGCACACCTCAAAAGCGGTTGCACACCTTAAAAATTGAAGATGCAGAATGGAAAAGACATGTGACAAGTTTGCAATGATCACCAATGTCAATCCCCTCATAAATTCTGGGCCAAAAATAAGCCTTTTTCGGTCCCCAATCCTACCAACATCATAACCCTGAAACAGTCTTCTCTGACTAAGACACTTGGGTTAACATATAGCTTAGCTCGAAGAAGTACGAGCAAGACTATTTCTTTCTCATTTTGCAGGGTTCTTGACTTGTAAACCCGGAGCAGATGGTGAAGACTTTCATTCAATTGCCTCGACTCCAAAGCGGGTCCCCCTTGAAAACCAATATCCAAGCCCAACATTACGGTCCTGCGGAAGACCTCCCGACCGATCAAAATGTATGCGCTGCGAATGAGCCTAAAACCTAGGCACAGGTTAGTAGGGAATTGAGTGCGTCCCCTACAAAAAAATCACTATCGCAAAACAGGTGAGAAGACCTCCTTGTCGAGAAATATTCCAATTGATGTTTTGAATAAACTCTTTTTGGGATTTTCAAACTGTTGATCCAGATTTCCCGTGCAAGGGATTTGTGATCACATTTGCATGCTGCAAGAATGCTTTGGATAACCTCCAACATCAAAATGCACATTTCACGATTAAAACTTAAGTCATACGGTTTTTGTCAAATGGACAGCCGTGGTCTTCCCAAAGATTACTAACGTTTTCTTGGTGAAGAAAAATCTTTCAGGCTCAAACTTCTGCAGGATACCTGGAGAACCCAGCTCCCAAAATGTCGCCTCAACAGACCCAAGTGAAGTTTTGTCAAGATAAAATCTTTCACTGCTTCAAAACTGGATTCCCGACAAATTTCGGGATCTTTCAAAAGAAGGGATGAGGATAGAACCCTTTTTCAAAAAAAAAAAAAATCAAGCGGTCCTAGCATGACGCGGAGAACCCTCGTCCTAGGACCCATTTTCCAGAAATCAGGCTGTCCCAGCAGACGTGGAGAACCCTCGTCCCAGGACCCGTTTTCAAAAATATCAAACAGTCACCCTCGTCTTTGGACCAATTTTCAAAAATCAAGCGGTCCTAGCATGACGTGGAGAACCCTCGTCATGAGACCCCTTTTCAAAAATCAGGCAGTCTCATTGGACGTGGAGAACCCTCGTCATGAGACCCCTTTTAAAAAAATCAAGCAGTCTCATTGGACGTGGATAACCCTCGTCATGAGACCCCTTTTAAAAAAAATCAGGCAGTCTCATTGGACGTGGAGAACCCTCGTCATGAGACCCTTTTTAAAAATCAGGCAGTCTCATCGGACATGGAGAACCCTCGTCATGAGACCCCTTTTCAAATCAAATCAAAGGTAGAAACCGCCTAAAGGGTCAAACCAAAGGTAGAAACCGCCTAAAGGATCAACTCAAGGTAGAAACTGCCTGAAGGGTCAAACCAAAGGTAGAAACCGCCTGAAGGGTCAACTCATGGTAGAAACCGCCTAAAGGGTCAAATAAAGGTAGAAACCGCCTAAATGGTCAATTCAAGGTAGAAACCGCCTAAAGGATCAACTCATGGTAGAAACCGCCTGAAGGGTCAAACCAATGGTAGAAACCGCCTAAAGGGTCAAATATGGTAGAAACCGCCTGAAGGGTCAAACCAATGGTAGAAACCGCCTGAAGGGTCAAATCCAGGTAGAAACCGCCATAAGGGTCAAACTAAACTTGAAGGTAGATACCGCCTAAAGGGTCAAATATGGTAGAAACCGCCACAAGGGTCAACTCATTGGTAAATACCGCCGTAAGGATCAACGCAAAGGTCCGATCCACCATACGGATCAAAATCCTTGGCAAATCCCCCAGCGTGGGATGCGCCCTTCTCAGGTTCCTACTAGTTAGGAATCTCATGATGGTATGACCTACCATACAGGTCAGAACTTAATCTCCCTAGGATATTCTGAACGAGTCCTAGGTATCTTCTTGAAAGTCGTCGCAACCGGCAGCATCCGACAGGTGAGCTTCAGGTAAGCCTCTCTCACTCCGGCCCATGTTCGAATTGCAAGAGTAAATCGGTGATTAACTTGAGTATTCATCAAAAGACTTAAGGGTCCGATGTCATAGCATTTCTTTTCCCCAGTCGAGTCAGTTAAGATTCAGGTGTCATTTTGTCTTTGAAAGCAACCTCTGACGAGCTTGCTCTCAAAGAGGGGCAGCTGTTGACACCTGATTTTTGACCATCTATCATTGTAATTTTTATTTTTAAAATAAATTAAAAATATCAAAAAAGGTCATAAAATCACAAAATCAACTTTGGAAGCCTTAGCCTAGCCTCAGGAACCAATTTTGAACAAAAAATATTTTTGGTATTTTTTAATATTTTTCGAATTTATTTAATTATAAAAATACCCAAAAAATCAGAAAAATACCATTCGTGGTCAGAAAAATACCCAAAAATATTCGATAATTTTGTTTTAATTTCCTCTTCAAGTGTGTTACGTTAAATCTCAAAAATTCGGCTAGGGTCAACATGTTCCTTAACAAACATAAACCCGAACCGAACCCAAAAAAATCCTTTTCGAGTCTTTTAATTTTCAATTCTCACTTTTTATAAGCTATGACATTGGATTCTAAAATCTTGAAGTGCAATTAGGTCAATTGGCCCTCCAATTTGATCAATTCTAACCAAAAGGGCTTAATTGCACATTTTTCTTTCAATTAGTCCCCGATTTCACGGATCTTAAAATTCACTCGGGCATACCTATTAAATGAGATTTAATTTTATGTCTTTTTTTTTGGTCACTTGAACGTGCATATACGATGTACACGTCTACTCTACATATTTATACGTTATACGTATTTATACGTTATACGTATTTTTACTGTTTGGTAACCTCTTTAACTCTTGTAATAATAATAATTGTTATTATCATTTTTAACACATTTGTTAGTGCTATTTTTAAATAGCATTTTTGTATTATAAATTGTGTGTGTTATTTTTAGATAGCATTTATAATTGTTAGTGCTATTTTTAAATAGCATTTTTGTATTATAAATTGTGACTGCTATTGTTAGTGTTATTTTTAAATAGCATTTTTGTATTATAAATTGTGAGTGTTATTTTTAGATAGCATTTATAATTGTTGGTGCTATTTTTAAATAGCATTTTTGTATCATAAATTGTGAGTGCTATTGTTAGTGTTATTTTTAAATAGCATTTTTGTATTATAAATTGTGAGTGTTATTTTTAGATAGCATTTATAATTGTTAGTGCTATTTTTAAATAGCATTTTTGTATTATAAATTGTGACTGCTATTGTTAGTGTTATTTTTAAATAGCATTTTTGTATTATAAATTGTGAGTGTTATTTTTAGATAGCATTTATAATTGTTAGTGCTATTTTTAAATAGAATTTTTGTATGATAAATTGTGAGTGCTATTGTTAGTGTTATTTTTAAATAGCATTTTTGTATTATAAATTGTGAGTGTTATTTTTAGATAGCATTTATAATTGTTAGTGCTATTTTTAAATAGCATTTTTGTATCATAAATTGTGAGTGCTATTGTTAGTGTTATTTTTAAATAGCATTTTTGTATTATAAATTGTGAGTGTTATTTTTAGATAGCATTTATAATTGTTAGTGCTATTTTTAAATAGCATTTTTGTATTATAAATTTTGAGTGCTATTGTTAGTGCTATTTTATAATTCAATTTATTGGAAGGTGTTTTTGGCTATAAAAGGATGACAAGAGTTTTGAGGAAAAAGGAGGACATACGCTGAGAAAATTCTTAGAGGGGGCACGGCACAAAAAAAAGGGAATCGCTAGCTCTCTCAAGGATAATTTAAAAGAAAAGACGTTCACCCGATAACGTTTCTTGAGTTTCCGGCCGATTGAACCGTCAGATCTAGCTAATTTTTTTTGTGTGCAAGGTGACGCGCACGGAGACGGTCGCTCGCTGGGGCTGGACGATTGAAGACCGGTGTCCAATCAGGTATATTTTGCGTACCCGATTCATACATTAGAGTTATTTTCCTAAAATATTGTTATAGATTTTATTTGTATTGTATTGCATCTAATAAGTGTGCACTTTCTACATTTCATCCATTAGACCCAGAATCGGAAGGCCGAGCCTCCTATTGGTGTCCAAGGCATATTATTCATTTATTTTCTGTAAATTATATTGTGCTACCCCAGGATCGGAAGGCCGAGCCTCCTGCTGGTGGTTTATACCCCCCACACCTATTTGCACGAACACCGACGGACTCCGACGTCGTAAAATTCACCGGATCCCATCTCATTTGCTTATGTTTATGTGGTGTAATGACTTAATATCTTCTTTATTTTTATTATAATTTGCATTGCGTTGCGTCCTATAAAAAAAAAGGCTAGTTCGGTCGGCTGCAGATGAGCCACGTGTCGTGATCTGGTGATTTTCAGAATAAAAAAAATTTATTAATGAATTTCGAATTTTTACAAAAATTAAAATGATTCGATTGTCACCAAGACGCCACGTGGCGAGTTACCGTCAGTTGGGATTTATTTTTAAAAAATAAAAAAAATCAAATAAAAAAATTCTAAAAAAAATCCAGAAAAATCCCAAAAAATAGGAAATGGCCACAATCAACTGGCCAAGGCTCATCCCGGGTGTTTTGAACCCGATCCTTCTTAAAAATGACGATTTCGCCCTTTGGGCGAATCGTCTCCCAAAAATTGAAGAAAAATCAAGAAATTCCAAAAAATTCTCAAAAATGGGAAATGGCCACAAACAACTGGCCATGGAATATTTTGGGTAATTCGGTATCCAAACCTCCCAAAAATGATGATTTTGCCCTTCGGGCTAATCGTCCCCAAATCTTCCCATTTTACCCCTGGTCCGAAGTCACACCTTCCTTAAGCCTTTATGGTTATACTAGGAAGCCATTGATCTGAATTAAAGTGCATTGAAGTGATTTATTTATGTACTTGATTGCGCTTTCATTTAAATTGATTGTGATTGATAGGAACAGTCTTCCAATCTGCATGAAATCCTGAATTAAGACTACCTCACCTAAAATTGAGCCTGCATGAACTCTTAGCTAGGAAAATCACTCGCATTAGGTACCGAAAGGGCGTTGGTAATGACACCGACGTAACCAAGTCCCCGAACCCAAAATCTCTGGTTCCGCAGAACTGATCGACCTCTCCCAATCGGTCGGTAAGGTTTCCGATCTACCCTCCAAGAAAGACCGGTGGCGACTCCAAATGCATGCACAAGTTGCACATGCCACCACGACCACACTGAAGGTCGAAAGCGATCGACTCTTATCGTCGAATCCTTTGAAAAATACTCCCGCCGCGATTTGGTATGGGCTTGGGAGGGCTCGCGCCGATCCAAGGCCCGCGATCGGTAATCCATTAGCCGCGTCCGCTTTCGGACGCGTCGCGACAGCTGGTCGCCGACCTCCACTCGAGACCCCCTGACTCCTTTGTCGTTTCCCCCACAGCCATCGAAGCTTGGCCGCCGCCCTGAACCGCCGTGAGAAGCCCCGGCCAACTCCCATGTTTTTCCCCTGTTTTTTTGCCGATTTTATTTGTGGGCGTCTCCGCCGCCTTCAGCCACCAGCAGCCTCCGTTCTCTTGTCCCGAAGCTTGCTCCCGGCCTGTTGGTGAGTCCCCCAGTCCTTCTCGGCCTTGCCTCGACCCATGAGGCCGAGATTCCTCTCAAAACAACCGTTTTCCTCTGTTTTGTGGCTGACCGGTTATGTTTTTCCTTAGCCGCCGGTCGCCGGAGCTCTGCCGACCCCTTGCAGGACCTCCTCGACGTGTCCTAGCTGCTGTGGGGTGGTTTCGCCGCTTGGTTAGCCGAGGAATCCCGAGTTGCCCTAAGGAAATCGAGAACCGTTGTCGCCGTCGCCGTCGTCGTCGTTGGGTTTCGTTGTCGCTGCGTGTTGTTGGGACTGCCCGGGCTCGATTTAGGAGTGAATGAACCCCTAAACCTTGGTTAGGGTGCTAATTGCGCCTAGGATTAGTTAATTAGTCAATTAGGGTAATTAGTTAGAATAATCGTGGTCGATTTAGATAGAAACCGGGTTTAGGGTAAATGGCCGCGATTAAATAAGTTAGTCAATTTAGTTAGGTTGTATGTGGCTAATTGGTGGTTAGAACTGATTGATTGACTGATTGGGCATTGATTGCCATTGGGCATTTAAACCGGGTTTCGGGACCGTTCGCAACGCATACATTCAGATCAATCGGGAGGTCTTCACGGGACCGTAATGTTGTGCTTGTACATGGTTTCCGAAAGGGGACTCACTTTCTGAGTTAGGTCTTTTACACACAAAATTTTTCTATGACATAATCTGGAAGTATCTTTTACCACCAAATCTCACAGGTGACCTATACACAGATATCATGCCATCTTTTTGGCATTTACAAGGTTAAACACATGATTCACAAGTGTACAAATATTTTGGACGGGCGTTGGCCTTGCTTTTACCAGGCGCTTTGCTTTTTCTTGATACCCAAGATTGGATCTTTCTCTTTCTTTTTTTTTTTTTGAAATCTCACCTTTTTCTTTCTTTTGGGATTTGAGATTTTCAAATGAGTGTGCTAGATGTACAACTTGGATATCAGCACTCAAACATTAACCCAGGAATTTTTCATGATTCCAATATTTTGAACTCTTCCATTCTTGAAGTGGTGTCGCTTTCGCTTTGGGATATAAAATGATCACCAACGGATTTGTGAAACGAACGTATAGGCTCAATTGGGCTGTGCAAAGGGTAAAAGTGTATAGGATAGAGAAACGAATGCTTTTCGTCATCTTAAAGCACCTGAATTATCATAGAAATTAAAATGACCAGCAACACATGAAGATTGATGCAACTCTGAGCAAGAGCATTTCTAACCATTTACCTCATGATACCGCTGGGTTTATTCCCAGTTGGCCCCAATGTGGGGTGGTTTTTGACAGGGGTAAAGAAAGCGACCTTCGTTCAAAGGGTTATCAATGGTCACATGTAGTGTTTAGGATAGAGAAATGAATGCCTCCGTCATCTCGATCCATGTAATCGATGCGAAGGGCCCTTATATCCTCAGATTCAGGCTTTCCTATTCTCTCCCTTCTCTCATCTCTCTTGTGTATGTAGGACGTGTTTGGCTCAGGTTTGCCTTTCCTCTGGAGGAATATTCCTGCTAGATAGCCTAAGCAAGCCATGTATTTGAAAAAAAAAATCATCTTGTTTTCCTCCAGGCGTTTTATTCCGTAGAAGACTTCAATGACCCATCATGCATATTTTGAACATGCTTGGACAATCCCTAATTTTGATGGGTGTGCAATAAATGCAAGGAATTCATTTTTCAAAAAACAATGTTTATTTCTAAGTTCAGACATGTGAACGTCCATTCTTTTGTTCTTTTCATCTTACAGAAGATGAGAGAGATTTTACTGCGTTTGTCTTCCGTCTTCACCAGGCATTCCTGCATGTAGGATAGAGTAGACATTCTTGTGAGTGAAAGGTGGCTTAACCTTTGATGGAACGAATACATATCACCTGGCACTTGATGTTGAAAACCCTTCCGTCTAGGGTTCTGCTTGGATGAGTCCAATTGTGAATCCACTTCTTGGAATACGGCAAAACTGAACACATGTTAGTGTATGCATGATATGCTTATGCAATGGCTATTATGGCGGTTCGGATCATTTCGGAACAAGCCACATAATCAACATCTGATTTCATTTCAAGGATAATATTTCTTCACAACATCTGAATTTACAAGGTGTCTCAATTCTTCTCCTTCAGAATTTACAAGGATCAATGCTCCTCCTGTGAGAATCTTCTTGACAATATAGGGGCCTTCGTAATTCCGGTTAAACTTGCCTCATGGATGGACAACATTTGGCAGAGTCTTCTTTACCACCAGATCATTCACCTCAAAATTTTGGCTCTAAACTTTCGATTGAATGACTTGGCCACCCTCTTCTGGTAGCTTTGACCATGACAGATCGCCCTGAGGTGCTTCTCGTCTATCAAATTCAGCTGTACATATCTGCGCTCGGAGTATTCTGACTCGGAGAGTTTACCCTCTGATAGGATTCTTAAAGAGGGGATCTTAACTTCCACGGGCAGGACCGCTTCCATCCCGTATACCAGAGCGTAAGGAGTTGCCCCTGTAGAAGTCCTGATCGAAGTTCCATATGCCATTAAGGCGAAGGGTAGCCTTTCATGCCAATCCCTATAATTCTCTACAGTCTTAGCCATGATCTTTTTGATATTCTTTTTAGCCGCTTCTACTACCCTATTCATCAGTGGGCGGTAAGGGGAAGAATTAAGATGTCGAACGCCAAAGCGGTCCAGTAGATCATCGACAACTTTATTGTTCAGGTTGGACCCATTATCTGTAATGATCGCTTGAGGGGTACCATATCGAGAGATGATGTCTCTCCTAATAAACCTTGCCACGTTTCTTGCGGTGACATTTTTGTAAGAATTGGCTTCTACCCACTTTATGAAGTAATCGATCGCTACCAGGATGAAGCGATGACCATTTGAAGCCGTTGGATTGATAGGTCCTACCATGTCTATCCCCCACATAGAAAAAGGCCAGGCTTCGGACATTTGATGTAGTTCATTCGGGGGCGCGTTAATCTTAGTGCCGTATATTTGGCACTGGTGGCATGACCGGACATGCTGGCAGCAGTCTGATTCGATGGTCATCCAATAGTATCCGAGCCGTATGATCTTTTTAACGAGAAGATGGCCGTTCATGTGCGGCCCACATATACCTTCATGGATCTCATTTATGAGAATATTCGCTTCTTTAGCATCTACACACCTTAACAGAGTGGAGTCAAACGATCTTTTGTACAGGACTTATCCATTGAGGAAGAACTTGCTGGCTGTTCTAGCTATGTATCTCCGACCTCTTGCCTGACACCCTTCAGGAAACTCCACTTTTAAGAGATAATTCTTGATGTCATAGTACCACGGCTCTCCGTTGAACTCCTCCTATATCATCATACAATAGGTCGATTTTTTGACTATGCCGATTCTTAGTGGTTTTATTTCTAACCCACCAGTTACTTGTAACATTGAGGCCAGTGTGGCTAGTGCATCTGCAAACTGGTTATGAGATCTAGGTAAGTATTCGAACGACACCTCCTCGAACTTAAGTGTCAGCTCTTCAAGGTATTCGTGATAAGGGATGAACTTTGCATCCTTTGTTTTCCACTCTCCCTGTGTCTGTAAAATAATGAGCATGGAATCTCCGTAAACTTGTAGCCTAGGTATCCTCATGGAAATGGTTAATTGTAAGCCTAGAATACACGCCTCGTATTTTGAGATATTGTTGGTGCAATGGAAAGTCATCTTTACCGCAACAGGATAATGTTGATTGTCTGGGGATATCAATACTGCCCCAGTGCCGGCTCCGGATAGGGTAACATCGCCATCAAAGTACATGACCCATTTATCCTCTGCCAGGTTCAGAACTTGATCTTCTGTCTTTGTCTTTCTAGAAGACTTACAATTTTGTGAGTTTTCTGCCAACATATCAGCTATGGCTCTCCATTTTACTGATTTTTGTGGAGAACACCTGATGTCAAATTCAGATAGCATTACCTGCAATTTAGATAACTTCCCAATCAGAGCTGGCTTTTCTAGGAGGAACTTGACAGGGTCATTTTTTGTTACCAGCTGAATATGGTGATGTAGAGTATATTGTCTTAATCCGCGAAGTACCCATATAGTTGCTACGCAAGCCCTTTCAACAGGTATGCATTTTGCTTCAGACGATGTGAATTTCTTACTCAAGTAATAGATGGCCCTTTCCTTACCATCTGCTGGGCTTGTTTGGGCGAGTAAGCCCCCCAAGAATTCCTACTGTATAGTCAAATATAAGGTCAAGGGATGACCTGGGATGGGCGGCACCAGCACTGGTGGAGTGACTAGATAGTCTTTGATATTTTGGAACGCTTGACTGCATTCTGCGTCCCATGTCACTTTCGCGCCCTTCTTGAGTAGTCTAAAGATCGATTTAGCTACATCTGACAACCGATTGATGAACCTGGCAATATAGTTCAGTCTCCCCAGAAGACTCATCACTTCTTTTACTGTGGAGGGAGTTGCTAGATCATAGATGGCTTGAATCTTTGAAGGATCAATCTCAATGCCCCTGTTACTGACCATGAATCCAAGAAGTTTCCCAGATTTTGCCTCGAACACACATTTGTTAGAGTTCAACCTCAACTTGTATTTGCGCAGTCGCTCAAAGATTTTTCTTAACACCTGAATGTGATCCTGTCCCTTCTTGGATTTAGCGATCATGTCATCGACATATATTTCGATTTCCTTATGGATCATGTCGTGGAATAATGTGATCACAACCTTCTAGTAGATGGCCCCAGTGTTCTTTAATCCGAAGGGCATGACTTTATAGCAAAAGTTTCCCCAAGGGGTGGTAAAGGCAGTCTTCGGTTTGTCTTCCTGCTTCATGAGGATTTGGTTATATCCGGAGAATCCATCCATGAATGAGAATAACTCGTACCCCACGGTACTATCAACCAGTACATCAATGTTTGTGAGTGGGAAATCATCTTTCGGACTTGCCTTATTCAGATTTCGATAATCCATGCAGATCCGGATTCTGCCGTCCTTCTTCATGACGGGGACTATGTTCGCAATCCAGTCCGAGTACGGGATAGCTTCAATAAAGCCCACCCTAAGAAGCTTCATCACCTCTTCTATAATTTTGTCTTCTAACTCGGCTGTCATCCGTTTACTGCCTTGCCTGACAGGTTTGACACTGGGATCCGTGGGTAATGCATGTTCCACAATTCTGGGATCCAAACCAGGCATGTCGACATATGACCATGCGAAGACGTCCTGATATTCCCTCAGTAATTCCGTAAACCTGAGCCTTTCATCTCGGGACAAATGTCCATCGATCTTGACTTCATTGATATCTGCGGAGTCCCCCAAGTTAACAACAACTGGCTCTTATGAAGTGGGAGGTATTGAATCTTAGAAGGCACTCCATTCTTTGCGGATAGATGCATAACTTTCATCTTCATCCTCTTCTTCAATATTGTAGGAACAGCCGACATGATGATCCGAATCGCACAACAAACTGGTATGCATACTTGAGATGATATGCCTGAAATGTCATGAACATGGTTAGTCTATACTTCATATGGAAATGCCATGCATGAGTGTGAAAAATCCTTTCGAAAGATATTTCAAAATAAGTGGATGTGTAAATGGGACTAGTCCTCATGTCATAGGACATCCTTGTCCTTGAGAAATCTTTTGGAAATTAGGAATCATATGGAAAATCAGGCCTCAAGCTTCTGTATGGAAGACTAATATCATCATTGGGCTGATTTGTGGTTCCATATGTCCTAAACAAAACTTGTGGGATTTTATTGAATGCAAAATGGGCCACATTACAAGCTGTGCTATTTGGACCAACGGGCGGAGATCCAAAGGCATTTTTCTACATCCATTTCTAGCAACAGTACTAAAGGTGTAATGAAATGCGGGAAATTTAAACGCAATATTGAGAGTAGGAAAGAGGTTTCTTTACTCAGAAACGGTGGCTTCATTGCCCAGCCATTCTATAATAACGTTCACGAAGTTATCTCCCAGGAAAATGTTCGCCAGATCTGATTTTGCTGTTGGAGATATATCTTCTTCTAACAACCATCTAGAGTTCTTGCTAAAGTACTCGTTCAAAAGGCTGTTGAACATTTTGGATTTGCCCTTCCAAGATGGAGAACCAATGAATGAATCTCGCTGATTTTTCTAGCCTCCGTGGCGTCCTAGGCTTTTGCCTCGGCCTTGGCCTAGTGTCTTAGAAGTATGCTCACCCAGGTGGGTTTTCTGATATCCCAAACCTATCTTATGTTCGTTAGACTTAAATTGCAGAGGGGTATTCATTCCCTCACCATATTTGCCGAGGCTTTCTCCAGGGTTGTATCCATATGCTAGTAGTATCTTGGCTGGTAAAAGGCTGGCTCCAGAAATGCAGGGAGTTCTCAATTTTGCCCTCACGGGAGTGTGTACTGTTGCTACCAACTCCAGGGAATGATAGCTCGCTTCCACCCTAGTTTCGGGTTCGATGTAAGGAATGGCGCTGCTCTGATATGTTTGGAGGTCCGTTTCCCCATGCGCAGTGATCACCTTCCCATCTACTACGAAGCGCACTTTCTGATGTAAGCTCGAGGGCGCGGCTCCTGCTATATGGATCCAAGGTCTTCCCAACAGGAATCCGAATGCACTGGGTAGATCCATTACTTGGAAGTCTATAGAGAATTTCGTTGGGCCGATGAATACGTCGAGCTCAATCTCACCTACCACAGCCTTCTTCATCCCATCGAAAGCTCTCACAGCTGTTTTGGAGGCCTTAACCATTTCTTCTTTGATGCCCAAAATTCCTCAAGGTAGCTAGAGGGCATATGTTGAAAGCAGATCCGTTGTCGATTAGTACGTGCGCTACTCTCTTCCCATTACATTGCACAGAAATGTATAAGGCATTGTTGTGTCCTCTCCTTTCCATGGGAAAGTTTTCATCTGAGAAGCTCAATTGATCTTTCAGGAGGATCGCCCCTGCAAAATCCCCCAACTGCACGTCGTTAATTGTTTCAGGGACGTGCACTTCATTAGTATCTTCAACAGTACGTTCTTGTGCTTCTCTGAGTTGATGAACAAATCCAATAGAGATATTTGGGCCGGCATCTTCCTTAATTGCTCTATCACCTCGAACTCATTGGTTTTAATAATGGACATGAGCTTTTCCGCGTCCTCCTTCGAGACTTCCTTCTTTTCGGACTCGCCTTCCCTAGGGGCGTAGAATCGTCTAGATCTCATTACTGCATCTACTTCCTCTATCCCATAGTTCCAGTGTACTGCCTTAGGATTGTATTCTTCGACTGGAGGGACTTTTATGGTTATCATTGTTGGGCGAGCTGCCTCTGGTTTGGTTGTATCGTCCGCTTCCTCTCTTGGCAGTACAATTATAACAGGCTTGATCGGAGAATCTTCTATCTCACTCAAATTGTCAAGCTCTTCCAGCTTGATTACCACAGTCGTAGCGGCTTCAATCATCGACACAATGTCGTCAAAGTTCCCTAAGAAAATTTCGTCTTCTAGTTGACGATGCAAGCCGTCGCTTCTTAGCTTTGCTGACGTTGAGGATTTCGGGTACCCTCTCTTTCCATTGAATAGTTCATCTGAAACCTGTTGTTGATCCTCCGATCTCTCAAACTGTTTCGTGTTAAGTTTGGTATCTATCATCTGGTCAAGCAGTGATTCGAGCCCTATTGTGAAAGGCTTTTTCTCCTCTTTCGGGATTTGAACGGGATCATCCATACCTCCCCATCCGTTTGGTATGATGTCCACCATTTTCTGATAGAAGCTAGGAGGAGCAGAATATTTCACTTTAAAGTTATTTCCTCCGGAATCCTCACCCAGGTTGTGTATGATATCCCCTATTTCTAATGCGTTAGCCTTGAATCTGTGATCTGTTAAGCTTCGCCTTTTAGCTTCCAGTTCTTCCTCATCGATTTCTTCTTCCGGCTGGACGATCGTCCTGAGATCGCCTATCAGACTCGCGTGCGGGATACTCCACGCGTCTCCCTGTTCAATCTCGATCACTAATTGACTTCCTTCCAGGGTTAGAGAGGCCTTGACTCCCTTGAATCTTTCATCGGTAACGTTTGATATCACCCCTCAAGCTCATCATCTTAGCGACACATGATTTCTTCAAGTCAGCAAAAAATTCCCCCTCTTTCGGGTATAGTGAAGCGATTGTTAGGATGTTTGTCAGTTTAGGTATGTCCACATTCAGCTCAAGGTGGTCGACCTCCTCGTCAGGGAATATTGCTCCTACCGCTTGGTGGTCAAGGAGCGGATTTTCTTGCACATTCGGACCCATGTTGTCGAACTTCAAAATCTGTCCGTCAATCAGAGCTTGTACCTTCAGCTTAAGGATGTAGCAGTTATCAACGTTGTGTCCCCTTTCGCCCATGTGGTATACACAGGTCAGGCTTTCATCAAAGCTAGGATATTTGATAGGATTTGCCCTAGGTGGTTCCTTTGCCACTAAGTGTTGTTCTAGTAGCATTGGGAGCAACTTGGACAAAGGTCTCGGGAGTTGAGAGAATTGCTCTTGAGGTTCCTCCTTCTAGGCTCTTGCACCTTCGATGCTGACCACGAAGATCCTCCCTTAGTATGATTAGAATTGCTAAACACCTTGGGCTTGTGGGGGTTTGGTATGAAGGCTATGTTGAGTCCAGCCTCTCTTTCCTTCTTCAGGGGGTATTGCTTTCTGGTAGAGGTTTCATGCTGCCTCCTTTCTCTTAAGGCCTATTCGAGTCTTTCTACCACCTTTATCAGGTGTGTAAAGGTTTGACATCCAGAGGTGTTTAATCTGTCGAAGTATTCGTAGGAGAGTGCCTTCAGGAACAGATCAATCAGCTCGTCTTCTGGGATCGAAGGCTTTACTTGGGTTGCCAAAGCCCGCCACCTTTAGGCGTATGTTCTGATCAACTCACCCCTCGCTTTTGAGGTTCGTAGGAGGTCTTCTCTTGTCGGGGTTGTAACCGTATTGAGCTTATATTGTCTGGGGAAGTCCTCTGCAAGATCTTCCCACCCATCATTGTCTTCCAGGTCCAATTCAATGAACTAAGCCAGAGCGGCACCAGCCAGACTTTCTTGGAATGTGTTCATTATTAGTGGAACATAATATGAATATTGCGCCATCTTGCGCAAATAACATTTGAGGTGAGCGCGGAGACAGCCCGTCCCATTATACTTCCTCACGAAGTCTGGTTCCTTGTAGTCAGAAGGGGTCTCTACTTTGGCAAAGGGAGATATCTTATCGAAACGGGCCAACTCATAGCCTTGGCTGCTCAAGCATTCTTTGATCTTGGCTATCCTTTTAGACTTCGCTTCAGCTTTCGCAGTCTGCTTCCCCTTTTCATCATTCTCAAGATTGATGACAACATGGGGTGTCTTTTGTTGTGACTGGGTGTTCGGCGTATGGACATTGTCCTGACATGTTGGGTATTTTTCGCCGTCTCTTTATCAGCTACATCGGGTGCAAGTGACGGACTTGAGCTGTTATAATTAGCGGCCACTGCCTGTCTGGCGTGGGAGGCTTCCAGCATCGCCTTAATGTCAGCCACCATAGTTGCCATAGCAGTCATCTGATTCTCTAGCATGCCCACTCGCGGGGTCAACTCCTGTTGTTCCATTCTGGTTTTAAGTCGAGTGCGAAAGCGATGTGTTGGTAATTCCGTGATTAGAGTGTACATGTTTAAAAGGAATTCCAGTGAGTATTTCTTTAGTATTTACAAAAGAAAGTACTCGATCCTTCTAATTGCATGTTTTCTATTGATGAATGAGAAAAAGGACTACCTTGTGAGCTTTATCTCATGCGGGCAGTTCTTTTAATCATTCACCAAAAGAAGTCATGAAATTAAAAGAAGCGTAATCTTTGACGATAGTTTTTTTTATGCATTTGTAAAGCATGTCCACACTCATGCATACGCCTTCCAAGTAATATTCAGTACAAGTGAGTATGCATGAAAATGCATTATGATGTTTGCTTATTTTACACTTGACAAAATAGTTCATTCAAGTCTAGGACACTTGAGGTCTAAGGTGTCCTCATCATCCCAACAAGGATCCATCTCTTCAATCTGGGAGTGTTCATCTTCGGAATATGACGGCGACCCCATTTCTTCGGGTATGTACGGCTCTACTCCAGGCACTTACGGTACGATGTATTCAGGTACATAAGGCTCGACAAGGCTGCGTCTGACCGCCTCAAAGTGTTGAATGTATTCTGTGGTAGCCCTGTGAACATTCTCCATGCGAGTCATGATTTCTAGCCACTTTATATCTTCAGCCTGAGAGTTCTTTAGAGAGCGTATAATAAATTCCACCTTAGCTTCAAGCTGTTCCTTTTCTTCTCCTGCAAGGGTCTCCTTTGGCATGTCAAATGAGAAGATACCAGGTCGGGGTGGCGAAGGAATTTCTTGTAATGCCACAAATTAACGGATAACCCTCTTTGGGTAATATGCGGTAGCGCCTGTGAATCCTAGCAAGGGGACTGTGTCTTCACCGTTACATGCAAGCTTGACTTTCCCAATGTTGGCAATCTAAGCCGCCATCGGAGCTGTTCCGATTTCAGAGTTCCAAGGAAGTTCTTCCATTCTATAAAGTTGAACTTAGAATACGTGTATGTGTTCTGACAAAGGTTTTAAGAGGATGGGCACCAAAGCTAATCTCAGTGAAATCCATGAGGATATGGAACTGTCTGATATGAGATGTGAACTACAGGTACAGAAGATTACTAGAGGCTCTAAAGATTCCCTTGTTATTTTTCTTGAAGCGATTTAGGGAGAGGAATGTCTCAGTAAGGATAATGTTTGAGTAATCTCACCCACAACAGACTTGTCTGACTACTACAGCCATAATATGGTCGAAGATGACAGACGAGACCGGGAATAGCACAAAGTAAAGATGGCCAAGACAAAGCTCAACCAGATTTAGTCCCTTTTGCAGCAAGGTGTCGCGACCCGTCCGGAAGCGGACGCGGCTAATGGATTACCGATCGCGGGTCTTGGATCGGCGCGGGCCCTCCCAGGCCCATACCAAATCGCGGTGGGAGTATTTTTTTTAAGGATTCGACGTTAAGAGTCGATCGCTTTCGACCTTCAGTGTGGTCGTGGTGGCACGTGCAAATTGTGCATGCATTTGGAGTCGCCACCGGTCTTTCTTGGAGGGTAGATCGGAAACCTTACTGATCAATTGGGAGAGATCGATCAGTTCTGCAGAACCAGAGATTTTGGGTTCGGGGACTTGGTTACGCTGGTGTCATTACCAACGCCATTTCGGTACCTAACGCGAGTGATTTTCCTGGATTTTTTTGGGATTTGTTTTTGGAAGACGGTTTGCCGGAAGGACAAAACCGTCATTTCTAGAAAGACCGGGGGTCGAAAGGCCCGAAATAGGTCGTGGCCAGTTGAATGTGGTCATTTCCTATTTTTGGGGATTTTCTTGGATTTTTTTTTTAGAATTTTTTTTGGAAGACGGTTTTCCGGAAAGGCAAAACCGTCATTTCTGGAAAGGCCGGGGGTCAAATGACCCGAAACAGGTCGTGGCCAGTTGAATGTGGCCATTTCCTATTTTCTGGAATTTTTTAGAATTTTTCTGAATTTTGTGAATTTTTTTTGAATTTTTTTATGATTTTCCATTTTTTTATGATTTTTCAAATTTTTATTATTTCCTTTATTATTTTCTGAATTTTTTTTTAATATTAAAAATATTTTCCGGGCCGGGTCAGACCCAGCCCGCGCCTCGCGGGCGCCCGGCCCGACCCTACGGGTCGAAACCGGCCTAAAACGACGCCGTTTTGATTTTTTGAAGGTTTTTCTATTTTTTTTTATCATTTTTTTTAATTTATCAGAAAATCCACGGATCGGACGGCTCTTAATGCGCCACGTGGCCTCTTCTGATGCGTCTGATCTCGGACAAGATCGGACGCTCCACGAAGTGCCACTTGGCCAAATTTTAACCATCCGATTGATTTTATTTTTATTTTCCGAAAATCATTTGTTATTCTGAAAAATCATTTTTTTATTTTTCAAAAATCCCAGATCGCGACACGTGGCGAAGCCACGGCCATCCGATCTGGGTGTTTATTTTTAAGGCCGCGGCCCCACACGGCTGACGTGGCTCCGGACGTGGCAAGCCACGTCAGCCGCTGACCCGTTGACCGGACCAGCCTGCCGGAGAAGACACCGGCGCTTCGCCAGAACAGTGATTATTCCGGCGAAGTCGCCGGGAAAAATCCAAAACTCGACCAAAACTCCAAATTTTTTACAGATTTCTTCACCATTCGACTTCTCAGGCTCTCTACACTAATAAACAAAATAAATTATAGCCATGAAAACGTTGAAAACCGACGAACCGGACCTTCACAGTCCCGGTTCTGGCGAAGCCTTGGCGAATTTTTTTTTTTTTATATCTAAAACCGATTCCGATTATTCACCGAGCATCCATGAAGGTTCAAGGAGCTTACCTCAGCTCGTCCAGAGCTGGAAATCCGCAGGTTAGCGTCGACTGAAGCTCACCGTCGAGGCCATGGCCGGCGATGGTTGGATCTCCGTTCTCAATGCAGTTTAATGCAAAAAAATTTGCCAAACAGAACTGAGAGTCGGTCCTAGAGGTATCTTATAGCCAAAATCGCACGAAACAAAATCGGGAATGACGTGACCGAGAGTTAAGGAAACACGAGCTCTCTCAAGCATTTCGTCGAACACCTTGCATGCACAAAGAAAAACGGAGGTCGGGGGCAGATACCGACCTGGTTCAGCATCGTCGGCGACCGTGGTTGCTTCGGCGATGTGGCTTCAAGCTCCTCGCGACTTGGAGAATACTTCTCCTGCTCTAACTCTCCCCAAAAATCCTTTTTCCCTCTCGGTTCCCCTCCTCTCTTTCTCTCTCGGCTCTCCCCTATTTTCATGGCCGACCAGCCATTTCCCGGGTCCCTCAACTCGCAAAACGATCGTCTACCACTCGGTCGTGTCCCCCGCACTCATTCGTCGTCCTTCTTTACTAAAAAATCTGGCCCCCAAGCTTGTTTTTTTAATGCTCTGCCCTCCCCTGCTTTCGGCCGGTGGGTCTGCAAGTTGCAGACCCGGTCGGACCGGGCCGGGTCGGGCCTGACCCGACCGGCCCGGTTCGACTTGAATTTGTCAAATCGGGCCCCAAATCGTACCCTTTTCATAAAATTGATGTCAAAATCGGACTCCTTGACATATTTTCTATCAAATATGGGTATTTTCGTGAATCAATTGATTGAAATTTAATGAAAACCCCAAATTGTGCCTAGGATCCGAAAATGATTTTTGCTTAATCGAGGGCCTAAACGATCAAATTATCCCAAATTGAGGCCACCAATGGATTCATCATGATGAAAACTATAGGGTAGAGGTGTTTAATTTGAATGGGTATGCTCGCATGAAATTTAATTTCAAAAGTTGTGAAACCGGGGACTAAATTGAAATATTTTTATGCAATTAAGCCATTTTGGTTAAAATTGATCAAATTGGAGGGCCAATTGACCTAATTGCACTTCAAGACTTTAGAATACGATGTCATAGCTTATAAAAAGTGAAAATTGAAAATTAAAAGACTCGAAAAGGAATTTTTGGGCTCGGTTCGGGTTTATGTTTGTTAAGGAGCATAGTGACCCGAGCCGAATTTTTGAGATTTAAAGTGACACACTTGAAGAGGAAATTACAACAAAATTATTGAATATTTTTTGTGTATTTTTCTGACCACGAATGGTATTTTTCTGATTTTTTGGGTATTTTTATAATTAAATAAATTCAAAAAATATTATAAAATACAAAAAAATATTTTTTGTTCAAAATTGGTCCCCGAGGCTAGGCCAAGGCTTCCAAAGTTGATTTTGTGATTTTATGACGTTTTTTGATATTTTTAATTAATTTTAAAGAATAAAAAGCACAATAGTAAATGGTCAAAAATCAGGTGTCAACAGCTGCCCCTCTTTGAGAGTGAGCTCGCCAGAGGTTGCTTTCAAAGACAAAATGACACCTGGATCTTGACTGATTCGACTGGGAAAAAGAAATTCTATGACATTGGAACCTTAAGCCTTTTGATGAATGTTTAAATTGATCCCTGGTTTGCTCTAACAATTTGAATATGGGCCGTAGTGAGAGAGGCTTACCTGAAGCTCACCTGTCGGATGATGCCGGTTGCGACAACTTTCAAGAAGATGCCTAGGACTCATCACAGAAAATCTTAGGGAGATTAAGCTCTGACCTGTATGGTAGGTCATACCATTATGGGATTCCTAATTAGTAGGAACCTAAGGAAGGCGCATCCCCACGCTTTGGGATTTGCTAGAGATTTTAATCCGTATGGTGGATCAGACCTTCGTGTTGCTCCTTAAGGCGGTATCTACCTCGTGTTGACCCTTATGGCGGTATCTACCAATAAGTTGACCCTTGAGGCGGTATCTACCAATAAGTTGACCATTGAGGCGGTTTCTACCTTGGTTTGACCCTTCAGGCGGTTTCTACCTTGGTTTGACCCTTCAGGCGGTTTCTACCATGAGTTGACCCTTCAAGCGGTTTCTACCTTTGATTTGACCCTTCAGGCGGTTTCTACCTTGTTTTGACCCTTCAGGCGGTTTCTACCTTGTGTTGACCCTTCAGGCGGTATCTACCCTTGGTTTGACCCTTCGGGCGGTTTCTACCTTGTGTTGACCATTCAGGCGATATCTACCATGGTTTGACCCTTCAAGCGGTTTCTACCTTGGTTTGACCCTTCAGGCGGTTTCTACCTTGAGTTGACCCTTCAGGCGGTTTCTACCATCAGTTTGCTTTGAAAATGGGTCTCATGACGTGGGTTCTCCACGTCTGATGAAACTGCCTAAATTTTTTAAAAAGGGTCCCAGGACGAGGGTTCTCCACGTCTGACAGGGCCGCTTGATTTTGAAAAAGGGGTCTCATGACGAGGGTTCTCCACGTCCGATGATACTGATTGGATTTTGAAAAGGGGGCTCATGACGAGGGTTCTCCACGTCCGATGAGACTGCCTGATTTTGAAAAAGGGTTCTATCCTCATCCCTTCTTTTGAAGGATCCCGAAATTTGCCGGGAATTCAATTTTGAAGCAGTGAAAGATTTTATCTTGGCAAAGCTTCACTTGGGTCTGTTGAGGCGACATTCTGGGAGTTGGGTTCTCCAGGTATCCTGCAGAAGTTTGAGCCTGAAAGATTTTTCTTCACCAAGAAAACGTTAGTAATCCTTGGGAAGGCCACGGCTGTCCATTTGACAAAAATCGTATGACTTAAGTTTTAATCGTGAAATGTGCATTTTGATGCTGGAGGTTATCCAAAGCATTCTTGCAACATGCAAATGTGATCACAAATCCCTTGCACGGAAAATCTGGATCCAACAGTTTGAAAATTCCAAAAAGAGTTTGTTCAAAACATCAATTGGAATATTTCTCGACAAGGAGGTCTTCTCACCTGTTTTGAGATAGTGATTTTTGTAGGGGATGCACTCAATTCCCTACTAACCTGTGCCTAGGTTTTAGGCTCATTCGCAGCGCATACATTTTGATCGGTCGGGAGGTCTTCCACAGGACCGTAATGTTGGGCTTGGTTAGTGATCTTCAAGGGGGACTCACTTTTGAGTCAAGTCCATTGTATGAAAGGTTTCACCATCCGCTTCGGGTTTACAAGTCAAGAACCCTGCAAAATGAGAAAGAAATAGTCTTGCTCGTACTTCTTCGAGCTAAACTATATGTTAACCCAAGTGTCTTAGTCAGAGAAGACTGTTTCAGGGTTGTAACATTGGTAGGATTGGGGACCGAAAAATGGCTTGTTTTTTGGCCCAGAATTCATGGCGGGTTTGACATTGGTGATCATTGCTGATTTGTCACCTGTCCTTTCCTTTCTGCACCTTCAGTTTTTGAGGTGTGCAACTGCTCTTGAGGTGTGCACAAATTCTTTAGGGAAAACCTCCGGCTGCATTAAGAGATTGACAATTCTGTCCGCGTCTTTCCTCCACGCTTGACATCATTTGGAGGAGTGACCTTTTGATCTGACTCCTTTATGGGTTTTTCTCTCTTCCCAACTAGGCTTCATTGGGGATCAAGCAAACAGCTTGCACGAGCATCGGCCTTGCTTTTACTAGGCACTTTGCTTTTTCTTGATGCTGGGGATTTTCTAATCATCATTTTTTTGAAATCCCGTTTTTCTCATATTCGATGGGATCATGTTAGACATATGTCTGAAAGTCTAAACATGCTTTAAATATCAGCCCGGGAATCCTCTTCGTAATCCCTGATGCCTTCATCTTGGAACGTTCAATGATCATCAATGGGCTCATGAAATGAATTTGTAGGCTCAACTTGGCTATGCAAAGGATATGGTGTGTGGGATAGAGAAATGAATGCTTCTCATCATCCTATGGCACTTGGATTACCATATAAACAACACACAAAGATTAATGTTAGTCCGAGCAAGAAAATTTCTAACCATTTTCTCCTGATGTTGCTGGACTCACCTCCATTTTGCCCCAATGTGGGGTGGTTCTCGACAGGGCTGATAATGAGAACCTCCGTTCAAAGGGGTTATCAATGGTCACCTGTAGTATTTGGGAATATGAAACGAACGCCTCCGTCGTCCCAATCCATGTAATTGCTGCGAATGGTCCCTACCTCCGTAGGTACAGATTTTGCTGTCTGATTCGCTCCACTTCTCTCTTAAGTGTGTATAGGACGTGTTTTGACTAGGCTTGCCTCTCTTTTGAGTAAACTTCCTTTTGAATGATTTGACAAATAATCATATTTGGAAAAATTCATTTCTTTCTTTCCCAAAATTTATCCATCGAGGGGATTTTGTGATGTATCGTGCATGTCTTATTCATGCTTTGGGCAACCTCCCGATTTAAATCATGAACATCGATGCATTGGATAATTTTCATGACGGCTGAAAGTATTTTAACATTTTTTTTATCTCCAGCTAACTGGGAAAGGGATACTTACCTACCTGTCGTGGCTGCAGACCCCTGAAAATGTAAAAGAAGCATATCATTGCATGTTCACGAATTTTTCAAAAATCGAAATGATACATCCTACCCTTGGTCATGTACTCTAACGAGTAGTACATGGGATGTAAAAACCTGTTCGTCTGTAAGGCGATTCCCCTGTCAAGGATAAATAACGAGTATCAATTCATATTCTCAAATTCAAGACAAATTGGAACGATACAACTTTACTCTTGGTTCTCATCCCGTTATGATGTTGCGTATTGATATGAACAACATCTATCAAATCCGCCTATCCATTCTTGGAATGTTTGCAACATCAATGGTTCATCTGCCCCCAGTTGGGCAACGTCTGTTCTGTTATTCGAACAAATGGCTCCTTGAGTGATTTATCCACGTTTATCACCTGAGAAGGGAAAGAAAGGAGACATTACTTCGGTATTCGATTGAAGATCGTTTAGGAACGATACATCGTTTTACCAAATAGGTGGCTTCGCGGCCAAACGTATTTCGTATTGAAGGGGTAGATCCCATTATGCTCCGCGGGTGATAGTCATTGTTCATGGAACTTGCTCCACGGATTAAGTGATTAATCCACGGCCCTCGGCTTGAAGATGCTCAAAGGGTGACGTTGACACTCACGCGCAATTAGTTCTAGATATTAATGAAAGATGTTCCCGTGGGAACCTTACAGTGCGATCAACAACATATTCAATAGGAGTATTCAACCCCTTTCCTCTAAGCATTTTTCATCGAGTAACCATGCTTTGCATCGGACGCTTGATCACCGTCCTTGCGTCACCACTGCGATGGTCCTCCGGCTCCAAATTGATCGAGCCAAAGATTGAACTCATCGCCAAGGAAATTGCTCGAGTCTTCGAGCCATTGATGTTCAAGTTGGGTATCAACGATTGCTGGGGGTAGATTTCTTTCATTGACTTCGTTGTGAGGGACTGGAGTCTTTGAGCTAGAACCTTCATCATTGCCCTGTTGGGGTTGAGACATACATTCCTGAAGAGTATTGATCCAAGTGTCTAGCTCCTCGTCAAGGAAATCGCCTGCTCTTTCTAGCCCTTGGTGCCCAGATTGGGTGTCGTCGACTGCAGGTGAGGGATTCCTCTCTTTGCTCTCGCAGTGAGCAATTTGACCCCTCGAATTGGAACTTCCTCCAATGACCGGCAGGTTTATATGTGCACTCTCTACCAATGCCAGATCCGCTTCAGGGACAGCATTAATGACCGATTCGCGTTCAAACTGAGGAATCCCTATGTGCTGGAACTGTGGTATATACTCTTGAGGAGTATTGAGATAGTTCGGCGGAGCACTCTGATTTAGGTTAGAGGAGTCGCTGACACGACTGCTGGTCCCGTCATTGTTGAAACACAGTTGGGTGCTCTTGGCTCTCCAATCATCGTGGTTGTGACTCTACCCAGCACTTGAGCTCCAACCGGCTTTATGATGGTTTAACGCTATCCTTCCATCCTTTAGCAATCTCCTATAGTACTTAAGGTGAGACTCAACGTTAATTCTAGAGAGCCCCGGCACGTTCATAATCTCAAGTACACGTAGTGGGCTAGCCGAATCAACTCCCAGCTCTCGAATTGCATCAACAAATTTGGTGTGAAGTTCATAGGTCCAGTAAAACCTTGTTCTCTTATCACCCAAAATATCGTCAATACTTCGGTAGCTGTTCTCTACGGGATCTAGTCGTTTCAAAAGTTGTCCAGGGAGGGACTCACCGACTTTGGATTGGCTGGCTGCGACAGCGGGTTCGTCATTGAGAGAACTCCACCTGTGATGATTCATGTCCCATTTCTCAGAGGATGTTGGTGTTGACTCTATGGTGGTGACTTGCTCATGCAGATCTCCGACGGTATCTGGCTGTGTCGGAAAATGCTGTGGAGAATACGGTAACAGCTGAGCGTTATTCGTCAACAGGGATGGTTCATCGAGGAACACCTCGCCGAGGACAACAGGATTACCACAATTAAGGCAGGCGGCCTTGGTCAGAGCTTCCTTATATCTCGCGCTTTCAGCTCGAAGCTTCTCATTCTCCTCCTTCAGGGCCAATAACTCATGATCTGCGTGTTGCTATTTCACCCGGGTTCGCTTGTTGGCGAACCAAAACTTGACCTTCGAAAGCTCCAATCCTAACTTTCGGCTCAACTCAATTTTCTGTTGTGTGCTTGGGGTGGAGCATTCATTGAAGAAAGCTTCGAGTTCTCGGATTTGGCCTGGAGTGTGGCGTTGCAGTTGCTTCCTTTTCCGACTCGGGTCATCATTGTATACTCCTTCTTCGTAGCTGAAGCCTAGAATTTCATCACTAGAGGAGTCAGTCTCCATGGCCTTCGGGCAGGATTCAGCTCCAGGATCTTCAAAGTCTTCCAGCAGTTCGTGTTCAGAGATGTCCAGGTCGGGCGTTTCTAGCAGATGGGAATAGCTTTTAAACATGATGGATCGGAGTATCTCGGGCTGATCTAGTTCACTCAGCTTTCTCTATTCGCTCTTATGTGTTTGCTCACTCTAGAAATTTTCTCGAGTGATTGTGCGTGTCCTAGAACCATCCTTCAGGCTGCATATGAAGACCAGCAAGCAAGCGCTCCTCCCGAGACCCTGCAATTACTCCTCGTCTGTTTTCCCCTTTCTTTTTCCTCGTGACAGGATCACAAACTCTCTTGCATTGATTCGGTTTCATTGAGTATTGCGCTCGTCCCCTAGTTCAGTCTTCAAAGTGGTGGGTCTACAATCTTTCGGTGCCTTTTATGATTTGCTAGGCCCGAGAACGTGGGGAGCAGCGGCGGATCCGTGATTAATGACTCCGTTTAATTCATTTAGCTCCATGGGAATTAACGCTATGACTTTCTCTCAACCCCTTTTCATCGTTCAAACGAAAGTGGCATTTTCCCAGTGCACGCTGTTACTCTTCATTTCAACATCCTGGGTATTCGGTGAGGAATGAGTTCGTGGCCACTCAAAATTTAAAGACCGCCTCTGGTTTCGGATTTAATCTAATAAGGGATCATCGCAACTGAGCATGACGATTTTCGTCGATAGCGTTGGCTTTCATACAGAATTAACTATAGTCATTAAAGAAAAATGTTCCCATATGAACTTTACAATGGATAAGATGAGTGATCTACTCGTGAACACGTTCTTCTTTCTCTGGGTGTTCGTAGTGACCGACCCATCGTGCCCCGAGTTAGGTGTTAGATCATGGCTGTCCCAGCATGCCAGCTTCCCACTGATTGAACAAGGCATCGAGCCCCTCATAGAAGAAATCATCTGTTGTGGGTTGACCAGCGGCAGGTAGAGTACCAGCCGACTGCTGCTCGAATGGAGGAGTGCATACTTGCTGTACTTGTGACACGTGCTCTTGAAAAGTGTTGAAATGGCCCAGAGGGACATTCTGATCAGCTTTCAGTTTGCCGGTGGTCGGGTTTCTAGCTTGATTGATGCTTAGATTTGGCCGGGTATCTCTTGATACATGAGCATTACAATGGCGGTCGCCCCTAGTTTTTGAGCTCGAGACGGATTCCTCCCGGTTTAGCTCCTCTCGACGCTGTTTTAATAGCCTTCTGTAGGCACCAAGGTGATTCCTGACCAGTTCCTTACTAAGCCCCGGTACATTCATGGCTTTAAATATGCGCGTCGGATTTGCTGAGTCGATCCCCATTTGGTGAACCACGTCTAGGAATCTGAAATGCAGTTCAGGGGGCCAAGCGAACCTCCTCTTATCGTGGCCCAAAATTGCATTGATGGCTTGACGACTGATTAACTCATCTCCAGCAGGATCCGACCCCATCGAAAATTGTTGTGCAGGGCTGATGTGCTTTGAGCTGGTCGGCGGTAACATCCAGCTCCTTGAAACTGTAACTCCAATCAAAGCGATGCATATCTCATCCTCCAGGAGGCATTTGTATCGTCTTCGTAGGATCATCCTACTCATGCGTGACTCCGGTAAAATCTGGTTGAGCAGGAGATGCCCCGAGGGAGTAGGGTGGTAAATGAACATCTTCAATCATTGCGTGAGGCTTATCGGGGAATATCTTACCGAGGGCGATGGGGTTATCGCAATGAGGGCAATCAATAATATTGAGAGCTTCTTCATACCTCATATTTTTTGTTCGCAGCTTTTGGTTTTCTTCCTTTAAAATCTCGACCACCTGACGTTTGCGTTGAGCCTTCGATTTGGATCTCCTATTTTGAAACCAAAACTGGATCCTCGACTGATTAATCCCCAACTCCCGGCTCAATTCAATTCTCCACTTCTTTTTCATGTAAGGGCTTTTACTGAAGTGGGTTTCCAGCATTTGGGTTTCCTCCTGAGAGTATTGGTGAGGACGTCTTCTTTTCCCGAGTTGAGCATCGTGGATGTCGTTGTCGTCGTCGCCGTGATTTTGATTCCCGTTGCCAGAAGTGTTGGGCTCCATGGTTTTGGTGTTAAACTTGATCTTGGAATCTTCGAGATCCCTCAGTAGTTCAATTTCTAAGATTTTTGAGTCAGTCGCCTCTAGCAGCTGACAGTAACCTCTTAAATATGTTGGATTGAGAAATGTTTGATTGGTTCTTGCCCACTCAGAGTTCTCTACTCTCTCATGTATGCTCACTCCCTATAAATTTTTCTTCGAGTGACTTTGTATGTTCAGGAGACGCTCTTCAAGCATCATTAGGCAAACATTCCCCCTCAAGACCTTGAATTTCTCGCTTAGCTTTTCAACGTGATGGGACTGCCAAATCCTGTTAGGGCTCTCTTCGATAGTTGCGCTTACCTCCCACCTAACTCTAATAATGGTGATCCCGACAAATCTTTTACATCTTTTAATTGATAAGCCGGAAATCGCGGACCGAAACGAATCCAATGGTTTTCGTGAGGGGACCTCCTGTTTTACCCCCTAACTGGGCTCCACCAGCATCATTACTGAGACCCTTCATCATCCTCGAGTTGCTATAAAATGAGCAATTAACGTATGGCAGGTTAACGTTCTCGCATAATCAGCTTCTTCCTTCTAATCTCTCTATTAGACTCGTCTTATTCTCAAGCCAACCCAACGCAAATGGCCTCCTCTCCCGTACGCACTTTTTCAACTGATGTCTTGGACCAGTGGGAAAAGCTTTATAACCTACTGAGTCACGGTTACGCGTACATAACCGATCATTCTGCAACCGAGGATGAAATCTGCGTCCTGCTCGAGGATCTAGATACCACTTCTCTCGAAGGTACTACATTGGGGAGGGAATATAGAATTTTCCCGACTCTCTTTGCACACTCCTTAGAGGCCTATCGAGTTGCTAATCGGGAGGTTCTCGTGGCTCGCGTCTTGCGAGCTCGTTATGAGGATCGATCTGATCATTTGGTGCTGACCAACTATCTGGCCGATAGTTACAAAAAGGCCGTCGAGTTTGCTAGTGAGCGGGTCGCGACGTTGCTTCGCGAGAGGAGAAATCTGGTGGATCAATTGGCCCTATCCCTGACCACCGGCGAGCATGACCGCCGCAATGTCATGTTGAGGCTTCAGAGCGACTGGCAGGAAGAACGGCTCGACAAAATAACCGCAGACATAGCTCGCGGGAATGAATTGGTTCGGGACCTGGAAATAATCACCGAAGAACACGAGGCCAAGGTCGCCGAGGTTAAGGGAGAATGTAGAAGTCTTCTCCTCAGGCTTGCCGACCATGACATGCGGAGTTGGGAGTATAGGCAGAGCATTAACAACATGGAGGGTCAGTTGGGCTCCTTTGTGTCGTTAATTAGGGTTCACTTCGGCTTTACTTTTTCACCCCAAATTGTATGACCTGCTTTTGAAAACCCTCCACTGAGCAAAATAAATGAAAGTTCTCGTGTGTGTGTTTTAACTTCTGCATGGTTCATTTCTTCGAGCATCCGAACATCTTCAACTTGGGTGAGCCGAACCATAATTTCAATAAGTCGAGCAAATATGTCCTGATTTTACAACTCGCTCATGATCAGATGAAAGAATAGCTTCAGACTTATCCAGGAAAAGATTTCTCTCTATTACCTATTTTTTACCTGCAAATGAAACGACAGAATCATAAGGAATAATTTGAAAAAGAAAGCATAAACCCCTTTCAATCTTATGCTTGCTCGGGATTAATAAGGACAAAAACTTTTACGAGAGTTTTAATCTTGTGCGAAAAGTTGTTATCAGTATTCCTCGAAAGAAAGCATACTATTGAAAGGAATGTAATTCACGATAATCGCTTTTGATCAATTTCAAGAAGAATGAATTACTCAAAAGTGCAAGACATGATACCGTGTTTTAAATTCAATTGAAGATATGGCGTCCAAATTAGGGCCGTTTGCTAAGAACGAGAGTAATTTGGACATCTATCTCGTCATTAAATTTGAAACAACGCCGATATTCTTGATCAATTATCGTGAATTACCAGTGGCGTACAACATGCATGAACCAATTCAAGTGTATAATTCCTTCTAGCGAAATTGGGGTTGGATTACCCTATACGACCAAAAAGGTCGTGTAAGATTTCCAATTTTAATTTCCTCTAAAGGAATTATAAACTTGACTTGGGAGTATTCGGATGATTAGAGAAAATGCCACTATCACATTCCCATGACCCGTCAAAAGAAATACAACCAAGTTCCATCTGAATGTATACACCAATAGATCCATAATACAATCACTCTAGGGGGTGAGATAGAGAAAACTTCGGTAAAAATAAACCCTATACAAGAGGACTAGTAATGAAAAATGAAACAAAGGAATGTGATCCTAACGTTTAAGGATGCCCCAGTTTCGATCTGTGTCTTCAGGATCACTTGCCCCAACTCGTCATCTTCATTGGATGATACCTCAATAATGTCCATAGTATGCTCCTTATCGCACACTCGGTGTTCGTCGTGGGATATCACCCTCCTCGTCTTCTATCAAGGGCGTTGGGGACAAACGCACATATCTATTCTCGAAATGGCATTTAATCTAATCACCAAAATGCAATGAATGAAATGCCTATATTTACATGAATTGTGATAGATTTGGGGGATAGAGAGTCTTACCAACCAAACTCATCGACTTATGTGCGGTTTTAGGTGTACCAACCGCCCAAAGACAGGCGCATGAGACAAGTGATGGTGAACTTCTAAAAATCAGAGGGTTTGGCACCTAGGGTTAAGGTTCCCACCTCGAGTTCTAGAAAGAGCCGATTCCATTGCACAGCTATCGTTGCATTGGGACTCAATCCATAGTTCGAAGAGAGTGGAATTGAAAAGTGGATTACCCCGTGTTTTTCCTCACGGAGATTCCATTTTCAATTCCTTCTATTGTGTTCCTAAAAGCGGCGCCCGGGGTTTTAGGCGCGGTTGTGTGTGTCCATGTGTCGTGATCATCACGATGCAAGTCAAGCACAACAGTTTATCAATCAGCACTTCAAATCATCCACACAACATACATTCCTACGCCCGAACTGCATAAAATAATGTTAATCACGGACTACACCCCTTATCTCTCCAAGCTGCAAAAACATATAACACCTACCATAAGCGGACTTACCTCACCTTCAAGAGCGCCTGCATGGTTAGAAAAATCACTCAGCGTTTTAATTACGGCATAAGTCCACTTGAGGTCTAGAACCATAGGTTCTAGAACAAAGGTCCCCAGCGGAGTCGCCAGCTGTTGCGACCCGTTCGGAAGCGGACGCGGCTAATGGATTACCGATCGCGGGTCTTGGATCGGCGCGGGCCCTCCCAGGCCCATACCAAATCACGGCGGGAGTATTTTTTTTAAGGATTCGATGTTAAGAGTCGATCGCTTTCGACCTACAGTGTGGTCGTGGTGGCACGTGCAAATTGTGCATGCATTTGGAGTCGCCACCGGTCTTTCTTGGAGGGTAGACCGGAAACCTTACTGATCGATTGGGAGAGATCGATCAGTTCTGCAGAACCAGAGATTTTGGGTTCGGGGACTTGGTTACGCTGGTGTCATTACCAACGCCCTTTCGGTACCTAACGCGAGTGATTTTCCTGGATTTTTTTGGGATTTGTTTTTGGAAGACGGTTTGCCGGAAGGACAAAACAGTCATTTCTGGAAAGACCGGGGGTCGAAAGGTGTCGCGACCCTCTCGAGGTTCGCCGTGGGCTCTCGAGGGCTAATGGGCCGTCCAGTCCGGTCAGACGCGGGCCTCTCCCAAGGCCCGTTACCCAAATCGCAACGGAGGTATACGTAGTCGACCTTCAGTATGGTCTAGTGACATGTGTTAAGTGTGCATGCCATGGAGTCGCCACCAATCATTTTTTGGAGGGTATGATTGGACCACCCTATTGAATAGTCGGGAGTTTCTATTCAATTCTGCGATAACTAGAGAAATGGGTTCGGGGACTTAGTTACGCCAACTGTCAGAGTTGACGCCCTTTAGGTACCTAAATTGACTGAATTTTCTGACCTAAGATTTCATGCAGATGAGTGGAATATGAATCCTAAATCTAGGAATTCATGCAAATAGGAATGACTATCCTGGCAATCACAATCAATAATAAAAGGCGCAAATCAATGAATCAAAGTATGCAAAGTAAACACATCAAATCAACATGACACTCATAAGAAGGCTCTATTAACCTAAATAAGTATCAATCAAGCTTAGGAATGATTTAGACATGATTTTACCCATAAGGGGTAAAGTCGTAATTTTGAGACAAAAGGGACGATTTGCCCAAAAAAGGCAAAATCATCATTTCGGAATGAATTCGGAGTAAAACGATGTCAAAAATAGGTTTGGTCACTCAATTGACCCATTTCCTTTTTTTTTTTTGCAATTTTCATGATTTTTTGGAATTTTAGAAACCGATTTACCATTCGAAGGGTAAAATCGTCATTTTCTAAAAATGAGAATGAAATGTGGAAATCCTAGACATAAGGTTTAGCCACCTATCTGGCTCATCGCCAAATTCTAAGCAATTTCCACAATTCATCGGAATATCAAAGACGATTTACCCTTTGAGGGGTAAAATCGTCGTTTTGGATTAAATGGGAGAAAATCCTAAAAAAACGACAACCAATCAATTTCTTTTGATCATTTTCAGCCTTGGGAATTTTCTAGAATTTTTTTAGTAATTTTCTACAATTCTTCTCAATTTTTTTGTTTTTCTTTAATTTTTCCAATTTTTTGGCATTTTCTGATTTATTAATATTTTTTTTATATTTTCAGAAAATATTTTAACAAAAAGCATATCATTGGCAATAGACAACACTCAACCAGATAAATAAGCTAACTACTGAACTAAGATAAATACATGCAAACCAAATCTATAATGGCGACATTTTAGAAAAATAACCCTAATACACGGATCGGGTACGTAAAACATACCGGATTGGACACCGGCCTTCAATCGCCCAGCCCCAGCCTGCGACCATCTCCATGCACATCACCTGTCGATCACCACATCAAAATGTCAACAATCAATTTTACAAGTTTTAAGACCGGTAATAAATAATAATAATTTAAAAAATAAATAAATCCAGGCTCGGAAACGGGCCAATTCACTCAGCCATGGACCGGCTATGGGCTCACGGCCTCGGCCCAAGATCACGGCCTCGGCCCACGGCTTTGGCCCACGGGCTCGGCCATGGCCGAGACGCACGGCCACTCGGCCGACGTCCTCGGCCCACGGCCTCGGCCATGGCCGAGGCGCACGGCCACCGACCCACGGCATTGGCTCGCTGACTCGGCTATGGGCTCGGCCATGGCCCAGGATCACGGTGGTAGCTGGCTCGACGAAGGTGGCCGGACGTGTGGTGGCGGGGAGTGATGTACGACGAGATGGGGAGATTCACCAAGAAAAAGAAGAAGAAGAAGAAGCTGCCCCAGAAGAAGAAGGAGAAGGGGAAGAAGAAAAAGGAGGAGAAGAGCTGCGGATGATGAAGGAGAGGGGAGGAGAGTAAAGTAATAAAAAAATATAATAATATAATAATATAATAAAATACTAAAAAGTAAAAAAAATAATAAAATAATCAAAAACGAAGACAAAATGATTAGTTCCCTTTTCCTTTTAAATGATGATGTTTTCACTCTTTTTCCTTTTAATCATTACTAATATTTTTGTCAAATTCAATTTTACGGTGATCAGTGAACACCTAAAATGGAACCTGAATTTTACTGTTTTATGAGGTCCTAAAGTAAAGAAAATTAAAAATAAAAATACCTACTATTTGTATATATTTTTGTGATCTCGAATACTACTTTTTTTATTTTATTTTTTTTTTATATTTTTCGAAAATAATAATAATAATAAAATAGGAAAAATATGAAAAAAATATTTTTATCCAAAATGGTCCCTTTAGCTTGGCCAAGGCTACCAAAGTTGGTTTTTGTAATTTTTTTTTAGCTTTTTATGAATTTTCTATGAATTTTTGAAAAATAAAGGAAAAAAAAGGTTGATCAAAATTTAGGTGTCAACAGCTGCCCCTCTTTGAGAGGAATCTCATCAGAGGAATCCCCTCAGAGGTTTCTCTCAAAGACAATGTGACACCTGAGTCCTGATCGACTCGACTCGTGAAGCTAAAGGAAAAGGAGTCATGACATCCGTTTTTTTTATGCTTGTCGATGTATGCTCTTTCTTGAAAGGGGAAACATTTATTTGACATGAGAGAGTGAGATAGTAGAGAGATATACCTGCCACTTACCTATTCGATGTTTGTGCGATTTTCGCAGTGTCTGATGGATTCCAGAGAATTTCTAGGGACTCGTTTCTAGAGTGTCCTAGAGAGGTTAAGCTCTGACCCGTATGGTAGGTCAAACCATAATGAGATTCCTAACTGATAGGAATCTAAGGAAGACGCGCCCCATTTGGGATTTGCCAAGGATTTTGATCCGTATGGTGGATCGGACCATTGAGTTGACCATTTAAGTGATTTTCGCTATTGGATTGACCCTTCAGGCGGTTTCTACCTTTGATTGACCCTTCAGGCGGTTTCTACCATTGTGTTGACCCTTCAAGCGGTTTCTACCTTGAGTTGACCCTTCAGGCGGTTTCTACCTTGGTTTGACCCTTCAGGCGGTTTCTACCTTTGTTTTGACCCTTCGGGCGGTTTCTACCTTAAGATGACCCTTCAGGCGGTATCTACCTTGGTTTGACCCTTCAGGCGGTTTCTACCTTGAGTTGACCCTTCAGGCGGTTTCTACCTTGGTTTGACCCTTCAGGCGGTTTCTACCTTTGTTTTGACCCTTCGGGCGGTTTCTACCTTAAGATGACCCTTCAGGCGGTATCTACCTTGGTTTGACCCTTCAGGCGGTTTCTACCTTGGTTTGACCCTTCAGGCGGTTTCTACCTTTGTTTTGACCCTTCGGGCGGTTTCTACCTTAAGATGACCCTTCAGGCGGTATCTACCTTGGTTTGACCCTTCAGGCGGTGTTGACACCTGATTTTTGATCAGTCTTTCATAGTTTATTTTTTAAAAATTCATAAAAAATCTATAAAAAGTTAAAAAAATTAAAAAATCATCTTTGGTAGCCTTGACCAAGCTAAAGGAACCATTTTTGATAAAAAAAATAATTTGTCATATTTTTTAATATTTTCCAAAAATAGAAAAATACATGAAAAATGAAGAAAAATAGCGTTCAATGTCGTAAAAATATAGAAAAAATAGTCAATATTTTTATTTTAATTTCCTTTTCATTTTGAACTCATAAATAGTCAAAATTCAAGTTCAATTGCATGTGTTTCTTCACGACGCATAGAGTTGAATTTGGCAAAAAAATGTCATTCGAGTATTTTAATTTGTAAATTTCTACATATTTTTTAGTCTTGACGTCTGTCGCGACCCGTCCGGAAGCGGACGCGGCTAATGGATTACCGATCACGGGTCTTGGATCGGCGCGAGCCCTCCCAGGCCCATACCAAATCGCGGCGGGAGTATTCTTCGACGATAAGAGTCGATCGCTTTCGACCTTCAGTGTGGTCGTGGTGGCATGTGCAAATTGTGCATGCATTTGGAGTCGCCACCGGTCTTTCTTGGAGGGTAGACCGGAAACCTTACCGATCGATTGGGAGAGATCGATCAGTTCTACGGAACCAGAGATTTTGGGTTCGGGGACTTGGTTACGCTGGTGTCGTTACCAACGCCCTTTCGGTACCTAATGCGCGTGATTTTCCTAACTAGGATTTCATGCAGGCACAATTTTGGGTGAGGTAAGTCTAACTTTGCACATTAACCAGTTTAACATGCTCACGTAATCATAATAAATAAATAGATGTCAATCACATAAATATCTATCCTACGTGGTGATCATGGAATTATGATTTAATGGGTCTCGAGCCAATGAGACCACATATAATCATTTTAATATTTTAATAACGGAGAGCCGCTCTTCGCTTCTTCTTGGTTTCTTGAACTCTTCAAGAATTGGGCCCCAAAGAGCTCGCCGACTTAAAAGGCTCCTCCACGTAATCCTCGTAGCATTTACATCAACAATTGACTATGCTAAAAATAAAGATTACATGAAAAATAAAAGGAGTACGCAGCCTCCATTTAATAATTACAACCCCAAATATATAAATAATCATCATACATTCATATATACATCAATCACATTGATTAGGGATTTTTCCATGATCACCACCCTTTCACGTAAGTAATAAATTCACAATTTAAAACTTAGGAAGGCACAATAAAAATTCTACGTTGAATCATATTCAGAATTTTTACGTAAAATAAGATAGCCATAAATTTTCGATTCAAAATTGATTTAGTCTCAATTTTTGCTACGTTGATTAATTTATCATATAAAATAATCAATCTCCATTAGCCATGTAAGACGAACAATTCGTTAATACATATTGGCCATAGTATTGCAAAAATTGCAAAAAAATCAATTAAATGCACGAAAACACCTAAGGATTGGCTCTGATACCACTGTTGGGATCCACGTAACACGTAGCGGAAATAAATAACAACCCACACATGTATCTCCAGAGGCGTACTTCGTGCATTTCAATCGAAAAAAATCACAAAGTCTCAAAGGGAGTAAATAGATTACCTCTCGTAGCGTGCTTGAACGGAGGTGTCGGTTCGATGTTCTTCGATCTCAGCCTCCACAAGTGTTAGGCATCTAGTTCGGACGCACCACCAATTGACGAACGGGGAGACGACTAATAACTCCACAACAATTGTGCTAGCAATATGCGGAATCAATATTCCGAACTTAGTATATTTTGCTCGCTCAAGATTATGAGAATATAGAGAGTGTTTGTGTTCTTCTCTCTAAGCTCTCAAAAATTTGCACACTCTACAAAATGTCTCTCTCCTTCAACCTCAAAACTCTTGCCATCCTTTTATAGCCAAAAATACCTTCCAATAAATTGTATTTAAAAATAGCACTAACAATTATAAATTCTATCTAAAAATAGCACTCACAAATAAATGACATTTAAAAATAGCACTAACAATAGCACTCACAATTTATAATACAAAAATGCTATTTAAAAATAGCACTAACAATAGCACTCACAATTTATAATACAAAAATTCTATTTAAAAATAGCACTAACAATTATAAATTCTATCTAATAATAGCACTCACAAATAAATGACATTTAAAAATAGCACTAACAATAGCACTCACAATTTATAATACAAAAATGCTATTTAAAAATAGCACTAACAATAGCACTCACAATTTATAATACAAAAATTCTATTTAAAAATAGCACTAACAATTATAAATTCTATCTAATAATAGCACTCACAATTTATGATAAATAAATGCCATTTAAAAATAGCACTAACAATAGTACTCACAATTTATGATAAATAAATGTCATTTAAAAATAGCACTAACAATAGCACTCACAATTTATAATACAAAAAATGCTATTTAAAAATAGCACTCACAATACAAAAATGCTAAAAAAGGCACTAACAAAGGTGTTAAAAATAATAACCATTATTATTATTACAAGAGTTAAAGAGGTTACCAAACAATACAAATATGCATAACATATAAATACGTATGATGTATAAATACGTAGAGCATACGTATACATCCGTGAAACCGGGGACTAATTGAAAGAAAAATGTGCAATTAAGCCCTTTTGGTAAAAATTGATTAAATTGGAGGGCAAATTGACCTAATTGCACTTTAAGACTTTAGAATCCAATGTCATAGCTTATAAAAAGTGAGAATTGAAAACTAAAAGACTCGAAAATGATTTTTTTTAGGCTCGGTTCGGGTTTATGTTTGTGAAGGAACATGGTGACCCGAGCCGAATTTTTGAGATTTAAAGTGACACACTTGAAGAGGAAATTAAAACAAAATTATCGAATATTTTTGGGTATTTTTCTGACCACGAATGGTATTTTTCTGATTTTTTGGGTATTTTTATAATTAAATAAACTCGAAAAATATTAAAAATACCGAAAAATATTTTTTGTTCAAAATTGGTTCCTAAGGTTAAACCAAGGCTTCCAAAGTTGATTTTGTGATTTTATGACCTTTTTTGATATTTTTAATTAATTTTAAAGAATAAAAATCACAATAATAAATGGTAAAAAAAATCAGGTGTCAACAACGTCCAATTAGATCGACCACCATCTACAATAAATTCCCCTTGCTGAATATTTTCGTTTTTGTTTCACATGATTTCATGGTGTAAAACGCCGAGTGGATCCCCAAATATAATCGGGTCGGCATGAGCTCGATAGCTCGTCCAAGACCAAACCAGGGCACGGCGAACCCCATGTGAGTACTCTCGTACTCCTTCAATGCTTCCTAATGCTTTTCTTAGGTTAGATCGTGTGTAGAATGGCTAGGACAGCTAAATCATTCTTGAGCTGTGATTGATAAATAGGGCCTTACTAGGAATGCCATGTGATTTATTTGCATATCTAGATTCCTTGAGTTGCGCATTTTATTACTGATTGTGATTGCTAGGATAATCACTTCTATCTGCATGAATTTCTAGATTTAGGGTTCATACCTTACTCATCCGCATGAATCTCAGGCTAGAAAATTTAGTCAACTTAGGTACCGAAAGGGCGTCAACTCTGACAGTTGGTGTAACTAAGTCCCCGAAACCATTTCTCTGGTTCTCGCAGAATTGAATAGAAACTCCCAACTATTCGATTGGGTGGTCCAATCACACCCTAAAAAAATGATTGGTGGCGACTCCATGGCATGCACACTTAGCACATGTCACTAGACCACACTGAAAGTCGATCACGCATACCTCCGTTGCGATTTGGGTAATGGGCCTTGGGAGAGGCCCGCGTCCGACCAGACAGGACGACCCATTAGCCCTCGAGAGGCCGACAACCTCAAGAGGATCGCGACAGACTGGCGACTCCGCTGGGGACTGGTTCTTAACCATTTAGTGGACTTGAGCCGATTAAAAAGTTGATTGATTCTTCTAACCTAATTTTATGCAGATGCTCTCGAAAGTGAGGTGTATATGCTAACGAATGTGTTAGATGTTTTTGTAGACGGGAGAAATAAGGGGTGAAGTGCTTGTTAACTTTGTTTTATGCAGGCAGGAGTTTTGGATGTATGATTGTGTGGATGTTTATATTGAAGCGGTGATTGTTAAATAAAATGCATGTCTATTGCTTTGGCACGACACAATGAATACACACAATTGCGCCTAAAACCCCAGGCGCCCTCTTTAGGAACACAATAGAAGGAATTGAAAATGGAATCTCCGTGAGGAAAAACATGGGGTAATCCACTTTTCAATTCCGCTCACTTCGAACTATGGATTGAGTCCCAATGCAACGATAGTTGTGCAATGGAATCGGCTCTTCCCAGAATTCGAGGTGAGAACCTTGGCTTTAGGTACCAAGCCCTATCTTTTGATTTTTAGGAGTTTTCCCTCACTTGTCTCATGTGTTTGTCTATGGAAGGTTAGTATACCTAACACTGCAAAAAATACAGAGAAGCTTGATTTTCTCTTAAGTTTGGTTGGTAAGACTTTTCTATCCCTCGAACTTGTTACAGCTCTTAATCATTATATTCATTGCATAATTCCGGTGATTGGATTAAATGCCATTTTGAGGATAGATATGTGTTTTCCTCCCAATGTTCTTGATGGAAGATGAAGATGGTGTCATCCCATTACGAGCGCCAAGTGGACAAGAAGAGCCTACTATGGACATCATTGAGGTATCATCTAATGAAGATGACGATTTGGAATAGGTGATCCTGAAGTCACGTCTCAAAGATCGAAACTGGGGCATCTCTAAGTATTAAGATCACATTCCTTTGTTTTATTTTTCATTTCTAGCCTTGTATAGGATTTATTTTGCTGAGATCCTCTCTATCTGATCCCTTAGATTGATTGTATTAGGGATCTATTTGTGTTTATATACATTCAGATTGAAATTTGTTGTATTTCTATTGACTTGTCATTGGAATGTGATAGTGGCATTTCTTCTAATCACTCGAATACTCCAAAATCAATTTTATAATTCCTTTGGATGAAATTGAAATTGGAAGTCTTATACAACCTTTTGGCCGTATAGGGCAATACAATCCCAATTTCGCCAGAAGGAACTATAAACTTGAATTGGTTCATGCATGTTCTGCATAATTGGTAATCCACAATAATTGATCAAGAGTATTCGTGTTTTTCAAATTTAATGAAAAGATAGATATCCAAATTACTCTCGTTCTTAGCAAACAACTTTAATTTGGATACCGTATCTTCAATTGAATTTAAAACACATCGTAATTGTGTACTTTTGAACATTCCATTGATTTTCTTGGAATTGATCAAAGGCGATTATCGTGAATTACATTCCTTTCAATGATATGCTTTCCTTTGAGGAATATTGATAAAAGCTTTTGCACAAGGCCAAAACCCTTGTAAAAGCTCTTATCCCTATTAATCACAAGTAAGCATAAAATTGAAAGGATTTATGCTTTATTTTTCAAATTCTTTCTTCTGATTCTGCCTTTTCATTTGAAACAGGTTAAAAACAAGTAGAGAAGAGAAGTCTTTTTGTGGATAATCGCGGTGGGAGGTTCCTTTATCCGATCATAAGCAAGATTAAAAAATCAAGATGTACACGCTCGAATCATCAATGTCAAAGCGCAGCTTGCCTAGGTTGAGAGTGGTCAGGTGTTCGAGAAAGTCAGCCATACAGAAGTTGAGACACACACATTAGAGCTTTCATTCATTTCGCTCAATCGAGGGACCTTAAAAGCAGATCATACAAATCATCGGGGTGGAAACATAAAACAGCAATGAGCCCTAATTAGCATCACAAAGGAACCTAGTTGGCCCTCCATATTATTGATGCTTTGCTTATACTCACCACCTCGAGACTCGAGATCTGCAAGCTTAAGAAGAAGGCGTTTACATTCCCCTTTAAGATCGGCAACCTTGGTCCCGTGATCTTCGGCGGCTATTTCCAGGTCCCGAACTAGTCCTCTCCCATGGGCTATATCCGCGGTAATGCTGTCAAGCCTTTCTTCCTGCCACTCACATTGAAACTTCAACACGACATTACGACGGTCGTGCTCATAGGTGGTCAGGGATAAGGCCAAGCGCTCCACCAAATTTCCCCTCTCGCGAAGCAACATCGAGACTCGCTTGTTGGCGAACTCAACAGCCTTTCTGTGACTATCGGCCACAAGGTTGGCCAACACCAAGCAGTTGGACCGATCCTCATAGCGAGCTCGCAAAACGTGAGCCACGGTAGCTTTTCGATGAGCGACACGGTAAGTCTCTAAAAAGTTTATAAAGAGGGTTGGGAAGATTCTATATTCCCTCTCTAAATTAGTGCCCTCGATGGAGGTGGTGTCTATTTCCACGAGCAAAATGCGGATTTCATCTTCAGTTTCTGGGTGATCGGCTACATGAGCATAGCCTCGACCGAGGAGGTTATAGAGTTTTTCCCACTGGGCCAAAATTTCGGCCGAGAAAGCGCGAATAGGAGAGGAGGTCATTTTCGTTGGAGTGAGGGAGAAGAAGATGAGTGTGGTAGAGTGATTAAAATACGAAAAGGCAATTATGTAAGAGTGTTAATCTTCTCTGCATTAACTCCTCCTTTTATAGCAACTCGAGAATGAAGAAAGGCATAGCAATAATGCTCGTGGAGACAAGTTAATTGGGTAAAGCAATGGTGGCTCTTTCGGTGAACCATCAGATCTGTCCCAGTCCGCGATTTCAGGCTTGATAAACCTAAAAAAGTTGTAAAAAGATATGTCGGTGTCACCATATTAAAATTGAACGGGCGTTAAGCGCAACTATCGAAAAAAGTTGCGAAAGGATTTGGCGGTCCCATCATATTAAAAACCTGAGCGGGAGGCGAGCGTAGTTCCACCTTTTTGAAAATAAGTGGGAGACAGACATGAATATCGAGAAAAGGAAATCGATTTGGTGTCCCTCCACGTTGAAAAGAAGAAAGAAGACGACAAAGCGGGAAATACGAAATCTTGGGAGCAACGCTTGCCTGATGATCTTCATCCATGTTTAAAGAACGTTTCATGGGCATACAGAACCACTCAAAAGAAAATTTAGAGAGAGTGAGCATACATGAGAGAGTAGAGAACCCTGAGTGAGCAAAAATTGATCGAACATTTTTCGATCCAACATGTTTGAGGGTTACCATCAGTTGCTAGAGGCGACTGATCCAAAAATCTCAGAAAATGAACTACTGAGAGATCTCGAAGATTCTAGGATGGCGTCTGGTACCAGAACCACAGAACCCAACCCTTTCGGCAACGAAGTTCAGGATCTCAGCAGCGACGACAACAGCAGCAGCGATGGTCAATCCCGGAAAAGGAAACGTCGCCAGTGCCACACTCAGAATGAAATCCAAGAGCTTGAAGCTTTCTTTAGTGAATACCCTCTCCCGAACATGAAACAAAGAAATGAATTGGGCCAGAAGCTAGGGATGAAACCTTTGAGGGTCAAGTTTTGGTTTCAAAATAAGCGAGCCAAATTGAGGGCTCAACACAGACGTCAAGAACTTGCGATTCTAAAGGAGGAAAACGAAAAGCTTCGAGCGGAGAACATGAGGTATAAGAAAGCTCCCAGCACTATCGCTTGCCTTAATTGCGGTGGCCCTATCACTCTCGGCGAAATGTTCCTTGATAAGCCTTATATGAGGATTGAAAATGCTCATTCACCACCCCACTCCCTCGAACCATCTTCGATACAATCGGATTTTGTTGGAGATATGCATGAACAAATCAATTCTACGAAGTCAATACCGATGCCTTCTAAAGGATGTGATATGCGTCACCATGATTGGAGTTTCCTTAACGATGAGCTTACTATCACGACCGACCAATCCAAAGCTGATGAATTCCCTCCACAACAATTTCCGGCTCGATCAAATCCTACTGGAAATAGGCCAGAGAGCAATAGCCAAGTTGTCAACACTGTTCCGGGTCGCAAGAAGACGAGGGTCAATTGGTCCCCCGAGCTTCATCTCAAGTTCCTTAGTGCGGTTCAGCAACTAGGGATCAACTCAGCATATCCAACGCGCATACTTGAGATCATGAACATACCAGGACTCACTAAAGATGGAGTCGCGAGTCACCTCAAGAGCTACAGAAGGGCGCTAAGACAGCGCCACACAGCACTGAACCTGAAAGAACTCAACTTGTGCCTAAACACTAGGCATGGCTATAACTACAATGCCCCTGAAGTAAGAAATACCCTGCCGAATCTAGGCACCGACCAAGCTGGTAGCAGCACCATCGACTACTTGGGCGCTAATCAGAATATTCCCCCGAATCATCTCAGCACCCCTCAAGAGTATATGCCACAAGTGCAGCAGGTACGAACTCCTTGGTTTGAGCAGCAACTTTTCGCTAGTGCTCTTCCTATCCCCGATCAACATATTGCGCCTAGTGTTCAAAGATCTGCCCGGCTTGGGCATATGATTTCGGAAGATCAAGCGGGCGGATGCTCTGAGGATTTTTGTTTCTTCCATTCCCAAATGGAAGGTGCTTTTGATAGTGAACCGATCAATCATCCTCTTATAATCTCGAGCAACGACGAAGGTTCTAGCTCGAAGAATCAGATCGCTCACAACAGAAACAGGAATCCTTCAACGCCAAGCGATGATGGTCAACCCGAATATCAGTTGCTTGAAGAATCAAAAGATTTCCTTGATGAGGAGCTCCATATCTGGATCGATCAGTTTAAAACTGATGGACTTATGAAGTTATGATCCAAAATGACGATTATATGTCTGATTCATGGTGTAACTGGCTGATCACCAAGAATCCTCAAGGGAACTAGGCACATGTGACTGGATGTATCATTAATCTTTCTGTCATAAAGTCTTCCATGCAAGATAATCTTCCTTAATGCCTAGAGTTAATCTGGGGCAGCGATCAGTACTACCTGCGAGCATCATCATGCTTGAGTGCGACAATCCCTTGTTAGATTAGAGTCGAGGCGAATCAATTGAACGCCACGAAGAAAAACATTTAAAGGCTTCACATAGGAAAATGCGAGCAAAAGCCCGAGCGAGCTCAAAGACGGTTAGCTCTGTATCGTTCTAAGGGACCTTTAGTCGTTATGAACTCTAAATTGAGCTTGTTTCATTCTCGATGGGGGTCGCTAACTGCTTCAAGAATTTTATAACAAAAAATGAACCAGTTAGGGACGCCAATAGTGCTGTGTCCTGGTAGTCAGTGAAATGGAAGTGGTACGAAACGTCAGGAGTTCGATCTCGGGATTGAAAAATCATTTTATCAGTTGGTCTATCACCCGATGAAGTTCAAAGAGATTCGACGCAGATGACTATAGAACTTGGGGCAATTCGAAAATCATCGATTCATTTTCATCAAGCGGCGAAGTTGGTATTGTAAAATGTGAAGCATGCAAATGACAAATCCGAAGCAGAAGGAGATGAATCATGATTCGCTTATCCAAGGTCGGGATTTCAACCTTCGACTAAAGCCAAATCTAGGATGAGTTTTTGATCTTGCCCACTCGACAAAACCCATCTCCACTGAAAATGGGGGCAAACCATTCCTACATCCGGAAAGCATGTCGAAGCCGAAGACATCAAATTCATCGTTTAATCCGTGGGGCAAGTCCCTGAAGCCATAGTTATCATCCGCAGAGCGTAATGGAATCCATCCTTTCAATGTAAAACGCATTTGGCCGCGGAGCCACCCATTTGGTAAAAAGAACGTATCGTTCCTAAATGATTTTCAATCAGATGCGGGCATAATGTTCTCTCATTTTCCTCTCAGGTGATGAACAGAGACGAGGCACCCAAGAAGCCATGCATTCAAATAACATAACAGTGCATGAAACACGCCCAAAAAGATGAATGAATCTCCTCCGACGTAAATCCTCGAGGTGGATTCGTTGCCCAACCAGACGAAGAAATCATGGCCACAAGCTTGAGGGCCGGCTTCTACAATCTGCACATTGGCATGCATAATGGAATTCAAATCAAGAGTAAAGTAGTATCGTCCCAATTTGTTTTGAATTTGGAAACCCAAAATAATGCTTAATATTTATCCTTGGCAGGAGCTCGCCATCAGGGCAGACATATTTTCACAACCCTTGTACACTCGTTGGAGCATATGACCAAGGGTAAGATGTATCGTTCCAATTTTTGTAAAGTTTTAGAATATACGATGACATATCCCTTTTATATTTCCAGGATCTCCAGCCTCGATGGGCAGGTAAGTATCCCTTTTCCCAATTCATTGGAGATTAAAAACTTTCAGAATTAATTCGATTCTCACATCTAAAAAGACATAGAATTCTTACTTCATTGACATTCATGTTTTAAAACATGAGATTGTCTGAACATGAATTACACATGTATGGTGCATCACAAAATCCCTTTGAAGGATAAATCTTGATGAAATGAAATGAATTTTTCCAACAAGAGTCGTTTGAACTGTTCAAAAGGGTATTTTCTCATAAGAGAAGCGAGCCTAATCCAAACACGTCCCATACACACTTGAGAGATGAGGAGATTGGAAATGATAGCGAAACCTTAACCTATGGATATAAGGGTCATTCGCAACGATTACATGGATCGAGATGACAGAGGCATTTATTTCTTCATTCCAAACACTACAGATGCCCATTGAGAACCCCATTGAACGGCGATTTTCATTCTCAACCCTGTCAAGAACCACCCCACATTGGGGCAAATGAAGGTTAGTCCAACAGTATCAGAAAGTAAACGGTTTGAAATTTTCTTGCTCGGACTAACATAAATCTTTGTGTGTTGTTTATATGATAATCCAAGTGTCATAGGATGACGAGAATAATTCATTTCTCTATCCTACACACTGTTAACCTTTGCACGACCAAGTTGAGCCAGCAAATTCATTTCATCAACCTATTGGTGATCATTGCATATTCCAAAGCAAAGGCAACATCACTCTAGGAATGGAAGCGTGCCAAAGTTTAAGTTGCATATCTAGCATGTTGCCGAAAATCCTAGCTCCAAAAGAAAAGAAAAACACGGGATTAAAAAAAGGGGGAAAAGAAAAATCCCTAGCATCAAGAAAAAACAAAGTGCCTGGTAAAAAGCAAGGCTGATGTCTATTCAAAATATCCCCAGTAAAGTCTAGATATACGATGAAAAGACCCTGCAAAGGAGTCAGATCAAGATGACTACTCTCCAAATGATGTCGTGCTCAAATTGCAAACACACAAACAGACGGTCTCTTAATGTAACAAGAGACGCTTTTAAACATCCTTGTGCGCTCTAAAAGAGGAGTGTACACTTCAAGAAATGGAGATGTTCTTCGAAGGACATGTGGCAAATTTGCAATGATCACCAATGCCAAACCCTTCACAATTTCTGGGCAAAAAATAAGCCTTTTTCGGTCCCCAATCCTTCCAATGTTACAACCCTGAAGCAGTCTTATCTGACTAAGACACTTGGGTTAATGTATAACTTAGCTCAAAGAAGTACGAGCAAGACTATTTCTTTCTCATTTTACAGGGTTCTTGACTTGTAAACCCGGAGCAGATAGTGAAAAATTTCGTTCAACGGCCTTGACTCAAAAGTGAGTCCCCCTTGGAAACCGATATCCAAGCCTAACACTACGGTCCCGTGAAAGACCTCCTGATCGGTCGAAATGTATGTGTTGCGAATGATCCTGAAACCCAGGCACAGGTCGGTAGGAAATTGAGCACTTTTCCTATTAAAGATCATTATCACAGAGCAGTGAGGAGCCTTCTTGGATGAGAAATACTCCAATGGATGTTTTGAGCAAACTCTTTTTGAAATTTTCAAATTGTTTGATCTAGAGTTTCCGTGCAAGGAATTTATGATCACATCTGTATATGGTAGGAATGTTTTGGATAACCTCCAGCAATCAAAATGCACATTTCATGACTAAAACTTAAGTCGTAGAATTTTGTCAGTTAGACAATTATTGTCTTCCCAAAGATTACTAATATCTTCTTGGCGAGGAAAATTTTTTCAGGTCTAAGCTTTCTGCAGGACTTTTGGCCGCCCCAAAGACTGGGTGCGTCATCCTTAGGTGAAGCCTTTTAGTAGGAAAATCTTTTCTAAGACCGATCCACAGAATGATCGAGTCTCCGACTAGCCCCGAAGAGCGGGTACGTCATCCTTTGATTCATATCAATTTGGAATCTCATAAATGGTAGAAACCGCCTGAAGGGTCAACTCAATGGTAGAAACCGTCTGAAGGGTCAATCAATGGTAGAAACCGCCTGAAGGGTCAACACAATGGTAGAAATCGCCTGAAGGGTCAATGTATGGTAGAAACCGCCTGAAGGGTCAACTAATGGTAGAAACCGCCTGAAGGGTCAAAACAATGGTAGAAACCGCCTGAAGGGTCAATGTATGGTAGAAACCGCCTGAAGGGTCAACCAACGGTAGAAACCGCATGAAGGGTCAATGAATGGTAGAAACCGCCTGAAGGGTCAAAGGACTGGTAGAGACCGCCTGAAGGATCAACCCAATGGTCCGATCCACCATACGGATCAAAACCTTGATGAATCCCGAACGCAGGAGGATTCGTTTTCCCTAATAAGCCTTACATTAGGCAAGCCATTTCTAGTTTAGTCCACCACACGGATCAAAACCCTTGGCAAATTCCCAAATGTGGGATGCGTCTTCCTTAGGTTCCTATCAGTTAGGAATCCCATTATGGTTTGACCTACCATACAGGTCAGAGCTTAACATCCCCAGGACACTCCGATGACAAGTCCTTAGGAATCTACTTGAACCCATCAGACACAGAAAATGCCGCAAGCAATCGACAGGTAAGGGGCAGGGAAGTCTATCTACTCCATAACTTTCTTACATCATATCAGGGAATTGAATGAGCACATCTCTTTTTAAGGAAAAGCACACATTGATGGGCATGAAAATTGGATGTCATGATTTCTTTTCTTTTCCCAGTCGAGTCGATCGGAACACAGGTGTCACCTTGTCTTTGAGAGAAACCTCTGACGAAATTCCTCTCAAAGAGGGGCAGCTGTTGACACCTGATTTTTTATCAGTCTTTCATAGTTTATTTTTTAAAAATTCATAAAAAATCTATAAAAAGTTAAAAAAATTAAAAAATCATCTTTGGTAGCCTTGACCAAGCTAAAGGAACCATTTTTGATAAAAAAAAATAATTTGTCATATTTTTTAATATTTTCCAAAAATAGAAAAATACATGAAAAATGAAGAAAAATAGCGTTCAATGTCGTAAAAATATAGAAAAAATAGTCAATATTTTTATTTTAATTTCCTTTTCATTTTGAACTCATAAATAGTCAAAATTCAAGTTCAATTGCATGTGTTTCTTCACGACGCATAGAGTTGAATTTGGCAAAAAATATCATTCGAGTATTTTAATTTGTAAATTTCTACATATTTTTTAGTCTTGACGTCCAATTAGATCGACCACCATCTACAATAAATTCCCCTTGCTGAATATTTTCGTTTTTGTTTCACATGATTTCATGGTGTAAAACGTCGAGTGGATCCCCAAATATAATCGGGTCGGCATGAGCTCGATAGCTCGTCCAAGACCAAACCAGGGCACGGCGAACCCCATGTGAGTACTCTCGAACCCCTTCGATGCTTCCTAATGCTTTTCTTAGGTTAGATCGTGTGTAGAATGGCTAGGACAGCTAAATCATTCTTGAGCTGTGATTGATAAATAGGGCCTTACTAGGAATGCCATGTGATTTATTTGCATATCTAGATTCCTTGAGTTGCGCATTTTATTACTGATTGTGATTGCTAGGATAATCACTTCTATCTGCATGAATTTCTAGATTTAGGGTTCATATCTTACTCATCCGCATGAATCTCAGGCTAGAAAATTCAGTCAACTTAGGTACCGAAAGGGCGTCAACTCTGACAGTTGGTGTAACTAAGTCCCCGAAACCATTTCTCTGGTTCTCGCAGAATTGAATAGAAACTCCCAACTATTCGATTGGGTGGTCCAATCAAACCCTAAAAAAATGATTGGTGGCGACTGTCGCGACCCTCTCGAGGTTCGCCGTGGGCTCTCGAGGGCTAATGGGCCGTCCAGTCTGGTCAGACGCGGGCCTCTCCCAAGGCCCGTTACCCAAATCGCAACGGAGGTATACGTAGTCGACCTTCAGTGTGGTCTAGTGACATGTGTTAAGTGTGCATGCCATGGAGTCGCCACCAATCATTTTTTGGAGGGTATGATTGGACCACCCTATTGAATAGTCGGGAGTTTCTATTCAATTCTGCGATAACCAGAGAAATGGGTTCGGGGACTTAGTTACGCCAACTGTCAGAGTTGACGCCCTTTCGGTACCTAAATTGACTGAATTTTCTGACCTAAGATTTCATGCAGATGAGTGGAATATGAATCCTAAATCTAGGAATTCATGCAAATAGGAATGACTATCCTGGCAATCACAATCAATAATAAAAGGCGCAAATCAATGAATCCAAGTATGCAAAGTAAACACATCAAATCAACATGACACTCATAAGAAGGCTCTATTAACCTAAATAAGTATCAATCAAGCTTAGGAATGATTTAGACATGATTTTACCCATAAGGGGTAAAGTCATAATTTTGAGACAAAAGGGACGATTTGCCCAAAAAAGGCAAAATCATCATTTCGGAATGAATTCGGAGTAAAACGATGTCAAAAATAGGTTTGGTCACTCAATTGACCCATTTCCTATTTTTTTTTGCAATTTTCATGATTTTTTGGAATTTTAGAAACCGATTTACCATTCGAAGGGTAAAATCGTCATTTTCTAAAAATGAGAATGAAATGTGGAAATCCTAGACATAAGGTTTAGCCACCTATCTGGCTCATCGCCAAATTCTAAGCCATTTCCACAATTCATCGGAATATCAAAGACGATTTACCCTTTGAGGGGTAAAATCGTCGTTTTGGATTAAATGGGAGAAAATCCTAAAAAAACGACAACCAATCAATTTCTTTTGATCATTTTCAGCCTTGGGAATTTTCTAGAATTTTTTTAGTAATTTTCTGCAATTCTTCTCAATTTTTTTGTTTTTCTTTAATTTTTCCATTTTTTTGGCATTTTCTGATTTATTAATGTTTTTTTATATTTTCAGAAAATATTTTAACAAAAAGCATATCATTGGAAATAGACAACACTCAACCAGATAAATAAGCTAACTACTGAACTGAGATAAATACATGCAAACCAAATCTATAATGGCGACATTTTAGAAAAATAACCCTAATACACGGATCGGGTACGTAAAACATACCGGATTGGACACCGGCCTTCAATCGCCCAGCCCCAGCCTGCGACCATTTCCATGCACATCACCTGTCGATCACCACATCAAAATGTCAACAATCAATTTTACAAGTTTTAAGACCGGTAATAAATAATAATAATTTAAAAAATAAATAAATCCCGGCTCGGAAACGGGCCAATTCACTCAGCCATGGACCGGCTATGGGCTCACGGCCTCGGCCCAAGATCACGGCCTCGGCCCACGGCTTTGGCCCACGGCCTCGGCCCACGGCTTTGGCCCACGGCCTCGGCCATGGGCTCGGCCATGGGCTCGGCCTTGGCCCACGGCCTACGGCCTCGGCCCACGGCCTTGGCCCACGGGCTCGGCCATGGCCGAGACGCACGGCCACTCGGCCGACGTCCTTGGCCCACGGCCTCGGCCATAGGCTCGGCCATGGCCGAGGCGCACGGCCACCGGCCTACGGCCTCGGCCATGGCCGAGGCGCACGGCCACCGGCCCACGGGATCGGCCCACGGCCGGGATCGGCCCGAACACGATGGATTCGTGGCCAAGCGGCGACGACGAAGAGCGACGACGTGGCAGGGGGCGAAACAGAGGAGGAAGATGGAGGGGGATTGCGGTATCTAGGAGCTCCACGAGGTCATGATAAACAGCAAGACGGACGGGATCTCGGCACGGCGTCGGAGGGTGGCGGAGCAAGGTGGCGGTGAGGGTGGTCGCCGTAATCTAGGGGAGGATGAAAAAAATCAGAAGAAAAGAAAGAAGAGAAGAAGAGAAGAAGAAGAAGGAGGAGAACAAGCTGGGGAAGAAGAAGGAGGAAGAAGGAGGAGGAAAGGAGCGGCGGATGATGAAGGAGGGGGGAGGATAGTAAAATAATAATAATAATATAATAATATAATAATATAATAAAAAGTAAAAATAATAATAAAATAATTAAAAGCGAAGACAAAATGATTAGTTCCCTTTTCCTTTTAAATGATGATGTTTTCACTCCTTTTCCTTTTAATCATTACTAATATTTTTGTCAAATTCAATTTTACGGTGATCAGTGAACACCTAAAATCGAACCTGAATTTTACTGTTTTATGAGGTACTAAAGTAAAGAAAATTAAAAATAAAAATACCGACTATTTGTATATATTTTTGTGACCTCGAATACTACTTTTTTTTATTTTTATTTTTATATTTTTCGAAAATAATAATAATAAAAAATACGAAAAATATGAAAAATATTTTTTTGTCCAAAATGGTCCCTTTAGCTTGTTCAAGGCTACCAAAGTTGATTTTGTAATTTTTTTAGCTTTTTATGATTTTTCTATGAATTTTTGAAAAATAAAGGAAGAAAAAGGTTGATCAAAATTTAGGTGTCAACAGCTGCCCCTCTTTGAGAGGAATCTCGTCAGAGGAATCCCCTCAGAGGTTTCTCTCAAAGACAAGGTGACACCTGAGTCCTGATCGACTCGACTCGTGAAACTACAGGAAAATGAGTCACGACATCCAGTTTTTCATGCTTGTCGATGTATGCTCTTTCTTGGAGGGGGAAACATTCATTTGACATGAGAGAGTGAGATAGTAGAGAGACATACCTGCCACTTACCTGTTCGATGTTTGTGCCATTTTCGTGGTGTCTGATGGATTCAAGAGAATACCTAGGGACTCGTTACTAGAGTGTCCTAGGGAGGTTAAGCTCTGACCTGTATGGTAAGTCATACCATTATGGGGTCCCTAACCGATAGGAATCTAAAGAAGGCGCATTCTTTCTTTGGGAATTTGCCAAGGATTTTGATCCGTATGGTGGATTAGACCATAAGCGGTTCGCCTACCGTAAGGCTTACCTAGGAAAATAACTTCTTCAACATCTGGAATTAGTCAAAGTTTTGATCCGTATGGTGGATCGGACCATTGGGTTGATCCTTATGGCGGTGTCTACCTTTGAGTTGACCCTTCAGGCGGTTTCTACAATTGGTTGACCCTTCTGGCGGTTTCTACCACACATTGACCCTTCAGGCGGTTTCTACCATGAGTTGACCCTTTAGGCGGTTTCTACCTTTGATTGACCCTTCAGGCGGTTTCTACCATTCATTTGACCCTTCAGGCGGTATCTACCTTGAGTTGACCCTTCAGGCGGTTTCTACCTTTGAGTTGACCCTTCAGGCGGTTTCTACCATGAGTTGACCCTTCAGGCGGTTTCTACCTTGGTTTGACCCTTCAGGCGGTTTCTACCTTTGTTTTGCTTTGAAAATGGGTCTCATGACGAGGGTTCTCCACGTCCGATGAGACTGCCTAATTTTTAAAAAGGGGTCTCATGACGAGGGTTCTCCACGTCCGATGAGACTGTTTGAATTTTGAAAAGGGATCTCATGACGAGGGTTCTCCACGTCCGATGAGACTGCCTAGATTTTTTTTTTTAAAAGGGGTCTCATGACGAGGGTTCTCCACGTCTGATAGGACTTTTTCTTTTAAAAGAGTTTTTCTTCCCCTCTTTTTTTAGAGATCCCGAAGTTTGTCGGGAATTCAGTTTTTTGAAGCAGTGAAAGATTTTATTTTGACAAAGCTTCACTTGAGTCTGCTGAGGCGACATTCTGGGAGCTGGGTTCTCCAGGTATCCTGCAGAAGTTTGAGCTTGAAAGATTTTTCTTCACCAAGAAAACGTTAGTAATTTTTGGGAAGACCACGGCTGTCCACTTGACAAAAACCGTATGACTTAAGTTTTAATTGTGAAATGTGCATTTTGATGCTGGAGGTTGTCCAAAGCATTCTTGCAACATGCAAATGTGATCACAAATCCCTTGCACGGAAAATCTGGATCAAACAATTTGAAATTTCCAAAAAGAGTTTGTTCAAAACATCTATTGGAGAATTTCTCATCCAAGAGGGCTCCTCACCGCTCTGTGATAATGGTCATAAGGAATGCGCCAACTTCCTATTAACCTGTGCCTAGGTTTTAGGATCATTCGCAGCGCATACATTTTGATCAGTCGGGAGGTCTTCCATGGGACCGTAATGTTGGGCTTGGTTATTGATCTTCAAGAGGGACTCACTTTTGAGTCAAGGTCATTTGAATGAAATTCTTCACCATCTGCTCCGGGTTTACAAGTCGAGAACCCTGCAAAATGAGAAAGAAATAGTCTTGCTCGTACTTCTTCGAGCTAAGCTATATGTTAACCCAAATGTCTTAGTCAGAGAAGACTGTTTCAGGGTTATGACATTGGTAGGATTGGGGACCGAAAAAGGCTTGTTTTTGGCCCAGAATTTATGAGGGGATTGACATTGGTGATCATTGCAAATTCGTCACCTGTCTTTTCCATTCTGCATATTCAGTTTTTGAGGTGTGCAACCGCTTTTGAGGTGTGCACAAGTCCTTTAGAGAGCGTCTCTTGTTGCATTCAGAGACCGATAATTCTCTCTATATCTTTGCTCCGCGCTTGACGCCATTTGGGGAGTAGCCCTTTTGATACTACTCTTTTAGGAATTTCCTGTTTTCCCGACCAGACTTTACTGGGGATCAATCAAACAGCTTATGCGAGCATCGGCCTTGCTTTTACCAAGCACTTTGCTTTTTCTTATCTGATGCTGGGGATTTCTTTAATCCCTTGTCGCAAGCGGGATGCTTGGCAATTGTGCTAGATATATGACTTGGCTCTTAGCACGCTTGAGTATCGACTTAGTAGCTTTTTCGTAAACCCTAGGTCTTGAACTCCCTCGTTTCTGAAGTGATGTCGCATCCGTCTTGGAAAGTGCAATGATCACCAACGGGTTTATGAAATGATTTTGCAGGCTCAACTTGGCTATGCAAAGGATTCGGTGTGTGGGATAGAGAAATGAATGCTCCTCATCATCCTATGGCACTTGGATTACCATATAAACAACACACAAAGATTAATGTTAGTCCGAGCAAGAAAATTTCTAACCATTTCCTCCTGATGCTGCTGGACTCACCTCCATTTTGCCCCGATGTGGGGTGGTTCTTGACAGGGTTAAGAATGAAAATCGCCGTTCAAGGGGTTATCAACGGTTACCTGTAGTGTTTAGGGGATATGAAACGAACGCCTCCGTCGTCCCAATCCATGTAATCGCTGCGAATGGTCCCTACCTCCGTAGGTACAGATTTTGCCATCCGATTCACTTCCCTCATCTCTCAAGTGTATGTAGGATGTGTTTGGACTGGGTTCGCCTCTCTTTTGAGTAAACTTCCTTTTGAATGATTTGACAAATAATCATATTTGGAAAAATTCATTTCTTTCTTTCCCAAAATTTATCCATCGAGGGGATTTTGTGATGTATCGTGCATGTTTTATTCATGCTTTGGGCAACCTCCCGATTTAAATCATGAACATCGATGCATTGGATAATTTCCATGACGGCTAAAGGGATTTTAACATTCTTTATCTCCAGCTAACTGGGAAAGGGATACTTACCTACCTGTCGTGGCTGCAGACCCTTGCAAATGTAAAGAAAGCATATCATTGTAGGTTCACAAATTTTTCAAAAATCGAAACGATACATCCTACCCTTGGTCATGTACTCTGACGAGTAGTACATGGGATGTAAGAACTTGTTCCTCTGCAAGGCGACTCCCCTGCCAAGGATAGACAACAAGTATCAATTCATATCCTCGAATTCAAGACAAATTGGGACGATACAACTTTACTCTTGATTTTCATCCCATTCTGATGTGGCGTGTTGATATGAACAACATCTATCAAATCCGCCTATCCATGCTTGGAGTGTTTGTAACATCACTGGTTCATCTGCCCCCAGCTGGGCAGCGTCTGTTCTGCTATTTGAACGCATGACTCCTTAAGTGATTTATCCATGTTTATCATCTGAGAAGGAAAAGAAAGAAGACATTATTTCGGTATCCGATTGGAGATCGTTTAGGAACGATACATCGTTTTACCAAATGGGTGGCTTCGCGGCCAGATGCATTTTGCATTGAAGGGGTGGATTCCATTATGCTCTGCGAACGATGATCATTGCTTGGGGAGCTCGCCCTTGAGCTTAAAGATGCTCAAAAGGTAAGGCGGATCTTCGTACGACTAGTTTTAAGCGTAAATGAGAAATGCCCCCATGGGAGCCTTACAATGGGATTGCCAATACATTCATTCAAGCTATTCATCCTCTTTTCTCCGAACATTTTTTTACAAATCGCGCCTTGAATCAAACACCTGATCGTCGGCTCTGTATCACTATTGCAAGAGTCCGCCAGCTTCAGGCTGATCGAGCCAGAAATTGAGTTCCTCTCCAAGGAAATCGCTCGAATCTCCGAGCCATTGATGCTCAAGTCGAGTGTCACCGACCGCTGGCGATAGATCACTCTCGCCTTGGATGATTTGATTCCTCGAGCTGGAACCTCCCTTGTTGACCGGCAAATATGTAGACATGTCCCATGTAAATGTTGGATTTGCCATGGGAAGAGCACTAGCAACAGGTTGGTACTCAAATTGGGGAGTTCCTATTTGCGGGAACTGCGGTATATACACTTGAGGGGTATTGAGACTGCTTGGTGGAGCGTTCTGATTTGGGTTAGAGGAGTCGGTGACATGGTTGCTGGTCTCGTCAACACCGAAACATGGTTGGGTGTTCCCGGCTCTACAATCATCGTGGTTGCAGTTATGACCAACATTTAAGTTCGAACCAGCTCCATCCGAGCTTAGTGTCACCCGTCCCTCTTTTAGCAACCTCTTGAAATATCCAAGGTGGCTCGCGACGTTAACTTTAGAGAGTCCCGGCACGTTCAGGATTTCGTGTATGCGCGTTGATCGTGCCGTGTCGATCCCCAACTGTCGAACTGTATCAACAAATTTCTGATGGAGTTCAGCAGTCCAAGAAAATCGCGCTTTCTTGTCAACAAGAACAGCTCGCCGACTAATCTCTATGAGATCTGATTGTGTTGGAAACTGCTCTTGTAAGCCTTCGACGGTATCTGACTGCACCGGAAGACATTGCGAAAGGCATTGTAACATATGAGCACTACCAATCTCTAGAAGTGGCTCTTCGGAGAATATTTCACTGATGAGAATATGGTTATTGCAATCAAGGCAAGTGGCGCTGCTCAGTGCTTCCTCATATCTAGCGCTTTCTGTTCGAAGCTTTTCATTTTCTTCTTTCAGAATCGCTAGCTCTTGCTGTCTATGTAGATTCCCCAGTCGGGCTCGTTTGTTACGAAACCACTTATTGACCTTCCCAGGCTCCCACCCTAACTCTCGACCTAGCTCAGCCCTCTGCTTCTCATCTGGATGGGGGCATTCCTCGAAGAAAAAATCAAGCTCCCGGTCTTGACTTGAAGTATGGTGAAGGGGATGTTTTCCTTTCTGACGCTGATCACTGCTATGGGTATTGTTTTCATTACCACAACCTTGAGTTTCATCGTTGGAAGTGTCAATCTCCATGACCATCGTGCCGGATTCGGTCCCGTGATCTTCAAATTCTTCCAGCAGTTTAAGCTCGGAGACTTCCAAGTCGGGCGTTTCCAACAAATGACGGTATCCTTGGAACATTTTGGATCGAAGTATCACTGACTGATCGTCGCAGAAGTCATCTGATCCTTCGAAATATTGATGCATGGGTTGGGTAGTATCGCCCGACTGGTTCTTCGAGCTGGAACCTCCATTTCTTCTCGAGAACATGAGAGGGGAGTTGATCGATTGACCCCCATAAGCATCTCCTACTTGGGAATTAGGGAAACAAAAATGCTCAACGCATTCCCTTGTTAGATCCTTTGAAACCACATGCCCTAGCTCGGCAAGTCCTTGGGCACTAAGCGCAGAAAGCTCATTAGTAAGCGGAAAAACAGCGACGGATGGGTGCTGCACCTGCTGCATCTGTGGCACACACTCTTGAAGAAAATTGGGATGACTCAGATGAATATTCTGATCAATTTCCCAATAAGTGTTGAATTTGTAACCGAGGTTAGCATGACGCTGTCTTAGCGCTCTTCTGTAACAACCGAGGTGATTTGAGACCATAGCCTTGGTAAGTTCTGGTGCATTCAGGGCCTCCATTACTTTCTTCGGGCGTGCATAGTCGAGCCCTATTCGCCGAACCACGTCTAAGAACTTGCGGTGAAGCTCAAGGGGCCACGCGAAAATCTTCTTCTCTTGGTTCAGAATAGCGTTGACAGCTTGACGGCTGATCTTTAACCCTTCTCGAGCAGGATCTGATCCTGCCCGAAGCCGTTGTGGAGAAGACTCTTGGGCTCTGACGTGGTGACTCTCATCATAGTGGCATATATTCCCTCCTTCAGAAGGCACTGGCACTATCTTTGTGGGATTGATTTGTTCATGCACATCACCAGTATTTTCGATCATAGCAGAAGGCTTAACGGGAAACAATCTACTGAGAGTGGTAGGGCCACCACAGTTAGGGCAGACAATAGTGCTAAGAACTTCTTCATACCTCACGTTCTTTGTTCGAAGCTTCTCGTTCTGTTCCTTTAGAAATGCGGTCTCCCGTCGTTTGTACTGCTTACTCAGCTTGGTTCGTTTATTTTGAAACCAATTCAAGATCCTCAAAGGGCTCGTCCCTAGTTTTTGACCCAACTTCTTCCTCTGTTCTGTGTCCGGGAAAGGGCATCCCTTGAAGATAGCTTCAAGTATCTGGACCTCATCCGGAGTGTAGAGCTGGTGACGCTTTCTTTTCTGGCGCGGATCATCGTCGCTGGCGTCTTGGTCGCTGAGGGCTTGAGTCTCCTGGATGGTCGAGTCGATTTCCATATCCTTCGTGACGAATTCATTTCCGAGGTCTTCAAATTCCTCTAGCCGTTCAAGTTCGGAAACATTCAGGTCAGGCGTTTCCAACAGATGATGGTACCCCTTGAACATTTTGGGTTGAAATGTCTTTTCCTGATCTTCGTTCGCTTGATCTTCTCCACCCTTTCTCAGATGTTCGCCCTCTCTGTAATTATCAGAGATTAGGCGTGTTCCAAGAAGCGTCGCTTTGAAATCGAGTAACGAGCGTCTGACGGGCGTTCCTTTCGAGACTTCGTGATTCCCCCCGTCCGTTCTTACTCTCTCTTGCCTGAGTGGAGCGTGCAGATTTACCGTGTCGACTTTTGCTTTATCGAGCATTACGCCTGTCCCCCTAGCTCGGTCTCCAAAGTAATAGGTCCGCCGGCCTTTAGATGTTGTTACCTTTTCTAAGCCCGAAATCACGGGACAGAGGTGGATCTGTGACTCACCAGGGATGTATTAATGAGGCTTGATTAGCCCTGCTGCGTATAGAAAAATTATTGCAGCTTTCCCTTTCTCGTTCGAGTGTTAAAGGGCGAGAGGTTGACATCGAGGAGATTAACATTTCGATCTAACCTCTCAAACACTCCTCCATCATTCCTTCTTTTCTCTGTCGTTGAATCGCAGATGGCTTCCTCTCCTGTACCCGCTGCCTCAGCCGAAGCTTCAACCCAATGGGAGAGGTTTTATCACCTCTTGGGTAGAGGTTATGGCTACATAAACAGTCATCCTGAAGCTGAGGTTGAAGTTCGTACTCTGATTCCGGCCTTGGATACTGTGTGTATTGAAGGTACGAAACTTCAAAGGGAGTTTGTGATCTTCCCAACTCTCTTCAACAATTTCCTGCAGGCTTATGAAGTTGCTAGCCGGGAGGTCACTTTGGCTGGTATCGTGCGAGCCCGCTATCAGGACCGAACTGAGTCCCTGATGTTGGCCATGCTGACGGCCGATAACCATAAAAGGGCTGTTGAATACGCCCACTCCCAGGTTTCGATGTTGGTCCGTGAGAGGGACAACTTGGTGGAGCGTCTGGCTCTTTTTGACACTGCCTTTGAGCAAGATCAGCACAACCTCGTGCTGAGGTTCCAGTGTGCCTGGTTGGAGGAAAGGCTTGAAGACCTGAGCATGGATATAGCTCGCGGGAGGGTGCTGGCTCAGGACTTAGAGCTTGAGTTCGAGTACTATGAGACCAAGGTGAACGACCTTAAGGAGAAATGTCGCCTCCTTTTCTTCAAGCTTGTAGACCTCGATTCCCAGAGTGTGGGTTGTAAGCAAGGCATGGATAGCATGGAGAATCAATTGAGCTCATTTGTGATGCTCATTAGAACTCACTTTGGATTTACGGTTCCTCCTCAGTAGTCTGTTTGTAAAGTCTCCTGTTAAGTGCTATAAATGAGAGTGTATGTACATTTCCTCTTATCCTTCGCAAGATTCAATATTGCCCTTGGTTTCGCAATCGTAGTGTTTGAGGCAACTGACGATCTTTCCGCTTTCGAGCCCGCTCACGTTATGTTTGTAACCTATGCTGTCACGTTTGCCTTCGTGCGCTTGGTCGATTTACCTCGAACCCATCGTGACAAAAGATTGTTGTAGCTAAACATGATGATGTTAGCAAGCATCATTGTGTGAAATCAACCCTAGGCCTTAAAGAAGAAAGGAACTGCTCCGATTGAAACTTTACAATGCGCAAATAAGAAATAAGTTCTACTTGTGTACAAGCCCCCCCTTTTCTCTGGGTATGTTCGATCACCACCCCCATCATGTCTGGGTTCAGGTGCGCGGTCATCGACTCCAGATCATGGCCGTGAAGGTTTGCTAGCCTCCTCCTGATGGATTCTTCGAACTGTGACCACCATCTTTGTTTGAGAAGAAAAGAGGAGGGTCGACCTCTTTCTTATCAAAAGCGTGTCTCACTCAGAGATCAGGGAAGCAAAATTGTTCGAAGTGTTCCCCCACTAGATCATCTGAGATCATATGCCCTAGTTGGGCGAACTCCTGAACATTAGACGTCGTGGGTGGATCAGCAGTAGGAAGAGCGCCGGTGGACGGCCGCTGCTCGAGCGGGGAAGTGTATATTTGTTGCACCGGTGGCACGTATTCTTGAGGAACATTAAGATGACTGATAGGGCTATATTGACCAATTCTCCAACAGTTGGTGGTAGAGCTACCGGCTTGGTTGGTATCGAGACTCGGCAGGGCTCTTCTTGAGGCATGGCTGTTGCATTCGTAGCCGTACCTAATGTTCAAGTTCGAGTCGGGCTCTTCTAGGCGCCGTGCGGCATGACGCCGTCGTAGCTTCCTGCGGTAACCATTAAGGTGGTTTGCGACTAACCTTCTAGCGAGCCCCGGTTCATTCATGACCTCATGTACGCGTGTTGGACATAATGAGTCATTCCCTATTTGGTGAACCGCATCAAGGAATTTTCTGTGAAGCTCTGGAGACCATATGAACTTCTTTTGGCGACTCAGGATAGCATCCGTGACTCGGCGATCATTCCTCGATTCACTCTCGGCGGGGTCTGGTTGTGCCAGAGGTTGTTGCAGGGGAAGCTGGTTGACTTCGAACTGGTCTGTGGTGATAGTAAGCCCATTGTCAGGGAAATTGTAGTAACGCGCCTCCCCTCTTTCCAAAGATGGTTTGAGGGAGTGGGGTGGCAGACGACCACCTGCGATTCTCATAGAAAACTTATCACGGAACATTTCGCGAGTGTCGATAGAACCACCGCAGTTAAGGCAAGCGGCGTTGATGAGGACTTCCTTACACCACATGTTTTCTGCTCGAAGCTTGGCGTATTCTTCTTTTAGAGTTTCGAGCTCTTGACACTTTCCCCGAACCACTGATCTGGCCCGTCTGTTTTGAAACCAGTGCTTGACCCTTAAGGGTTCCATCTCTAATTTCCGGGCTAATTTTCTTCTTCGTCTCGTATCCGGGTAACGGCACTTATTGAAGGCGGCTTCGAGTATCTGGATTTCCTTCTCAGTATAGAGCCGGCGACGTTTTCTTCCACGAGATGGGACATCGCCGCTGCCGTCGTCGTTGCTGCTACTGTCGTCGTCGCCACCACTGTCATCGTCGCTGCCCTGATCCTGAACCTCGTTGCCAGCAGGGTTGGGTAGTATGGTTTCGACATCTGGCTCGATCCCAAAGACTTCGAGGTCTCCCAACTGCACATTACCTAGGACATTTGGGTCAGTCATCTCCAACAAATGACTATGACTGTTAAACATACTGGATCAAGAAAAGGTTTGTTCGTCCTTTTTTAATCACTCAAGGTCTTGTAATCCTCTTCCTATGTTTACTCTCTCTAAACTTTCTTTTGAGTGACTTTGCGTACTCAGGAGTCGCTCTTCGAGCATGGAAGACGATCACCAGGCGAGCGCTCTTCTAGAGATTTTGAGTTTTTCGTCTTGTCGTCTTCCTTCCTTTTCATGGTGGAGAGATCACGGATCGCTTTTCTTTCCTCGATAGCCAAACTTGTCCCCCACTATCTCTCAAAAGACTAAATTACGTCCACCACCCGCTCAGCTTTTCATCATGACAAAACTATCAACCCTACCGCGGCTCCTTCGATATTTGCGCTCGACTCCCGCTCCATCTCAATAATGGTGAAATAGACAACTCTTTTACAACTTTTCAAACTCGTCAGGCCTGAAATCGCGGATCGAGACATGTCTGATGCTTCACGGGAGGAGCAGCCCCTGCTTTACATTAACTACCCCGGCTCCACAAGCATTATTGCCGTAACTTTTCTCCATTTTTGAGCTACTATGAAACGAGGAGAAGGTTAGTGCTCTCATTTGCCCAGCTTTCACTTTCATTCATTCCATCGCACTCGTCTTCCTTTCCATCCTTCCAACAAGAAATGGCTTCATCTTCTGCTTCTTCCTCTGACTCTTCCCATGCTTGCGTCTTTTCAATCGCAGTCCCGGCCCGATGGGAAAAACTCTATAATCTCTTGGGTCGGGGCTATGCTTACATAGCCGATCATCCGGAGATCGAGGCTGAGATCCGCGTTCTATTTGCGGCCACTGACACTACTTCCATCGAGGGTACTGAGTTGGAGAAGGAGTATAAAACATTCCCAGCCCTCTTTGCAAACTTTCTAGAGGCTTACCGCGTTGCTCACCGGGAAGTTCTCGTGGCTCGTGTCTTGCGAGCCCGCTACGAAGACCGCTGTGACTGCCTGACGTTGACTAACTTCGTGGCCGACAGCCACAACAAGGTTATGGAAACTGCCAACGAGCGGGTCTCGACGATGCTTCGTGAACGTGGAAATTTGGTGGAGCGTTTGGCCTTGTGCCTGATCACCTATGAGCACGATCGTCGTAACATCATGTTGAAGTTTCAGAGCGATTGGCTGGAAGAGCGACTCGATACTGTTACGGCGGATGTATCCCGTGGGAGGGAATTGGTCCGGGACTTGGAACTTGCTGCTGAAGATCACAGGGCCAAGGTTGCTGACCTTAAGAATGAGTGCAAGCGCCTTCTTCTCCAGCTCGCGGATCATGATATACGGAGCGGTGAGCGTAGGCAGGGAATCAACCATATGGAGGGCCAATTGAGCTCCTTCGTGCTGCTGATTAGGGCTCAGTTCGGCTTTATTTTTCCGCCTCGCTAATCTGTATTAGTCTGCTTTGAAAGTCTTTCGATTGAGCGAAAGTGAATGAAAGCTCCTGTGTGTGTGTTTTAGCTTTTATATGGTCCATTTCTTCGAGCATCCGGACATCTTAGACTTAGATGAGCCGATCCATAATAAGTCGAGTATATGTGCTCTGATTTTCTAACTCGCTAATGGTCAGATGAAAGAATAGCCTCAGACTTATCCGGGAAAAGATTTCTCTCTATTACCTATTTTTTACCTGCAAATGAAACGACAGAATCAGAAGGAATAATTTGAAAAAGAAAGCATAAACCCCTTTCAATCTTATGCTTGCTCGTGATTAATAAGGACAAACTTTTTACAAGGGTTTTAATCTTGTGCGAAAAGTTTTTATCAATATTCCTCGAAAGAAAGCATACTATTGAAAGGAATGTAATTCACGATAATAGCTTTTGACCAATTTTCAGAAGAGCGAATTAGTCAAAAGTGCAAGGCATAACGACGTGTTTTAAATTTAATTGAAGATACGGCATCCAAATCAAGGCCGTTTTGTTAAGAACGAGAGCAATTTGGACATCTATCTTGTCATTAAATTCGAAATAACGCCAATAATCTTGATCAATTATCGTGGATTACTAGTGACGTATGACATGCATGGACCAATTCAAGTGTATAATTCCTTCTAGCGAAATAGTTTCCTCTAAAGGAATTATAAACTTGACTTGGGAGTATTCAAATGATTAGAGAAAATGCCACTATCACATTCCCATGACCCGTCAAAAAGAAATACAACCAAGTTCCATCTGAATGTATACACCAATAGATCTCTAATACAATCATTCTAAGGGGTGAGATAGAGAAAGCCTCGATAAAAATAAACCCTATACAAGAGGACTAGTAATGGAAAATGAAACCAAAGAAAGTGATCCCAACGTTTAAGGATGCCCCAAGTTCGATCTGTGACTTCCGGATCACTTGCCCCAACTCTTCATCTTAATTGGACGATATCTCAATAATGTCCATAGTAGGCTCCTTTGTTGCACACTCGGTGTTCGTGACGGGATATCGCCCTCCTCGTCTTCTATCAAGGACGTTTGGAAAAAAAAAAAAACACACGCATCTATCCTTGAAATGGCATTTAATCTAATCACCAGAATGCAATGAATGAAATGCCTATATTTATCTGAACTGAAATAAATTTGAGGGATAGAGAGTCTTACCAACCAAACTCATCGACTTATGTGCGGTTTTAGGTGTACCAACCGTCCAAAGACATGCGCATGAGACAAGTGATGGTGAACTTCTAAAAATCGAATGGTTTGGCACCTAAGGTCAAGGTTCCCACCTCGAGTTCTAGAAAGAGCCGATTCCATTGCACAACTATCGTTGCATTGGGACTCGATCCATAGTTCGAAGCGAGCGGAATTGAAAAGTGGATTACCCCGTGTTTTTCCTCACGGAGATTCCATTTTCAATTCCTTCTATTGTGTTCCTAAAGGCGGCGCCCGGGGTTTTAGGCGCGGTTGTGTGTGTCCATGTGTCGTGATCATCACGATGCCAATCATGCACAACAGTTTATCAATCAGTACTTCAAATCATCCATACAACATACATTCCTACGCCAACCTGCATAAGACAATGTTAATCACGGACTACACCCCTTATCTCTCCAATCTGCAAAAACATATAACACCTACCATGAGCGGACTTACCTCACCTTCAAGAGCGCCTGCAGGGTTAGAAAAATCAATCAACTTTTTAATCGGCTCAAGTTCTCTAAGTCCCCAGCGGAGTCGCCAGTCTGTCGCGACCCTCTCGAGGTTAGCCGTGGGCTCTCGAGGGCTAATGGGCCGTCCAGTCTGGTCAGACGCGGGCCTCTCCCAAGGCCCGTTACCCAAATCGCAACGGAGGTATACGTAGTCGACCTTCAGTGTGGTCTAGTGACATGTGTTAAGTGTGCATGCCATGGAGTCGCCACTAATCATTTTTTGGAGGGTATGATTGGACCACCCTATTGAATAGTCGGGAGTTTCTATTCAATTCTGCGATAACCAGAGAAATGGGTTCGGGGACTTAGTTACGCCAACTGTCAGAGTTGACGCCCTTTCGGTACCTAAATTGACTGAATTTTCTGACCTAAGATTTCATGCAGATGAGTGGAATATGAATCCTAAATCTAGGAATTCATGCAAATAGGAATGACTATCCTGGCAATCACAATCAATAATAAAAGGCGCAAATCAATGAATCCAAGTATGCAAAGTAAACACATCAAATCAACATGACACTCATAAGAAGGCTCTATTAACCTAAATAAGTATCAATCAAGCTTAGGAATGATTTAGACATGATTTTACCCATAAGGGGTAAAGTCATAATTTTGAGACAAAAGGGACGATTTGCCCAAAAAAGGCAAAATCATCATTTCGGAATGAATTCGGAGTAAAACGATGTCAAAAATAGGTTTGGTCACTCAATTGACCCATTTCCTATTTTTTTTTGCAATTTTCATGATTTTTTGGAATTTTAGAAACCGATTTACCATTCGAAGGGTAAAATCGTCATTTTCTAAAAATGAGAATGAAATGTGGAAATCCTAGACATAAGGTTTAGCCACCTATCTGGCTCATCGCCAAATTCTAAGCCATTTCCACAATTCATCGGAATATCAAAGACGATTTACCCTTTGAGGGGTAAAATCGTCGTTTTGGATTAAATGGGAGAAAATCCTAAAAAAACGACAACCAATCAATTTCTTTTGATCATTTTCAGCCTTGGGAATTTTCTAGAATTTTTTTAGTAATTTTCTGCAATTCTTCTCAATTTTTTTGTTTTTCTTTAATTTTTCCATTTTTTTGGCATTTTCTGATTTATTAATATTTTTTTATATTTTCAGAAAATATTTTAACAAAAAGCATATCATTGGCAATAGACAACACTCAACCAGATAAATAAGCTAACTACTGAACTGAGATAAATACATGCAAACCAAATCTATAATGGCGACATTTTAGAAAAATAACCCTAATACACGGATCGGGTACGTAAAACATACCGGATTGGACACCGGCCTTCAATCGCCCAGCCCCAGCCTGCGACCATCTCCATGCACATCACCTGTCGATCACCACATCAAAATGTCAACAATCAATTTTACAAGTTTTAAGACCGGTAATAAATAATAATAATTTAAAAAATAAATAAATCCCGGCTCGGAAACGGGCCAATTCACTCAGCCATGGACCGGCTATGGGCTCACGGCCTCGGCCCAAGATCACGGCCTCGGCCCACGGCTTTGGCCCACGGCCTCGGCCCACGGCCTCGGCCATGGGCTCGGCCATGGGCTCGGCCTTGGCCCACGGCCTACGGCCTCGGCCCACGGCCTTGGCCCACGGGCTCGGCCATGGCCGAGACGCACGGCCACCCGGCCGACGTCCTCGGCCCACGGCCTCGGCCATAGGCTCGGCCATGGCCGAGGCGCACGGCCACCGGCCTACGGCCTCGGCCATGGCCGAGGCGCACGGCCACCGGCCCACGGGATCGGCCCACGGCCGGGATCGGCCCGAACACGATGGATTCGTGGCCAAGCGGCGACGACGAAGAGCGACGACGTGGCAGGGGGCGAAACAGAGGAGGAAGATGGAGGGGGATTGCGGTATCTAGGAGCTCCACGAGGTCATGATAAACAGCAAGACGGACGGGATCTCGGCACGGCGTCGGAGGGTGGCGGAGCAAGGTGGCGGTGAGGGTGGTCGCCGTAATCTAGGGGAGGATGAAAAAAATCAGAAGAAAAGAAAGAAGAGAAGAAGAGAAGAAGAAGAAGGAGGAGAACAAGCTGGGGAAGAAGAAGGAGGAAGAAGGAGGAGGAAAGGAGCGGCGGATGATGAAGGAGGGGGGAGGATAGTAAAATAATAATAATAATATAATAATATAATAAAATAATAAAAAGTAAAAATAATAATAAAATAATTAAAAGCGAAGACAAAATGATTAGTTCCCTTTTCCTTTTAAATGATGATGTTTTCACTCATTTTCCTTTTAATCATTACTAATATTTTTGTCAAATTCAATTTTACGGTGATCAGTGAACACCTAAAATCGAACCTGAATTTTACTGTTTTATGAGGTACTAAAGTAAAGAAAATTAAAAATAAAAATACCGACTATTTGTATATATTTTTGTGACCTCGAATACTACTTTTTTTTATTTTTATTTTTATATTTTTCGAAAATAATAATAATAAAAAATACGAAAAATACGAAAAATATTTTTTTGTCCAAAATGGTCCCTTTAGCTTGTTCAAGGCTACCAAAGTTGATTTTGTAATTTTTTAGCTTTTTATGATTTTTCTATGAATTTTTGAAAAATAAAGGAAGAAAAAGGTTGATCAAAATTTAGGTGTCAACAGCGACTCCATGGCATGCACACTTAGCACATGTCACTAGACCACACTGAAAGTCGATCACGCATACCTCTGTTGCGATTTGGGTAATGGGCCTTGGGAGAGGCCCGCGTCCGACCAGACAGGACGACCCATTAACCCTCGAGAGCCCGACAACCTCAAGAGGATCGCGACAGGCGGTTTCTACCTTCAATTTGCTTTGAAAAGGGGTCTCATGACGAGGGTTCTCCACGTCCGATGAGACTGCTTGATTTTTGAAAATGGGTCCTGGGACGAGGGTTCTCCACGTCTGCTGGGACTGTTCGATATTTTGAAAATGGGTCCTGGGACGAGGGTTCTCCACGTCTGATAGGACTTTTTCTTTTAAAAGGGTTTTTTTTTCTTTTTTTTTTCAGAGATCCCGAAGTTTGTCGGGAATTCAGTTTTTGAAGCAGTGAAAGATTTTATCTTGACAAATCTTCACTTGAGTCTGTTGAGGCGACATTCTAGGAGCTGGGTTCTCCAAGTATCCTGCAGAAGTTTGAGCCTGAAAGATTCTTCTTCACCAAGAAAACGTTAGTAATCTTTGGGAAGACCACGGCTGTCCATTTGACAAAACCGTATGATTTAAGTTTTAATCATGAAATGTGCATTTTGACGCTGGAGGTTATCCAAAGCATTCTTGCAACAAGCAAATGTGATCACAAATTACTTGCATGGAAAATCTGGATCAATAGTTTGAAAATTCCAAAACGAGTCTGTTCAAAACATCAATTGGAATATTTCTCGACAAGGAGGTCTTCTCACCTGTTTTGCGATAGTGGTTTTTTATAGGGGATGCACTCAATTCCCTACTAACCTGTGCCTAGGTTTTAGGCTCATTCGCAGCGCATACATTTTGATCGGTCGGGAGGTCTTCCACAGGACCGTAATGTTGGGCTTGGATATTGGTTTTCAAAGGGGGACCCGCTTCGGAGTCGAGGCCATTGTATGAAAGTCTTCACATTTTCTCCGGGTTTACAAGTCAAGAACCCTGCAAAATGAGAAAGAAATAGTCTTGCTCGTACTTCTTCGAGCTAAGCAATATGTTAACCCAAGTGTCTTAGTTAGAGAAGACTGTTTCAGGGTTGTAACATTGGTAGGATTGGGGACCGAAAAAGGCTTGTTTTTGGCCCAGAAATTACAAAGGGTTTGGTATTGGTGATCATTGCAAATTTACCACCTGCCCTTTTTCTCTCTGCACCTTCAGTTTTTGGGATGCGCAACCGATTTTGAGGTGTGCACCAGCTCTTCAGAAAGCGTTTCGTCGTATTAAGAGACTGATGACTCTGTCTGCGTCTCTGCTCCACGCTTGACACCATTTGGGGAGTAATCTTTTTGATCTGATTCCTTTAGGGATTTCCTCTTTTCCCATCCGGCTTCATTGCGGATCAATCAAACAACTTACACGAGTATCGGCCTTGCTTTTACCAGGCACTTTGCTTTTTCTCGATGCCGTGGATTTTTCTCATTCATTTTTGAAATCCCACTTTTTCTCATCTTCATGGGATCGCGTTAGACCTATGATCAAAGGTCTAACAAGGTTAAACATTAACTTAGGAATTTTTTTGCAAACCCTAAGTCTTGAACTCCTTCGTTTCTGAAGTGATGCTGCATCCGTCTTGGAATGTGCAATGATCACCAACGGGTTTATGAAATGATTCTGCAGGCTCAACTTGGCTATGCAAAGGATTCGGTGTGTGGGATAGAGAAATGAATGCTTCTCATCATCCTATGGCACTTGGATTACCATATAAACAACACACAAAGATTAATGTTAGTCCGAGCAAGAAAATTTCTAACCATTTTCTCCTGATGCTGCTGGACTCACCTCCATTTTGCCCCGATGTGGGGTGGTTCTTGACAGGGTTAAGAATGAAAACCGCCGTTCAAAGGGGTTATCAACGGTCACCTATAGTGTTTGGGGGATATGAAACGAATGCCTCCGTCGTCCCAACCCATGTAATCGCTGCGAATGGTCCCTACTTCCGTAGGTCCAGATTTTACTATCTGATCCACTCCACTTCTCTCTCAAGTGTGTATAGGACGTGTTTGGATTAGGCTTTGCCTCTCGTCTTTTGAGAAAACGTCCTTTTGAAAGTTTTGAACAATTTTTTATTGAAAAAATCTCTTTCATTTTCTCCATGAATTTTACCCGTCAAAGGGGATTTAATGATGTCCCATGCATGTTCTTATTCATGTTCAGACAACCTCCTGTTTCAAAACATGAATGCCAATGAAATTTGAATTCTATGTCTTTTCTAGACATTAGATTCTGAAAGCTTTTCTTTTCTTCTCTATTTTTTATTCAACATCTTCAAGGGATTTGGGAGAGGAATACTTACCTGTCCCTCGCGGCTGGAGATCCCTGAAAATGCGGAAGAAACATGTTATTGTACGTTCACGAATTTTTCAAAAAATTAGAACGATACCATTTACCCTTGGTCATGTATTCTAACGGGTAATACATGGGATGTGAAAACCTGTTCGTCTGTAAGGCGATTCCCCTGTCAAGGATAAATAACGAGTATCAATTCATATTCTCAAATTCAAGACAAATTGGAACGATACAACTTTACTCTTGGTTCTCATCCCGTTCTGATATTGCGTATTGATATGAACAACATCTATCAAATCCGCCTATCCATTCTTGGAGTGTTTGCAACATCAATGGTTCATCTGCCCCCAGTTAGGCGATGTCTGTTCTGTTATTCGAACAAATGGCTCCTTGAGTGATTTATCCACGTTTATCACCTGAGAAGGGAAAGAAAGGAGACATTACTTCGGTATTCGATTGAAGATCGTTTAGGAACGATACATCGTTTTACCAAATAGGTGGCTTCGTGGCCAAACGTATTTCGTATTGAAGGGGTAGATCCCATTATACTCCGCGGGTGATAGTCATTGTTCGGGGAACTTGCTCCACGGATTAAGCGATTAATCCACGGCCCTCGGCTTGAAGATGCTCAAAGGGTGATGTTGACACTCACGCGCAATTAGTTCTAGACATTAATGAAAGATGTTCCCGTGGGAACCTTACAGTGCGATCAACAACATATTCAATAGGAGTGTTCCACCTCTTTCGTCTAAGCATTTTTCATCGAGTAACCATGCCTTGCATCAGACGTTTGGTCACCTGCCTTGCGTCACCACTGCGATGGCCCTCCGGCTCCAAATTGATCGAGCCAAAGATTGAACTCATCGCCAAGGAAATTGCTCGGGTCTTCGAGCCATTGATGCTCAAGTTGGGTATCAACAATTGTTGGGGGCAGATTTCCTTCATCGCCTTCATTGTGAGGAACTGGAGTCTTTGAGCTGGAACCTTCATCATTGCCCTGTTGGGGTCGATACATACATTCCTGAAGAGTATTGATCCAAATGTCCAGCTCCTCCTCAAGGAAATCGCCTGTTCTTTCTAGCCCTTGGTGCCCAGATTGGCTGTCGTCGACTGCAAGCGAGGGATTCCTCTCTTTGCCCTCGCCGTGAGCAACTTGACCCCTCGAATTGGAACTTCCTCCAATGACCGGCAGGTTTATATGTGCACTCTCTACCAATGCCAGATCCGCTTCAGGGACAGCATTAATGACTGATTCGCGCTCAAACTGAGGAATCTCTATGTGCTGGAACTGTGGCATATACTCCTGAGGAGTATTGAGATAGCTCGGCGGAGCATTCTGATTTGGGTTAGAGGAGTCGCTGACACGACTGCTAGTCCCGTCATTGCTGAAACACGGTTGAGTGCTCTTGGCTCTCCAATCATCATGGTTGTAACTCTGCCCAGCACTTGAGCTCCAACTGGCTTTATGATGGTTTAACGATATCCTTCCATCCCTTAGCAATCTCCTATAGTACTTGAGGTGAGACTCAACGTTAATTCTAGAGAGCCCCGGCACATTCATAATCTCGAGTATGCGTAGTGGGCTAGCCGAATCAACTCCCAGCTCTCGAATTGCATCAACAAATTTGGTGTGAAGTTCATAGGTCCAGTAAAACCTTGTTCTCTTATCACCCAAAATATCGTCAATACTTCGGTAGCTATTCTCTACGGGATCTAGTCGTTTCAAAAGTTGTCGAGGGAGGGACTCACCGACTTTGGATTGGCTGGCTGCGACAGCGAGTTCGTCATTGAGAGAATTCCCCTTGTGATGATTCATATCCCATTTCTCAGATGATGTTGGTGTTGATCCTATGGTGTTGACTTGCTCATGCAGATCTCCGGCGGTATCTGGCTGTGTCGGAAAATGCTGTGGAGAATACGGTAACAGCTGAGCGTTATTCGTCAACAGGGATGGTTCATCGAGGAACACCTCGCCGAGGACAACATGATTACCACAATTAAGGCAGGTGGCCTTGGTCAGAGCTTCCTTATATCTCGCGCTTTCAGCTTGAAGCTTCTCATTCTCCTCCTTCAGGACCAGTAACTCATGGTCTGCGTATTGCTGTTTCACCCGGGTTCGTTTGTTGGCGAACCAAAACTTGACCTTCGAAAGCTCCAATCCTATCTTTTGGCTCAACTCCATTTTCTGTTGTCTGCTTGGAGTGGGGCCTTCATTGAAGAAAGCTTCGAGCTCTCGAATTTGGCCTGGAGTGTGGCGTTGTAGTTGCTTCCTTTTCCGACTCCGGTCATCATTGTATACTCCTTCTTCGTAGCTGAAACCTAGAATTTCATCGCTGGAGGAGTCAGTCTCTATGGCCTTCGGGCAGGATTCAGCTCCAGGATCTTCAAAGTCTCCCAGCAGTTCGTGCTCAGAAATGTCCAGGTCGGGCGTTTCTAGCAGATGGGAATAACTTTTAAACATGATGGATCGGGGTATCTCGGGCTGATCTAGTTCACTCAGCTTTCTCAATTCGCTCTTACGTGTTTGCTCACTCTAGAAATTTTCTCAAGTGATTGTGCGTGTCTTGGAACCATCCTTCAGGCTGCATATGAAGACAAGCAAGCAAGCGCTCCTCCCGAGATCCTGCAATTACTCATCGTCTGTATTCCCCTTTCTTTTTCCTCGTGATAGGATCACAAACTCTCTTGCATTGATTCGGTTTCATCGAGTAATGCGCTCGTCCCCTAGTTCAGTCTTCAAAGTGGTGGGTCTACAATCTTTCGGCGCCTTTTATGATTTGCTAGGCCCGAGAACGTGGGGAGCAGCGGTGGACCCACAATTAATGACTCTGTTTAATTCATTTAGCTCCATGGGAATTAACGCCATGATCTTCTCTCAACCCCTTTTCATCGTTCAAACAAAAGTGGCATTTTCCCTGTGCATGCTGTTACTCTTCATTTCAGCATCCCGGGCGCTTGGTGAGGAATGAGTTCGTGGCCACTCAAAATTTTAAAGACCGTCTCTGGTTTCAGACTTAATCTAACAAGGGATCATCACAACTGAGCATGACGATGTTCGTCGATAGCGTTGGTTTTCATACATAATTAACTATAGCCATTAAAGAAAAATGTTCCCATAGGAACTTTACAATGGATAAAAAGAGTGATCCACTCGTGAACATGCTCTTCTTTCCATGGGTGATCGTAGCGACCAACCCATCGTGCCCCGAGTCAGGTGCTAGATCATGGCTGTCCAAGCATGCCAGCTTCCCACTGATTGAACAAGGCATCGAGCCCCTCATCGAAGAAATCGTCTGTTGTGGGTTGACTAGCGGCAGGCAGAGCACCAGCTGACTGCTGCTCGAATGGAGGAGTGCGCACTCGCTGTACTTGTGACACGCGCTCTTGAGAAGTGTTGAAATGGCCCGGAAGGACATTCTGATCAGCTTTCAGTTTGCCGGTGGTCGAGTTGCTAGCTTGATTGATGCTTAGATTTGGCCGGGTATCTCTTGATGCCTGAGCATTACAATGGCGGTCGCCCCTAGCTTTTGAGCTCGAGACGGATTCCTCCCGGTTTAGCTCCGCTCGACGTTGTTTTAATAACTTTCTGTAGGCAGCAAGGTGATTCCTGACCAGTTCCTTACTAAGCCCCGGTACATTCATGGCCTTAAATATGCGCGTCGGAGTTGCTGAATCGATCCCCATTTGGTGAACCACGTCTAGGAATCTGGAATGCAGTTCAGGGGGCCAAGCGAACCTCCTCTTATCGTGGCCCAAAATTGCATCGATGGCTTGACGACTGATTAACTCATCTCCAGCAGGACCCGACCCTATCAAAAATTGTTGTGCATGAGGCTGATATGCTTTGAGCTGGTCGGCGGTAACATCCAGCTCCTTGAAACTGTAACTCCAATCAAAGCGATGCAAATCCCATCCCCCAGGAGGCGTTTGTATCGTCTTCGTAGGATCATCCTGCTCATGCATGACTCCGGCAAAATCTGGGTGAGCAGGAGATGCCCCGAGGGAGTAGGGTGGTAAATGAACGTCTTCAATCATTGCGTGAGGCTTATCGGGGAATATCTTACCGCGGGCGATGAGGTTATCGCAATGAGGGCAAACGGTAATATTGAGAGCTTTTTCATACCTCATGTTTTCTGTTCGCACCTTTTGGTTTTCTTCCTTTAAAATCTCGACCACCTGACGTTTGCGTTGAGCCTTCGATTTGGATCTCCTATTTTGAAACCAAAACTGGATCCTCGACTGATTAATCCCCAACTCCCGGCTCAATTCAATTCTCCACTTCTTTTTCATGTAATGGCTTTTACTGAAAAGGGTTTCCAGCATTTGGGTTTCCTCCTGAGAGTATTGGTGAGGATGTCTTCTTTTCCCGAGTTGAGCATCGTGGATGTCGTTGTCGTCGTCGCCGTGATCTTGATTTTCGTTGCCAGAAGTGTTGGGCTCCATAGTTTTGGCGTTAGACTTGATCTTGGAATCTTTGAGATCCCTCTGTAGTTCCATTTCTGAGATTTTTGAGTCAGTCGCCTCTAGCAGCTGACAATAACCTCTTAAATATGTTGGATTGAGAAATGTTTGATTGGTTCTTGCCCACTCAGAGTTCTCCACTCTCTCCTGTATGCTCACCCCCTATAAAGTTTTCTTCGAGTGACTTCGTATGTTCAGGAGACGCTCTTCAAGCATCATTAGGCAAACGTTCCCCCTCAAGACTTTGAATTTCTCGCTTAGCTTTTCAACGTGATGGGACTGCCAAATCCTGTTAGGGCTCTCTTCGATAGTTGCGCTTACCTCCTACCTAACTCTAATAATGATGATCCCGACAAATCTTTTACATCTTTTAATTGATGAGCCGGAAATCGCGGATCGAAACGAATCCATTGGTTCTCGTGAGGGGACCTCCTGCTTTACCCCCTAACTGGGCTCCACCAGCATTATTACTGAGCCCCTTGTCGCGACCCGTCCGAAAGCAGACGCGGCTAATGGATTACCGATCGCGGGTCTTGGATCGGCGCGAGCCCTCCCAGGCCCATACCAAATCGCGGCGGGAGTATTTTTCAGAAGGATTCGACGATAAGAGTCGATCGCTTTCGACCTTAGTGTGGTCGTGGTGGCATGTGCAACTTGTGCATGCATTTGGAGTCGCCACCGGTCTTTCTTGGAGGGTAGACCGGAAACCTTACTGATCGATTGGAAGAGATCGATCAGTTCTACGGAACCAGAGTTTTTGGGTTCGGGGACTTGGTTACGCTGGTGTCGTTACCAACGCCCTTTCGGTACCTAACGCTAGTGATTTTCCTAACTAGGATTTCATGCAGGCGCAATTTTGGGTGAGGTAAGTCTGACATTGCACATTAACCAGTTTAACATGCTCACGTAATCATAATAAATAAATAGATGTCAATCACATAAACATCTATCCTACGTGGTGATCATGGAATTATGATTTAATGGGTCTCGAGCCAATGAGACCACATTTAATCATTTTAATATTTTAATAACGGAGAGCCGCTCTTCGCTTCTTCTTGGTTTCTTGAACTCTTCAAGAATTGGGCCCCAAAGAGCTCGCCGACTTAAAAGGCTCCCCCACGTAATCCTCGTAGCATTTACATCAACAATTGACTATGCTAAAAATAAAGATTACATGAAAAATAAAAGGAGTACGCAGCCTCCATTTAATAACTACAACCCCAAATATATAAATAATCATCATACATTCATATATACATCAATCACATTGATTAGGGATTTTTCCATGATCACCACCCTTCCACGTAAGTAATAAATTCACAATTTAAAACTTAGGAAGGCACAATAAAAATTCTACGTTGAATCATATTCAGAATTTTTATGTAAAATAAGATAGCCATAAATTTTCGATTCAAAATTGATTTAGTCTCAATTTTTGCTACGTTGATTAATTTATCATATAAAATAATCAACCTCCATTAGCCATGTAAGACGAACAATTCGTTAATACATATTGGCCATAGTATTGCAAAAATTGCAAAAAATCAATTAAATGCACGAAAACACCTAAGGATCGGCTCTGATACCACTGTTGGGATCCACGTAACACGTAGCGGAAATAAATAACAACCCATACATGTATCTCCAGAGGCGTACTTCGTGCATTTCAATCGAAAAAAATCACAAAGCCTCAAAGGGAGTAAATAGATTACCTCTCGTAGCGTGCTTGAACGGAGGTGTCGGTTCGATGTTCTTCGATCTCAGCCTCCACAAGTGTTAGGCATCTAGTTCAGACGCACCACCAATTGACGAACGGGGAGACGACTAATAACTCCACAACAATTGTGCTTGCAATATGCGGAATCAATATTCCGAACTTAGTATATTTTGCTCACTCAAGATGATGAGAATATAGAGAGTGTTTGTGTTCTTCTCTCTAAGCTCTCAAAAATTTGCACACTCTACAAAATATCTCTCTCCTTCAACCTCAAAACTTTTGCCATCCTTTTATAGCCAAAAATACCTTCCAATAAATTGTATTTAAAAATAGCACTAACAATTATAAATTCTATCTAAAAATAGCACTCACAAATAAATGACATTTAAAAATAGCACTAATAATAGCACTCACAATTTATAATACAAAAATGCTATTTAAAAATAGCACTAACAATAGCACTCACAATTTATAATACAAAAATGCTATTTAAAAATAGCACTAACAATTATAAATTCTATCTAATAATAGCACTCACAATTTATGATAAATAAATGCCATTTAAAAATAGCACTAACAATAGCACTCACAATTTATGATAAATAAATGTCATTTAAAAATAGCACTAACAATAGCACTCACAATTTATAATACAAAAATGCTATTTAAAAATAGCACTAGCAATAGCACTCACAATACAAAAATGCTAAAAAAAAAAGGCACTAACAAAGGTGTTAAAAATAATAACCATTATTATTATTACACGAGTTAAAGAGGTTACCAAACAGTACAAATATGCATAACGTATAAATACGTATGAAGTATAAATACGTAGAGCATACGTATACATCCGTGAAACCGGGGACTAATTGAAAGAAAAATGTGCAATTAAGCCCTTTTGGTAAAAATTGATTAAATTGGAGGGCAAATTGACCTAATTGCACTTTAAGACTTTAGAATCCAATGTCATAGCTTATAAAAAGTTAGAATTGAAAATTAAAAGACTCGAAAAGGAATTTTTTTTTTTTTTTTTTTAGGCTCGGTTCGGGTTTATGTTTGTGAAGGAACATAGTGACCCGAGCCGAATTTTTGAGATTTAAAGTGACACACTTGAAGAGGAAATTAAAACAAAATTATCGAATATTTTTGGGTATTTTTCTGACGACGAATGGTATTTTTCTGATTTTTTTGGGTATTTTTATAATTAAATAAACTCGAAAAATATTAAAAATACCGAAAAATATTTTTTGTTCAAAATTGGTTCCTAAGGCTAAACCAAGGCTTCCAAAGTTGATTTTGTGATTTTATGACCTTTTTTGATATTTTTAATTAATTTTAAAGAATAAAAATCACAATAATAAATGGTAAAAAATCAGGTGTCAACAGCTGCCCCTCTTTGAGAGGAATCTCATTAGAGGTGTCTCTCAAAGATAAGGTGGCACCTGATTCCTAACCGACTCAACTGGGAAAATGAGAGAAGAAATGTTATGACATCGGATCCTTAAGCCTATTGATAAAAGCTCAAATCAATCCCCAGTTTGCTCTAACAATTTGAACATGGACCGGAGTGAGAGAGGCTTACCTGAAGCTCACCTGTCGGATGCTGCCGGTTGCGACGACTTTCAAGAAGATGCCTAGGACTCGTCATTCAGAATATCCTAGGGAGATTAAGCTCTGACCTGTATGGTAGGTCATACCATGATGGGATTCCTAACTGGTAGGAACCTAAAGAAGGCGCATCCCACGCTTTGGGATTTGCCAAGGATTTTGATCTGTATGGTGGATCAGACCTTTGTGTTGATCCTTACTGCGATATTTATCAATGAGTTGACCCTTGTGGCGGTTTCTACCAATGAATTGACCCTTATGGCGGTTTCTACCATATGTGACCCTTCAGGCGGTTTCTACCATTAATGTGATCCTTCAGGCGGTTTCTACCTTGGTTTGACCCTTCAGGCGGTTTCTACCTTGAGTTGACCCTTCAGGCGGTATCTACCTTGAGTTGACCCTTCAGGCGGTATCTACCTTATTTTGACCCTTCAGGCGGTATCTACCTTTGTTTTGACCCTTAGGCGGTTTCTACCTTTGGTTGATCCTTCAGGCGGTTTCTACCTTTGTTTTGACCCTTCAGGCGGTTTCTACCTTTGTTTTGACCCTTCAGGCGGTTTCTACCTTTGTTTGGACCCTTCAGGCGGTTTCTACCTTATTTTGACCCTTCAGGCGGTTTCTACCTTGTGTTGACCCTTCAGGCGGTATCTACCTTATTTTGACCCTTCAGGCGGTTTCTACCTCGGTTTTGCTTTGAATAGGGGTCTCATGACGAGGGTTCTCCACGTCCGATGAGACTGCCTGATTTTTGAAAAGGGATCTCATGACGAGGGTTCTCCACGTCCGATGAGACTGCCTGATTTTTGAAAAGGAGTCTCATGACGAGGGTTCTCCACGTCCGATGAGACTGCCTGATTTTTGAAAAGGGGTCTCATGACAGAGGTTCTCCACGTCCGATGAGACTGCCTAATTTTTGAAAAGGGATCTCATGACGAGGGTTCTCCACGTCCGATGAGACTGCCTAAATTATGAAAAGGGGTCTCATGACGAGGGTTCTCCACGTCCGATGAGACTATTTGATATTTTGAAAATGCATCCTGGGACGAGGGTTTTCCACGTCTGCTGGGACTGTTTGATATTTTGAAAAATGCGTCCTGGGACGAGGGTTTTCCACGCCTGCTGGGACTGTTTGATATTTTGAAAAATGGGTTCTGGGACGAGGGTTCTCCACGTCTGATAGGACTTTTTCTTTTAAAAGGGTTTTTCTTCCCCCTTTTTTTTTGGAGACCCCGAAGTTTGTCGGGAATTCAGTTTTTTGAAGCAGTGAAAGATTTTATTTTGACAAAACTTCACTTGAGTCTGTTGAGGCGACATTCTGGGAGCTGGGTTCTCCAGGTATCCTACAGAAGTTTGAGCCTGAAAGATTTTTCTTCACCAAGAAAACGTTAGTAATCTTTGGGAAGACCACGGCTGTCCATTTTGACAAAACCGTATGATTTAAGTTTTAATCATGAAATGTGCATTTTGATGCTGGAGGTTATCCAAAGCATTCTTGCCATACACAGATGTGATCACAAATTCCTTGTGCGGCAAATCTGGATCAAACAATTTGAAATTTCCAAAAAGAGTTTGTTCAAAACATCTATTGGAATATTTCTCGACGAGGAGGTCTTTTCGCCTGTTTTGAGATAGTGGTTTTTATAGGGGATGCACTCAATTCCCTACTAACCTGTGCCTAGGTTTTAGGCTCATTCGCAGCGCATACATTTTGATCGGTCGGGAGGTTTTCCACGGGACCGTAATGTTGGGCTTGGATATTGGTTTTCAAAGGGGGGACTCACTTTTGAGTCGAGGCCATTGAATGAAAGTTTTCACCATCTGCTCCAGGTTTACAAGTCAAGAACCCTGCAAAATGAGAAAGAAATAGTCTTGCTCGTACTTCTTCGAGCTAAGCTATATGTTAACCTAAGTGTCTTAGTCAGAGAAGACTGTTTCAGGGTTGTATTGGCAGGATTGGGGACCGAAAAAGGCTTGTTTTTGGCCCAGAATTTACGAAGGGATTGACATTGGTGATCATTGCAAACTTGTCACCTGTCCCTACCTGTCTGCATCTTCAGTCTTTGAGGTGTGCCCCCGTTTTTGAGGTGTGCACAAGTCCTTTAGAGAGCGTCTCTTGTTGTTTTGAGAGATTGACAGCTCTCTCTGTGTTTTTGTTCTGTGCTTGGCAGCATTTGGGGAGCAGCCCCTTTTTTTTTTATTTGGTTCATTCAGGGATTTCCTCTTTTCCCGTCCGGGCTTCATTGTGGATCAATCAAACAGCTTACACGAGCATCGGCCTTGCTTTTACCAGGCACTTTGCTTTTTCTTTTCTGATGCTGGGGATTTTTCATTTTTTTCTTTGAAATCCCGGTTCTTCTTATCCTCGATGGGATCATGTCAGACATATGTTTGAAAGTCTAAACATGCTTTAAATATCAGCCCGGGAATCCTTTTCGCAATCCCTGAGTCTTGAACTCCTCCATTTTTGAAGTGGTATTGCATCCGTATTGGAATGATCACCAATGGGTTCATGAAATGAATTTGCAGGCTCAAGTTGGCTGTGCAAAGGATATGGTGTGTGGGATAGAGAAATGAACGCTTCTCGTCTTCCTATGGCACTTGGATTACCATATAAACAACACACAAAGATTGATGTTAGTCCAAGCAAGAAAATTTCTAACCATTTTCTCCTGACGCTGCTGGACTTACTTCCTTTTTGCCCCAATGTGGGGTGGTTCTTGACAGGGCTGAGAATGAAAACCGCCGTTCAAAGGGGTTACCTACGGTCACCTGTAGTGTTTGGGGATATGAAACGAATGCCTCCGTCGTCCCAATCCATGTAATCGCTGCGAATGGTCCTTACCTCCGTGGACCCAGATTTTGTCATCTGTCCACTCCACTCATCTCTCAAGTGTGTGTTGGACGTGTTTGGATTTGGCTTCGCCTCTCGTCTTTTGAGAAAACGTCCTTTTGAATGTTTTGAACAACTTTTGTTTGGAAAAATATCTTCCATTTCCTCTAAGAATTTTACCCGTCAAGGGGATTTCATGATGCACAATGCATGTTCTTATTCATGTTCAGACAACCTCCCAACTTCAACTGTGGATGTCTATGAGTTTAAAAACCCGATGTCTCTTTTTAGACATAATGATTGAAAGAGTCCCAACACTTTTTATCTTCAACGACTTGGGAAAAGGGATACTTACCTACCCGCCGCGGCTGGAGATCCCTGAAAATGCGGAAGAAACATGTTATTGTTCGTTCATGAATTTTTCAAAAAATTAGAACGATACATCTTACCCTTGGTCATGTATTCCAACGGGTAATACATGGTATGTGAAAACCTGTTTCGCCTTGATGGCGATCCCCTCTATCTTGTGGCCTTGATCCCCCCGTTTTGTTGGCAATGAATCATTCTCAAGGATTTGCCCCATTTGTGTTTTCGGACGCATTCCAGCGCCACTCTTCAGAGTTCCTTTTATTCAAGAGAAATGAAATTTTTATCAGAATGTATGTCAAAGCATGAAGTGTGGAAGCGATACTTTTTACCATCCACTAGGTCTTAGAATCAAAGACCATCTCCTGGAATCCTGACTTCCGAGGCTAATGATTCTATTCGCCTCCCTGTTAGCGCGCTCTCTTCTTTTGAGGCTTTCGGCGCCAACAACTTCCTGTTAAATGAGTAAAAACTCGTGTTAGGCATGTGGTCTTCGAAGACCAAATTGGAACAATACAAGGTTACCGTTCACCCAAATTCGTATCTTGGGGTTTGATTCTGATGCGGACGACTCTGTTATTGCGTCCATTGACTTTGCCAGAGGAGAAACGTCATTCTTTGTCTGGCGCACAAATGATTCACTTGCCCCAGTTGGGTGTGATTTGTCGTAGCAATATGCCTTAGCACTTTCCTTGTTTGTTGGCAATTTTCAATTCAATTTTGACAACGTCCATGCACATTTGTCCCCAACCACTGGATGCTTTGTCTGGGGTTGGCTGATTTAGTCGTAGTCAATTTGATCCTGCCGCATTGACGCATTCAGGCTATTTGACATCCGCGAGAATGGGTTTACTCGTGATTGGGTACTTCAACAACCTGCGCGATGAAAGGAGTGAAAGAGTCAATCACCGCGTAAGGAGCTTTAATTGAAACGATTACGGATTTACTATCCCGGCTCTAGTCACTTCGGGCATCCAGGAGGATGGAAATTCTTCAGTGGTCCCATTCATTTTTGTCATCACCTGTAAGAATGGAAAACCATATCAGCTTGTGAATAAATCAATTTAATTTGGAACGAATATACCCTTTTCGACTTCAAGAGAGCCGATCCAAATTAGGTTGCCCCAGCTGGGCGACGTCTGGTTTGTCATTTGAATGCATGAGCTTTTGGGTGCATTGTCTCTTTTATCACCTGAGATAAAAAAATGGAGAAACATTTATCCCCAGATCTGATTAAAAATCAATTAGGAACGATACGTCCTTTTACCAAACGAGTGGCTCTGCGGCCAAATGTATTTTACACTGAAGAGACGAATTCCACCATACTCCACGGGTTTGGGGAATTTGCCCCTATTTTCGATAGAAATGAGCCTTATCGAGATGTATACAATACAAATAGATCCCTAATACAATCAATCTAAGAGACGAGATAGAGAGGACCCAAGCAAAATTAGTCTTATACAAGAGAACTAAAAATGCCAAACCAATCAAAGGAATGTGATCCGAACACTTGGAGATGCCCCAGTTCCAGTCTTCGAGATGTGACTCCAGGATCATCGATTTTTTTTAGGTGGTTTTAGATATATCAACCATCTAAAGACATGCACATGAGACAAGTGAGGATAAAACTTCTAGAAATCAAAGGATTTGGCACCTAAGGTCAAGGTTCCCACCTCGAGTTCTAGAAAGAGCAGATTCCATTGCATAACTATCGTTGCATTGGGGCTCGATCCATAGCTCAAAATGAGTGGAATTGAAAAGTGGATTACCCCGTGTTTTTCCTCACGGAGATTCCATTTTCAATCCCTTCTATTGTTTTCCTATAGACGGCGCCCGGGGTTTTAGGCGCGGTTGTGTGTATTTTCGGTGTCGTGCTAAAGCGATAAACATGCATCTTATTTAACAATCACTGCTTCAATATAAAACATACACACAATCATTCATTCCTACGCCAACCTGCATAAGACAATGTTAATCACAGACTACCCCCCTTATCACTCAAATCTGCAAAAACATATAACACCTATCATGAGCGGACTTACCTCACCTTCACGAGCGCCTGCATGGTTAGAAAAATCACTCAGCGTTTTAATTACGGCCTAAGTCCACTTGAGGTCTAGAATCACATGTTCTAGAGCAAAGGTCCCCGGCGGAGTCGCCAGCTGTCGCGACCCGTCCGAAAGCGGACGCGGCTAATGGATTACCGATCGCGGGTCTTGGATCGACGCGAGCCCTCCCAGGCCCATACCAAATCGCGGCGGGACTATTTTTCAGAAGGATTCGACGATAAGAGTCGATCGCTTTCGACCTTAGTGTGGTCGTGGTGGCATGTGCAACTTGTGCATGCATTTGGAGTCGCCACCGGTCTTTCTTGGAGGGTAGACCGGAAACCTTACTGATCGATTGGGAGAGATCGATCAGTTCTACGGAACCAGAGTTTTTGGGTTCGGGGACTTGGTTACGCTGGTGTCGTTACCAACGCCCTTTCGATACCTAACGCTAGTGATTTTCCTAACTAGGATTTCATGCAGGCGCAATTTTGGGTGAGGTAAGTCTGACATTGCACATTAACCAGTTTAACATGCTCACGTAATCATAATAAATAAATAGATGTCAATCACATAAACATCTATCCTACGTGGTGATCATGGAATTATGATTTAATGGGTCTCGAGCCAATGAGACCACATTTAATCATTTTAATATTTTAATAACGGAGAGCCGCTCTTCGCTTCTTCTTGGTTTCTTGAACTCTTCAAGAATTGGGCCCCAAAGAGCTCGCCGACTTAAAAGGCTCCCCCACGTAATCCTCGTAGCATTTACATCAACAATTGACTATGCTAAAAATAAAGATTACATGAAAAATAAAAGGAGTACGCAGCCTCCATTTAATAACTACAACCCCAAATATATAAATAATCATCATACATTCATATATACATCAATCACATTGATTAGGGATTTTTCCATGATCACCACCCTTCCACGTAAGTAATAAATTCACAATTTAAAACTTAGGAAGGCACAATAAAAATTCTACGTTGAATCATATTCAGAATTTTTATGTAAAATAAGATAGCCATAAATTTTCGATTCAAAATTGATTTAGTCTCAATTTTTGCTACGTTGATTAATTTATCATATAAAATAATCAACCTCCATTAGCCATGTAAGACGAACAATTCGTTAATACATATTGGCCATAGTATTGCAAAAATTGCAAAAAATCAATTAAATGCACGAAAACACCTAAGGATCGGCTCTGATACCACTGTTGGGATTCACGTAACACGTAGCGGAAATAAATAACAACCCATACATGTATCTCCAGAGGCGTACTTCGTGCATTTCAATCGAAAAAAATCACAAAGCCTCAAAGGGAGTAAATAAATTACCTCTCGTAGCGTGCTTGAACGGAGGTGTCGGTTCGATGTTCTTCGATCTCAGCCTCCACAAGTGTTAGGCATCTAGTTCAGACGCACCACCAATTGACGAACGGGGAGACGACTAATAACTCCACAACAATTGTGCTTGCAATATGCGGAATCAATATTCCGAACTTAGTATATTTTGCTCACTCAAGATGATGAGAATATAGAGAGTGTTTGTGTTCTTCTCTCTAAGCTCTCAAAAATTTGCACACTCTACAAAATGTCTCTCTCCTTCAACCTCAAAACTCTTGCCATCCTTTTATAGCCAAAAATACCTTCCAATAAATTGTATTTAAAAATAGCACTAACAATTATAAATTCTATCTAAAAATAGCACTCACAAATAAATGACATTTAAAAATAGCACTAACAATAGCACTCACAATTTATAATACAAAAATGCTATTTAAAAATAGCACTAACAATAGCACTCACAATTTATAATACAAAAATGCTATTTAAAAATAGCACTAACAATTATAAATTCTATCTAATAATAGCACTCACAATTTATGATAAATAAATGCCATTTAAAAATAGCACTAACAATAGCACTCACAATTTATGATAAATAAATGTCATTTAAAAATAGCACTAACAATAGCACTCACAATTTATAATACAAAAATGCTATTTAAAAATAGCACTAGCAATAGCACTCACAATACAAAAATGCTAAAAAAAAAGGCACTAACAAAGGTGTTAAAAATAATAACCATTATTATTATTACAAGAGTTAAAGAGGTTACCAAACAGTACAAATATGCATAACGTATAAATACGTATGAAGTATAAATACGTAGAGCATACATATACATCCGTGAAACCGGGGACTAATTGAAAGAAAAATGTGCAATTAAGCCCTTTTGGTAAAAATTGATTAAATTGGAGGGCAAATTGACCTAATTGCTCTTTAAGACTTTAGAATCCTATGTCATAGCTTATAAAAAGTGAGAATTGAAAACTAAAAGACTGGAAAAGGATTTTTTTTTTTTTTTTTAGGCTCGGTTCGGGTTTATGTTTGTGAAGGAACATAGTGACCCGAGCCGAATTTTTGAGATTTAAAGTGACACACTTGAAGAGGAAATTAAAACAAAATTATCGAATATTTTTGGGTATTTTTCTGACGACGAATGGTATTTTTCTGATTTTTTTGGGTATTTTTATAATTAAATAAAGTCGAAAAATATTAAAAATACCGAAAAATATTTTTTGTTCAAAATTGGTTCCTAAGGCTAAACCAAGGCTTCCAAAGTTGATTTTGTGATTTTATGACCTTTTTTGATATTTTTAATTAATTTTAAAGAATAAAAATCACAATAATAAATGGTAAAAAATCAGGTGTCAACAGCTGCCCCTCTTTGAGAGGAATCTCATTAGAGGTTTCTCTCAAAGATAAGGTGGCACCTGATTCCTAACCGACTCAACTGGGAAAATGAGAGAAGAAATGTTATGACATCGGATCCTTAAGCCTATTGATAAAAGCTCAAATCAATCCCCAGTTTGCTCTAACAATTTGAACATGGGCCGGAGTGAGAGAGGCTTACCTGAAGCTCACCTGTCGGATGCTGCCGGTTGCGACGACTTTCAAGAAGATGCCTAGGACTCGTCATTCAGAATATCCTAGGGAGATTAAGCTCTGACCTGTATGGTAGGTCATACCATGATGGGATTCCTAACTGGTAGGAACCTAAGGAAGGCGCATCCCACGCTTTGGGATTTGCCAAGGATTTTGATCTGTATGGTGGATCAGACCTTTGTGTTGATCCTTACTGCGATATTTATCAATGAGTTGACCCTTGTGGCGGTTTCTACCAATGAATTGACCCTTATGGCGGTTTCTACCATATGTGACCCTTCAGGCGGTTTCTACCATTAATGTGATCCTTCAGGCGGTTTCTACCTTGGTTTGACCCTTCAGGCGGTTTCTACCTTGAGTTGACCCTTCAGGCGGTATCTACCTTGAGTTGACCCTTCAGGCGGTATCTACCTTGGTTTGACCCTTCAGGCGGTATCTACCTTTGTTTTGACCCTTAGGCGGTTTCTACCTTTGGTTGATCCTTCAGGCGGTTTCTACCTTTGTTTTGACCATTTAGGCGATTTCTACCTTTGTTTGGACCCTTAAGGCGGTTTCTACCTTATTTTGACCCTTCAGGCGGTTTCTACCTTGTGTTGACCCTTCAGGCGGTATCTACCTTATTTTGACCCTTCAGGCGGTTTCTACCTCGGTTTTGCTTTGAATAGGGGTCTCATGACGAGGGTTCTCCACGTCCGATGAGACTGCCTGATTTTTGAAAAGGGATCTCATGACGAGGGTTCTCCACGTCCGATGAGACTGCCTGATTTTTGAAAAGGAGTCTCATGACGAGGGTTCTCCACGTCCGATGAGACTGCCTGATTTTTGAAAAGGGGTCTCATGACGGGGGTTCTCCACGTCCGATGAGACTGCCTAATTTTTGAAAAGGGATCTCATGACGAGGGTTCTCCACGTCCGATGAGACTGCCTAAATTATGAAAAGGGGTCTCATGACGAGGGTTCTCCACGTCCGATGAGACTGTTTGATATTTTGAAAATGCATCCTGGGACGAGGGTTTTCCACGTCTGCTGGGACTGTTTGATATTTTGAAAAATGCGTCCTGGGACGAGGGTTTTCCACGCCTGCTGGGACTGTTTGATATTTTGAAAAATGGGTTCTGGGACGAGGGTTCTCCACGTCTGATAGGACTTTTTCTTTTAAAAGGGTTTTTCTTCCCCCTTTTTTTTGGAGACCCCGAAGTTTGTCGGGAATTCAGTTTTTTGAAGCAGTGAAAGATTTTATTTTGACAAAACTTCACTTGAGTCTGTTGAGGCGACATTCTGGGAGCTGGGTTCTCCAGGTATCCTGCAGAAGTTTGAGCCTGAAAGATTTTTCTTCACCAAGAAAACGTTAGTAATCTTTGGGAAGACCACGGCTGTCCATTTTGACAAAACCGTATGATTTAAGTTTTAATCATGAAATGTGCATTTTGATGCTGGAGGTTATCCAAAGCATTCTTGCCATACACAGATGTGATCACAAATTCCTTGTGCGGCAAATCTGGATCAAACAATTTGAAATTTCCAAAAAGAGTTTGTTCAAAACATCTATTGGAATATTTCTCGACGAGGAGGTCTTTTCACCTGTTTTGAGATAGTGGTTTTTATAGGGGATGCACTCAATTCCCTACTAACCTGTGCCTAGGTTTTAGGCTCATTCGCAGCGCATACATTTTGATCGGTCGGGAGGTCTTCCACGGGACCGTAATGTTGGGCTTGGATATTGGTTTTCAAAGGGGGGACTCACTTTTGAGTCGAGGCCATTGAATGAAAGTTTTCACCATCTGCTCCAGGTTTACAAGTCAAGAACCCTGCAAAATGAGAAAGAAATAGTCTTGCTCGTACTTCTTCGAGCTAAGCTATATGTTAACCCAAGTGTCTTAGTCAGAGAAGACTGTTTCAGGGTTGTATTGGCAGGATTGGGGACCGAAAAAGGCTTGTTTTTGGCCCAGAATTTACGAAGGGATTGACATTGGTGATCATTGCAAACTTGTCACCTGTCCCTACCTGTCTGCATCTTCAGTCTTTGAGGTGTGCCCCCGTTTTTGAGGTGTGCACAAGTCCTTTAGAGAGCGTCTCTTGTTGTTTTGAGAGATTGACAGCTCTCTCTGTGTTTTTGTTCTGTGCTTGGCAGCATTTGGGGAGCAGCCCCCTTTTTTTTTATTTGGTTCATTCAGGGATTTCCTCTTTTCCCGTCCGGGCTTCATTGTGGATCAATCAAACAGCTTACACGAGCATCGGCCTTGCTTTTACCAGGCACTTTGCTTTTTCTTTTCTGATGCTGGGGATTTTTCATTTTTTTTTCTTTGAAATCCCGGTTCTTCTTATCCTCGATGGGATCATGTCAGACATATGTTTGAAAGTCTAAACATGCTTTAAATATCAGCCCGGGAATCCTTTTCGCAATCCCTGAGTCTTGAACTCCTCCATTTTTGAAGTGGTATTGCATCCGTATTGGAATGATCACCAATGGGTTCATGAAATGAATTTGCAGGCTCAAGTTGGCTGTGCAAAGGATATGGTGTGTGGGATAGAGAAATGAACGCTTCTCGTCATCCTATGGCACTTGGATTACCATATAAACAACACACAAAGATTGATGTTAGTCCAAGCAAGAAAATTTCTAACCATTTTCTCCTGACGCTGCTGGACTTACTTCCTTTTTGCCCCAATGTGGGGTGGTTCTTGACAGGGCTGAGAATGAAAACCGCCGTTCAAAGGGGTTACCTACGGTCACCTGTAGTGTTTGGGGATATGAAACGAATGCCTCCGTCGTCCCAATCCATGTAATCGCTGCGAATGGTCCTTACCTCCGTGGACCCAGATTTTGTCATCTGTCCACTCCACTCATCTCTCAAGTGTGTGTTGGACGTGTTTGGATTTGGCTTCGCCTCTCGTCTTTTGAGAAAACGTCCTTTTGAATGTTTTGAACAACTTTTGTTTGGAAAAATCTCTTCCATTTCCTCTAAGAATTTTACCCGTCAAGGGGATTTCATGATGCACAATGCATGTTCTTATTCATGTTCAGACAACCTCCCAACTTCAACTGTGGATGTCTATGAGTTTAAAAACCCGATGTCTCTTTTTAGACATAATGATTGAAAGAGTCCCAACACTTTTTATCTTCAACGACTTGGGAAAAGGGATACTTACCTACCCGCCGCGGCTGGAGATCCCTGAAAATGCGGAAGAAACATGTTATTGTTCGTTCATGAATTTTTCAAAAAATTAGAACGATACATCTTACCCTTGGTCATGTATTCCAACGGGTAATACATGGTATGTGAAAACCTGTTTCGCCTTGATGGCGATCCCCTCTATCTTGTGGCCTTCATCCCCCCGTTTTGTTGGCGATGAATCATTCTCAAGGATTTGCCCCATTTGTGTTTTCGGACGCATTCCAGCGCCACTCTTCAGAGTTCCTTTTATTCAAGAAAAATGAAATTTTTATCAGAATGTATGTCAAAGCATGAAGTGTGGAAGCGATACTTTTTACCATCCACTAGGTCTTAGAATCAAAGACCATCTCCTGGAATCCTGACTTCCGAGGCTAATGATTCTATTCGCCTCCCTGTTAGCGCGCTCTCTTCTTTTGAGGCTTTCGGCGCCAACAACTTCCTGTTAAATGAGTAAAAACTCGTGTTAGGCATGTGGTCTTCGAAGACCAAATTGGAACGATACAAGGTTACCGTTCACCCAAATTCGTATCTTGGGGCTTGATTCTGATGCGGACGACTCTGTTATTGCGTCCATTGACTTTGCCAGAGGAGAAACGTCATTCTTTGTCTGGCGCACAAATGATTCACTTTCCCCAGTTGGGTGTGATTTGTCGTAGCAATATGCCTTAGCACTTTCCTTGTTTGTTGGCAATTTTCAATTCAATTTTGACAACGTCCATGCACATTTGTCCCCAACCACTGGATGCTTTGTCTGGGGTTGGCTGATTTAGTCGTAGTCAATTTGATCCTGCCGCATTGACGCATTCAGGCTATTTGACATCCGCGAGAATGGGTTTACTCGTGATTGGGTACTTCAACAACCTGCGCGATGAAAGGAGTGAAAGAGTCAATCACCGCGTAAGGAGCTTTAATTGAAACGATTACGGATTTACTATCCCGGCTCTAGTCACTTCGGGCATCCAGGAGGATGGAAATTCTTCAGTGGTCCCATTCATTTTTGTCATCACCTGTAAGAATGGAAAACCATATCAGCTTGTGAATAAATCAATTTAATTTGGAACGAATATACCCTTTTCGACTTCAAGAGAGCCGATCCAAATTAGGTTGCCCCAGTTGGGCGACGTCTGGTTTGTCATTTGAATGCATGAGCTTTTGGGTGCATTGTCTCTTTTATCACCTGAGATAAAAAAATGGAGAAACATTTATCCCCAGATCTGATTAAAAATCAATTAGGAACGATACGTCCTTTTACCAAACGAGTGGCTCTGCGGCCAAATGTATTTTACACTGAAGAGACGAATTCCACCATACTCCACGGGTTTGGGGAATTTGCCCCTATTTTCGATAGAAATGAGCCTTATCGAGATGTATACAATACAAATAGATCCCTAATACAATCAATCTAAGAGACGAGATAGAGAGGACCCAAGCAAAATTAGTCTTATACAAGAGAACTAAAAATGCCAAACCAATCAAAGGAATGTGATCCGAACACTTGGAGATGCCCCAGTTCCAGTCTTCGAGATGTGACTCCAGGATCACCGATTTTTTTTAGGTGGTTTTAGATATATCAACCATCTAAAGACATGCACATGAGACAAGTGAGGATAAAACTTCTAGAAATCAAAGGATTTGGCACCTAAGGTCAAGGTTCCCACCTCGAGTTCTAGAAAGAGCAGATTCCATTGCATAACTATCGTTGCATTGGGGCTCGATCCATAGCTCAAAATGAGTGGAATTGAAAAGTGGATTACCCCGTGTTTTTCCTCACGGAGATTCCATTTTCAATCCCTTCTATTGTTTTCCTATAGACGGCGCCCGGGGTTTTAGGCGCGGTTGTGTGTATTTTCGGTGTCGTGCTAAAGCGATAAACATGCATCTTATTTAACAATCACTGCTTCAATATAAAACATACACACAATCATTCATTCCTACGCCAACCTGCATAAGACAATGTTAATCACAGACTACCCCCCTTATCACTCAAATCTGCAAAAACATATAACACCTATCATGAGCGGACTTACCTCACCTTCACGAGCGCCTGCATGGTTAGAAAAATCACTCAGCGTTTTAATTACGGCCTAAGTCCACTTGAGGTCTAGAATCACATGTTCTAGAGCAAAGGTCCCCGGCGGAGTCGCCAGCTGTCGCGACCCGTCCGAAAGCGGACGCGGCTAATGGATTACCGATCGCGGGTCTTGGATCGGCGCGAGCCCTCCCAGGCCCATACCAAATCGCGGCGGGAGTATTTTTCAGAAGGATTCGACGATAAGAGTCGATCGCTTTCGACCTTAGTGTGGTCGTGGTGGCATGTGCAACTTGTGCATGCATTTGGAGTCGCCACCCGGTCTTTCTTGGAGGGTAGACCGGAAACCTTACTGATCGATTGGGAGAGATCGATCAGTTCTACGGAACCAGAGTTTTTGGGTTCGGGGACTTGGTTACGCTGGTGTCGTTACCAACGCCCTTTCGGTACCTAACGCTAGTGATTTTCCTAACTAGGATTTCATGCAGGCGCAATTTTGGGTGTGGTAAGTCTGACATTGCACATTAACCAGTTTAACATACTCACGTAATCATAATAAATAAATAGATGTCAATCACATAAACATCTATCCTACGTGGTGATCATGGAATTATGATTTAATGGGTCTCGAGCCAATGAGACCACATTTAATCATTTTAATATTTTAATAACGGAGAGCCGCTCTTCGCTTCTTCTTGGTTTCTTGAACTCTTCAAGAATTGGGCCCCAAAGAGCTCGCCGACTTAAAAGGCTCCCCCACGTAATCCTCGTAGCATTTACATCAACAATTGACTATGCTAAAAATAAAGATTACATGAAAAATAAAAGGAGTACGCAGCCTCCATTTAATAACTACAACCCCAAATATATAAATAATCATCATACATTCATATATACATCAATCACATTGATTAGGGATTTTTCCATGATCACCACCCTTCCACGTAAGTAATAAATTCACAATTTAAAACTTAGGAAGGCACAATAAAAATTCTACGTTGAATCATATTCAGAATTTTTATGTAAAATAAGATAGCCATAAATTTTCGATTCAAAATTGATTTAGTCTCAATTTTTGCTACATTGATTAATTTATCATATAAAATAATCAACCTCCATTAGCCATGTAAGACGAACAATTCGTTAATACATATTGGCCATAGTATTGCAAAAATTGCAAAAAATCAATTAAATGCACGAAAACACCTAAGGATCGGCTCTGATACCACTGTTGGGATCCACGTAACACGTAGCGGAAATAAATAACAACCCATACATGTATTTCCAGAGGCGTACTTCGTGCATTTCAATCGAAAAAAATCACAAAGCCTCAAAGGGAGTAAATAGATTACCTCTCGTAGCGTGCTTGAACGGAGGTGTCGGTTCGATGTTCTTCGATCTCAGCCTCCACAAGTGTTAGGCATCTAGTTCAGACGCACCACCAATTGACGAACGGGGAGACGACTAATAACTCCACAACAATTGTGCTTGCAATATGCGGAATCAATATTCCGAACTTAGTATATTTTGCTCACTCAAGATGATGAGAATATAGAGAGTGTTTGTGTTCTTCTCTCTAAGCTCTCAAAAATTTGCACACTCTACAAAATGTCTCTCTCCTTCAACCTCAAAACTCCTGCCATCCTTTTATAGCCAAAAATACCTTCCAATAAATTGTATTTAAAAATAGCACTAACAATTATAAATTCTATCTAAAAATAGCACTCACAAATAAATGACATTTAAAAATAGCACTAACAATAGCACTCACAATTTATAATACAAAAATGCTATTTAAAAATAGCACTAACAATAGCACTCACAATTTATAATACAAAAATGCTATTTAAAAATAGCACTAACAATTATAAATTCTATCTAATAATAGCACTCACAATTTATGATAAATAAATGCCATTTAAAAATAGCACTAACAATAGCACTCACAATTTATGATAAATAAATGTCATTTAAAAATAGCACTAACAATAGCACTCACAATTTATAATACAAAAATGCTATTTAAAAATAGCACTAGCAATAGCACTCACAATACAAAAATGCTAAAAAAAAAGGCACTAACAAAGGTGTTAAAAATAATAACCATTATTATTATTACAAGAGTTAAAGAGGTTATCAAACAGTACAAATATGCATAACGTATAAATACGTATGAAGTATAAATACGTAGAGCATACGTATACATCCGTGAAACCGGGGACTAATTGAAAGAAAAATGTGCAATTAAGCCCTTTTGGTAAAAATTGATTAAATTGGAGGGCAAATTGACCTAATTGCACTTTAAGACTTTAGAATCCAATGTCATAGCTTATAAAAAGTGAGAATTGAAAACTAAAAGACTCGAAAAAGATTTTTTTTTTTTTTTTAGGCTCGGTTCGGGTTTATGTTTGTGAAGGAACATAGTGACCCGAGCCGAATTTTTGAGATTTAAAGTGACACACTTGAAGAGGAAATTAAAACAAAATTATCGAATATTTTTGGGTATTTTTCTGACGACGAATGGTATTTTTCTGATTTTTTTGGGTATTTTTATAATTAAATAAACTCGAAAAATATTAAAAATACCGAAAAATATTTTTTGTTCAAAATTGGTTCCTAAGGCTAAACCAAGGCTTCCAAAGTTGATTTTGTGATTTTATGACCTTTTTTGATATTTTTAATTAATTTTAAAGAATAAAAATCACAATAATAAATGGTAAAAAATCAGGTGTCAACAACCCTTCATCATCCTCGAGTTGCTATAAAATGAGGAATTAATGTATGGAAGGTTAACGTTCTCGCATAATCAGCCTCTTCCTTCTAATCTCTCTGTTAAACTCGTCTTATTCTCAAGCCAACCCAACGCAAATGGCCTCCTCTCCCGTACGCACTTTTTCAACTGATGTCTTGGCCCAGTGGGAAAAGTTTTATAACCTACTGGGTCGCGGTTACGCGCACATAACCGATCATTTTGCAACCGAGGATGCAATCTGTGTCCTGCTCGAGGACCTTGATATCACTTCTCTCGAAGGTACTACACTGGGGAGGGAATATAGAACTTTCCCGACTCTCTTTGCACACTCCTTAGAGGCCTATCGTGTTGCTAATCGGGAGATTCTGGTGGCTCGCGTCTTGCGGGCTCGTTATGAGGATCGATCTGATCATTTGGTGCTGACCAACTATCTGGTTGATAGTTACAAAAAGGCCGTCGAGTTTGCTAATGAGCGGGTCGCGACGTTGCTTCGCGAGAGGAGAAATCTGGTGGATCAATTGGCCATATCCCTGACCACCGGCGAGCATGACCGCCGCAACGTCCTGTTAAGGCTTCAGAGCGACTGGCAGGAAGAACGGCTCGACAAGATAACCGAGGACATAGCTCGCGGGAATGGACTGGTTCGGGACCTGGAAGTAGTCACCGAAGAACACGAGGCCAAGGTCGCCGAAGTTAAGGGAGAATGCAGAAGTCTTCTCCTCAGGCTTGCTAACCACAACATGCGGAGCTGGGAGTATGAGCAGAGCATTAATAACATGGAGGGTCAATTGGGATCCTTTGTGTCGTTAATTAGGGCTCACTTTGGCTTTACTTTTCCACCCCGACTTGTATGACCTGCTTCTGAAAACCCTCCGCCGAGCAAAATAAATGAAAGTTCTCGTGTGTGTGTTTTAACTTCTGTATGGTTCATTTCTTCGAGCATCCAAACATCTTCAACTTGGGTGAGCCGAACCATAATATCAATAAGCCGAGCAAATACGTCCTGATTTTATAACTCGCTCATGATCAGATGGAAGAATAGTTGCAGATTTGTCCAAGAGAAGATTTCTCTATACTACTTGTTTTTCACCTGCAAATGAAAAGACCGAGTCAGAAGGAATAATCTGAAAAAGAAAGCATAGACCCCTTTCAATCTTATGCTTGCTCGTGATTAATAAGGACAAGAACTTTTACAAGGGTTTTAATCTTGCGCGAAAAGTTTTTATCAATATTCCTCGAAAGAAAGCATACTATTGAAAGGAATGTAATTCACAATAATCGCTTTTGATCAATTTCGAGAGGAACGAATTACTCAAAAGTGCGAGGCATAATAACGTGTTTTGAATTTAATTGAAGATACGGCATCCAAATCAAGGCCGTTTTGTTAAGAACGAGAGTAATTTGGACATCTATCTCGTCATTAAATTCAAAACAACGTCGATATTCTCGATCAATTATCGTGGATTACCAGCGACGTAAAACATGCACGAAACAATTCAAGTGTATAATTCCTTCTAGAGAAATTGAGATTGGACTACTCTATACGACCAAAAGGTCGTGTAAGACTTCCAATTTTAATTTCCTCTAAAGGAATTATAAACTTGACTTGGGAGTATTCGGATGATTAGAGAAAATGCCACTATCACATTCCCATGACCCGTCAAAAGAAATACAACCAAGTTCCATCTGAATGTATACACCAATAGATCCCTAATACAATCACTCTAAGGGGTGGGATAGAAAAAGCCTCGATAAAAATAAACCCTATACAAGAGGACTAGTAATGGAAAATGAAACAAAGGAATGTGATCCTAACGTTTAAGGATGCCCCAAGTTCGATATGTGGCTTCCGGATCACTTGCCCCAACTTGTCATCTTCATTGGACGATATCTCAATAAGGTCCATAGTAGGCTCTTTTGTTGCTCACTCGGTGTTCGCCATGGGATATCATCCTCCTCGTCTTCTATCAAGGACGTTTGGGAAAAACACACACATCTATCCTTGAAATGTCATTTAATCTAATCACCAGAATGCAATGAATGAAATGCCTATATTTATATGAACTGTAATAGATTTGAGGGATAGAGAGTCTTACCAACCAAACTCGTCGACTTATGTGCGGTTTTAGGTGTACCAACCGCCCAAAGACATGCGCATGAAACAAGTGATGGTAAACTTCTAAAAATCAGAGGATTTGGCACCTAAGGTTAAGGTTCCCACCTCGAGTTCTGGAAAGAGCAGATTCCATTGCACAACTATCGTTGCATTGGGGCTCGATCCATAGTTCAAAATGAGCGGAATTGAAAAGTGGATTACCCCGTGTTTTTCCTCACGGAGATTCCATTTTCAATCCCTTCTATTGTTTTCCTATAGGCGGCGCCCGGGGTTTTAGGCGCGGTTGTGTGTATTTTCGGTGTCGTGCTAAAGCGATAAACATGCATCTCATTTAGCAAACACCGCTTCAATATAAACATCCACACAATCATACATCCTAAACTCCTACCTGCATAAGACAGAGTTAACAAACACTTCACCCCTTATTTCTCCAATCTGCAAAAACATTTAACACCTCAAGGGTTAAAGTACGTACCTCACCTTGAAGAGTATCTGCATAAAACATGTTAGAAAAATCAATCAACTTTTTAATCGGCTCAAGTTCTCTAAAGTCCCCAGCGGAGTCGCCAGTCTGTCGCGACCCTCTCGAGGTTCGTCGTGGGCTCTCGAGGGCTAATGGGCCATCCAGTCCAGTCAGACGCGGGCCTCTCCCAAGGCCCGTTACCCAAATCGCAACGGAGGTATACGTAGTCGACCTTCAGTGTGGTCTAGTGACATGTGTTAAGTGTGCATGCCATGGAGTCGCCACCAATCATTTTTTGGAGGGTATGATTGGACCACCCTATTGAATAGTCGGGAGTTTCTATTCAATTCTGCGATAACCAGAGAAATGGGTTCGGGGACTTAGTTACGCCAACTGTCAGAGTTGACGCCCTTTCGGTACCTAAATTGACTGAATTTTCTGACCTAAGATTTCATGCAGATGAGTAGAATATGAATCCTAAATCTAGGAATTCATGCAAATAGGAATGACTATCCTGGCAATCACAATCAATAATAAAAGGCGCAAATCAATGAATCCAAGTATGCAAAGTAAACACATCAAATCAACATGACACTCATAAGAAGGCTCTATTAACCTAAATAAGTATCAATCAAGCTTAGGAATGATTTAGACATGATTTTACCCATAAGGGGTAAAGTTGTAATTTTGAGACAAAAGGGACGATTTGCCCAAAAAAGGCAAAATCATCATTTCGGAATGAATTCGGAGTAAAACGATGTCAAAAATAGGTTTGGTCACTCAATTGACCCATTTCCTTTTCTTTTTTTTTTTTGCAATTTTCATGATTTTTTGGAATTTTAGAAACCGATTTACCATTCGAAGGGTAAAATCGTCATTTTCTAAAAATGAGAATGAAATGTGGAAATCCTAGACATAAGGTTTAGCCACCTATCTGGCTCATCGCCAAATTCTAAGCAATTTCCACAATTCATCGGAATATCAAAGACGATTTACCCTTTGAGGGGTAAAATCGTCGTTTTGGATTAAATGGGAGAAAATCCTAAAAAAACGACAACCAATCAATTTCTTTTGATCATTTTCAGCCTTGGGAATTTTCTAGAATTTTTTTAGTAATTTTCTGCAATTCTTCTCAATTTTTTTGTTTTTCTTTAATTTTTCCATTTTTTTGGCATTTTCTGATTTATTAATATTTTTTTTATATTTTCAGAAAATATTTTAACAAAAAGCATATCATTGGCAATAGACAACACTCAACCAGATAAATAAGCTAACTACTAAACTAAGATAAATACATGCAAACCAAATCTATAATGGCGACATTTTAGAAAAATAACCCTAATACACGGATCGGGTACGTAAAACATACCGGATTGGACACCGGCCTTCAATCGCCCAGCCCCAGCCTGCGACCATCTCCATGCACATCACCTGTCGATCACCACATCAAAATGTCAACAATCAATTTTACAAGTTTTAAGACCGGTAATAAATAATAATAATTTAAAAAATAAATAAATCCAGGCTCGGAAACGGGCCAATTCACTCAGCCATGGACCGGCTATGGGCTCAAGGCCTCGGCCCAAGATCACGGCCTCGGCCCACGGCTTTGGCCCACGGCCTCGGCCATGGGCTCGGCCCACGGCTTTGGCCCACGGGCTCGGCCACGGGCTCGGCCATGGGCTCGGCCTTGGCCCACGGCCTACGGCCTCGGCCCACGGCCTTGGCCCACGGCCTCGGCCATGGGCTCGGCCATGGCCTTGGCCTACGGCCTCGGCCCACGGGCTCGGCCATGGCCGAGACGCACGGCCACTCGGCCGACGTCCTCGGCCCACGGCCTCGGCCATGGCCGAGGCGCACGGCCACCGGCCTGCGGCCTCGGCCATGGCCGAAGCGCACGGCCACCGGCCCACGGCCATTGGCTCGCTGACTCGGCTATGGGCTCGGCCATGGCCCAGGATCACGGTGGTAGCTGGCTCGACGAAGGTGGCCGGACGTGTGGTGGCGGGGAGTGATGTACGACGAGATGGGGAGATTCACCAAGAAAAAAGAAGAAGAAGAAGAAGAAGCTGCCCCAGAAGAAGAAGGAGAAGGGGAAGAAGAAAAAGGAGGAGAAGAGCTGCGGATGATGAAGGAGAGGGGAGGAGAGTAAAGTAATAAAAAAATATAATAATATAATAATATAATAAAATACTAAAAAGTAAAAAAAAATAATAAAATAATCAAAAGCGAAGACAAAATGATTAGTTCCCTTTTCCTTTTAAATGATGATGTTTTCACTCTTTTTCCTTTTAATCATTACTAATATTTTTGTCAAATTCAATTTTACGGTGATCAGTGAACACCTAAAATGGAACCTGAATTTTACTGTTTTATGAGGTCCTAAAGTAAAGAAAATTAAAAATAAAAATACCTACTATTTGTATATATTTTTGTGACCTCGAATACTACTTTTTTATTTTATTTTTATTTTTATATTTTTCGAAAATAATAATAATAATAAAATAGGAAAAATATGAAAAAAATATTTTTATCCAAAATGGTCCCTTTAGCTTGGCCAAGGCTACCAAAGTTGGTTTTTGTAATTTTTTAGCTTTTTATGAATTTTCTATGAATTTTTGAAAAATAAAGGAAGAAAAAGGTTGATCAAAATTTAGGTGTCAACAAAAGGCCCGAAATAGGTCGTGGCCAGTTGAATGTGGCCATTTCCTATTTTTGGGGATTTTCTTGGATTTTGTTTTTTAGAATTTTTTTTGGAAGACGGTTTGCCGGAAGGGCAAAACCGTCATTTCTGGAAAGGCCGGGGGTCAAATGACCCGAAACAGGTCGTGGCTAGTTGAATGTGGCCATTTCCTATTTTCTGGAATTTTTCTGAATTTTTTGAATTTTTTTTGAATTTTTTTATGATTTTCCATTTTTTTATGATTTTTCAAATTTTTATTATTTCTTTTATTATTTTCTGAATTTTTTTTTAATATTAAAAATATTTTCCGTGCCGGGTCAGACCCAGCCCGCGCCTCGCGAGCGCCCTGCCCGACCCTACGGGTCGAAACCGGCCTAAAACGACGCTGTTTTGATTTTTTGAAGGTTCTTCTATTTTTTATCATTTTTTTAATTCATCAGAAAATCCACGGATCGGACGGCTCTTAATGCGCCACGTGGCCTCTTCTGATGCGTCTGATCTCGGACAAGATCGGACGCTCCACGAAGTGCCACTTGGCCGAATTTTAACCATCCGATTGATTTTATTTTTATTTTCCGAAAATCATTTGTTAATCTGAAAAATCATTTTTTTATTTTTTCAAAAATCCCAGATCGCGACACGTGGCGAAGCCACGGCCGTCCGATCTGGGCGTTTATTTTTAAGGCCGCGGCCCCACACGGCTGACGTGGTTGCTGACGTGGCAAGCCACGTCAGCCGCTGACCCGTTTACCGGACCAGCCCGCCGGAGAAGACACCGGCGCTTCGCCGGAACAGTGATTGTTCCGGCGAAGTCGCCGGGAAAAATCCAAAACTCGACCAAAACTCCAAATTTTTTACAGAATTCTTCACCATTCGACTTCTCAGGCTCTCTACACTAATAAACAACATAAATTATAGCCATGAACACGTTGAAAACCGACGAACCGGACCTTCACAGTCCCGGTTCCGGCGAAGCCTTGGCGATTTTTTTATTATTATCTAAAACCGATTCCGATTATTCACCAAGCATCCATGAAGGTTCAAGGAGCTTACCTCAGCTCGTCCAGAGCTGGAAATCCGCAGGTTAGCGTCGACTGAAGCTCACCGTCGAGGCCATGGCCGGCGATGGTTGGATCTCCGTTCTCAATGCAGTTTAATGCAAAAAAATTTGCCAAACAGAACTGAGAGTCGGTCCTAGAGGTATCTTATAGCCAAAATCGCACGAAACAAAATCGGGAATGACGTGACCGAGAGTTAAGGAAACACGAGCTCTCTCAAGCATTTCGTCGAACACCTTGCATGCACAAAGAAAAACGGAGGTCGGGGGCAGATACCGACCTGGTTCAGCATCGTCGGCGACCGTGGTTGCTTCGGCGATGTGGCTTCAAGCTCCTCGCGACTTGGAGAATACTTCTCCTGCTCTAACTCTCCCCAAAAATCCTTTTTCCCTCTCGGTTCCCCTCCTCTCTTTCTCTCTCGGCTCTCCCCTATTTTCATGGCCGACCAGCCATTTCCCGGGTCCCTCAACTCGCAAAACGATCGTCTACCACTCAGTCGTGTCCCCCGCACTCATTCGTCGTCCTTCTTTACTCAAAAATCTGGCCCCCAAGCTTGTTTTTTTAATGCTCTGCCCTCCCCTGCTTTCGGCCGGTGGGTCTGCAAGTTGCAGACCCGGTCGGACCGGGCCGGGTCGGGCCTAACCCGACCGGCCCGGTTCGACTTGAATTTGTCAAATCGGGCCCCAAATCGTACCCTTTTCATAAAATTGATGTCAAAATCGGACTCCTTGACATATTTTCTGTCAAATTTGGGTATTTTCGTGAATCAATTGATTGAAATTTAATGAAAACCCCAAATTGTCCCTAGGATCCGAAAATGATTTTTGCTTAATCGAGGGCCTAAACGTTCAAATTATCCCAAATTGAGGCCACCAATGGATTCATCATGATGAAAACTATAGGGTAGAGGTGTTTAATTTGAATGGGTATGCCCGCATGAAATTTAATTTCAAAAGTTGTGAAACCGGGGACTAAATTGAAAGATTTTTATGCAATTAAGCCCTTTTGGTTAAAATTGATCAAATTGGAGGGCCAATTGACCTAATTGCATTTCAAGACTTTAGAATACGATGTCATATCTTATAAAAAGTGGAAATTGAAAATTAAAAGACTCGAAAAGGAATTTTTGGGCTCGGTTCGGGTTTATGTTTGTTAAGGAGCATAGTGACCCGAGCCGAATTTTTGAGATTTAAAGTGACACACTTGAAGAGGAAATTACAACAAAATTATTGAATATTTTTGTGTATTTTTCTGACCACGAATGGTATTTTTCTGATTTTTTGGGTATTTTTATAATTAAATAAATTCGAAAAAAATATTATAAAATACCAAAAAATATTTTTTGTTCAAAATTGGTCCCCGAGGCTAGGCCAAGGCTTCCAAAGTTGATTTTGTGATTTTATGACCTTTTTTGATATTTTTAATTAATTTTAAAGAATAAAAAGCACAATAGTAAATGGTCAAAAATCAGGTGTCAACACAAGGAGGTTGTGGAATCGATCTAGAAGGAAGGATAGTGAAATTCGTCCAGAATTACTTTTGGCGTCTGCTTTGGCTTCTTTGAGGCTTGCGTTAAGGAATTCGGCTAGTTAACTCAAGGGCTCAAATCTTATCTGAGGTTGAACTAGTAAGTGAGTGGATTCAACTCCGATGGCGGCGCTGTATTCTTCGAGGGTAGGGGTAACTTTCAGTCTCTCCATGCAGAATGTAGCGGTGGTGGGATCCCAATAAAGTGTCATGGCTTGAATAAAGGCATGTGGGTATTTAACCTTCAGCAGGTCCAATAGATACCCTAGTCGTGATTTGGTGTATTTCTGGCTGGCTTCACCCATGTTATCCCACCATGATTGGAGCTCGGCCCGAGGGACTTTGAACACTTGAATATCATTCTTTCCCATCAAGTCTAAAATATGCAAATGATTTTGAAAAGTCAATCGTCAAAAATTACTTTAAACATGAGACTATGCAAATATCATGAAGTATGCATGGACCCACTTAATTGCATAGTTCAATTGAAGAAATAAAAATTAGAACCTTTTTCAGGTACTGAAGACCTGACTTGAAGTCTAATTTGAATTTCAGGAAAGTGAATTATGCAATTTAGTTAGGTTCACTCCAGTGACTAAGGGAACTAACAACGTCACATTCCATTGGTCAAAACATCAAATGGGGGTGGAGTGGGATGAATCCCTTATTACAACTAAGACGTCTAACGAAAGAAAGGTAAGAAGAGACTCTTCAAACAAGAAAATCACAAAAGGCCGATGGAATGTGAGGATCTAAACCACATCTTTCCCAAAAGTCTATTCTTCTTTACAATGATAGTCAGTCGGGAATCCTCCTCCAGTCGAGTGTAAGGGGTCGTCTTCAATGCATTGGTTGAGGGGTCCTAGTCCCTTTGGCCATTCTCTGGTCCATGGTATAATGACTTCTGGAGTTTTCTCACGTCTCGTCTTCTTGAGTGTGATGCGTTTTGGCTTCGCCTTGATCGCAGGGTGTCTTTTCTTTCCCCAAAAGGTGATCCTTGGTATGTCTTCATTAGCGCGTCGTTCGGCCTGTCGACGTGCGTATGCTTCTCTAGCTAGGTGGTTGCGACGCTATCTCTTCATCTCCAAATAATTCTTGAACATCTCGTCCGCTTGTCGCTTGAATCTGAGGTTGTCGACGTAGTAGCGGGTTTGACAATCTTCAGCATATCCCAACTTACGTCCAGTCATCTCTTGACCATACACAAATCTGGTAAAGTGTAGCCTTGTGTTTGGTCCAGGGCGAGTGACTTTCCTTAGGTATTCGAAGGTTACCAATTCTGTTGAACTTTTGGGAAACAGCGACATCCTACCCCTTATCATCGTTATTTCAATTAGTCACTTGAGTGATTTTCATGATGCATGCAAATGCATGTATATGTATGCAATGTACGAGTCATACTATGCAACAGGGAGTAGTAAAGTACATTGAAAGTAAATGACATACCAACCACACTTGGGGATGTGTAATGTCCCCCTATAACAATGGGCGATTTTAGGTATACCAACCATCCATAGACATGCGCATGAGACAAGTGGATATACTCTAAAAAATTAGAAATCAGGTGAGGAACCTATGGCTCAGGCTCCCACGATCCAAATGAGGCAGATTCCTCCCCAAGGGTACCCACCCAAGAGGGCTAGATATCGCCAATTTGGATTGTGAGCGGGAACAAACACGAAAGTCTCAAGTGCCATCAAACACGAGATCCTTTCGCATCATTTCCCTATCTAAGGTAACCTAGGGGTGGTTTACAGTCGGGGTTTGACCGCCAGTGTGTGCGATGTGTCGTGATCGTCACAATGCAAGGTCATGCATAGCAGTTTGTATCAAACACCGCTTCAATATGTGCGTAAAATAAACATACATTCCCCACTCCAACTCGCAGGAAAAATGTCAACAATCACTCCACCCCATATTTCTCCAATGTGGAAAAACATCTAACACAATAGTCAGCGTACGTACCTAACCTTCAAGAGCATCTGCAGAAAATAAGGTTAGGTAAACAATCAACTTTTTAATCGGCTCAAGTCCTCTGGAATTATGCGAAACCAGAGATTCTGGGTTCGAATTCGTCCCCAGTGGAGTCGCCAGTCTGTCGCGACCCTCTTGCGGGTTGCCTGCCGGAGGGGACAAATGGGCCGCCCGATCATCGCCTGATCGGACGCGGGCCTCTCCCAAGGTCCATTACCCAAATCGCAACGACTAGAAGTACGTGGTCGACCTTCAGTGCGGTCTGGTGACATGTGATATGTGTACATGCCAAGGAGTCGCCACCAATCGTTTCGTGGAGGGTACATTCGGAAACCCTATCGAATAGTTGGGAGTGATCTATTCGATTCTGCGGAAACTAGAGAAACGGGATCGGAGACTTTGTTACGCCAACTGCTAGAGTTGACGCCCTTTCGGCACCTAAGTTGAATGATTTATCTGATCCTAGGATTTCATATAGATGAGTGGGGTACATGTCCTAAATATAGGAGTTCATGCAGACAGGAATGGCTACCCTATCACTCACAGTCAGTAAAAATAAATACGCAAATCAAGGATCCAGTACATGTCGATAAAGCACATGAAATCAACATGGCATCCCTAATGAGGTCCTATTAGCCTAGAGAAGTATCAATCATGGTTTAGGAATGATTTGACATGATTTGCCTATGAGGGGCAAAATCGTAATTTTGAGAAATTTGGGGGACAATTTGTTTTAGAAGGGAAAAATTGTTATTTCAGATGAAATGTGCAGTCAAAATAGGGTGGAAATGGGATTGGCGAACAAATCCTTCCATTTCCTATTTTTCGGGAATTTCCAGAATTTTTCTTGAATTTAAAAGTGATTTTACCCTTAGAGGGGCAAAATCGTCATTTTGGACAAAGATGAGAACTAAAAATCTCAAATATTAGGGTTGATCACCCACCTGACCCAAACCCTAACTTTAAGCAATTTTCAAGACTCGATTGGAACAAGAAAGACGATTTTCCCATTGAGGGGGCAAAATCGTCATTTTGAAAAAAGGGACAAGATTTGAAAACCCAAGCCCAAGAATTGATCGCATATCCAACCCTAATTCTTGCCTTGGTATTGTCGACTTCATCTTTCTTACACAACTGAGGCGACTTACCCCTAAAGGGTAATATCGTCAATTCTTGGAATAACAGATAAGAAACCCCAAAAATAGGATTGACCAGTTGTCTGTGGTCAATCCTTGATTTTTGGGGATTTTTGGAATGTCTAGGATTTTCCTACAATTTTCCTATATTTTTTTTTTTGGATTTTCTGTGATTTTCTAGCATTTTTTTTTTATTTTCTATGATTTTTTTGAATTTTTTTATATTTTTTTAAAATCATTTTAGGGATTTTTTTATTAAAAAAATGTTTTTGGACCGGGTCAACCCGACCCAGACACGGATCCGCGGGACCCATTGCCCAAAATGACGCCGTATCCGTCCCTTTTTTTATTTTCGAATTAAGCGGACTCGATCTGACGGTCTTCATTGAGCCGCGTGGCTAATCCACGACCGTAGGATGATCTGACTAGAACCTACGGCCTAGATTAAACGAAGATTCTACCAGGGCCGTCCGATTGACCAATTAAAATCTACGGCCAAGATTAGAACCTGAGACTTGATCTGGACCGTCTATTCTCATTAACCTAAACGACGTCGCCTACCCATTAACCTAAACGGCGCCGTTTCAACCTGTTTTGATTTTCCGATTTAAAACTATTTCCAGATAATCCTAATTAATGGTCGAACGGCCATCAATTATTAGACTCGATTAACCTAGACCGTCCGATCTACTTACTCGAATAACAGACCCCTAACGGCCTGCTGACTAGACTAACACGTGGACCAATGATCGACTGCCACCTAAGCTTTTGACTCTTTGACCGGTCACGTCATCTTCGTCTTCAACCTCGCGCCTCCGGTGGAACGAACGGCTGAACTTCTCCGACGATAATCCGAGGGTGAGATCTTAACGAAATCGCGTGAAACCAACGCCAATCGACTCACGATCATCTCTAGTTTAACATATCTAACAATTGAAGCATTTCATCCACAAAATCGCGATCGCCAAGCGAAGTGCCGAGTATGGCCATAGGAGTTCAATCGCTCGATTTACACCCAATCATTACAATTCCATCACAGGATAGAGTCAACCAATGTTCAGGAGACTTACCTCGAGCTCCGATGGAGCTCGCTCGGCCCAGATTTGGCTGGGCAAGAAAGAACAAAGTTCGGTAATGGAGGTTGAATTGGAAGACTCGATTCGGGGAGTTCAAGCGAAGTCGATGCAAAACAGATATGCGATGATGGTCAGTGATGTCCAAGGAACGAAACGAACACATTAATTGCAAGAATGAACAAGGTGATTTCGCGGCCTGGGTTTGGGCGCTTTGTGCAAAGTGTCGTGATCCTCAAATATGCAGTGAATCATGCGCAACAATTTATATATCAATCAGCGCTTCAAATCATCCATATAACATACATTCCTACGCCCATCCTGCATAAGACTATGTTAATCACAGACTACACCCCTTATCACTCCAATCTGCAAAAACATATAACACCTATCGTGAGCGGACTTACCTCACCTTCAAGAGCGCCTGCAGGGTTAGAAAAATCACTCAACATTTTAATTACGGCCTAAGTCCACTTGAGGTCTAGAACCATAAGTTCTAGAACAAACATCCCCAGCGGAGTCGCCAGCTGTCGCGACCCGTCCGAAAATCAACGGACGCGGCTAATGGATTACCGATCGCGGCCCCCACTCTGAAATGTGGATCGCGGGCCTTAGATCGGCGCGGGCCCTCCCAGGCCCATACCAAATCGCGGCGGGAGTGTCTTTTGAGGGATTCGACGATAAGAGTCGATCGCTTTCGACCTTAGTGTGGTCGTGGTGGCATGTGCAACTTGTGCATGCATTTGGAGTCGCCACCGGTCTTTCTTGGAGGGTAGACCAGAAACCTTACTGACCGATTGGGAGAGATCGATCAGTTCTACGGAACCAGAGATTTTGGGTTCGGGGACTTGGTTACGCTGGTGTCATTACCAACGCCCTTTCGGTACCTAACGCGAGTGATTTTCCTAATTAAGATTTCATACAGGCGCAATTTTGGGTGATATAGGTATGAGTCAGGGTTTCATGCAGATTGGAAGACTGGTCCTACCACATCACAGTCAATTTTAATGAAAGCGCAAGTCAAGTGCATAAATAAATCATGTCAATGCACATCAATTTCAATCATTGGCCTCCTAGTATAGCCATAAGGGCTTAGGGAAGATGTGATTTAGGACTAGGGGTAAAATGGGAAGATTCGGGGACAATTAGCCCGAAGGGCAAAATTGTCATTTTTGGAAGGTTTGGATACCAAATTACCCAAAATATTCCATGGCCAGTTGATTGTGGCCATTTCCCATTTTTGAGAATTTTTTGGAATTTCTTGATTTTTCTTCGATTTTTGGAAGACAATTCGCCCAAAGGACGAAATCGTCATTTTCAAGAAGGTTCGGGGTTCAAAACACCCGAAATGAGTCTTGGCCAGTTGTTTGTGGCCATTTCCTATTTTTTGGGATTTTCCTGGATTTTTAGAATTTTTTTTTTTTTTTTGGAAGACGGTTTGCCGGAAGGGCAAAACCGTCATTTCTGAAAAGACCGGGGGTCAAAAGACCCGAAACGGGTCGTGGCCAGTTGAATATTTTCATTTCCTATTTTCTGGAATTTTTTAGAATTTTTCTGAATTTTTCGAATTTTTTGAATATTTCATGATTTTTTTATTTTTTGATTATTTTATTATTTTATTATTTTCTGATTTTTTTTTTAATATTTAAAAATATTTTCCGGGCCGGGTCAAGCCCGGCCCGACCCTAGGGGTCGACACCGGCCTAAAACGACACCGTTTTATTTTTTTAAACATTTTTCTATTTTTTTACAATTTTTTTGATTTTTTATCTATTTTATTTAATTATCCGAAAATTCCCCGGATCCGACGGTTCTCATCGCGCCACGTGGCCTCATCCTGTGCGTCCGATCTTCCACTAGATCGGACGTCCCTCAGTGAGCCACGTGGCCAAATCGTAGCCATCGGATCAAAAATCAATTATTTTCCTTTTTTAGAAAAACCTTCGGATCGAACGCTCTGAAACGTGCCACGTGGCCTCCTCTGGTGCGTCCGATCTTGTACAAGATCGGACGTCCCTCAGCGAGCCACGTGGCACATTCTCGTCCGCCGGATCGATTATTCGAAAATCATTTATTTAATTTTCCAAAAATCCAGGATCGCGACACGTGTCGCGATCGTGGCCGTCCGTTTGTTTTAATTAAAAATAAGCGGACCGGACCCCACCCGGCTGACGTGGCTGCCTACGTGGCACGCCACGTCGGCCGTTGACTGTTGACCGGCCGGAGGGTCGCCGGAGAAGACGATGAACAGTGAAAAATCCGGCGGGAATAGTAAAAATTCCGGCGAGGTCGCCGGAAAATGCCCAAAATTGACCAAAACTCAGAATTTTTTGGAGATTTTTACACCATTAGACTCCCTAACATTTCAACATCATCATACCACAGAAATGAAGGCCATGAACGCGTCCCAAATAGGCAAAACCGGACCTCCCCGAACCCGGCTCCGGCGAGGTATTTTCCGAATTTTTTTTCTTATCAAGACTCGATTCTAAACCATCAAACAACACCCAAGGAGGGTCTAGAGGCTTACCTAAGCTCATTTCGAGCTTGAAGACCGCCGGAAGTTCCCCGTTGAGCTCCCGGTCCGAACCGTTGCCGGCGAAGCTCCGAGCCGTGTTTTCGCCGCGGTTTAATGCAAAATAAATGGCAAGTCGGGCGGAGGGATGGTGTTAGAGACGCGTGGGAACAAGATGCGCGACAAATAGGGCTCGGGGAACCCCGACCGAGACCTAAAAAATGCGAAGCCCATTCGGGCGTTTCGTCGAACACCGGGCGTGCATAAAGAAAAATGGAGATCCGGCGAGATACCGACCTACCCGGAGATTGCCGACGACCGCCGAAGCTCCCTTGATGATCTGTGCAGGTTGCTGAAGGTCCTCGGTGCTCGCTTCTCCCTCGGGTTTGCCCAAAAAAATCTCCCTCTCCCCATGGCCGAGCTTCGCTTAAAACCGAGCTCCCTCGCCGGTTTTCGTGGCCGACCGGCGCGCCTCGACGCGTCCGCCACCTCTGCCCGATGTTGCCATGTCCCCCCACGCCTGTCGCCTTTTTTTTTCTTCAATAATCGCGCGCCCACGCCGCCCCCATCTTCCTCTGTTTTCTGCCCACGTTCTGCACATTCTGTGCATTTGCAGACCCGGGTCGGGCCGGGTCGGGTCGGGTCGGACCCGACGGGCCCGGTTCGGCCAAATCGCCCAAATCGCCAAATTGACCCCCCAAATGACCTCTTTTCATGAAATTGATGGCAAAATTGGATTCCTTGACATGTTTTCCATCAAATATAGGTATTTTTGTGAATCAATTTATTGAAATTCTGTGAAAACCCCAAATTGTCCCTAGGATCCGAAATTTAATTTCGCCAAATCGAAGGCCTAAACGATCGAATTAGCCAAAATTGAGCCCACCAATGGATTCAGCATGATGAAAACTGTTGGGTAGAGGTGTTTAATTTTAATGGGTGTGCCCGTGTGAAATTTAATTTCAAAAATTGTGAAACCGGGGACTAAATTGAAAGATTTTTATGCAATTAAGCCCTTTTGGTTAAAATTGATCAAATTGGAGGGCAAATTGACCCAATTGCATTTCAGTACTTTAGAGTCCAATGTCATAACTTATAAAAACCGAGAATGGAAAATTAAAAGACTCGAAAAGGATTTTTTAGGCCCGGTTCGGGATTAGGTTTGTGAAGGAACCCAATGAACCAAGCCTAATTTCCCTAATAAAAAGTGAAAATATTAAAGAGAGAATTAAAATAAAATTTCTGAATATTTGTTTGTAATTTTCTGACCAAGGATGGTATTTTTCTGATTTTTTGGGTTTTTTTATAATTAAATAAATTCCAAAAAATATTAAAAAATTCAAAAAATATTTTTTGTTCAAAATTGGTTTCTAAGGCTAGGCTAAGGCTTCCAAAGTTGATTTTGCAATTTTTTGACCTTTTTTGCTATTTTAAATTAATTTTAGAAATAAAAACTAAAATAAAAGATGGTCAAAAATCAGGTGTCAACAGTCGATTCGAACCAAATGAGAGCAATACTCTAAAATGAGCATCTCCAAAGCCTTGAAATTAGAGAAGTTTGGAGTTTCTATCAAGTCAACACAGCCTCTGAGAATTAAGACTTTCAACTTCATTGACAGCAAGCAATGCAAGTAGACAGAAACTGTTAATGTTGCAGCAAGTGTTCAAGTGAAAGGGAAATGCATAAGTATTAGAGATCTACCTTTATACTATTCCAACCCTCCCAACCTTCAGTTACCTTGCTCCACGATAAATCGAGAACGACCAAGTCCTCCAAATGCCAATTGATTACATCAAAAGCTTTCAGACAATAATGCCAACGGAGCCAAAGTAACTTCGAAAGACATTCTATGTTGAGAAAAATGCACCGTTGCTTCTTGTTTAATCGTTTATAAAGTGCATCCAACTTTTCCTCGATAGTACCATGGAGAACTTTTTCAAACGTTTCCGCTTGAGTTTTCCATGCTCGTTTTTTATTCTGAAGCTTAGACAATTGTGAACCCACGAACACGAGAGCTAATTGAAATTTTTCGGTAGCGGACACAATTTTCTTAGAGTGAACCAAATAGTCATCTTCTGGACAATCCTTTTAAAAGGTATATCTAGAGAAAAGTTTTAGAGCATCACCATCCTCCATTTCTGTGACAAGATGAATCTCGGTTCCTTTAGGTACACGGAGAACTTCTAGGTATCTGGTTGTGATGACGATCCTACTCCCAGGCATGAACCAATCGGGACTTCCAACCAACGCATCAAGCTGACTCTGCTCTTGCACGCCATCCAAAACAATGAGGACCTTGAGATTGCTTAGTCTTTTTCTGAGGAAGCTGGCTCCTTCCCCGTCGGAATGCAAGTTTGCCAAGTCCCTTCGTATGATGTCAGAAACCAGTTGATTTTGCAGAGCTACTACACCCTTCTTTGCCGTAGTTTCTTGAATATCTTGGTTGAATATCTTGGAGAAAACTGCAACCATGAAAGAGGTGGCAGATATCATTGTAGAGAAACTTTGCGAGGGTCGTCTTACCAATGCCTGTAATGCTGGAGATGACAATCATCCGCACATCACTAGAGTCGGTATCCAACATTCTTCTCAGCTTAGTCAAGTGGTCGTTAACACCAACTAATTTGTCAGACACATTGAGCTTAGCCTTTCTCAATTTCTTCAAAACTCTTAAGACCATCATTTTTGCAAATTCCCCATGCCTAGAAAAACAGAAGAAAGTTTCAGGAAGACGGAAAGAACACCAAGTCACGGACACTGTTAACTGTGGATATGTATCTGAAACTGGTGCTCGGTACAAATGCAAGAGCGTGTCACCTGGTCAATTCAGAGTGACCATTGGCCAATTCCCAAACGATCATCGCAAGCCATAACAGACCCTTACAATTTGTACACGGAGGGCCATTTTCCATGAAATCAATTTGAGTCGAACATGAGAGCATCACATTGTTCCAGTGGAAAAAGAGAAAAAAAAAAAGAAAAAGAAAAGAAAGCAGAAGTAGACCGTACCCACAATCAACTTTCCGCCATTGCAAAGTTGTCACGTGTTTGAGGGCATTCACCCATTCGGTGATTGTATCCGAGCTTACTCTTGGTTCCCCCTCATGTGCTTTGATTGCAGCGGCGTAGGGACCCTCCCCACCCTTCATCTGCACATCATCCGCTCGGATCTCGAAGAAGACCGGCATGGTTGCCATTCCATCATTGAGCTGCTTGACCATCTGAGCCAGCTCTCGGAGGCACCATTTACTCAAGGCATAGTCCTTGGATAGGATCGGGATGCTGATCTTCGACGTCTTGATTGCTTCTGTTGACACCAAATTTTGGATCAGCCTTTTTTTGGTTATTTCTTGAAAAATTCATGAAAAATCCATAAAAAATCAAAAAATTTCAAACTCAACTTTGGTGGCCTTGGCCAAGCCTAAGGAACCATTTTTGACAAAAAAAATAATTTTCATATTTTTCGCAATTTTTTTATATTTTCTGAAATTAGGAAAATACTAGAAAAATCAAGAAAAATAGCATTCGAGGTCACAAAAATATGGAAAAATAGTCAATATTTTTATTTTAATTCCCTTGTTATTTTGACCTCACCAAAATTCCAAATTCAAATTCAAATTCAATTTTATTTGTTCCTTTGTTACGCATATGAGTGAATTTGGTAAAAAAATGTCAATTATGTCTTTTTAGGATCTTGACATTCAATCTAATTGTCCCTTATTGCAATTTGACCCAATTGTCCACGCATAATGTTTAATTGCACAAATGGGGCAAAATTGCATACTTAATTGCATTTTAGTGCTTCAATTTGGGCATATTTGAAATTACTTTCAATTCATGGACTGTAGTTACAAATTGAAGTTGCCACCCAATGTTTTTCACCATTTGGAATCAATTGGCATAGGTGGTTTGGTCCAATTTGTCCATTTGAACCCTCAATTGCACAATTTCCCGATTTGCAATTAAATGAAAATTAGGGGTTTTATAAAAATTGAGGCGAAATTTTGGGCAAAACTATATTTTTAGATAAAATCCATGCCCTAAATTCAATTCTAGGGTTTAATTGCAAAAATTTCCAACAGATTTGGATTAATTTTGAAAATTCCAAATTGGAACCGGTTCGGACCGGTTAGACCGCCGGTCGGACCGGTCTAACCGGTTCGCTATAGTGTCTTCTTCTTCCTCAGGCCCGCGCGCGAGTGAACAGTCCTCAGCTCGATTTTGATCAAGAAATTAAAGGGCAATTCGCGACTAATTGGAAGGGGAATGGTGGGCGTTTTGTTCCTCTCATCTCCCCCCGTCGATTGACACCAACGACACCATCCGACGTCGCCGGAGGGGAGAGTAATCGGACGGTCAAGGTCGTGGGACCTGCAAAAGTCGGCAACGTTAGACTCAGCACAAATCCATTCCAAATTCGCGTGAGATTGAAAGAACCGAAGGACCAAACGGAGCTGGACGGATTACCCACCGTCCCCGGCGCCGTTTGGATCAAATGGCACGTGCCAACACGTACCATTTCAAGACAGTTGAACCCCTCCCGTTCGGCACCAAAACTCAAAGAGCTATATAGTCCACAGGGCCTTCGCGAAGCAAGAGGTTGGTGGATTCATTTTTAGGAGGAGAAACCGAATCGAGAGAGTGAGAGAGAAAGAAAGCGAATGAGAGCTCGCCCTCTAACCGTCATTATCGAGGGCTCGAGCTCGAACTGTGAGGCGTAGGTTGGGCCACTTCCAGGTCAAACCAAAGCCGGTGAGCGTTGCTGGAAGATCGCCAAAGTGTCAAGGAAGTGATCGTCGTCGGCCGCGCAGCCTGAAATCGTCGGAACAGGTGAGTTGTAGTCTCGAGCTTCTCACTGTGCATCAATGGCGACTCATGCATTTCTTGTTCATTCTTGCAATTAATGTGTGCGTTTCGTTCCTTGGACATCACTGACCATCATCGCATATCTGTTTTGCATCGACTTCGCTTGAACTCCCCGAATCGAGTCTTCCAAGTCAACCTCCATTGCCGAACTCTGTTCATTCTTGCCCAGCCAATTCTGGGCCGAGCGAGCTCAATCGGAGCTCGAGGTAAGTCTCCTGAACATTGGTTGACGCTATCCTGTGATGGAATTGTAATGATTGGGTGTAAATCGAGCGATTGGACTCCCATGGCCGTACTCGGCACTTTGCTTGGCGGTCGCGATTTTGTGGATGAAATGCTTAGATATGTTAAACTAGAGATGATCGCGAGTCGATTGGCATTGGTTTCACACGATTTCGTTTAGATCTCACCGTCGGATCATCGTCGGAGAAGCTCAGCCATTCGTTCCACCGGAGTCGCGAGGTTGAAGACGAAGATGACGTGGCCGGTCAAAGAGTCAAAAGCTTAGGTGGCAGTTGGTCATTGGTCCACGTGTCAGTCTAGTCAGCAGGCCGTTAGGGGTCTGTTATTCGAATAAGTAGATCGGACGGTCTAGGTTAACCGAGTCTAATAAATGGTGACCATCCGATTATTAATTAGGTTTATTCGGAAATGTTTTAAAAAATCAGAAAATCAAATTGAATCGAAATGGTGTCGCATGGGTTAATGAGTAGGCGACGTCGTTTAGGATAGTAAGATTGAACAGCCCAGATCAAGTCTCGGGTTCTATTCCTGGCCATAGATTTTAGGAGGTCAATCGGACGATCCTGATCGAGTTTTCGTTCAATCTAGACCGTAAGTTTTAGTAATCGGATCCGATGGCCATGGATTAGCCATGCGGCTCAATAGGAACCATCGGATCGAGTCTGAGTAATCCGAAAAAAAAAACGGACGATACGGTGTTGTTTTGTGCTTAGGTTCCGCGGGTCCAGGTCTGGGCCGGGTTCCGACCCGAGTGGGTCGGGTCGACCCGGTTCGAAACATTTTTTTTAAATAAAAAATTCAGAGAATGATTTAAAAAAATGAGAAAAATCATAGAAAATCCAAAAAAAAAAAATTGCTAGAAAATCACAGAAAATCCAAAAAAAAAATATAGAAAAATTGTAGGAAAATCCTAGACACTCCAGAAATCCCCAAAAATCGAGGATTGACCACAGACAACTGGTCAATCCTATTTTTGGGGTTTCTTAGGCTGCGTATGGATGGTGGCTGGAGAAACTGTTTTCTGTTCCAAAAGTGTTCCGGGAACACTTTTGGAGCAGAAACGCGTATGGTTCAAAAATGTTCCAAAAGTGTTCCGCGGAACACTTTTGTGCCAGGGAACACTTTTGAAGGAACAAAAAAAACTTGCTTCTGGGATTTTGGAACACTTTTTGGAACACTTTTGAAACCACCATCCATCGTCACCGACTCGACTACCACTCGCCGCCTCACTAAAAGCCGCCGCCGCCGTTGCCGTCCGCCCCCGCCGCCGCCCGCCGTCGCCGCCCCCGCCGGTCGCCGGCAGGCCACCCATCGCCGACCGCCAGCTGGCCGGCCACCCGCCGCCGGTCGCCCGCCGGTCGTTGGCCGGCCACCCGCCGCCGGCCGGCCGCCGATCGCCGACTGCCCGCCGGCCCCCCCACCGGCCGGCCACCTGCCATCGGTCGCCGGCCGCCCGCCGCCGGTCGCCCGCCGCCCGCCGCCAGTCGCCGGCCGCCGTCGCCTGTAGCCGGCCGCCCGCCACCGGTCGCCTGTCACCGGTCGCCGATTGCTCGCCACCGATTGCTAGTCGCCCGCCGCCGCCGCCGCCGCCGCCACCGTCGGCAGCCCGCCGCCGCCACCGCCGGCCGCCCGCCGCCGCCGCCCATCCCCCGCCACAGGCCGTCACCCGCCTCCGGTCGCAGGCCGCCGTCGATCGCCGGTCGGCGACTGAAAAAAGCGTTTTTTTTTTAATTACCAAACGCGTTTTTTTCCCAAAAATCGTAATTTTGAACAAAAACACAAAAAAATGTTTCTGTTCAAAAAATGCTCCCTGGAACAGAAACGCTACCATACGCAGCCTTAACTATTATTCCAAGAATTGACGATATTACCCTTTAGGGGTAAGTCGCCTCTGTTGTGTAAGCAAGATGAAGTCGACAATGCCAATGCAAGAATTAGGGTTGGATAGGCGACCAATTCTTGGGCTTGGGTTTTCGAGTCCCTACCCTTTTCTCAAAATGACGATTTTGCCCCTCAATGGGAAAATCGTCTTTCTTGTTCTAATCAAATCCTGAAAATTGCTCAAAGTTGGGGTTTGGGTCAGGTGGGTGACCAACTCTAATATTTGAGACTTTTAGTTCTCATCTTCGTCTAAAATGACGATTTTACCCCTCCGAAGGTAAAATCACTTTTAAATTCCAGAAAAATTCCAAAAATTCCAGAAAATAGGAAATGGATTGGATTGATCGCCAATCCCATTTCCACCCTATTTTGACTGCACATCTCATCTGAAACGACGATTTTGCCCTTCTAAAGGAAATTGTCCCCCAATTTTCTCAAAATAACGATTTTGCGCCTCATGGGCGAATCATGTCAAATTTATTCCTAAGCCTTGATTGATACTTCTCTAGGCTAGTAAGGCCTTATTAGGGATGACATGCTGCTTTCATGTGTTTTATCCGCATGTATTGGATCCTTGATTTGCGCATTTACTTTTACTGACTGTGAGTGATAGGATAGCCATTCCTGTCTGCATGAACTCCTAGAATTAGGATCCGTACCCCACTCATCTGTATGAAATCCTAGGATCAGATAAATCATTCAACTTAGGTGCCGAAAGTGCGTCAACTCTAGCAGTTGGCGTAACAAAGTCCCCGATCCCGTTTCTCTAGTTTCCGCAGAATCGAATAGATCGCTCCCAACTATTTGATAGGGTTTCCAATCGTACCCTCCACGAAACGATTGGTGGCGAGTCCTTGGATTGTACACATATCACATGTCATCAGACCGCCCTGAAGGTTGACCACGTATATCCAACCGTTGTGATTTGGGTAATGGACCTTAGGAGAGGCCCGCGTCCGATCAGGCGACGATCGGGCGACCCATTAGCCCCCTCCCGCAGGCAACCCGCGGAGAGGGGTTGCGACAGACTGGCGACTCCGCTGGGGAATATTCGAAACCAGAATCTCCGGTTTTGCAGACCAGAGGACTTGAGCAGATTAAAAAGTTGTTTGGTTTATCTGACCTTGTTTTCTGCAGATGCTCTCGAAGGTGAGGTACGTACGCTAACTATTGTGTTAAATGTTTTTGCAGATTGGAGAAATATGGGATGGAGTGATTATTGACATTTTTCCTATAGGTTGAGTTGGGAATGTATATTTATTTTACGCACATATTGAAGCGGTGTTTGATACAAACTGCTGTGCATGACCTTGCATTGTGACGATCACGATACATCGCACACATTGGCGGTCAAACCCCGTCTGCAAACCACCCCTAGGTTACCTTAGATAGGGAAAGGATGCGAAAGGATCTCGTGTTTGATGGCACTTGAGACTTTCGTGTTCGTTCCCGCTCACAATCCAAATTAGCGATATCTAGCCCTCTTGGGTGGGTACGCTTGGGGAGGAATTTGCCTCATTTGGATCGTGGGAGCTTGAGCCATAGGTTCCTCACCAGATCTCTAATTTTTTAGACTATACCCACTTGTCTCATGCGCATGTCTATGGATGGTTGGTATACCTAAAACCGCCCATTGTTACAGGGGACATTTCACATTTCCAAGTGTGGTTGGTAAGGCATTTAGTTTCAATGTACTTTACTACTCCCCGTTGCATAGTATGACTCGTACATTGCATACATATACATGCATTTGCATGCATCATGAAAATCACTCAAGTGACTAATTGAAATAACGATGATAAGGGGTAGGATGTCACTGTTTCCCAAAAGTTCAACAGAATTGGTAACCTTCGAGTTCCTAAGGAAAGTCACTCGTCCTAGACCAAACACAAGGCTACACTTTACCAGATTTGTGTGTGGTCGAGAGCTGACTGGACGTAAGTTAGGATATGCTGAAGATTGTCAAACCCGCTACTACGTCGGCCACCTCAGATTCAAGCGACAAGCGGACGAGATATTCAAGAATTATTTGGAGATGAAGAGACAGCGTCGCAACCACCTAGCTAGAGAAGCATACGCACGTTGACAGGCTGAATGACGCGCTAATGAAGACATACCAAGGATCACCTTTTGGGGAAAGAGAAGACGCCCTACGATCAAGACGAAGCTGAAACGCATCACACTCAAGAAGACGAGACGTGAGAAAACTCCAGAAGTCATTATACCATGGACCAGAGAATGGCCAGAGGGACTAGGACCCCTCAACCAATGCATTGAAGACGACCCCTTACACTCGACTGACTATCATTGTAAAGAAGAATAGACCTTTGGGAAAGATGTAGTTTAGATCCTCACATTCCATCGGCCTTTTGTGGCTTTCTTGTTTGAAGAGTCTCTTCTTACCTTTCTTTCGTTAGACGTCTTGGTTGTAATAAGGGATTCATCCCACTCCACCCCATTTGATGTTTTGACCAATGGAATGTGACGTTGTTAGTTCCCTTAGTCACTCGAGTGAACCTGACTAAATTGCATAATTCACTTTCTTGAAATTCAAATTAGACTTCAAGCCAGGTTTTCAGTACCTGAAAAGAATTCTAATTTCCATTTCTTCAATTGAACTATGCAATTAAGTTGGCCCATGCATACTTCATGGCATTTGCATAGTCACATGTTTAAAGTAATTTTTGATGATTGACTTTTCAAAATTATTTGCATATTTTAGACTTGATGGGAAAGAACGATATTCAAGTGTGTAAAGTTCCCCGGACCGAGCTCCAATCATGGTTGGATAGCATGGGCGAAGCCAGGCAGAAATACGCCAAATCACAGTTAGGGTATCTATTGGACCTGCTGAAGATTGAATGCCCGTCTGCCTTTATTCAAGCCATGGCGCTCTATTGGGATTCTACCACCGCTACATTCTGCATGGAGGGACTGGAGGTTACCCCCACTATTGAAGAGTACAGCGCCGCTATCGGAGTTGAATTTACTCACTCACTAGTTCAGCCTCCCATAGGATTTGATCCCTTGAGTCACTAGCCGAATTCCTTGACACGAGCCTCAATGAAGTCAAAACAAATGCCAAAAGAAATTCGGGGCGAATTTCACTATCCTTCCTCCTAGATCGATTCCCCAACCTCCCTGCCGCTAAAGGGACTAAATCAGGTAGAGCCTTTGTCTTAGCCTTCTTCAGCTTTGTGCTGTTCCCGATCTCATCTGTCACCTTCGACCCTATCATGGCTGTAGTAGTCAAACAGGTTTGCTGTGGGTGGGATTATTCAAACCTTATCCTCGCCGAGACCTTTCTTTCCCTAAATCGCTTTAAGAAAAACAAGAAGGGAATCTTTTGAGCCTCTAGTGATCTTCTGTACCTGTGGTTCACATCTCATATCAGACAGTTCCATATCCGCATGTGCTTCATTGAGATTAGCCCCGATACCCATCCTCTTAAAACCTTCGTCAGAACCCATACACGCATTCCTAAGTTCAATTTTAGAGAATGAGGAGAATTCCTTAGAACTCTAAAACCAGAACAGCTCCGATGGCGGCTAAGGTTACCAACACTAGGCAAAGTCAGGCTTGCATGCAACGACGAAGACCCAGTCCCTTTACTAGGATTCACAGGCGCTACTGCATATTATCCAAAGAGGGTTATCCGACAATTTAGGGGCATTACAGGAGATTCCTTCTCCACCGCGACCTGGTGTCTTTTCATTTGACATACCAAACGAGACCCTCGTGGGAGAAAAGAAGAAACAGTTCGAAGATAAGGTGGCATTTATTATACGCTCTTCGAAGAACTCTCAGGTTGAAGATATAAGGTGGCCAGAAAGTATGACTCGCATGGAGAATATTCACAAAGCTACCACGGAGTACATTCAACACTTTGAGGCGATCAGACGTAGCCTTGTCGAGCCTTATGTACCTGAATACATTGTACCGTACGTACCTGGGATAGAACCGTATGTACTCGAAGACATGGGATCGCCGTCATATTCAGAAGATGAAGAGTCCTAGACTGAAGAGGGGAATCCTTGTTGGGATGATGAGGACACCTTAGACCTCAAGCGTCCTAGACTTGAATATGCTATTCTGTCAAGTGTAAAATAAGCAAACATTGTGATGCCTTGTCATGCATTCTTACTTGTACTGGATATTATTTTGGACACATAAGCATGAGTGTGGACATGCTTTACAAATGCATAAAAAAAACTATCGTCAAAGATTACGCTCCTTTTAATTTCATGACTTTTTTTGGAGAATGATTAAAAGAACTGCCCACATGAGACTAAGGCTCACAAGGTAGTCCTTTTTTCTCATTCACCAATAGAAAACATGCAATTAGAAGGATCGAGTACTTCCTTTTGTCAATACTAAAGAAATACTCACTGGAATTCCTTTTAAACAGGTACACTCAAATCACGGAATTGCCAACACATTATTTTCACACTCGGCTTAAGATGAGAATGGAACAACATGAGTTGACCCCGCGAGTGGGCATGCTAGAGAATCAGATGACTGCTATGGAAACCATGATGGCCGACATTAAGGCGATGCTGGAAACCTCCCACGCCAGATAGGCAGTGGCCCCTAATCAGAACAGCTCAAGTCCGTCACTTGCACCCGATGTAGCTGATAAAGAGACGGCGGAAAATACCCAACATGTCGAGGACAATGTCCATACACCGAACATCCAGTCACAACAAAAGACACCCCATGTTGTCATCAACCTTGAGAAGGATGAAAAGGGGAAGCAGACTGCGAAAGCTGAAGCGGAGGCTAAGAGGATAGCCAAGATCGAAGAATGCTTGAGCAGCCAGGGCTATGAGTTGGCTCATTTCGATAAGATATCTCCATTTGCCAAAGTGGAGACCCCTCCTGACTACAAGGAACCAGACTTCGTGAGGAAGTATAATGGGATGGGTTTTCCCCGCGCTCACCTTAAATATTATCTGTGCAAGATGACGCAATATTCAGATTATGTTCTACTACTAATGAACACATTCCAAGAAAGTCTGGCTGGCGCCGCTCTGGCTTGGTTCATTGAATTGGACCTAGAAGACTATGATGGGTGGGAAGATCTTGCAGAGGACTTCCTCAGACAATATAAGTTCAATACGGCTACAGCCCCAACAAGAGAAAACCTCCTACGAACCTCAAAAGCCATAGGTGAGTTGATCAGAACATACGCCCAGAGGTGGCGGGCTTTGGCAACCCAAGTAAAGCCTTCGATCCCAGAAGATGAGCTGATTGATCTATTTGTGAAGGCACTCCCCTACGAATACTTCGACAGATTAAACACCTATGGATGTCAAACCTTTACGTATTTGATAAAGGTGGCAGAAAGACTTGAATGGGCCTTAAGAGAAAGGAGGCAGCATGAAACCTCTACCAGAAAGCAATACCCCCTGAAGAAAGAAAGAGAGGCTGGGCTCGACATAGCATTCATACCGGACCCCCATAAGCCCAAAGTGTTTGGCAATTCTAATCAAACCAAAAGTGGATCGTCATGGTCGGCGCCAAAGGGGCAGGAACCTAGAAAGAGGCAACCCCAAAGGCAGTTCTCTCAACTCCCGAGGCCTTTATCCAAGCTGCTTCCAATGCTACTAGAGCAACACCTGGTGGCGAAGGAACCACCTAGGGCAAATCCTGTCAAGTATCCAGGTTTTGACGAGAGCCAGACTTGTGTCTATCACATAGGCGAAAGGGGACACAACGTCGATAATTTCTATATCCTTAAGCTGAAGGTGCAAGCTTTGATTGACAATCAGATTTTGAAATTTGATAACATGGCTCCGAATGTGCAAGAAAATCCACTCCCTGATCACCAAACAATAGGGGAAATATTCGCTGAAGAGGAGGAAAACCGCCTTAAGCTGAAGGTGGACGTGTCTAAGCTGACCGTCATTTTGGCAATCGCTTCACTATACCCGAAAGAAGGGGAGATTTCTGCTGACTTGAAGAAAGCATGTGTCACTAAAATGATGAGCTTGGGGGTGATATCAAACGTTACCGATGAAAGATTCAAGGGAGTCAAGGCTTCTCTAACCCTGGAAGGAAGTCAATTAGTGATCGAGACTGAACAGGGAGACGCATAGAGTATCCTGCACGCAAGTCTGATAGGCGATCTCAAGACGATCGTCCAGCCGGAAGAATAAATCGATGAGGAAGAACTGGAAGCTAAAAGGCGAAGTTTAGCAGATCACAGATTCAAGGCTAACGCATTAGAAATGGGGGAGATCATAGACAACCTGGGTGAGGATTCCGGAAGATATAACTTTCAAGTGAAATATTCTGCTCCTCCTAGCTTCTATCAGAAAAAGGAGGACATCATACCAGATGGATGGGGAGGTGGAAAAACCTTTTACGAAGGAACCTGAACCCTCACTTGAATAGATGGTAGATTTCGGACTTAACACAAAACAGTATGAGAGATCGGAGGATCAACAACAGGTTTCAGATGAACTATTCAATGGAAAAGAGGGTACCCGAAATCCTCAATGTCAGCAAAGCTAAGAAGCGACGGCTTGCATCGTCAACTAGAAGATGAAATTTTCTTAGGGAACTTTGACGACACTGTGTCGATGATTGAAGAAGCCTCTACGCCTGTGGTGATCAAGCTGGAAGAGCTTGACAATTTGAGTGAGATAGAAGATTGTCTGATCAAGCCTGTTATAATTCGGCTACCAAGAGAGGAGGCGGACGATACAACCAAACCAGAGGCAGCTCGCCCAGCAACGATAACCATAAAAGTCCCTCCAGTAGAAGAATACAATCCTAAGGCAGTTCACTGGAACTATGGGACAGAGGAAGTAGATGCAGTAATGAGATCTGGACGATTCTACGCCTCTAGGGAAGACGAGTCTGAAAAGAAAGAAGTCTCGAAGGAGGACGCAGAATAGCTCATGTCCATCATTAAAACCAGTGAGTTCGAGGTGATAGAGCAATTAAAGAAGATGCCGGCCCAAATATCTCTACTGGATTTGTTCATCAACTCAGAGAAGTACAAGAACGCACTGTTGAAGATACTGAATGAAGTGCATGTCCTTGAAATAATTAACGACGTGCAGTTGGGGGATTTTGTAGGGGCGATCCTCTTGAAAGATCAATTGAGCTTCTTAGATGAAGACTTTCGCATGGAAGGGAGAGGACACAACAAGGCCTTATACATTTCTGCACAATGTAATGGGAAGAGAGTAGCGCACGTACTAATCAACAACGGAGCTGCTTTCAACATATGCCTTCTAGCTACCTTGAGGAGTTTGGGCATCAAAGAAGAAATGATTAAGGCCTCCAAAACAGCTGTGAGAGCTTTCGATGGGATGAAGAAGGCTGTGGTAGGTGAGATTGAGCTCGACGTATTCATTGGCCCAACGAAATTCTCTATAAACTTCCAAGTAATGGATCTACCCAGTGCATTCGGATTCCTGTTGGGAAGACCTTGGATCCATATAGCAGGAGCCGTGCCCTCGAGCTTGCATGAGAAAGTGCGCTTCGTAGTATATGGGAAGGTGATCACCGTGCATGGAGAAATGGACCTCCAAACATATCAGAGCAGCGCCATTCCCTACATCGAACCCGAAACTAGGGTGGAAGCGAGCTATCATTCCCTGGAGTTGGTAGCAGCAGTACACACTCCCGTGGGGGCAAAATTAAGAACTCCCTGCATTTCTGGAGCCAGCCTTTTACCAGCCAAGATGCTACTAGCATATGGATACAACCCTGGAGAAGGCCTGGGCAAATATGGTCAGGGAATGAATACCCCTCTGCAATTGAAGTCTAACGAACATAAGATAGGTTTAGCGTATCAAAAAACCCACCTGGGTGAGCATACCTCTAAGACAATAGGCCGAGGCCGAGGCAAGAGCTTGGGACGCCATGGAGGCCAGAAAAACCAGAGAGATTTATTCATTGGTTCTCCAGCTTGGAAGGGCAAATCCAAGATGTTCAACAGCCCTTTGACCGAGTACTTCAGCAAGAACTCTAGATGGTTGTCAAAAGAAGATATATCTCCAACAGCAGAATTAGATCTGGCGAACCTTTTCTTGCGAGATAACTTCGTGAACGTCATCGTAGAATGGCTGGGCGATGAAGCCACATTTTCTGAGTAAAGAAACCTCTTTCCTGCTCTCAATAGTGCGTTTAAATTTCCCGCATTTCATTACACCTTTAGTATTGTTGCTTGAAATAGATGTAGAAAAACGCCTTTGGATCTCCGACCGTTGGTCCAAATAGCACAGCTTGTAATGCGGTCCATTTTGCATTCAATAAAATCATACAAGTTTTGTTAAGTATATATGGAACCACAAATCAGCCCAAATGATGATATTAGTTGTGACATTCTAAAATCCGACCCTTTTCGAAGCATGATTTCATGAGACATCTTGTCAGTGCGTTTCAGTTAAACCTCGCTCAGAGTTGGCCACTCTTGAGAAGACTGGCCGAAAGGGAAAGGCTAAGTAGGATTTAAATGCGTGGACCAAAGTACTCGACCATGGATCTGACCTTGACCATAAGGATTGCCGAGGGAATATTTTGAGCCATTAGAGGCCGGTCTAGGATTGGTCACGGAACGATTTGCTAGTGTTATACAATTGGATCATGGGTGATTCCGTTTGACCGTCGTATAATTTGCAAATTAACCTAGACCGATTCCTGACGATCGTGTCCTTTGGAACTAGCGATTGACCCTCGCAATTACATGACAACCAAGGTTGCCATGGCTCGAATAACTCTTAAACGTGACATTAGTCACGGGTCGATACGTGTAACTCCTGAGAGCCGCCCGTTACTTTGAGATACTCTGGAGTCGCCACTAACGGATTTTAGCCACGAAATTGACTTCGGAATTGGACGTCAGATATTCGAGAATTCCAACGGTAATAGATTGGAACTTGCCTCACTAAGAACCATTAAGGTTGTGGTTCGTGCCATGTCGATCAGAAAAGTGAAATTCGAACCGACGATTGGAAATGACCCTTTTACCCCTTAATCGGTACACTTCTCTTTGAAAATAGCAAGGGAAAAATGGACATTTGCCACCCCTAGCTTCAGCCGAAACTTGAAGGGCAATGAGGTCAATTGGCCCTTGAATTATTGAGTTTGGATTGGACTAAGTGATTTGACAATTTTCCCTTAAACCACCCCCACCAACTTGTCATTCTAGGATACTATTCATTGTCATAAGCCTTCAACCACTCATGTCTTCTCTCTTGAATTCGGATAGAGACTCATCTCTCTCTCTCCCTCCATTTCGGACGAAGCCTTCTTCTCTCTCACTCTCATTCCCTCGTTCTCTCTCTTTCTCGCTCGCTGCCCGCGGAACCAGTTCCGAAGTCGCTCATTTTTTGCCCCATATCTCCTTCGTCCCTTGTTAGATTTCGACGAGCCATATACCGTTGGAAAGCTTGTCGTCTTGCCGTTCCAATGACATCTTGTTGGCCTAAATCCATCAAGCCAATGGTCCTATGGAACCGTTTCAAGGAGCAAAGGTCGCTGCCCAGAATCAGTCAGACCCGAGTTGCAAGAATCCGACCTTGGGAGTTTTTTGAGGCAAATCCTTGGAGTAAGACACTCCCTAAACCTTGTTAAGATATTGAGTAACATGTCCCTAAGATTTATTTTGGTTTTAATGGATTTAATGGACCGATTTCTTGTTGTACTTGGTCGATCAAAACCGGACCGTTTCTGCTCTACTTAGAACCAGGAAGAACAAAGGCTGTTCTTGAGGAAATCTTGTACCATCTTAAGGTGAGTGACCTTTTGGACTTTGGTGATCATCTTTAGAGGTTGTACGCTTGTATTAGAAGTGCTCTTGGCTGAGTTTCGTTGGTGATTTTCGGTTGGACATCTTAGGAACCAAATCTGCCGCCGGCGACCCAAGTTGCGCCGCAAGCTCCTCAGCCACTTCCAACCGGTTTTCTTGGACTTTTGAGCTTGGTAAGTTAGTTCTAACATTTTGTTAGGACCTTGTGTCATGGAAGGACCGAGTGAGAGGAGTTAGATAGTGATTTTAGGGGTTGTTCTTGATAGAACCCGATGGAATCCGAACCTGTGATGTTAGGACAAATTGTGATGGAGGTCTTATGACAAGTGAAATGTTGAGATCATGATTGAAATAGGCTAATGAATTGGTTCGTGTATGGACCGAATGCCTGATTATGAAATAATCAGGCATTCGGTCCTGAGCTTGATTGGATTAGAGAACTATTAATTGATCCCCAAGTGCATTCGGCCTTGTTATGAAATAATGATATGTGACATGAAATTGAATGAATGGCCCTAAACTCTATTCTGGCCGTGAGCTATGATGGAGGGTTAATTGATTTAAATGACACCATGATTGTGATTTCGGCCTTGCTTGATGAATTGGTGCTCTTGAAGGCGTTAATGGATCAATTGATTGCATTGGCTTGTACTGGCCTTGATTGACTGAATGAGGTGAAGTGATCCATGGAAAAAGAAATTGGTTTGTTTGAATCGACCTGTATTCGATCATGAAGCATCAAAGAAAGCCACGTCTGGGTGATTAATGCAATAGAGTTCATGACATGCAATTGAGCTTATTATGGTCGAATGGTGCCTAGATTGATGAATTGCACAATTGATTATGGTTAGCTAGAATTATTTGAATTATGAGCCTTTGTGCACATATTACCTTATAGTGTTAACACGCAAGGTTTGAGTAATTCCTTACGAGATCACACATTAACCAATGAGGGTTAAAGCACGAGCTGGGAGCCGTGAGAGCGGGAGGTCAACCTGGGAGCCGTGAGAGCGGGAGGTCAGTGTGATAGCACGACCTGGGAGTCGTGAGAGCGGGTGGTCAGTGTGATAGAACGACCTGGGAGCCGTGAGGGTGGGAGGTCAGTGTGATAGCAAGACCTGGGAGCCCTGAGAGCGGAGGTCGATGTGATAGCCCAATGCGTTGTGACGCGGGCCTTGATATATTGGACTGAGATTTATTATATGAAATACCCTATACGAGTATGTGATTTTTGAAGTGCCCAAAGTACGAAGGCTAGCCTAGAATTGTGAATTATATGACAATATGAGCATTAATCGAATCGCCACATGCCGTTTGCCTTGTGTTTGTGGTTTGGTCATTGCATACGTTTGGGAGTGTCTGGAAGTACTAAGTGCCTAGCTTAGGGTTAGGATTAGCTTATTGAGATTGATCTCACCCGTCGTGGGACAACATTTTTTTCAGGTCCTAAGCGATGGAAACCGTGGTTGCCATGGACTGGCATTCGAAGAAGTGATATGGAGAGAATGGATATAAACTCACTTGTGGTCTTAGAAATTTTACATCGATTTGTGGATTTAGATTTGAACCACTGGTATTGGACGACTGTAACCTTGAAGTGTATTTGAAAGATATTGAGGAGTGCACATTTTTATGTCCCAAGTCATCTTGTCTAAGTGTTATGTATGGAGTTTTATTTATCGCTTCCGCATGTGCATTTCATTCCACGAGTGTATACCAGAGGCGTATTGATCCTAGGGAATAGTCGCGAAGACAGAACAGAAAGGGATGTTCGTGCGCTCGTAAGGACGCGGGGCGTGACATTAGTCTTCCATACGGAAGCTTGAGGCCTGATTTTCCATATGATTCCTGATTTCCAAAAGATTTCTCAGGGACAAGGATGTCCTATGATATGAGGACTAGTCCCATTTACACCTCCACTTATTTTGAAATATCTTTCAAAAGGATTTTTCACACTCATGCATGGCATTTCCACATGAAGTATAGACTAACCATGTTCATGACATTTCAGGCATATCATCTCAAGCATGCATACCAGGTTGTTGTGCGATTCGGATCATCATGTCGGCTGTTCCTACAATATTGAAGAAGATGATGAAGATGAAAGTTACGCATCTATCCGCAAAGAATGGAGTGCCTTCAAAGATTCAATACCTCCCACTTCAGAGGAGCCTGTTGTTGTTAACTTGGGGGACTCCGCAGATATCAAGGAAGTCAAGATCGGTGGATATTTGTCTCGAGATGAAAGGCTCAGGTTTACGGAATTACTGAGGGAATATCAGGACGTCTTCGCATGGTCATATGCCGACATGTCAGGTTTGGATCCCAGAATTGTGGAACATGCATTATCCACGGATCCCAGTGTCAAACCTGTCAGGCAAGGCAGTAGACGGATGAAAGCCGAGTTAGAAGACAAAATTAAAGAAGAGGTGATGAAGCTTCTCAGGGTGGGCTTTATTGAAGCTATCACGTACTCGGACTGGATTGCGAACATAGTCCCCGTCATGAAGAAGGACGGCAGAATTCGGATCTGCGTGGATTATCGAAATCTGAATAAAGCAAGTCTGAAAGATGATTTCCCACTACCACACATTGATGTACTGGTTGATAGTACCGCGGGGTACGAGTTATTCTCATTCATGGATGGATTCTCTGGATATAACCAAATCCTCATGAAGCAGGAAGACAAACCAAAGACTGCCTTTACCACCCCTTGGGAAAACTTTTGCTATAAGGTCATGCCCTTCGGATTAAAGAACGCTGAGGCCACCTACCAGAAGGCTATGATCACATTATTCCACGACATGATCCATGAGGAAATCGAAGTATATGTCGATGACATGATCGCTAAATCCAAGAAGGGACAAGATCACATTCGGGTGTTAAGAAAATTATTTAAGCGACTGCGCAAATACAAGTTGAGGTTGAACCCTAGCAAATGTGTGTTTGGGGCAAAATCTGGGAAACTTCTCGGATTCATGGTCAGTAACAAGGGCATTGGGATTGATCCTTCAAAGATTCAAGCCATCCACGATCTAGCAACTCCCTCCACAGTAAAAGAAGTGAGGAGTCTTATGGGGAGACTGAACTATATTGCTAGGTTCATCAATCAGTTGTCAGATGTAGCTAAACCGATCTTCAGACTACTCAAGAAGGGCACGAAACTGTCTTGGGATGCAGAATACAGTCAGGCGTTCCAAAAGATCAAAGACTATCTAGTCACTCCACCAGTGCTGGTGCCGCCCATCCCAGGTCATCCATTGACCTTATATTTGACTATACAGCAGGAATCCTTGGGGGCCTTACTCGCCCAAACAAGCCTAGCGGATGGTAAGGAAAGGGCCATCTATTACTTGAGTAAGAAATTCACCTCGTCTGAAGCGAAATACATACCTGTTGAAAGGGCTTGCGTAGAAACTGTATGGGTACTTCGCAGATTAAGACAGTATACTCTACATCATCATATTCAGCTGGTAACAGAAAATGACCCTGTCAAGTACCTCCTAGAAAAGCCCGCTCTGATTGGGAAGTTAGCTAAATGGCAAGTAATGCTATCTGAATTTGACATCAGGTGTTCTCCACAAAAATCAGTAAAAGGGAGAGCCATAGCCGATATGTTGGCAGAAAACTCACAAAATTGCAAGTCTTCTGGAAAGACAAAGACAGAAGATGAAGTTCTGAACCTGGCAGAGGATAAATGGGTTATGTACTTTGATGGCCCTGTTAACCTATCTGGAGCCGGCACTGGGGCAGTATTGTAATCCCCAGACGATCAACATTATCCTATTGCGGCAAAGATGACTTTCCCTTGCACCAACAATATCTCAGAATACGAGGCGTGTATTCTAGGCTTACAATTAGCCATTTCCACGGGGATACCTAGGCTACAAATTTACGGAGATTCCATGCTCATCATTTTACAAACACAGGGAGAGTGGAAAATAAAGGATGCAAAGCTCATCCCTTATCACGAGTACCTTGAAGAGCTGACACTTAAGTTCGAGGAGGTGTCGTTTGAATACTTACCCAGATCTCATAACCAGTTTGCATATGCACTAGCCATACTGGCCTCAATGTTACAAGTAACTGGTGGGTTAGAAATAGAACCACTAAGAATCGGCATAGTCTAAAAATCGGCCTATTGTATGATGATGGAGGAAGAGTTCGACGGAGAGCCGTGGTACTATGACATAAAAAATTATCTCTTAAAAGGGGAGTTTCCTGAAGGGTGTCAGGCAGGAGACCGAAGATACATAGCTAGAATGGCCAGCAAGTTCTTCCTCAGCGGACAAGTCCTGTACAAAAGATCATTCCACTCTGTTAAGGTGTGTAGATGCTAAAGAAACGAATATTCTCATAAAGGAGATCCATGAAGGTATATGTGGGCCGCATATGAACGGCCATCTTCTCGCTAAAAAGATCATGCGGCTCGGATACTATTGGATGACCATCGAATCAAACTACTGCCAACATGTCCGGTCATGCCACCAGTGCCAAATATACGGCGATAAGATTAATGCGCCCCCGAATGAACTACATCAAATGTCCGAAGCCTGGCCTTTTCTATGTAAGGGATAGACATGGTAGGACCTATCAATCCAACGGCTTCAAATGGTCATCGCTTTATCCTGGTAGCGATCGATTACTTCACAAAGTGGGTAGAGGTCAATTCCTACAAAAATGTCACCGTAAGAAACGTGGCAAGGTTTATTAAGAGAGACATAATCTCTCGATATGGTACCCCTCAAGCGATCATTACAGATAATGGGTCCAACCTGAACAACAAGATTGTCAATGATCTACTGGACCGCTTTGGCATTCGACATCTTAATTCTTCCCCTTACCGCCAACAGATGAATGGGGCAGTAGAAGCGGCTAATAAGAATATCAAAAAGATCTTGGCTAAGACTGCAGAGAATTATAGGGATTGGCATGAAAGGCTACCCTTCGCCTTAATGGCATATCGAACTTCGATCAGGTCTTCTACATGGGGAACTCCTTACGCTTTGGTATACGGGATGGAAGCGGTCCTGCCCGTGGAAGTTAAGATCCCATCTTTAAGAATCCTATCAGAGGGTAAACTCTCCGAGTCAGAATACTCCGAGCGCAGATATGAACAGTTGAATTTGATAGACGAGAAGCGCCTCAGGGCGATTTGTCATGGTCAAAGCTACCAGAAGAGGGTGGCCAAGTCATCCAATCGAAAGGTTAGAGCCAAAAATTTTGAGGTGAATGATCTGGTGATAAAGAAGACTCTGCCAAATGTTGTCCATCCGGGAGGCAAGTTTACCCCGAATTACGAAGGATCATATATTGTCAAGAAGATTCTCACAGGAGGAGCATTGATCCTTGTAAATTCCAAAGGAGAAGAATTGGGATACCCTGTAAATTCAGATGCTATGAAGAAGTATTATCCTTGAAATGAAATCAGATGTTGAATATGTGGCTTGTTCCGAAATGATCCGAACCGCCATAATAACCATTGCATAAGCATATCATGCATTCATGCATACACTAGCATGTGTTTAGGTTTGCAGGATTCCAAGAAGCGGATTCAAAATTGGACTCATCCAAGCAAAACCCTAGACGGAAGGGTCTTCAACATCAAGTGCCAGGTGATATGTATCCGTTCCATCAAAGGTTAAGCCACATTTCACCCACAAGAATGTCTACTCTATCCTACATGCAGGAATGCCTAGTGAAGACGGAAGACAAACGCAGTAAAATCTCTCTCATCTTCTGTAAGATGAAAAGAACAAAAGAATGGACGTTCACATGCCCGAACTTAGAAATAAACGTTATTTTTTGAAAAATGAATTCCTTGCATTTATTGCACACCCATCAAAATCAGGGATTGTCCAAGCATGTTCAAAATATGCATGATGCATCATTGAAGTCTCCTGCGGAGTAAAACGCCTGGAGGAAAACAAGATGATTTTTTTTAAAGACATGGGTTGCTTAGGCTATCTAGCAGGAATATTCCTCTAGAGGAAAGGCAAACCTAAGCCAAACACATCCTACATACACTCGAGAGATGAGAGAATGGTGAGAATAGGAAAGCCTGAATCTGAGGATATAAGGGCCCTTCGCATCGATTACATGGATTGAGATGACGGAGGCATTCATTTCTCTATCCTAAACACTACAGGTGACCATTGATAACCTTTTGAACGAAGGTCGCTTTCTTTACCCCTGTCAAGAGCCACCCCACATTGGGGCCAACTGGGAGTAAGCCCAGCGGTATTATGAGGTAAATGGTTAGAAATTCTCTTGCTCAGACTTGCATCAATCTTCGTGTGTTGCTGGTCATTTTAATTTTTATGGTAATTCAGGTGCTTTAAGATGACGAAAAGCATTTGTTTCTCTATCCTATACACTTTTACCCTTTGTACAACCCAATTGAGCCTATACGTTCGTTTCACAAACCTGTTGGTGATCATTGCATATCCCAAAGCGGAAGCGACGTCACTTCAAGAATGGAAGAGTTCAAAATATAGGAATCATGAAAAATTCCTGGGTTAATGTTTGAGTGCTGATATTCAAGATGTACATCTAGCATACTCATTTGAAAATCTCAAATCCCAAAAGAAAGAAAAAGGTGAGATTTCAACAAAAAAAAAAAGAAAAGAGAAAAATCCAATCTGGGGCATCAAGAAAAAGCAAAGCGCCTGGTAAAAGCAAGGCCAATGCCCATCCAAAATACTTGTACACTTGTGAATCATGTGTTTGACCTTGTAAATGCCAAAAAAATGGCATGATATATGTGTATAGGTCACCAGTGAGATTTGATGGTAAAAGATACTTCCAGATTATGTCACATTCAGATGTCGACGTCGCACTAGCACAAGAGAGGGGTTCTCCAAAGAATACCAATGCGCTTCAAAGACTGAAGGCGCTCTCTGAACCAAAAGAGACTAGATCGGCAGTAAAACCTGCAATGATCACCAATGTTAAGCCCTCCGCATATTCTGAGCCAAAAACAAGCCTTTTCTTTGGTCCACAATCCTACCTATGTTACAACCCTGAGAAGTCTTTTCTGATTAAAGTATTTGGGTTAAGGTAGAGTTTAATGTCTAAGCTTAGCTCGAAGAAGTTCGAGCAAGATTATTTCTTTCTTATTTTGCAGGGTTCTCGACTTGTAAACCTGGAACAGATGAAGAAAATTTTGTGTGTAAAAGACCTGACTCAGAAAGTGAGTCCCCTTTCGGAAACCATGTCCAAGCCCAACATTACGATCCCGTGAAGACCTCCCGATTGATCTGAATGTATTCGTTGCGAACGGTCACGAAAACCCAGGTACGCGGTATTAGGAAATTCGAGTGCTCTTGTTATGAAAAGACCAAGTCGAAAAAATGGGTAAGAAGACCTTTCTGACAGCGATATTCCAATAGAATGCTCGAAAGTAAGCTTTAGTTGGAAACTTCAAATTGTTTGATCCAAGGATTTTCCTCACAAGGGTTCTTGATCATCTTCTCATGCTTGAAGATATTTTGAACAATCTCCAGCATTCCAAGTCACTTTACATAATTGCATAGGGTAAAATGAACCTTTATCTGCATTATGTTTATAATTAGGTCAAAAGGACAATCTTCAGAATCATCTCTATGTGAGATTTCAGTTTTATAGGTTTGAACTTTCTGCACGATGTCTAGAGTCCCCAGATCCCAGAATGTCACCTCCAATGTCAAAAGGACAATCTTCGGAATCATCTCTATGTGAGATTTCAATTGTATAGGTGTAAGCTTTCTGCAGGATGACTGGAGTCCCCGGATCCCAAGATGTCACCTCCAATGTCGAAAGGACAATATTCAAGATCGCTTTTCTGCGAGATTTCAGGTAACCCCTAAATCCTAGAGAAATCTTATCAAAGTTTTTGCAGGTTTGAGTTTTCTGCAGGATACTTGGAGTCCCCAAATCCCAGAATAACGCCTTGCACGTCAAAAGGATAATTTTTAGAACCGGCTGTCTGTAAGGTTCTAGGTAACCCCTAAACCCATAATAGCTCATTTGATAAACCTGAAAGTTAGGTACACCTCACTTGTGTAAAGACCCTAGTTAATTCCTTAGAATATAGGATCATCAAAATGTTCGACAATCCCTACAGAACGGGTGCGTCATCCATAGGTTCCTAGCAGAAAGGAGTCCTATTCATGGCCTGATCTCCCTGACGGATAAAAAATGTGCGATAATCCCTACAGAACGGGTGCGTCATCCATAGGTTCCTAGCAGAAAGGAGTCATATTCATGGTTTGATCCACCATATGGATCAAAACCCCCGACAATCCCTACAGAACAGGTGCGTCATCCATAGGTTCCTAGCAGAAAGGAGTCCTATTCATGGTTTGATCCACCATACGGATCAAAACCCCTGACAATCCCTACAGAACGGGTGCGTCATCCATAGGTTCCTAGCAGAAAGGAGTCCTATTCATGGCCGGATCCCCCTGACGGATCAAAATGTTCGATAATTCCTACAGAACGGGTGCGTCATCCATAGGTTCCTAGCAGAAAGGAGTCCTATTTCCGACCTGATCCCCTTGACGGATCAAAATGTTCGACAATCTCTACAGAACGGGTGTGTCATCCATAGGTTCCTAATAGATAGGAGTCCTATTCATGGTTTGATCTACCATACGGATCAAAACTCCTGACAATTCCTAAAAGAATGGGTGCGTCATTCATAGGTTCTTGTTAAAGTAGGAATCACACTCTGGTATGGCCTACCATACAGGCTAGAATTTAACCACCCTAGGACGCTCAAGAGACGATGTTGTGGAAATTCTCCTATATTTTGATTTTGACAAAACTATCGAGAGAAATTGTATAACGTTTTGTGATGCAGAAAGAATGTGTAAGCAGCAGGTTGAGTGGATCTAATTCTGTAGCGTGGACGAAAGGTCAGATGGAAGTGGTTTTGACGAAGGGTCAGATGGAAGTGCTTCTGACTGACGGTCAGATGGAAGTTCTTCTGACGAAAGGTCAGATAGAAGTGCTTCTGAAGATCTAAACAGTGACGGATGGATCGTATCAAATCTCCGTATTACCATTCCATGTTAACTGATCAAGTAAGAAGCAAATCTATTCTAAGACAAAACCCAAGGAAGATCAGTTTCTGCATTTACAAAACATGAAGACCAACGTATGGCAGGTTTCCGATCAAGGCAAGCTTCCTAAGGAAAGCTTGTGATATTCGATTACCCTGATATCGCTTCCAATCAATCAAGGGACCTTCTACAATGGGATATCATCTTCTAAGGAATATTCTTTCGGGAACCAACTCAGACTTATCACACTTATGGAAGCTGGAGATTTAGTTGTATGGGCGACTGAATCAGAAGGGTTCAATATCTGTCACGCCCTGACTCTCGAGCCCGCGACATCCTTGCCAAATCGCCACGACGTCATAGAGATAGCGTCCCAGGCACACTATCGACCTACCATTAACTTACGCATGGAGAAACGTTTTACTCCCTGACAACAAAATCAAACAGGGATAGAAAAGTAGGTGGTCGCAACAATCATTCAAAAACAAACCTTTACAAGTTAATCAAAATAAACAAATGGATCTTAACCCTACTGGGCTATAGCTAACTTAAATAACCCCTTACTTCAGGGCGGCTCACTAGACCTCAAAAGTTTACTCAGTCAAGTAAGGCCAACTTCCCATTTACTTCGACAAACAACTCCAACAGCCAAACCTTGGCATCCACGAAGCTCCGTCACTTGGGACCTGAAAATGTTATCCCACGACGGGGTGAGTATAAATCTTAGTGAATCAAACCTAAGCTCGGTTAGGAAACTGATTCGCCCAGGGCATCCTAACCAAAGCTCATAGATCACATAGGCACATATATCAACTATCCACAGTTAACAATATAACCACCATCCACATGCACATTTACCAGCTTCAGCCATACATAATGCAATGCTCGACATGACTCAGCAGTCAACGTCAATCAGTCACTCAATCACAGCATCACATCCACAAGTATGCATAGGACATTCACCAGGACAATGCACACAATACAATAATAACTCGGACACAAGCAAGTATGAACTTTCGTCTTCCTACTCCATTCGTCCCATTCCAAACGTCGTAGTCGGAATGCGCTCATACTTACCCATGTACGAAGTTACATTGCATTCAATCCTTTTATTAACGATGATCGTGCCCACGGCACCAGAGAGGATCTACGCGAAAGAGGGCGTGATACGACTCTCCCAATAACGCGATCCAACACCTCAGTGCGATCCAGCGTCTCACCGGCAGCACCGGTCTACGTTCCTTTACTCTCGGCAACGGCTACTACAAGCGGTGTATCCAGTGTACCCATCACGGCACCAGCAAGTAGGCATCCCTAAACGGGGCGTCGGTCCAACATCCATTGCGACCGGCATCCGATAATCCCTTAAAACCGTACGTCTGGCACGGGGCATGAATTATCGTGCTTCTGGCAAGTCGTATAGTTCCGTACAAATCATAGAACATGAACTTGCCAGGAACCTCATTGTTTTCCCTCGTATGACCATACATAATACATCTAGCAATCAACCTTTTTCATTATCTTTGGTTAAGGCCGAATGGTCACACAGGCGTGTAAAAGTCTCGGCCAAAGGCCATTTTTATGCTAAAATATATCATTTGACTTCACACTCAGTCATATGCGCATGCCGACTATCCACTGGTCATAGCAACCACACATAGGGTGATTAACTCTCAATCATCAATTGACAGTCAAAGAACATTCACTACACCCAATCAGGAATTTCAGTGAAGCGATTCAATCAACAAAGCCATAACTCAATCCCGAGTAATCAAACTCAATTAAATAATATCCAGCTCAATTCATGCCATGTTATTTATTAATCGATTCAATTTAGCACATTGATCGCTCGCTCGTTTCTGGCCTATCGCTCACTCGTGACCACACAACGGCAATCCATTGCCGAATCAATCAATCAATCAATATTCACCTAGCAACAATTAGCCACAGACAATTCAATCAACTCGGCTAACTTAAACGATCGGTCATTAAACCTAATCCCAATTTCTATTTAAATCGGCCCCGATCATGTACCAAAATTCCACCATCAGCTAATCCTAGGCGTAAATTAGCGCCCTAACCAAGGTTTAGGGTCATCTCACCATAAATTTAAGCTCGAGCGGTCCCAACGGACGGGGACGGTGAACGGCGACGACGACGGCGGCCAAAAACCTAAAATCTTGGGGATGCCTCAAGGAAGTCTCGCAAGGCTACCGAGACAGGTGGCCGGCGGTGACGAATCTCCGACGAGCGGCGGCGACCTAAAATAGAACGGGTCGGCAGTTAAAATAGGGGTCCCGAGCGAATTTCCGGCGATTCCCGACCCCACGGGCCGGGACGAGGCCAGTCAAGGCCGGGGATCTTTCCTAGGGATCGAGGGAAGTCTTCGGGATAGACTGAGGGCGACGGTGAACGGCCGAGGACAGCAAAACAGCGGCGGCTCAGAACCGGCAACGACTGGGCACTCGGCGACAGAGAACAGGGGAAACTTTCAAGCGGTCCTCCGGCCACCACGCGGGGCGGCGAGCCCCGCCGAGCTGAGGAAAGGTGGGAGAGGGTTCGGGGGGTTCGATGGTGGTGGCGGTGCACGGCGGTGGACGGCGGAACGGCCGGATTGAAGAAAAATCTGAACCGAGCCCTAAAACAGGGCACCGAGGGCTTCGGGGCGGATTCCAGCGGATCCGATGGCTAATCGGCGGCGGGGTTAGGTCGAGGATGTTGAGGGGAGGTTGAGGGACACGACCGAGGTGGTGGGTGGCGGCGGCGACGTCGCGGATGGCTCGGGGAAGCCCCGACGTGCTCGGGTCTGCAGTGACCGAACAGGGGCTGGGTTCTCGCGGCGGTTTCGCGGCTGCCGACGGCCAACAGCGGGGACAAAGGGGTCGGGAGTAACGGTGGGGAGCTGATGAAGGTGGTGGCTGCCGGAGATGGGTGGTGGTCGCGCCAAAATCCGACCGGGGGAAAGAGGTGGAAGGAAGGAGGACATTCGGTCCAGGAGGGTTCTCGCGCGAATAGAGAGAGAGAGAGAGAGAGAGAGAGAGTGGGCTGATGAAGAGGGTTGGTGGGGTTCACTAAGGACTTTTATGGTGAATTTTTCCTATTTGCAAATAATTGAGGGCAAAACGGTCATTTAACGATTCGGGACTGAAACGAAATTCGGTACACCAGACGAAGGCTATTTTTGGCAATTCATAGGCTAGGCTCGATCGGGATTAGGCTCGGGTTGCGAGGATTGAAATCCTAATTTACGGCGACTAAGAATTCAGAACCTAATCTAAACCGACTGAACTTCAGAATTCGTCCAAACTTCGTCTCTTCAGTCCTTTCAATCCAATATAAATTTATCGACTGAATTGCAATCTTAATCCATTTTATCGAATTCATGGACTTTACTGACGTCGGATTTCTAGGGCGTCACAACTCTCCCCCACTTAGGAAATTTCATCCTCGAAATTGAAGTACTGCTACAATCCTTCAAACAAATAAAAGTCCCTCATAACTTCTTCAACTTCCCAACTAGCTCCTTCAGTACCATGGTGTTTCCAAACCACCTTGACTAGTAGGATCGTCTTGTTCCGGGGCACTCGCTCTTTTCTATCCACTATCCCAACTGGACTTCTCACATACGATGTCTATTCATCCAATTCAGTTTTGTCATAACCCATCACATGAGTGGGTTCCGATTCGTACTTCCTCCATATCGACACATGAAAAACATAATCCTTGGACAAGTCTTGGCGGCAACACAAGAGAGTACACCAAATCCTCAATTCTTTCCAAAATCTCGAAAGGTCTGACATACCTTAGGCTTAACTTTCCTTTACTGCCAAAACGAGATATCCCTCTCTTAGGCGACACCTTCTAAAAGATATAATTGCCCCTCTGAAATTCTAAAGGTCTTCACTTCTTAATGGCGTAACTTTGCTAACGACTCTGCACTGTTCTCTGTTGTCTCTGATATCCTTGACAGCTTCCAACGGATGTTCTACTAACTCAGGACTCGAAATTTTCCTTTCACCACTTCAATCCAAATGCTAGCGTTCTACACGGTCTACTATACAGTGTCTCGGAAAGTACCATCTTAGTGCTCTGCTGGTAATTGCTATATAGGCCAACTCCACTAAGCGTATCTGTTCCTCCCAATTACCTTAAAATCCAAAATGCATGCCCCAAACATATACTCCACGTCTAAATTGTCCTTTCAAAATGACCATCCATTTTCGAATGATAGATCACACTGAACTGTAGTCTCGTCTTTCCAAAATTTATTCCATGCTTATTTCAAATCACTCATTACCTCCACTCTGTACATCGAAATCACGGAACGACCGCCAAACCCAAGTCAGATTCAAACTTACGATCCTCGTTTACCAATATACCGCAATTCCATATCCACAATTCGTTTAAACATGTTGGACCATCCAACTCTAAGGATACAACTCCACTGTGCCCATCTAACCTTGCTGTCCCAATCCACTGTCGGTTGTCCTAGTAACCACAGTAATTACCCATTCTCACAAATCCATCAACCATTTCATAATTTCCAATAAGAAGAATTTAACGCGATTTTCTCTTGTTCCATAGATATCAACCATGACTACCACTAATGGCAATTTGGGCATTCTGTTTACATGAAGAAGGTCCACTAATGATTCGCCTTCTCTTTAACGCTCTGAAATGAATACCACCTGTCACTTCTTGAAACATCTGAAGAATCGCCAAACTCGAACACTAAATCAAACTGAGAGTCAGGCCATCCATTCTGTCGAACAGGGTCAGCTCACAAGCGACTGACGAGTCGAGGACCACCTCAAATACTTCGGTTTAAGGTTGGAATCACCCGTTCCCAAACCGATAGTACCATTGAACACTATCAAGATCACCTCTCATGACCAACTCAAGTTGATGCAGGATTGGTTCAACTAGATCCGTAGTTCTCCAGCAACACAACACATAATCCAGGGTAGCTAATCCTTGACTAGCGTGTGGCTGGTACGGGGTTCTAGTACAAATCGTTCCTCACGGGGTTCATGGCCATCCTGAATATCGATCAATGCCAGCTCGCAAATCATGCCACGAATCAATCCCTGGTTAACTTCAGGGTAATCCTATGGTTGATTTACAGCTGAGCCAGATCAACCCAAATCGTTTCATGCTTGATTTCAGATCGCCACCCAGTCGAACCTCAATCAGCACATCCAATTGGTAAATCAGGCCATCATCCAAGTCAGAGGCGACCTCTAAACTCTCGGTGGCTTCCTCAACCCTTGGTCGTTGTTTGCGAACAGTTCGAGTTTTAAGCTTGGGTCGATTCTAGATCTTGGAGCATCACTTTTATATCAAACTGAATCTCTTCACATTGTTAACACTTGCACATGTATCGTCAATCTGCCTACTGCACTCTAGTATGAGTCATTTATCCTTTGACCTCTTGTAAGTTTCATTACGAATCCAACGGAATCTTTTCTCACCTTTACTTTAGAATTCCCAACGACTGCATCAGTCCATTAGGCTTGTAATGTTGTTCTTTGACTTACCACTAAGCTAACTCTTTTCCATAAGCTTGGCCGTACCAATCTTCCTGTCAATACCTTAGTGACCTTATTTCGAATCTTGGTGCCTCTTCAAACTATTCGACTAACCCAAAAGTAAGACCCTTATGGTCGTTATTCCAAGAAATCATGTGGCTCTACCACGCTTCTGATGCGCCACTCTGATAACTATCCGTCCTTAATTGCCACATCTCGCAATCTTAATCTTATTCAGGGGTATCACCATTCTCCATAGCCTATGTAACTAACTGACGACCTACCATGTCGTCTAACTCCAGATTGTTCTTACGAACTTTCCTTGTTCGTTTTTACCGTCCTTGTTCTATGCACAATGTAAGGCTTCATTAATTACCATTCTCAGGCCGTATACACTTCACTATGACCTTATTAAGTTACTAGACAACTGATCCTTACAAGCCTCAAGTCATCACAAGACTGCCTTCATACCGATCCTTATCAACTCGAACCTTCTGACTTCCCAATGAGCCATTACATCTTAAAAGATCATTCTCTTAATCCTCACTCGCTTCCTTGCGAGTATCGATCGTAATACCACCTAGGTCCAACAACGAAAGTCAAGATCAAAACCATCATCATATCATGCTATTCAAGCTTATCAACTTCTTTTCACAACACGTCTATAACTCGCCGAACTTAAGAAGCTTCGAATGCTTGTCGATATCAGCGATTTTGGTCAATCCATGATTATCTCAATCTTAGTCAGACCTACTGAAATTCTGTCCTCAGAAATTACATACCATACAAGCCACCCTAGTTAACCAAAACTCGCACTTATAATACTTGATAGTTACTTATGCCCTTAAGGGTCTTCGATCAATTGCTGCTCACTATCATCCAATTTCCTCAAGTACGGCAGAATGTCGCATATGGATGGATCACCAATTGGCCTAAATACTCTTCTCGACTACCCTACTCAGCGGACCCATAAAGATGACATGGGTACTCATCCGCCCGAACGACATCAATACAAGTTTGTAGAGACCTTAACGTGCCTTGAATATCCTTCTTGACACACTCTCTTTCCCGATCCCCAACTAATGACATCTCGTCCGTAGATCAACCTTAGGGAATACCGAAACTCCTTATGATTGGTCAAATCTTTCGATTGTCCTGGAGGGTGAACACTTATTCTTGATCCTCATCTGATTGAGTCGTTTACAATCGATACTTAACTTCAACGACCTTTCTCTTTTTCCTCATGAACACACATGTACTTCCCATAGCGATAAATTAGGGTGAACAAACCCATTGTCCAGCATGTCACACCTTGGCACCTTAGGGTTCTTGAGTTTCAACGGAACTGTCCTCTATGGCGCCTCGAAGATCAAATCCAATTTAGGGTTAACTCCACTACAAACTCCACTTTTCCCTTTTTGGCTGCAACGCTTGCAACTCTCAAAGAAAGACATTCCGAAGTTTACATGTGACTACGACATCTCGGTTCAATCATGGACATCAAATAACTTAACAATCACTCGCCAGTAGACCAGTCGCCTTAGGCGACGGAACCAAACAAGTCGAGGCTTCTCCCCGATTCACATCAAGCTCAGAACTAACCAACCTGATGGGTTAAAACTCAGTGTCTCGTAATATCCATCATGATTCTAAAGCAATTCGGCTCCATAACAACATCAAGGTTACACACCTTCAATATGATCATCTTATCTTCATCCCTTCATAGCTTATAAACAACTTACCCTCGAAACGTCTTACCGAAGACATACCTTAACCTTTAACGGTGTCGAAATCTAAACGACCGTTCCGAACGGGTCCTAACTTGGCTCGAATACTTTAGCAATCAACACTCCCGACAGGTGCCATACGGGGTCCTGCCCACCCTAACGCAATACCACTGCGAGCTCAGGCATACAGCCTCAAAACTTGCGCAAAGAGCACGTGCGCACACTCAAACACGTAAAGGTACAGGTAACAATCACATGCACAACGGCTAAATTCCTACTAACTATCCCAAATCCCAATGCTCCTTATTACTCCAGGCCAATGACCAGATAGATCAGGCTGACCTTGATCTAATACCACCTTGGGCGGGGATGTCACGCCCCGACTCTCGAGCCCGCGACATCCCTGGCCAAATCGCCACGACGTCATAGAGATAGCGTCCCAGGCACACTATCGACCTACCATTAACTTACGCATGCAGAAACGTTTTGACTCCCTGACAACAAAATCAAACAGGGATAGAAAAGTAGGTAGTCGCAACAATCATTCAAAAACAAGACTTTACAAGTCAACCAAAATAAACAAATGGATCTTAACCCTACTGGGCTATAGCTAACTTAAATAACCCCTTACTTCAGGGCGGCTCACTAGACCTCAAAAGGTTACTCAGTCAAGTAAGGTCAACTTCCCATTTACTTCGACAAACAACTCCAACAGCCAAACCTTGGCATCCACGAAGCTCTGTCACTAAGGACCTGAAAATGTTATCCCACGACGGGCTGAGAATAAATCTCAGTGAATCAAGCCTAAGCTCGGTTAGGAAACTGATTCGCCCAGGGCATCCTAACCAAAGCTCATAGATCACACAGGCACATATAGCAACTATCCACAGTTAACAATATAACCACCATCCTCATGCACATTTACCAGCTTCAGCCATACATAATGCAATGCTCGACATGACTCAGCAGTCAACGTCAATCAGTCACTCAATCACAGCATCACATCCACAAGTATGCATAGGACATTCACCAGGACAATGCACACAATACAATAATAACTCGGAAACAAGCAAGTATGAACTTCCGTCTTCCTACTCCATTCGTCCCATTCCAAACGTCGTGGTCGGGATGCGCCCATACTTACCCATGTACGAAGTTACATTGCATTCAATCCTTTTATTAACGATGATCGTGCCCACGGCACCAGAGAGGATCTACGCGAAAGAGGGCGTGATACGACTCTCCCAATAACGCGATCCAACACCTCAGTGCGATCCAGCGTCTCACCGGCAGCACCGGTCTACGTTCCTTTACTCTCGGCAACGGCTACTACAAGCGGTGTATCCAGTGTACCCATCACGGCACCAGCAAGTAGGCATCCCTAAACGGGGCGTCGGTCCAACATCCATTGCGACCGGCATTCGATAATCCCTTAAAACCGTACGTCTGGCACGGGGCATGAATTATCGTGCTTCTGGCAAGTCGTATAGTTCCGTACAAATCATAGAACATGAACTTGCCAGGAACCTCATTGTTTTCCCTCGTATGACCATACATAATACATCTAGCAATCAACCTTTTTCATTATCTTTGGTTAAGGCCGAATGGTCACACAGGCGTGTAAAAGTCTCGGCCAAAGGCCATTTTTATGCTAAAATATATCATTTGACTTCACACTCAGTCATATGCGCATGCCGACTATCCACTGGTCATAGCAACCACACATAGGGTGATTAACTCTCAATCATCAATTGACAGTCAAAGAACATTCACTACACCCAATCAGGAATTTCAGTGAAGCGATTCAATCAACAAAGCCATAACTCAATCCCGAGTAATCAAACTCAATCAAATAATATCCAGCTCAATTCATGCCATGCTATTTATTAATCGATTCAATTTAGCACATTGATCGCTCGCTCGTTTCTGGCCTATCACTCACTCGCGACCACACAATGGCAATCCATTGCCGAATCAATCAATCAATCAATATTCACCTAGCAACAATTAGCCACAGACAATTCAATCAACTCGGCTAACTTAAACGATTGGCCATTTAACCTAATCCCAATTTCTATTTAAATCGGCCCCGATCATGTACCTAAATTCCACCATCAACTAATCCTAGGCGCAAATTAGCGCCCTAACCAAGGTTTAGGGTCAACTCACCCTAAATTTAAGCTCGAGCGGTCCCAACAGACAGCGACGGTGAACGGCGTCGACGACAACGGCGGCGCCGCCGGCGGCCAAAAACTTAAAATCTTGGGGATGCCTCAAGGAAGTCTCGCAAGGCTACCGAGATAGGTGGCCGGCGACGACGAAGCTCCGACGAGCGGGGGCGACCTAAAAAAGAATGGGCCGGCGGTTAAAATAGGGGTTCCGAGCGAATTTCCGGCGATTCACGACCTGACGGGCCGGGACGTGGCCAGCCAAGGCCGGGGATCTTACCTAGGGGTCGAGGGAAGTCTTCGGGACAGACTGAGGGCGACGACGAACGGCCGAGGATAGCAAAACAGCGGTGGCTCAGAATCGGCAACGACTGTGCACTCGGCGACATAAAACAGGGGAAACTTTCTAGCGGTCCTCCGGCCACCACGCGCGGTGGCGAGCCCCACCGAGCTGAGGAAAGGTGGGAGAGGGTTCGGTGCGTTCGATGGTGGTGGCGGTGCATGGCGGTGGACGGCGGAACAGCCGGATCGAAGAAAAATCTGAACCGAGCCCTAAAACAGGGCACCGAGGGCTTCGGGGCGGATTCCGGCGGATCCGATGGCTAATCGGCAGCGGGGTTGGGTCGAGGATGTTGAGGGGAGGTTGAGAGACACGACCGAGGTGGTGGGTGGCGGCGGCGACGTCGCGGACGGCCGGGAGAAGCCCCGACGTGCTCGGGTCTGCTGGGGCCGAACAGGGGCAAGGTTCTCGCGGCGGTTTCGCGCCTACCGACGGCCAACGGCGGGGACAGAGGGGTCGGGAGTAACGGTGGGGAGGTGTTGAAGGTGGTAGCTACCGGAGATGGGTGGTGGTCGCGCTAAAATCCAACCGGGGGGAAAGAGGTGGAAGGAAGGAGGACATTCGGTCCAGGAGGGTTCTCGCGCGAACAGGGAAAAGAGAGAGAGAGAGAGAGAGAGAGAGAGAGAGAGAGAGAGAGAGAGAGAGTGGGCTGATGAAGAGGGCTGGTGGGGTCCACTAAGGACTTTTATGGTGAATTTGTCCTATTTGCAAATAATTGAGGGCAAAACGGTCATTTAACGATTCGGGACTGAAACGAAATTCGGTACACCGGACGAAGGGTATTTTTGGCAATTCATAGGCTAGGCTCGGTCGGGATTAGGCTCAGGTCGCGAAGATTGAAATCCTAATTTACGGCGACTAAGAATTCGGAACCTAATCTAAACCGACTGAACTTCAGAATTCGTCCAAACTTCGTCTCTTCAGTCCTTTCAATCCAATATAAATTTATCGACTGCATTTCAATCTTAATCCATTTTATCGAATTCATGGACTTTACCGACGTCGAATTTCTAGGGCGTCACAATATCTCACTCAACGGTCTACATATCTTCTGAAGATACAGTCTCGTTCAATCACGATTGATGACGTCCAATCAAGGATTGAAGAGCGATCCCTTGGCCGGGAATCCAACGGCTAATTTGGAGGCAGGGGAGTATAAAAGAAGAACCATGATGGACTAAAGAGATGAGAGGGCGAACAACAATCCAAAGTGCAAGCATAATCTGAGTTCTATTCGAAAATATTCTATGTACCAAAAACCTATTCATTGTGAAATTCTGTGAGAGAGAAAAACCAAGTGATTGAGTGTTTGTAATTCTCGTGATTTTTCATAGCGAAATCCAGCCGATCGGCTGTCATCGTGGGAGAGTGGACGTAGGTTTAATCTAAGCCGAACCACTATAATCGTCGTGTGCAATCTTCTCTACTCTATACTATTACTTTTGTGTTTAGACTTTTTGCACACTGTTATTTTGTTCTTGATTCTAATCGTACACTGAATTGTTTTTTATTCCGCAAGAAATTTCAATTATATTCAGACTCACCTATTCACCCCCCCTCCAGGTGATATTGCTAGATCCATCAATTGGTATTAGAGCAGATTGCTCATACTTACGAAGTGTTTATTGACTTCAGAGCTAACGATCTACTATGTCTAGCAATCACTCTTCAGGAACAAGCGATTCGCACTTTGCCAACAAGCCACCATACTTTGATGGGAAGGACTACAATATGTGGAGCAACAAGATGAAGTGGTTCTTCAAAGCTTATGATGATCTGATGTGGGATGTTGTTACGAATGGAGTAGTTCCTGCAACTGCTACAAATCCAACCTCTGCTGACGGAGCAAATCCTGTCACAACAATGACCGATGCTGAAAAGGCTAAAAGAAGAGGCCTTGATTCTAAAGCTGTCAATGCTCTCTTTTGTGCCTTATCTACCCCTCTCTATAATCGTGTCTCAAAGGAAGAATCATCTAAGGCAATATGGGATAGACTTCATATTACCTTTCAAGGAACAAATCGAGTAAAAGAAACGAATCTCAGTATTTTACTGAGTGACTATGAAGCATTCCAAATGATATCTAATGAATCTATTGCAGATATGATAGATAGGTTTTAGACTTTGGCAAGTGGACTTGCAAGACAAGGCGCACCTATTGCTGAACCAATGCAAGTCAGGAAAATACTACGTGGACTCACAGATGATTGGAATTACATCAAACCATCAATTCAAGAATGTCAAACAATCAGACCACTCTCGGTGGATGAGCTAGTCGGAACTTTGCAATCTTATGAAACAAAACGAGCAAACAAGAAGGGAGAACAAAAAGGTAAAAAATCTATTGCCTTGAAAATTGAAATTGCTCAATGTCTTTCTGATACAGATGATGAAGATGAGGATGATGAAGAATTAGCCATCATGGTCAAGAAATTTAGAAAGATGGCTCGGAAAGCCAGAAATATCAAAGGGAAGAAACCTTGGAAGAAGAATGATATGAAAATGTCAAGCAACGACTCACAAGATAGTAAAGACGTGATTTGCTTTCACTGTAAGAAGGCAGAACATATCAAACCGAACTATCCAATTTTGAGTAAGGACAAACTCAAGTATGAGAAGTACAAGAAGGCCCTAAAGGCAGACACTCTAAGTGATTCTGATGAAAGTGAAAATGATTACGCAAACATCTGTCTCATGGCCGAATCAGATTCAAATTCAGACTCAGAAACTGAGGTATGTTCATCTGAACTCCCTGATGAAGTTATTGAGTATATTGATGAATTGTGTAGAAACTACAAAGAAGCTCTTGAAAAAGTTTCTAGTTTGAAAAAGGAAAATTAGTCCTTAAAATAGCAGAATTTATGTCAAAAAGAAAAAAATTGATTTTCTACAACAAGAGTTTAACCAATTGAAAGAAAATCATGATTTGATTTCAAAAGAAAATGCTTCTCTGAAAGAAAAGTTTTCCGATATCTCAAAAAGGTTTTCACAAAGCTCAGAAACTCTGAATAACATTATTTCAAAACAAATACCCTTCAATGACCGATCTGGGTTAGGTTTTAAAAAAAAGAGTAGTCTCAAAAATTCCTTTGAAATTGAAATTCTAAAACCTACATTTTCTGATTACAGGCATCATTTTCATAAGCATTTTACTAGATCTTATATTCGACAATCCTGTGTGAACTGTAGTGATCCTAGTCATACTAAGGATTATTGCAAGAAAATTTGGAGACTCGTTAAAAGGTCAAAACCTACTAACACAGAAGGACCAAGAAAGCCTGGGTACCAAAGAAACAATAAGTTGTTTAATTCTTGCAGGTACCAAAGAGAAGGAAGAACAAGTGGTTTCTGGATAGTGGCTATTCAAGTCACATGACTGGAAATCCAGATGTATTTATGTCATTCTCATATTGTAATGGAAGAAGCGTGTCCTTTGGAGGAAAGAACAAGGGAAAGGTCATTGGGAATGGAAATGTAAAGATTGGAAATCTGACGGTTAAAGATGTCTATCTAGTCAGAGGATTGAACTATAACTTAATTTCTGTAAGTCAACTCTGTGACTCTGGCTATGATATTTGCTTCCCTCCGGTCATAGAGGATATCATCCCAGGTTTGCTACCGACCCATGTTAATTTACTTTAATATGCAAGTGGAAACGTTTAACACTCCTAGACAGTAAAATAACATAGGGACAGAAAAGTAGGAAATATATTGAATTCAAGAACATCATTTCATTTACAGTCATGTCTCATTTCTTTACAGGTATTACACTATTCAGCCTCATACTTTGAGGCGGGGTAGGGTTATCATCACGTATACTCCAAACGTCCTCAACTTCAATTTTCATGAAATCACAACCTCTGAACCTAAAAAACGTTCCCACGAAAGGATGAGAAATAATCTCAGTGAGTCAACGCCTAAGCCTTAGCTGGGGCGTTGATTCGTCGAGAACATCCTAACGACCAATCACACGTCTCGAGATATATAGCGTAATCATAGGAAAGCTGTTGACACCTAACTTTGGATCAGCCCTTTTTTAGCCATTTCTTAGAAAATTCATAGAAAATTCATAAAAATTCAAACAATTGTAAAATCAACTTTGGTGGCCTTGGCCAAGCCTAAGGAACCATTTTTGACAAAAAAAATAATTTTTCATATTTTTCGCATTTTTTAGTATTTTTGGAAATTAGAAAAATACTAGAAAAATCAAGCAAAATAGCATTTGAGGTCGCAAAAATATAGGAAAATAGGCAATATTTTTATTTTAAATCCCTTGTATTTTTTACCTCACAAAAAATCCAAAATCAGATTTTAATTTTATGTGTTCCTTTGTTACACGTATGATTGAATTTGGAAAAAAAAATATTAATTGAGTCTTTTAATTTACAATTTTGGAATTTTTTAGGATCGTGACATTCAATCTAACTGTCCCATATTTCAATTTGGCCCAATTGTTTGCACAAATTGCTCAATTGCACGAATTTGACAAAATTACATACTTAATTGCATTTTAGTCCTTGAAATTGGGCATATTTGAAATTACTTTCAATTCAATGACTATCATTGCAAATTAAACATACTGCCCAATGGTTCTCATCATTTCGAATCGATTGGCATAGACAATTTGGTCCAATTTGATCATTTGAGCCTTCAATTGCACAATTCCCCGATTTGCAATTAAATGAAAATTTGGGGTTTTTACAGAAATTGATGTGAACTTTTGGGCAAAACCTCATTTTTAGATAAAATCCATACCCTAAATTCGATTATGAGGTCCAATTGCAAAAATTTCTCATTAATTTGGGCTTAATTAGGATAATTGTAGTTCAGAACCGGTTCAGACCGGTCTGACCGCCGGTCGGACCGGTCCGCTACAGTGTCATCGTCTTCCTCAGGCACCTGCGCGAATGAACAGTAAAAAGTCGAACTTTGATGGGGAAATTGATAGACCAATGACGTCAATTGAAGACGTAATGGTGGGCGTTTAGTTACTTAGGTCATCCCTCGTCGATTGGGACCGGAATGATGATCAATGGCCGCCGGCGAAGGGAGCAACCGGCCGGTCAAACTGCGGACCTGCAAAAGTCAACATTTACCAAACGCAGACCAAATTCGTTCTAAATTCACGCAGAATGAGACCCGCCGGAAGACCATACAGAATTGGATGAGATGCCCATCGTGCAATTGAGGCCGGTATGCACTCACCGGCTCGGCGCCAAAATTCCTAAAAGCTATATAAGCCAGCCGGCCTTCGCGAAGCAAGGGGGCGGTTGATTCAGTTGCAAGAAGAGAAACCGAATCGAGAGAGAGGGAGAAAGAGAGAGAGAGAGAGAGAGAGAGAGAGAGAACTCGTCCTCCAACCGCCATTGTCGAGGACAGAGCTCGAATCCACAGAGCATCGATCAGGCCTTTCCAAGCTAGACCAAAGCTCTAGGAGATCGTCAGGAGGTTGCCCAGACTGAGAGGAAGCTGTGGCCGTCGACCGCGCAGCCCGAAATCGCCGAAACAGGTGAGTCACAGCCTCAAGTTCTTTACTGCACTTCAATGGCGACTCATGCATTTCTTGTTCATTCTTGCGATTACTATGTGCATTTTTCTCCTTGAACATCACTGACCATTGTCGCACATCTATTTTGCATCGACTTCGCTTGCACACCTCGAATTGAGTCTCCCAATCTAACCTCAATTGCCAAACACTGTCCATTCTTGCCCAGCCAAATCTAGGCCGAGCGAGCTCAATCGGAGCTCAAGGCAAGTCTCCTGAACATCAACTGATGCTATCCTGTGATGGAATTGCAATGATTTTGTGTTAGTCGAGCGATCGAACTCCCATGGCCGTACTCGGCACTTTGCTTGATACTCGTGATTTTGCGAATGAGATGCTGCGATTCTTAGATATGTTAAACTAGAGACGATCGCGAGTCGATTGTCGTCGGTCTCACATGATTTCATCAAGGATCCACCGTCGGAGAAGCACAGCCGTTCGTCTAGTTGCAGGCGCGAGGTTGAAGACGATGCGTACGTGGCGAGGTCAACGAGTCAAAGGTCTAGGTGGCAACACGTGACTGGTCCACGTGGATGTCGAGTCAGCATAGCCGTTGAGTCTGTTATTCGAATAAAAAGAATCCAACGACTGAGAATAATCGAATCTAATAAATGGTGACCGTCCGATTAGAAATTAGGATTATTCGAAAATGTTGTAAAATCGGAAAATCAAAACCAGCTGAAACGGTGCCGTTTAGATAAAGGGTCAAGCGGTGTCGTTTAGGTTAATAGGATTGAACGGCTCAGATTAAGTCTTAGGTTCTAATCGTGGCCGTAGGTTTTAGTAAGTCAATGAAACGGCTCAGGTCGAGTCTTCGCTTAATCTAGACCGTAGGTTCTAGTAAACAGATCCTACAGGCACGGATTGGCCACGCGGTTCATTGTGAGCCGCCGGATTAATTCCGAATAATCTGAAAATCAAAAACGTAGAAACGGCGTCGTTTTAGTCCGTAGGTTTCTCAGGTCCGGGTCTAGGCCGGGTTCCGACCCGGTCCGAATAATATTTTAAATAAAAAAATCAGAAAATGATTTTAAAAAATAAAATAAAATCAGAAAAATCCTAGAAAATCCTAAAAAATTCTAGAAAATTCCAGAAAATCCAAAAACAAAATGTAGGAAAATTGTAGGGAATTCCTAGACACTCCAGAAATCCCCAAAATCGAGGATTGACCACAGACAACTGGTCAACCCTATTTTTGGGGTTTGTTATCCATTCTTTCGAGAATCGACGATATTACCATTTAGGGGTAAGTCGCCTCTGCTGTATATGCGAGATAAGTCGATAATGCCATGGAAAGAATTAGGGTCGGTCATGCGATCAATTCTTGGGCTTAGGTTTTCGAGGCTCGTCCCTTTTTCTCAAAATGACGATTTTGCCCCTCAATGGGAAAATCATCTTTCTTGTTCCAATCAAATCCTGAAAATTGCTCAAAGTTAAGGTTTGGGTCAGGTGGGTGACCAACTCTAATATTTGAGATCTTCGGTCCGCATCTTTGTAAAAAAATGACGACTTTACCCCTCCGAGGGTAAAATCACTTTTAAATTCCAGAAAAATTCTAGAAATTCCCAAAAAATAGGAAATGGATTGGATTGATGGCCAATCCTATTTCCCTCGTCTTTTGACTTCCCAATTCATCTAAAATGACAAATTTACCCTCCTGAGGCAAATTGTCCCCAAATTTCTCAAAATTACGAATCTGCCCCTCATGGGCGAATCATGTCAAATTACTCCTAAGCCTTGATTGATATTTCTCTAGGCTAATAGGGCCTCATTAGGGATACCATGTTGACTTCATGTGTTATATCCGTATGTACTGGATCCTTGATTTGTGCATTTACTTCTATTGATTGTGAGTGATAGGGTAGTCATTCCCATCTGCATGAATTCCTAGATTTAATATCCGTACCCCACTTCTCTGTATGAAACCCTAGAATTAGATAAACCATTCAACTTAGGTACTGAAAGGGCGTCAACTCTGATAGTTGGCGTAACTAAGTTCCAGATCTCATTTCTCTAGTTTCCGTAGAATCGAATAGACAACTCCCAACTATTCGATAGGGTTTCCAATCGTACCCTCCACGAAACGATTGGTGGCGACTCCTTGGCATGTACACATATCACATGTCACCAGACCACATTGAAGGTCGACTACGTATATCCAGCCGTTGCAATTTGGGTAATGGACCTTGGGAGAAGCCCACGTCCGATCAGGCTTAGATCGGGCGGCCCATTAGACCCCTCCGATAGGATGTCCTTGCTCCTCGAGGAGAGGGTCACGACAGACTAGCGACTCCGCTGGGGACAGATTCTAAACCAGAATCTCTAATTACGAATTCCAGAGGACTTGAGCCGATTAAAAAGTTGATTGGTTTATCTGACCTTGTTTTCTGCAGATGCTCTCGAAGGTAAGGTACGTACGCTAACCATTGTGTCAGATATTTTGGCAGATTGGAGAAATAAGGGGATGAGTGATTATTGACATTTTTCCTACAGGTTGGAGTCGGAAATGTATGTTTATCTTACGCACATACTGAAGCGGTATTTTGATACAAACTGCTGTACATGACCCTTGCATTGTGATGATTACGACACAACGCACACACTGGCGGTCAAACCCCGACTGCAACCACCCCTAGGTTACCTTAGATAGGGAAAGGATGCGAAAGGATCTCGTGTTTGATGGCACTTGAGACTTTCGTGTTCGTTCCCGCTCATAATCCAAATTGGCGATATCTAGCTCTCTTGGGTGGGTACCCTTGGGGAGGAATCTGCCTCATTTGGATCGTGGGAGCCTGAGCCATAGGTTCTTTACCCGATTTCTAATTTTTTAGAGTATACCTGTAACATTCTGAAATCCTACCCCTTTTCGAAGCGTGATTTCATGAGACTTCTCGTCAGTGCACTTCAGTTAAATCTTGCTCAGAGTTGGCCACTCTTGAGAAGACTAACCGATGGGGAAAGGCTAAGTAGGATTTAAGTACGTGGACCGAAGAACTCGACCATGGATTGGTACCTTGACCATAAGGATTGCTGAGGGGATATTTTGAACCATGATTGGCCGGTCTAAGATTGGCCTTGGAACGATTTGCTAGTGTTATACAATTGGATCGCGGGTGATTCCGTTTGACCATCGTATAATTCGCGAATCAACCTAAACAAATCCTGGACAATCGCGCCCTTTGGAACTAGCGATTGACCCCTGCAATTACATGACAACCAAGGTCGTCATGACTCGAATAACTCTTAAACGTGACATTAGTCACGGGTCGATAGGCGTAACTCCTAAGAGCCACCCGTTAGTTTGAGATACACTAGAGTAGCCATTAACGGATTTTAACCACGAATTGGACTTCGGAATTGGGCGCCGGGTATTCGAGAATTCCAACGGTAATAAATTGGACGTCGCCTCATCAAGGACCAATAAGATTAGAATTCGCTCGTTATTGATTAGAAAAGTGTAATTTCGGACCGACGGTGGGAAAATGCTCTTTTACCCCTAAGATAGTGCTTTCTTTTAGAAATGATTAGGGCAATATAGTCATTGATGTAGTCCCTCTCTTGACCGAAATTGTGGGGGCATTTTAGTCAAATGGCCTCTTGAATTATTGGAGACAAGGATGTGACTAGTTGACTCTTGGATTTTCCCCACCAACCACCCTACCAACTTGTCATTCAATGGAACTATTCATGACATAATTCAAACCAACTCCTACTCAATCTCCCCTTGCTCTTGCATTTGAATTCAATGGATCACTTTTCACCCTCACTCTCCCTCACATTTGGCCAAATGCTTTCTCCCCCTCCCACTCTTCATTTCACTTTCTCTCCTCTCTCAAGCTTTCTCTCCCTCTCTCGGTTTCACTCCAAGATCAACACCACCACACGCCTCACCACCCTTGAACACCTTCATCTGCCGTAGCTCCTCACCGCAGACCCTTCCTTACCGTTGGAGTTGCCAAGGGCCGTCGACCAGACTTGTTTGGAGAAATTCCCTAGCTCGTTCATGGTATGTTAGCTCCTTGAACTTAGTCTAAGGTTGCAAGAGGTTTAAGAGTGGTTTTAAGTGGGATTTTGTTGAGTTTCCATGGTTGACTTTGGTGTGTCCTTATTAGAACAGAATCTATTCTTCGCCGTCCACGGTTGAACCACAAACTCCGTCCCCTCTTCGATTGATTTTCCTCAACTCATCCACTTGGTAAGTTGCTCTTAAACTTAGCCTAGGACTCCAGTTACTAATGGATGGTTTAGAGTTGGATTTGGTAGTGTTTAAAGGCTGTTTTTTTGTGAAAAACATGCAAGACCCGAGAGCCTCTAAATCTCTTTTTTCAGCGCGGACTAAAAGTAAAATGGCTCATTCTAAGTCGTCCGGAGTCCAAATTGAGCTCAGTTTTCGACCACGCGACCGTAAGATCATGAAGAATATGATTCTAAGCTTGGATTGCTCAAAAAGTAAATAGGATGCTGTCAGTTTTACTAGGAATGGTTCTGATCACGGAACCGAATCCGCCATTTTTGAGGACCGGTTGTGCTTGAGGTGTTCTTGGATAAAAATTGTGTTACCTTGGTCAACCTCATGAGCCTAATGCTGGTCATGAGGAATTAGAGGATATTGAGCATAAATTTATGGTTATTTTGTGGACTTAATGGTCGAAATTGTCGTGAGTGATCTTGGGGACCGATTGGTGCAAGCTTGGGTCATGATTGGAATGAATGATTAAATTGGCTAATCATGTTTCTTATGTTCGGGCATAATGAGTTGTTGTAAATTGAGTTGTTAAGTCGAGTGAAATGACTATACCGTTAATTAAGTGGCTAGCCGAGATGAAGACTTACCAATTATGCCTTTATCTGTTCAGCCTTGGGTAGCCATTGTGAGATAAATGGCTAGATTGATTGCTTACCTTTTTTATGTTTGGCCGTGTGAAATATGGAAGGTTCGATTGGTTGAATTGTAAAGTAGAGGCCAAACCATGATTGCCCCTTAATGATTGTGCACCTTAATTTCTACTTGGCCACTCGATGATAAGCATAATTATACGAGATCACACATTAACCAACGAGGGTTAAAGCATGACCTGGGAGCCGTGAGAGCGGGAGGTCGACCTGGGAGCCGTGAGAGCGGGAGGTCAATGTGATAGCCCAATGCGTATGCCGTGGGCCTTGATATATTGAGTTGAGATTTACCATATGATATGCTCTATACGAGTATGACATTTGTGAAGTGCCTAGAGTACGAAGCTTGACCCTACCTTATTGAATCATGACTTGAATTGCGAACGTCTGAAGTGTAATTGCAATGAGTTGTTGTCTTCTTCTTGTTTAGCTTATTGTCCCATTTGATGGATAGAAATGTATGGTAGGACTCGACCTGAAAGATGGCCTCGATGGATAATTTAGCTTGATTGGAATGGATCTGAAGGATGGCCTTGATGATTAGAATTACGAGATAAGAGATGATATGACAACAGATCTAGAATGTGGAAACTACATGGTTAGGATTCGTCCGGAGGTACTATTGGCCTAGTCTAGGTTTAGGAGTTTACTTGCTGAGATTTATTCTCACCCCGTCGTGGGATAACATTTTCAGGTCCGAACTGGTGAAGCTCTATGGATGCCATCAAAGAAGTCTTTTGAAGCAGTTGAACTTGTAACCTTGTACTCCCATATGTAGTTATTGATGTTAAAACAAGTCTGCCTTCGGTTTATGGATGACTATTGTAACTTTTGGAATCTATATGATGTTTTACAAAGATGTTGATTGTATAAAGGAAATCTCTTTTGTTCATCCTGAGTCATCGTGGTGTTCTAGAGGTTGGAGATTGGTTCTCGCTTTCATATGTGCATTACATTTATAGAGATTACGCTCAACGAAATAAGGATCCTGGGAGTACAATGAAGTTATCGGCCTTGGAGGGATGTTCGTGCGCTCGCAAGGACACAGGACGTGACATCCCCATTTAAGTGGTATCAGAGCAAGGTCAGCTCGATCTAGTATGATTGAGGTTGGAGTGATAAGGAGTGATGACTTGAGGACAATTAGATAGTGAGACCTATAAGATTAGGCTTTGATTGTTGAACCTCGAGGATTATAGGCTTGAACTTGTGTCGTGTCCTGATGGTTATAGTACCGATTTTGATTGATGATCTTAGGTGAAGATATGAATGAGGATTAGATATGATTGAGGTTAATAGGGGATTGCTTATGAGCAAAGGGTCATTGGATTTTATGATCGTCATTGTGAAACCTAGGCAATTGATTCGTAAGATGGATGGTCATTTGTGGAATTAGAAGTCTTATATGGATAAGAATTGTTTTGGAGAAAACTGCGATGTAACGGGCAATAAGGACGAGCATGCACTGCATGTGTTTATGACATCAAAATAGAAGTTGAGGAATGTGCATGCATGAGCATATCATTATCGGACATGATAAACCATCGCTTAGTATGGGACAAGCTGATGGGATACCTATAAACCGTAATGAAGTATGTTGTGGGACATGTGGAACGGGACTCTCCTCGTAGGTGTATGACTTGGGACAACCTACAAGGACCAGGTCTGATGAGGGCGGGGAGTGTACGCCGGGACATAGAAGTTTGGACAAGGAGCGACTCCTGGCAGGCTTCTAAGACAGAAAAGGAGGTAGGAATGACCTAAGCCATACATTGAAAGGGATGGGTTTAGGTATCGGGCTAAGTCTGATTCTTTTATCAAAAGATTAATTACATTAAAGCTGATCCTCAAGATAAAATTTCATACATTGCATGGCATTTGATATGGCGCATGTGAATGGCACTATTGGTTTGCATCGCCGTTGTCGCGACCCGTCCGGAAGCGGACGCGGCTAATGGATTACCGATCGCGGGTCTTGGATCGGCGCGGGCCCTCCCAGGCCCATACCAAATCGCGGTGGGAGTATTTTTTTAAGGATTCAACGTTAAGAGTCGATCGCTTTCGACCTTCAGTGTGGTCGTGGTGGCACGTACAAATTGTGCATGCATTTGGAGTCGCCACCGGTCTTTCTTGGAGGGTAGACCGGAAACCTTACTGATCGATTGGGAGAGATCGATCATTTCTGCAGAACCAGAGATTTTGGGTTCGGGGACTTGGTTACGCTGGTGTCATTACCAACGCCCTTTCGGTACCTAACGCGAGTGATTTTCCTGGATTTTTTTGGGATTTGTTTTTGGAAGACGGTTTGCCGGAAGGACAAAACCATCATTTCTGGAAAGACTGGGGGTCGAAAGGCCCGAAATAGGTCATGGCCAGTTGAATGTGGCCATTTCCTATTTTTGGGGATTTTCTTGGATTTTTTTTTTAGAATGTTTTTGGAAGACGGTTTGCCGGAAGGGCAAAACCATCATTTCTGGAAAGACCAGGGGTCAAATGACCCGAAACAGGTCGTGACCAGTTGAATGTGGCAATTTTCTATTTTCTGGAATTTTTTAGAATTTTTCTGAATTTTCTGAATTTTTTTGAATTTTTTTTATGATTTTCCATTTTTTTTATTGATTTTTCAAATTTTTATTATTTCTTTTATTATTTTCAGAATTTTTTTTAATATTAAAAATATTTTTCGGGCTGGGTCAGACCCGGCCCGCGCCTCGCGGAAGCCCGACCCGACCATACGGGTCAGAACCGGCCTAAAACGACACCGTTTTGCATTTTTAAGGATTTTTCTATTTTTTTAACAATTTTTTTATCTTTTTATCCATTTTCTTTAATTATTTCCGAAAATCCTTCTGGATCGTCCGATCCTTAGCAGGATCGGACGAGCCACAGAGCGCCACTTGGCGCACTCTTGACCATCAGATCTGATAATTTTTATTTATCCGAAAATCAATTATAAATACCGAAAATCATTTTTTTAATTTTCCAAAAATCCCAGATCGCGACACGTGGCGAAGCCACGACCGTCCGATCTGGGTTTTATTTTTAATGACCCGGCCCCACCCGGCTGACGTGGCTGCTGACGTGGCAAGCCACGTCAGCCGCTGACCTTTGACTGCCGGCGACCTCGCCGGAGAAGACGATGAACAGTGTCATTTACGGCGAGGTCGCCGGAAATCTCACCGGAGGGCCCCGAAACCGAGGCGAAACTCGACGTTTTTCACTCCTTTCTTCGGCGTTCGACTCCACACTGGCCCAGCATCAATAAACAACCAAAACATGGCAAGCTCCACGTCCGAAAACCGGCGAACCGAACCTCCCCGAACCGGCGCCGGCGAGCAAATTTTCAGAAATTTTTTTATCGTTGAAAGCTTGTTCTATCCATTCAAGAAGCATCTAAATAAGGTTTAGGGACTTACCTTAGGTCGCATAGGACTCGGCGACCGCTGGTTTCGCCGGTGCGAGCTCTCGGCTCGGTCCGAGTATGTGGAGCTCCGGCCACCACTTCCGGCGCCGTTTCAATGCAAAAGAACAGGTGAGTCGAGCTCAGCAACATGTATAATGAAGTTTTAGAGCAAGATTCGTAGCGAAGAAGGCTTGGTACGGCTCGGCCGAGACCCCAAAAACATAATATTCATTTGGGCATTTCGTCGAACATATGGCGTGCGTGTGTGAAGTGATGGTCGGAGGGGAGAACCGACCTGTTTGGAGCTTGTCGACGACGCCTAAGGCTCCGGTGGTGGTTGGTCTGAGCTACTGAACCTTCGGGGATGCTCCCTTTTCGCTCGAACTCTCTCCCTCTCCCCCTCGGCCGAGCTCCCTCTACCACCGAGATTCCTTATTTCCTCATGGCCGACCGGCCCTTTTTTAGTGGCGCCGACTCCGTCCACTCAGTCGCCCACTCACCCTTGTCGTCCACCTTCTTCAACTTCTTTTCCTTAAACAAAAATCGACGTCCCCACCTTCCCCCTTGCTTTTCTTGGTTCGGCCGCGGTGGGTCTGCAACTAAGTTGCAGACCCGGTCGGACCGGGTCGGGTCGGGTCTGACCCGACCGGCCCGGTTCGACCAATTCGCCCAAATTGCCCAAATTTGACATATTTTCTATCAAATATGGGTGTTTTCGCGAATCAATTAATTGAAATTTAGTGAAAACCCCAAATTGCCATTAGGATCCGAAATTGATTGTTGCTTAATCGATAACCTAAATGACCAAATTAGTCAAAATTGAGGCCACCAATCGATTCATCACGATGAAAACTATCGGGTAGAGGTGTTTAATTTTAATGGGTATGCCCGTGTGAAGTTTAATTTTGAAAATTGTGAAACCAGGGACTAAATTGAAAGAAAATTATGCAATTAAGCCCTTTTATTTAAAATTGATCAAATTGGAGGGCAAATTGACCTAATTGCACTTCAAGACTTTAGAATACAATGCCATAGCTTATAAAAACCAAGAATTGAAAATTAAAAGACTCGAAAGGGATTTTTTAGGCTCGGTTCGGGATTATGTTTGTGAAGGGACCCCATGAATCGAGGGAATTAAAATAAAATTTTTGAATATTTTTGTGTAATTTTCTGACCACGGATGGTATTTTTTCTGATTTTTTTGGGTATTTTAATAATTAAATAAATTCCAAAAATATTAAAAAAATCAAAAAATATTTTTTGTTCAAAATTGGTTCCTAAGTCTAGGCTAAGGCTTCCAAAGTTGATTTTGTGATTTTATGACCTTTTTTGATATTTTTAATTAATTTTAGAAATAAAAACTAAAATAAAAGATGGTCAAAAATCATGTGTCAACAGCTGCCCCTCTTTGAGAGTGAGCTCGTCAGAGGTTGCTTTCAAAGATAAAATGACACCTGAATATTAACCGACTCAACTGGGGAAAGGAAATGCTATGACATCGGATCCTTAAGTCTTTTTTATGAATGCTCAAATTAATCACCAGTTTACTCTTGCAATTCGAACATGGGCCGGAGTGAGAGAGGCTTACCTGAAGCTCACCTGTCAAATGCTGCCGGTTACGACGACTTTCAAGAAGATACCTAGGACTCGTTCAGAATATTCTAGGGAGATAAAGCTCTGACCTGTATGGTAGGTCATACCATCATGAGATTCCTAACTGGTAGGAACCTAAGAAGGGCGCATTCCATGCTGGGGGATTTGCCAAGGATTTTGATCCGTATGGTGGATCGGACATTTGCATTGATCCTTACGGCGGTATTTACCAATGAGTTGACCCTTGTGGCGGTTTCTACCATATTTGACCCTTTAGGCGGTATCTACCTTCAAGTTTAGTTTGACCCTTATGGCGGTCTCTTGACGAGGGTTCTCCAAGTCCGATGAGACTGTTTGATATTTTTGAAAAGGGTGTCCTAGGACGAGGGTTCTCCACGTCTGCTGGGACAGTTTGCTGACTTCTTTTGAAAAAGGGTTCTATCCTCACCCCTTCTTTTGAAGGATCCCGAAATTTGCCGGGAATTCAATTTTGAAGCATTGAAAGATTTTATCTTGACAAAGCTTCACTTGGGTCTGTTGAGGCGACATTTTGGGAGCTGGGTTCTCCAGGTATCCTGCAGAAGTTTGAGCCTGAAAGATTTTTCTTCACCAAGAAAACGTTAGTAATCCTTGGGAAGGCCACGACTGTCCATTTGACAAAAATCGTATGACTTAAGTTTTAATCATGAAATGTGCATTTTGATGCTGGAGGTTATTCAAAGCATTCTTGCAACATGCAAATGTGATCACAAATCCCTTGCACGGAAAATCTGGATCCAACAGTTTGAAAATTCCAAAAAGAGTTTGTTCAAAACATCAATTGAAATATTTCTCGACAAGGAGGTCTTCTCACCTGTTTTGAGATAGTGGTTTTTGTAGGGGATGCACTCAATTCCCTACTAACCTGTGCCTAGGTTTTAGGCTCATTCGCAGCGCATACATTTTGATCGGTCGGGAGGTCTTCCACAGGACCGTAATGTTGGGCTTGGTTATTGATCTTCAAGGGGGACTCACTTTTGAGTCAAGTCCATTGTATGAAAGTTTTCACCATCTGCTTCGGGTTTACAAGTCAAGAACCCTGCCAAATGAGAAAGAAATAGTCTTGCTCGTACTTCTTCGAGCTAAGCTATATGTTAACCCAAGTGTCTTAGTCAGAGAAGACTATTTCAGGGTTGTAACATTGGTAGGATTGGGGACCGAAAAAGGGCTTGTTTTTTTGGCCTAGAATTCATGGCGGGTTTGACATGGGTGATCATTGCTGATTTGTCACATGTCCTTTCCTTTCTGCACCTTCAGTTTTTGAGGTGTGCAACCGCTCTTGAGGTGTGCACAAATTCTTTAGGGAAAACCTCCGGCTGCATTAAGAGATTGACAATTCTGTCCGCGTCTTTCCTCCACGCTTGACATCATTTGGAGGAGTGACCTTTTGATCTGACTCCTTTATGGGTTTTTCTCTCTTCCCAACTAGGCTTCATTGGGGATCAAGCAAACAGCTTGCATGAGCATCGGCCTTGCTTTTACTAGGCACTTTGCTTTTTCTTGATGCTGGGGATTTTCTAATCATCATTTTTTTGAAATCCCTTTTTTCTCATATTCGATGGGATCATGTTAGACATATGTCTGAAAGTCTAAACATGCTTTAAATATCAGCCCGGGAATCCTCTTCGTAATCCCTGATGCCTTCATCTTGGAACGTGCAATGATCATCAATGGGCTCATGAAATGAATTTATGGGCTCAACTTGGCTATGCAAAGGATGTGGTGTGTGGGATAGAGAAATGAATGCTTCTCATCATCCTATGGCACTTGGATTACCATATAAACAACACACAAAGATTAATGTTAGTCCGAGCAAGAAAATTTCTAACCATTTTCTCATGATGCTGCTGGACTCACCTCCATTTTGCCCCAATGTGGGGTGGTTCTCGACAGGGCTGATAATGAGAACCTCCGTTCAAAGGGGTTATCAATGGTCACCTGTAGTATTTGGGAATATGAAACGAACGCCTCCATCGTCCCAATCCATGTAATTGCTGCGAATGGTCCCTACCTCCGTAGGTACAGATTTTGCTGTCTGATTCGCTCCACTTCTCTCTTAAGTGTGTATAGGACGTGTTTTGACTAGGCTTGCCTCTCTTTTGAGTAAACTTCCTTTTGAATGATTTGACAAATAATCATATTTGGAAAAATTCATTTCTTTCTTTCCCAAAATTTATCCATCGAGGGGATTTTGTGATGTATCGTGCATGTCTTATTCACGCTTTGGGCAACCTCCCGATTTAAATCATGAACATCGATGCATTGGATAATTTTCATGACGGCTGAAAGTATTTTAACATTTTTTTTATCTCCAGCTAACTGGGAAAGGGATACTTACCTACCTGTCGTGGCTGCAGACCCCTGAAAATGTAAAAGAAGCATATCATTGCATGTTCACGAATTTTTCAAAAATCGAAACGATACATCCTACCCTTGGTCATGTACTCTAACGAGTAGTACATGTGTTGTAAAAACCTGTTCGTCTGTAAGGCGATTCCCCTGTCAAGGATAAATAACGAGTATCAATTCATATTCTTAAATTCAAGACAAATTGGAACGATACAACTTTACTCTTGGTTCTCATCCCGTTCTGATGTTGCGTATTGATATGAACTACATCTATCAAATCCGCCTATCCATTCTTGGAGTGTTTGCAACATCAATGGTTCATCTGCCCCCAGTTGGGCAACGTCTGTTCTGTTATTCGAACAAATGGCTCCTTGAGTGATTTATCCACGTTTATCACCTGAGAAGGGAAAGAAAGGAGACATTACTTCGGTATTCGATTGAAGATCGTTTAGGAACGATACATCGTTTTACCAAATAGGTGGCTTCGCGGCCAAACGTATTTCGTATTGAAGGGGTAGATCCCATTATGCTCCGCGGGTGATAGTCATTGTTTATGGAACTTGCTCCACGGATTAAGTGATTAATCCACGGCCCTCGGCTTGAAGATGCTCAAAGGGTGACGTTGACACTCACGCGCAATTAGTTCTAGATATTAATGAAAGATGTTCCCGTGGGAACCTTACAGTGCGATCAACAACATATTCAATAGGAGTATTCAACCCCTTTCCTCTAAGCATTTTTCATCGAGTAACCATGCTTTGCATCGGACGCTTGATCACCGGCCTTGCGTCACCACTGCGATGGTCCTCCGGCTCCAAATTGATCGAGCCAAAGATTGAACTCATCGCCAAGGAAATTGATCGAGTCTTCGAGCCATTGATGTTCAAGTTGGGTATCAATGATTGCTGGGGGTAGATTTCTTTCATTGACTTCGTTGTGAGGGACTGGAGTCTTTGAGCTGGAACCTTCATCATTGCCCTGTTGGGGTTGAGACATACATTCCTGAAGAGTATTGATCCAAGTGTCTAGCTCCTCGTCAAGGAAATCGCCTGCTCTTTCTAGCCCTTGGTGCCCAGATTGGGTGTCGTCGACTGCAGGTGAGGGATTCCTCTCTTTGCTCTCGCCGTGAGCAATTTGACCCCTCGAATTGGAACTTCCTCCAATGACCGGCAGGTTTATATGTGCACTCTCTACCAATGCCAGATCCACTTCAGGGACAGCATTAATGACCGATTCGCGTTCAAACTGAGGAATCCCTATGTGCTGGAACTGTGGTATATACTCTTGAGGAGTATTGAGATAGTTCGGCGGAGCACTCTGATTTGGGTTAGAGGAGTCGCTGACACGACTGCTGGTCCCGTCATTGCTGAAACATGGTTGGGTGCTCTTGGCTCTCCAATCATCGTGGTTGTGACTCTACCCAGCACTTGAGCTCCAACCGGCTTTATGATGGTTTAACGCTATCCTTCCATCCTTTAGCAATCTCCTATAGTACTTAAGGTGAGACTCAACGTTAATTCTAGAGAGCCCCGGCACGTTCATAATCTCAAGTACACGTAGTGGGCTAGCCGAATCAACTCCCAGCTCTCGAATTGCATCAACAAATTTGGTGTGAAGTTCATAGGTCCAGTAAAACCTTGTTCTCTTATCACCCAAAATATCGTCAATACTTCGGTAGCTGTTCTCTACGGGATTTAGTCGTTTCAAAAGTTGTCCAGGGAGGGACTCACCGACTTTGGATTGGCTGGCTGCGACAGCGGGTTCGTCATTGAGAGAACTCCACCTGTGATGATTCATGTCCCATTTCTCAGAGGATGTTGGTGTTGACTCTATGGTGGTGACTTGCTCATGCAGATCTCCGACGGTATCTGGCTGTGTCGAAAAATGCTGTGGAGAATACGGTAACAGCTGAGCATTATTCGTTGTCGCGACCCTCTTGAGGTTGTCGGGCTCTCGAGGGCTAATGGGCCGTCCTGTCTGGTCGGACGCGGGCCTCTCCCAAGGCCCATTACCCAAATCGCAACGGAGGTATGCGTGATCGACTTTCAGTGTGGTCTAGTGACATGTGCTAAGTGTGCATGCCATGGAGTCGCCACCAATCATTTTTTTTAGAGTGTGATTGGACCACCCAATCGAATAGTTGGGAGTTTCTATTCAATTCTGCGAGAACCAGAGAAATGGTTTCGGGGACTTAGTTACACCAACTGTCAGAGTTGACGCCCTTTCGGTACCTAAGTTGACTGAATTTTCTAGCCTGAGATTCATGCGGATGAGTAAGGTATGAACCCTAAATCTAGAAATTCATGCAGATAGGAGTGATTATCCTAGCAATCACAATCAGTAATAAAATGCGCAACTCAAGGAATCTAGATATGCAAATAAATCACATGGCATTCCTAGTAAGGCCCTATTTATCAATCACAGCTCAAGAATGATTTAGCTGTCCTAGCCATTCTACACACGATCTAACCTAAGAAAAGCATTAGGAAGCATCGAAGGAGTTCGACAGTACTCACATGGGGTTCGCCGTGCCCTGGTTTGGTCTTGGACGAGCTATCGAGCTCATGCCGACCCGATTATATTTGGGGATCCACTCGGCGTTTTACATCATGAAATCATGTGAAACAAAAACGAAAATATTCAGCAAGGGGCATTTATTGTAGATGGTGGTCGATCTAATTGGACGTCAAGACTAAAAAAGATGTAGAAATTTACAAATTAAAATACTCGAATGACATTTTTTTGCTAAATTCAACTCTATGCGTCGTGAAGAAACACATGCAATTGAACTTGAATTTTGACTATTTATGAATTCAAAATGTAAAAGAAATTAAAATAAAAATATTGACTATTTTTCTATATTTTTACGACAGCGAACGCTATTTTTCTTCATTTTTCATGTATTTTTCTATTTTTGGAAAATATTAAAAAATATTAAAAAATATGAAAAATTATTTTTTATCAAAAATGGTTCCTTTAGCTTGGTCAAGGCTACCAAAGATGATTTTTTAATTTTTTAACTTTTTATAGATTTTTTATGAATTTTTTAAAAATAAACTATGAAAGACTAATCAAAAATCAGGTGTCAACATTCGTCAACAGGGATGGTTCATCGAGGAACACCTCGCCGAGGATAACAGGATTACCACAATTAAGGCAGGCGGCCTTGGTCAAAGCTTCCTTATATCTCGCGCTTTCAGCTCGAAGCTTCTCATTCTCCTCCTTCAGGACCAGTAACTCATGGTCTGCGTGTTGCTGTTTCACCCGGGTTCGCTTGTTGGCGAACCAAAACTTGACCTTCGAAAGCTCCAATCCTAACTTTCGGCTCAACTCAATTTTCTGTTGTGTGCTTGGGGTGGAGCATTCATTGAAGAAAGCTTCGAGTTCTCGGATTTGGCCTGGAGTGTGGCGTTGCAGTTGCTTCCTTTTCCGACTCCGGTCATCATTGTATACTCCTTCTTCGTAGCTGAAGCCTAGAATTTCATCACTGGAGGAGTCAGTCTCCATGGCCTTCGGGCAGGATTCAGCTCCAAGATCTCCAAAGTCTTCCAGCAGTTCGTGTTCAGAGATGTCCAGGTCGGGCGTTTCTAGCAGATGGGAATAGCTCTTAAACATGATGGATCAGAGTATCTCGGGCTGATCTAGTTCACTCAGCTTTCTCTATTCGCTCTTATGTGTTTGCTCACTCTAGAAATTTTCTCGAGTGATTGTGCGTGTCCTAGAACCATCCTTCAGGCTGCATATGAAGACCAGCAAGCAAGCGCTCCTCCCGAGACCCTGCAATTACTCCTCGTCTGTCTTCCCCTTTCTTTTTCCTCGTGACAGGATCACAAACTCTCTTGCATTGATTCGGTTTCATTGAGTATTGCGCTCGTCCCCTAGTTCAGTCTTCAAAGTGGTGGGTCTACAATCTTTCGGTGCCTTTTATGATTTGCTAGGCCCGAGAACGTGGGGAGCAGCGGCGGATCCGCGATTAATGACTCTGTTTAATTCATTTAGCTCCATGGGAATTAACGCTATGACCTTCTCTCAACCCCTTTTCATCGTTCAAACGAAAGTGGCATTTTCCCAATGCACGCTGTTACTCTTCATTTCAACATCCTGGGTGTTCGGTGAGGAATGAGTTCGTGGCCACTCAAAATTTAAAGACCGCCTCTGGTTTCGGATTTAATCTAACAAGGGATCATCGCAACTGAGCATGACGATTTTCGTCGATAGCGTTGGCTTTCATACAGAATTAACTATAGTCATTAAAGAAAAATGTTCCCATAGGAACTTTACAATGGATAAGATGAGTGATCTACTCGTGAACACGTTCTTCTTTCTCTGGGTGTTCGTAGTGACCGACCCATCGTGCCCCGAGTCAGGTGTTAGATCATGGCTGTCCCAGCATGCCAGCTTCCCACTGATTGAACAAGGCATCGAGCCCCTCATCGAAGAAATCATCTGTTGTGGGTTGACCAGCGGCAGGTAGAGTATCAGCCGACTGCTGCTCGAATGGAGGAGTGCATACTTGCTGTACTTGTGACACGTGCTCTTGAAAAGTGTTGAAATGGCCCAGAGGGACATTCTGATCAGCTTTCAGTTTGCCGGTGGTCGGGTTTCTAGCTTGATTGATGCTTAGATTTGGCCGGGTATCTCTTGATACATGAGCATTACAATGGCGGTCGCCCCTAGTTTTTGAGCTCGAGACGGATTCCTCTCGGTTTAGCTCCTCTCGACGCTGTTTTAATAGCCTTATGTAGGCACCAAGGTGATTCCTGACCAGTTCCTTTCTAAGCCCCGGTACATTCATGGCTTTAAATATGTGCGTCGGATTTGCTGAGTCGATCCCCATTTAGTGAACCACGTCTAGGAATCTGAAATGCAGTTCAGGGGGCCAAGCGAACCTCCTCTTATCGTGGCCCAAAATTACATTGATGGCTTGACGACTGATTAACTCATCTCCAGCAGGATCCGACCCCATCGAAAATTGTTGTGCAGAAGGCTGATGTGCTTTGAGCTGGTCGGCGGTAACATCCAGCTCCTTGAAACTGTAACTCTAATCAAAGTGATGCATATCCCATCCTCCAAGAGGCATTTGTATCGTCTTCGTAGGATCATCCTGCTCATGCGTGACTCCAGCAAAATCTGGTTGAGCAGGAGATGCCCCGAGGGAGTATGGTGGTAAATGAACGTCTTCAATCATTGCGTGAGGCTTATCGGGGAATATCTTACCGAGGGCGATGGGGTTATCGCAATGAGGGCTGTTGACACCTAAATTTTGATCAACTTTTTTATTTTTATTTTTATTTTTATTTTTATTTTTATTTTTATTTTTTATTTTGAAAATTCATAGAAAATCCATAAAAAGTTGAAAAATTGAAAAATCAATTTTGGTAACCTTAGCCAAGCTAAATGAACCATTTTGACCAAAAAAATAATTTTCATAATTTTCATTTTTTTAATATATTTTCGAAAAATACAAAAAAAAAGAAAAAAAGAAAAAGAAAATCAAGAAAAATAATATTTGAGGTCACAAAAATATATCAGAATATTAGGTATTTTTATTTTTATTTTATCCATTTTCTGACCTCATAAATAGTAAAATTCAGGTTTGATTTTAGGTGTTCTTTGATCATCATAAAATTGAATTTGGCAAAAATATTAGTAATGATTAAAAGGAAAAGGAGTGAAAACATCATCATTTAAAAGGAAAAGGGAACTAATCATTTTGTCTTCGCTTTTGATTATTTTTTTATTATTTTTACTTTTTAGTATTTTATTATATTATTATAATATTATTATAATATTATTTTATTTTTATTATTATTTTACTCTTCCCCCCTCCCCCCTCATCATCCGTCGCCTGCTCTTCTTCCTTCTTCCTTCTTCCTTCTTCCTTCTTCTTCTTCCCCTTGCTCCTTCTTCTTCTTCGGCAACTTCTTCTTCTTCTTTTTCGTGGAGGCCCAAGCCGAACGACCACCTCCAACCACCACACGTCCGGTCGCCCTTGTTGAACCAGCCACCACCTCACCACCATCCCATCGTACCGCCGCTATCGCCTCGAGTCGCTAGATCCGAGAACCCGAGCCGCCGTGAAGTTAGAACTTGCGAGCCAACGCGGCTTGTCGCCGCCGTGCTCTGTTTTACTCCGCCCCGACGTTCCCTCAATCTTTGCCATCGATCCCGGAGTCGGCCGTCACCCGACGGCCGTTGTCCAACTGTCCCGGCCGTTCCCCGCTCGGTTCCCGTGTCAAGGCGTGTCCGAACGTGTCGGGACGTGTCGGAGCGTGTCGGAGCCGTGTCGGAGCCGTGTCCGAGCCGTGTCGGAGCCGTGTCGAAGCCGTGTCGGAGCGTGTCGGAGCCGTGTCCGAGCCGTGTCGGGACGTGTCGGAGCCGTGTCGGAGCCGTGTCCGAGCCGTGTCCGAGCGTGTCCGAGCCGTGTCGGAGCCGTGTCGGAGCCGTGTCGAAGCCGTGTCGGAGCCGTGTCCGAGCCGTGTCCGAGCCGTGTCGGAGCGTGTCGGAATAGTGTCGGAACAGTGTCGGAACAGTGCCTGAACAGTGTAACGGGCATGGAGATGGTCGCAGGCTGGGGCTGGGCGATTGAAGGCCGGTGTCCAATCCGGTATGTTTTACGTACCCGATCCGTATATCAGAATTATTTTTCTAAAATATTACCTTTATAGACTTGATTCACATGTATTTGTTTCAGTCTAGTGGTTAGCTTATTTATCTGGTTGAGTGTTATCTATTGTCAAAGACATGCTTTTTATTAAAATATTTTTCGAAAATATTAAAAATAAATAATAAAAATACGGAAAATCAATAAAAATGGAAAATCATTAAAATATTCAAAAAAAAGGAAAAATTCAGAAAAATTCTAAAAAATTCCAGAAAATAGGAAATGGCCACATTTAACTGGCCATGACCTGTTCCGGGTCTTTTGACCCTCGGTCTTTCCAAAAATGATGGTTTTGCCCTTCCGGCAAACCGTCTTCCAAAAAAAAAATTCTAAAAATTCTAGAAAAATCCCAAAAAATAGGAAATGGCCACAATCAATTGGCCAAGGCTCATCCCGGGTGTTTTGAACCCGATCATTCTTAAAAATGACGATTTCTCCCACTGGGCGAATCGTCTTCCAAAAATTGACGATTTTGCCCTTCGGGCTAAATCGCCTCCAAATCTTCCCATTTTACCTCGGTCCTAAATCACGCCTTCCCTAAGGCCTTATGGCTATACTAGGAGGCCATGTGATGTGAATTGACGTGCATTGATGTGATTTATTTATGCACTTGATTGCGCTTTCATTGATTGTGATTGATAGGAATAGTCTTCCAATCTGCATGAAACCCTGAATCAAACCTACCCCACCCAAAATTGCGCCTGCATGAACTCTTAGTCAGGAAAATCACTCGCGTTAGGTACCAAAAGGGCGTTGGTAATGACATCAACGTAACCAAGTCCCCGAACTCAAAATCTCTGGTTCCGTAGAATTGATCGATCTCTCCCAATCGGTCAATAAGGTTTCCGGTCTACCCTCCGAGAAAGACCGGTGGCGACTCCAAATGCATGCACAAGTTGCACATGCCACCACGACCACACTAAGGTCGAAATCGATCGGCTCTTATCGCCGAATCCCTTTGAAAAATACTCCCGCCGCGATTTGGTATGGGCTTGGGAGGGCCCGCGCCGATCCAAAGCCCGCGATCCGCACCCTTGTGCGGGGGGAGGCCCGCGATCGGTAATCCATTAGCCGCGTCCGCTTTCGGACGGGTCGCGACAAGGGCAAACGGTAATATTGAGAGCTTCTTCATACCTCATATTTTTTGTTCGCAGCTTTTGGTTTTCTTCCTTTAAAATCTCGACCACCTGACGTTTGCGTTGAGCCTTCGATTTGGATCTCCTATTTTGAAACCAAAACTGGATCCTCGACTGATTAATCCCCAACTCCCGGCTCAATTCAATTCTCCACTTCTTTTTCATGTAAGGGCTTTTACTGAAGTGGGTTTCCAGCATTTGGGTTTCCTCCTGAGAGTATTAGTGAGGACGTCTTCTTTTCCCGAGTTGAGCATCGTGGATGTCGTTGTCGTCGTCGCCGTGATTTTGATTCCTCTTGCCAGAAGTGTTGGGCTCCATGGTTTTGGTGTTAGACTTGATCTTGGAATCTTCGAGATCCCTCAGTAGTTCAATTTCTAAGATTTTTGAGTCAGTCGCCTCTAGTAGCTGACAGTAACCTCTTAAATATGTTGGATTGAGAAATGTTTGATTGGTTCTGGCCCACTCAGAGTTCTCTACTCTCTCCTGTATACTCACTCCCTATAAATTTTTCTTCGAGTGACTTTGTATGTTCAGGAGACGCTCTTCAAGCATCATTAGGCAAACGTTCCCCCTCAAGACCTTGAATTTCTCGCTTAGCTTTTCAACGTGATGGGACTGCCAAATCCTGTTAGGGCTCTCTTCGATAGTTGCGCTTACCTCCCACCTAACTCTAATAATGGTGATCCCGACAAATCTTTTACATCTTTTAATTGATAAGCCGGAAATCGCGGACCGAAACGAATCCAATGGTTTTCGTGAGGGGACCTCCTGCTTTACCCCCTAACTGGGCTCCACTAGCATTATTACTGAGACCCTTCATCATCCTCGAGTTGCTATAAAATGAGGAATTAACGTATGGCAGGTTAACGTTCTCGCATAATCAGCTTCTTCCTTCTAATCTCTCTATTAGACTCGTCTTATTCTCAAGCCAACCCAACGCAAATGGCCTCCTCTCCCGTACGCACTTTTTCAACTGATGTCTTGGCCCAGTGGAAAAAGCTTTATAACCTACTGGGTCGCGGTTACGCGCACATAACCGATCATTCTGCAACCGAGGATGAAATCTGCGTCCTGCTCGAGGATCTAGATACCACTTCTCTCAAAGGTACTACATTGGGGAGGGAATATAGAATTTTCCCGACTCTCTTTGCACACTCCTTAGAGGCCTATCGTGTTGCTAATCGGGAGGTTCTCGTGGCTCGCGTCTTACGAGCTCGTTATGAGGATCGATCTGATCATTTGGTGCTGACCAACTATCTGGCCGATAGTTACAAAAAGGCCGTCGAGTTTGCTAGTGAGCGGGTCGCGACGTTGCTTCGCGAGAGGAGAAATCTGGTGGATCAATTGGCCCTATCCCTGACCACCGGCGAGCATGACCGCCGCAATGTCCTGTTGAGGCTTCAGAGCGACTGGCAGGAAGAACGGCTCGACAAAATAACCGCAGACATAGCTCACGGGAATGAATTGGTTCGGGACCTGGAAATAATCACCGAAGAACACAAGGCCAAGGTCGCCGAGGTTAAGGGAGAATGTAGAAGTCTTCTCCTCAGGCTTGCCGACCATGACATGCGGAGTTGGGAGTATAGGCAGAGCATTAACAACATGGAGGGTCAGTTGGGCTCCTTTGTGTCGTTAATTAGGGTTCACTCGGCTTTACTTTTCCACCCCAAATTGTATGACCTGCTTTTGAAAACCCTCCACTGAGCAAAATAAATGAAAGTTCTCGTGTGTGTGTTTTAACTTCTGCATGGTTCATTTCTTCGAGCATCCGAACATCTTCAACTTGGGTGAGCCGAACCATAATATCAATAAGTCGAGCAAATATGTCCTGATTTTACAACTCGCTCATGATCAGATGAAAGAATAGCCTCAGACTTATCCAGGAAAAGATTTCTCTCCATTACCTATTTTTTACCTGCAAATGAAACGACATAATCAGAAGGAATAATTTGAAAAAGAAAGCATAAACCCCTTTCAATCTTATGCTTGCTCGGGATTAATAAGGACAAAAACTTTTACGAGAGTTTTAATCTTGTGCGAAAAGTTGTTATCAGTATTCCTCGAAAGAAAGCATACTATTGAAAGGAATGTAATTCACGATAATCGCTTTTGATCAATTTCAAGAAGAATGAATTACTCAAAAGTGCAAGACATGATACCGTGTTTTAAATTCAATTGAAGATATGGCGTCCAAATTAGGGCCGTTTGCTAAGAACGAGAGTAATTTGGGCATCTATCTTGTCATTAAATTTGAAACAACGCCGATATTCTTGATCAATTATCGTGAATTACCAGTGGCGTACAACATGCATGAACCAATTCAAGTGTATAATTCCTTCTAGCGAAATTGGGGTTGGATTACCCTATACGACCAAAAAGGTCGTGTAAGATTTCCAATTTTAATTTCCTCTAAAGGAATTATAAACTTGACTTGGGAGTATTCGGATGATTAGAGAAAATGCCACTATCACATTCCCATGACCCGTCAAAAGAAATACAACCAAGTTCCATCTGAATGTATACACCAATAGATCCCTAATACAATCACTCTAGGGGGTGAGACAGAGAAAACCTCGGTAAAAATAAACCCTATACAAGAGGACTAGTAATGGAAAATGAAACAAAGGAATGTGATCCTAACGTTTAAGGATGCCCCAGTTTCGATCTGTGTCTTCAGGATCACTTGCCCCAACTCGTCATCTTCATTGGATGATACCTCAATAATGTCCATAGTATGCTCCTTATCGCACACTCGGTGTTCGTCGTGGGATATCACCCTCCTCGTCTTCTATCAAGGGCGTTGGGGACAAACGCACATATCTATTCTCGAAATGGCATTTAATCTAATCACTAAAATGCAATGAATGAAATGCCTATATTTACATAAACTGTGATAGATTTGGGGGACAGAGAGTCTTACAAACCAAACTCGTCGACTTATGTGCGGTTTTAGGTGTACCAACCGCCCAAAGACATGCGCATGAGACAAGTGATGGTGAACTTCTAAAAATCAGAGGGTTTGGCACCTAGGGTTAAGGTTCCCACCTCGAGTTCTAGAAAGAGCCGATTCCATTGCACAGCTATCGTTGCATTGGGACTCGATCCATAGTTCGAAGAGAGTGGAATTGAAAAGTGGATTACCCCGTGTTTTTCCTCACGGAGATTCCATTTTCAATTCCTTCTATTGTGTTCCTAAAGGCGGCGCCCGGGGTTTTAGGCGCGGTTGTGTGTGTCCATGTGTCGTGATCATCACGATGCAAGTCATGCACAACAGTTTATCAATCAGCACTTCAAATCATCCACACAACATACATTCCTACGCCCGAACTGCATAAAACAATGTTAATCACGGACTACACCCCTTATCTCTCCAATCTGCAAAAACATATAACACCTACCATAAGCAGACTTACCTCACCTTCAAGAGCGCCTGCATGGTTAGAAAAATCACTCAGCATTTTAATTACGGCCTAAGTCCACTTGAGGTCTAGAACCTTAGGTTCTAGAACAAAGGTCCCCAGCGGAGTCGCCAGCTGTTGCGACCCGTCCGGAAGCGGACGCGGCTAATGGATTACCGATCGCGGGTCTTGGATCGGCGCGGGCCCTCCCAGGCCCATACCAAATCACGGCGGGAGTATTTTTTTAAGGATTCGACGTTAAGAGTCGATCGCTTTCGACCTTCAGTGTGGTCGTGGTGGCACGTGCAAATTGTGCATGCATTTGGAGTCGCCACCGGTCTTTCTTGGAGGGTAGACCGGAAACCTTACTGATCAATTGGGAGAGATCGATCAGTTCTGCAGAACCAGAGATTTTGGGTTCGGGGACTTGGTTACGCTGGTGTCATTACCAACGCCCTTTCGGTACCTAACGCGAGTGATTTTCCTGGATTTTTTTGGGATTTGTTTTTGGAAGACGATTTGCCGGAAGGACAAAACCGTCATTTCTGGAAAGACCGGGGGTCGAAAGGCCCGAAATAGGTCTTGGCCAGTTGAATGTGGCCATTTCCTATTTTTGGGGATTTTCTTGGATTTTGTTTTTAGAATTTTTTTTGGAAGACGGTTTGCCGGAAGGGCAAAACCGTCATTTCTGGAAAGACCGGGGGTCAAATGACCCGAAACAGGTCGTGACCAGTTGAATGTGGCCATTTCCTATTTTCTGGAATTTTTTAGAATTTTTCTGAATTTTCCAAATTTTTTTGAATTTTTTTATTGATTTTTCAAATTTTTATTATTTCTTTTATTATTTTCTGAATTTTTTTAATATTAAAAATATTTTCCAGGCCGGGTCAGACCCGTCCCGCGCCTCGCGGACGCCCGACCCGACCATACGGGTCAGAACCGGCCTAAAACGACACCGTTTTGCATTTTTAAGGATTTTTCTATTTTTTTAACAATTTTTTATCTTTTTATCCATTTTCTTTAATTATTTCCGAAAATCCTCAATCGGACGGTCCACGAGTCGCCACGTGGCGGATTCTGGATCGTCCGATCCTTAGCATGATCGGACGAGCCACAGAGCACCACTTGGCGCACTCTTGACCATCAGATCTGATAATTTTTATTTATACGAAAATCAATTATAAATACTGAAAATCATTTTTTTAATTTTCCAAAAATCCCAGATCGCGACACGTGGCGAAGCCACGACCGTCCAATCTGGGTTTTATTTTTAATGACCCGGCCCCACCCGGCTGACGTGGCTGCTGACGTGGCAAGCCACGTCAGCCGCTGACCTTTGACTGCCGGCGACCTCGCCGAAGAAGACGATGAACTGTGTCATTTACGGCGAGGTCGCCGGAAATCTCACCAGAGGGCCCCGAAACCGAGGCGAAACTCGACGTTTTTCACTCCTTTCTTCGGCGTTCGACTCCACACTGGCCCAGCATCAATAAACAACCAAAACATGGCAAGCTTCACGTCCGAAAACCGGCGAACCGAACCTCCCCGAACCGGCGCCGGCGAGCAAATTTTCAGAAATTTTTTTTATCGTTGAAAGCTTGTTCTATCCATTCAAGAAGCATCTAAATAAGGTTTAGGGACTTACCTTAGGTCGCATAGGACTCGGTGACCGCTGGTTTCGCCGGTGCGAGCTCTCGGCTCGGTCCGAGTATGTGGAGCTCCGGCCACCACTTCCGGCGCCGTTTCAATGCAAAAGAACAGGTGAGTCGAGCTCAGCAACATGTATAATGAAGTTTTAGAGCAAGATTCGTAGAGAAGAAGGCTTGGTACGGCTCGGCCGAGACCCCAAAAACATAATATTCATTTGGGCATTTCGTCGAACATATGGCGTGCGTGTGTGAAGTGATGGTCGGAGGGGAGAACCGACCTGTTTGGAGCTTGTCGACGACGCCTAAGGCTCCGGTGGTGGTTGGTCTGAGCTACTGATCCTTCGGGGATGCTCCCTTTTCGCTCGAACTCTCTCCCTCTCCCTCTCGGCCGAGCTCCCTCTACCACCGAGATTCCTTATTTCCTCATGGCCGACCGGCCCTTTTTTAGTGGCGCCGACTCCGTCCACTCAGTCGCCCACTCACCCTTGTCGTCCACCTTCTTCAACTTCTTTTCCTTAAACAAAAATCGACGCCCCCACCTTCCCCCTTGCTTTTCTTGGTTCGGCCGCGGTGGGTCTGCAACTAAGTTGCAGACCCGGTCGGACCGGGTCGGGTCGGGTCTGACCCGACCGGCCCGGTTCGACCAATTCGCCCAAATTGGGGTCCAAATTGACCTCCTTTCATGAAATTGAGGGTACAATCGGACTCCTTGACATATTTTCTATCAAATATGGGTGTTTTCGCGAAACAATTGATTGAAATTTAGTGAAAACCCCAAATTGCCATTAGGATCCGAAATTGATTGTTGCTTAATCGATAACCTAAATGACCAAATTAGTCAAAATTGAGGCCACCAATCGATTCATCACGATGAAAACTATCGGGTAGAGGTGTTTAATTTTAATGGGTATGCCCGTGTGAAGTTTAATTTTGAAAATTGTGAAACCAGGGACTAAATTGAAAGAAAATTATGCAATTAAGCCCTTTTATTTAAAATTGATCAAATTGGAGGGCAAATTGACCTAATTGCACTTCAAGACTTTATAATACAATGTCATAGCTTATAAAAACCAAGAATTGAAAATTAAAAGACTCGAAAGGGATTTTTTAGGCTCGGTTCGGGGTTATGTTTGTGAAGGGACCCCATGAATCGAGCCAAATTTCCCTGATAAAAAGTGAAAATATTAAAGAGGGAATTAAAATAAAATTTCTGAATATTTTTGTGTAATTTTCTGACCACGGATGGTATTTTTTCTGATTTTTTTGGGTATTTTAATAATTAAATAAATTCCAAAAATATTAAAAAAATCAAAAAATATTTTTTGTTCAAAATTGGTTCCTAAGGTTAGGCTAAGGCTTCCAAAGTAGATTTTGTGATTTTATGACCTTTTTTTATATTTTTAATTAATTTTAGAAATAAAAACTAAAATAAAAGATGGTCAAAAATCAGGTTTCAACAGCCGTAGGCGATTAGAGGTCCTAGAGCTTCGTATTTGGCACTAAGCGTTGTTTGCTGAGTGTTTGGTTGGATAGCTGTTTGTGGTTGTGCTAACGAGCAGATACATCTAGGCTTGAGGTACGAGTGAGAACTTCTTAATATATGCCTCTGATTGCTTGAATTATGATTGGCTCACTTAGCGTCAAGTTGTTGGTTGGCTACGGCTTGTTTAAGAAGCTAAATAGCATGTTGTAATTTGGCTAAGTCGCAGGTGCGACAGGATTAAAGGTATGAGTAAGTGCCTCGCTGAGTTAATGCCTTGAGTGTTTGCTTGATGTTTTCCTAGTTGAGGCCTACTTGATAATAGACCCCTGGTTGAGTATGGCTTGTGATTGCTTGATAGTTAGTGGCTGGCTTATGATTACCGTTGTGGTGAGCAGTTTAGGACTGCTAGACTTAAGAAGATAGCTTGGGTCTTTAAACTCCTGGGTAGGATTGTAGTGGCTCATGTTGTGATAAAGCCTAGTAAGGGTGAGCACCGAGGCAAGAGTGTCAGAGGAGCGCCTAGCTCGAGACCGCAAGTTGTGAAGGCTCAAGAGTTGAAGCCTTAGGAGAAATTGAGAATTTGTAGGTAAGCTTGAGGTTGGACTGCCATTGTTACCTAGCCAGCTGAGACTGGCATGGCTGTGACTATTGGAACTAATAGTGGCAATCGGAGGAATGAAACTAGAGACACGAATAAGAATCGACAGATGGGCTAGCTTATGAAATAGTTGTGAGGTCGAAGTCGACTGAGTTAACAGGAAATGCAATTTTGAGATTATGCCTATATGGAATGAGGATTTGTAAGGAGCCATAGAAACATGGGTATATTGAGGAGAAAATGACCCTAGCGATTAACGCCCCAAGGTGATGCTAATGCTTGGTGAAAGACTACCCAAGGAAGGATTTTCTTGAAGGCATAGCGCTTAATTAGATTACCTTCGCCTAATTGATCAATGAGAAATACATGACCGTGATTGTCAAGGAGCAAGAGTGCTAGAATCCCTAACGGTTGTGGGAACCAGAGGTGACTCTACCATCGTAGGGTAGAATTCTTGAGATTGTCTGAACATGTACCAAATGTAGCTAGGAACCCTTCGGATAAGGCAATGAAGTCCAGGGACGAATCGGAGTTCGAAGCATCGTGGCGAATTGGTATCCGTGAATCTGAAGTATTATGATGAATTTCATCTCAAAGGGCAAAATGACTAGAGGAAACCATGAGTAAAAAGGGTTTCCGTTCATTGGGTTTAGAATGTACCTGTAAGGAATGGTTGGTGCCTGAGTGCAAGACCTAGAAAGGAAATTTGTGGTCCGTCTCTCTTGTCATGGGAAGTGTTAAAGGAAATCGGTATGCTAGCCTACCTGAGTTTAATGATTCTATGAGATTAGCTGAGATTGAATCGGACCATCGGAAATGGGACTTTAAGTTGTTGTTCCCTAGGTGATAGGACGTTGTTTTAAAAGATGATTAGACCATGAGGTGGTCGTTGATGAGAAGGAAATTGGATGAACTCGATAATCGTAACCACTCGTAATTTTAATGGGCGGACGACTACGCGGAAAGAGATGCTTGGATTATGGCCGCGAAGTGACTTGAATTAATCGAATTGAATGTTCAAGGTGTAGATTGGTGGAGACCAAAAGAGGATCTCGATTCCTTAGAACCTTGTTGTTTAAGGTGACAGAGTTACTGGAAGGAGAATGTCAAGCATGGCGACATTTGAGTCTTGGAATAAAGGTACCGCTGTTGGCACAGACTCTACGATTGACACCCTATGGAACGAGGGAGACGAGGTGGAATTGAGATAAGAGGATGCCGCTAAAGTGTGTAGTATCCCTCGCAGGGTAAGAGACCCTAGTTCGGAAAGAAGAGGAACTCTACTTGTCTTGGTGTTAAGCATGAACGTCATCAGATAACGTCTCAAGGATTATAGGCTTGAATTTTTGTTGTATTTTGATGGTATTAGTATCGGCTTTAATCGATGGCCATTATGATTATCTGTGGTTATAGCCCAGGGATCGACAGTGGATTAGATAATACGTCGAAATGAAAACTACGGACTGATGAACTTCATTTGAGGATATAAGTTACAAGGAGACGACTAGTATTAATGGGTTTAGGCTTGAATTGTGTTATAACTCGATGATTTTAGTTATCGATTACTATGGACGACCTTAGTTGGTGCAAGACGAGATGTATGCAAGGAATTGGACAAAGGATAATCGGATTAAAGGCCAATTGTGATCGCATGCATATGGATTCGAATTGAATGGCGACTAAACTTGAGGTTATAGATTTATATTAGGTAGTTGATTTTGGAGATGTGATAGTCACTTGTGGAATTAGGAATTTTCGACTGAAATGAATTGATCAGAATCAAGAAGTCATAAGGAGCGTGAACGACCTTGAGAAGATATTCCATGGATCCTAAGAGGACGCCCGCTGTATGCGGAATGTAAAAGCGGGAGATTTGGGTCTGTTAAGGCGAATTCCTTGGTCATAATGTTTCTAAGAAATAGAATTCATTTGGTAGCATGGATTGTTGGAATTCGAAGTTGCTGAAATTGATGGCTTGCAATTGACGAATTATGGCACGAGCCGTCCTAACAATGAAATGGACTACAGACGAGATGTGGCGCGAATGGACGAACGCAAAACGAAAGGAGTTTTCAAGGGCTTAAACCTAGTTGGTGACCACGCCGACATTGGTGTCCACTGGGAGTTGAAACGTTGTGAAAGTTACAGTGTTGTGTCATGAAAGGATTAAGGTTCATGATAATGCAACGTGGAAGGGTTACTACCTATGTGTTATGAGGGTAGACATAGCGAGATAAATGCCCCAACTGGTAATTCAAAATTGTCAGCTATCGTCCTTACATTGGAAATTTGGGGGTATTCCTTGTGTGGTGAGAAAGATGTCAAATTGATGAGGATCATCGGAACTTGAAGCACCTATTGTCTCCAAGAGGAATTGAATGCGTAAAGCAATGGAGATGGATGAAGTTGCTTCAGGAATTAGAATATGATGTCCTACCCTGCTTTGAGGAATAATAAGGATAGCAGATGCATGTAGTGGTGAATCGAACACTACGCAATTGGTAGATAAAGGACGGACTTCGCTCAAGGCAATAAGAGATTCAACTTCTAAGTTGGGAATTTGCTGATAAGTTAGTCGGACGGCTACCATGAACGTCGAACTTGAGAGTTAAAAAGGGGCTAAAGCATTACAACCTACGGACCCTGATATCCAGAAGATCATGGAAGTGAATATAATAGGGAGAAAACCTAGGGTCTTAAGTGCCCAAGGATGGAAACCCTGGAGTGTTATGGACGAGTGTATGTATCTAATGATGGAGGACTTAAAGGGCAAGATCATGTTGGAAGCTCATCGTGATGACTATAGTATCCAATGGTTTGTACCAAGAAGTCTCAGGACTTATGTCGGTACTAGTGATGGAATAGAATAAAGATGGAAATAGTCAAGCTCGTGGCTAAGGGTCGGATGCGTTAACAAGGGAAGGCACGACTCAATAAGTTGAAGAGTTGCCCTAGTCGTGGGAAGCTATCGAATGGAACTAGGGACGAATTGTTACGGATTTGGCCATGGGGTCACCTGAAAGGTCAAAAGGACCATGAGACGATTTGTATAGGCATCGGGCAATTCATGTGGAAATTCAACGATGGTTGTGTCAAATGAGCGATCCTAAATTTATCATAGCTTTTAGGAGCGTTTTAAAGATGCTATAGGGGCAAAGATTGCAGTATAGCCTCGCCTTTCATCCGTAGATTAATTGGACGGTCTGAGAGAACAATCAGACACTCGAGGATATGTTGCGTGCATGTGTTATAGATTATAAAGGAAGGTTAAGCCCAAGTTTGAGGAGGTACGATCAAGACCCGACTGATGCACTAGATCATGAATTCGTTCAAGTATACGACATAGTACTTTGTGTTGAGAGGCCAGTTAGAATCGAGGAAAGGAAGGAGCAAGTCCTAAGGAGCAAGACAATTCCATTAGTGAAGGTGATTTGGGAGCACCATGGAACTGAAGGAGCCACGTAAGAAAGCGAAGAAGTGATGAGGCGTCAGCACCCAGTTGTTGAGTATGATGGGGAATTAGGGTAAATTTCGAGGACGAAATTTTTATAAGGAGGGAAGAGTTGTGACATTCTGAAATCCGACCCCTTTTTCGAAGCGTGATTTCATGAGACTTCTCGTCAGTGCACTTTAGTTAAATCTCACTTAGAGTTGGCCACTCTTGAGAAGACTAACCGATGGGGAAAGGCTAAGTAGGATTTAAGTACGTGAACCAAAGAACTCGACCATGGATTGGTACCTTGACCATAAGGATTGCCGAGGGGATATTTTGAATCATGATAGACCGGTCTAAGATTGGCCTTGGAACGATTTGCTAGTGTTATACAATTGGATCGCGGGTGATTCCGTTTGACCATCGTATAATTCGCGAATCAACCTAAACCAATCCCTGACAATCGCGCCCTTTGGAACTAGCGATTGACCCTCGCAATTACATGACAACCAAGGTCGCCATCACTCGAATAACTCTTAAACGTGACATTAGTCACGGATCGATATGCGTAACTCCTAAGAGCCACCCGTTAGTTTGAGATAAACTAGAGTCGCCATTAACGGATTTTAGCCACGAATTGGACTTTGAAATTGGGCGCCGGGTATTCGAGAATTCCAACGGTAATAAATTGGACGTCGCCTCATCAAGGACCAATAAGATTAGAATTCGCTCGTTATTGATTAGAAAAGTGTAATTTCCGACCGACGGTGGGAAAAATGCTCTTTTACCCCTAAGATAGTGCTCTTTCTTTTAGAAATGATTAAGGGCAATATAGTCATTGATGTAGTCCCTCTCTTGGCCAAAATTGTGGGGGTATTTTAGTCAAATGGCCTCTTGAATTATTGGAGACAAGGATGTGACTAGTTGACTCTTGGATTTTCCCCACCAACCACCCTACCAACTAGTCATTCAATGGAACTATTCATGACATAATTCAAACCAACTCCCACTCACTCTTCCCTTGCTCTTGCATTTGAACTCAATGGATCACTTTTCACCCTCACTCCCCTCACGTTCGGCCAAATGCTCTCTCCCCCCTCCCACTCTTCATTTCACTTTCTCTCCTCTCTCAAGCTTTCTCCCCCTCTCTCGGTTTCACTCCAAGATCGACACCACCACACGCCTCACCACCCATGAACGCTTTCCTCTGCTGTAGCTCCTCACCGCAGACCCTTCCTTACCGTTGGAGTTGCCAAGGGCCGTCGACCAGACTTGGAAAGCGGCCTGTAGAGGCCGTTTGGAGAAATTCCCTAGCTCGTTCATGGTATGTTAGCTCCTTGAACTTAGTCTAAGGTTGCGAGAGGTCTAAGAGTGGTTTTAAGTGGGATTTTGTTGAGTTTCCATGGCTGACTTTGGTGTGTACTTGTTAGAACATAATCTGTTCTTCGTCGTCCACGGTTGAACCACGAAATCCGTCGCCTCTTCGATTGATTTTCCTCAACTCATCCACTTGGTAAGTTACTCTTAAACTTAGCCTAGGACTCTAGTTACTAATGGATGGTTGTTGACACCTGATTTTTGACCATTTATTATTGTGATTTTTATTCTTTAAATTAATTAAAAATATCAAAAAAAGTCATAAAATCACAAAATCAACTTTGGAAGCCTTGGCTTAGCCTCAGGAACCAATTTTGAACAAAAACTATTTTTCATAATTTTTAATAATTTTTCGAATTTATGTAATTATTAAAAATACCCAAAAAAAAATCAGAAAAATACACAAAAAAAATATTCAATAATTTTATTTTAATTTCCTCTTCAAGTGTGTCATCTTTGGTCTTGGAAATTTCCTGACTCGCATGGAGGCCGATTGGCATCGGATGCTTTGCTGCCACGCATGTTGTCTTGTAATTTATGAGCTCGAGTTTTCGGTGTCCGAAGACCACCCCCATCATGAAACATGCCTCGGAGACCGCCATCATCGCCATCTTCATCAGCATCAAGGAAGGGAAAATGGTCAAGACTTTGAGATAAAGCTTGGCAAGATATTGTGTTTTATATTCTAGAGTAACAGTACAGGTATCTGGAGAATAAAAAAAAGAGAGATGACCGACCGAGAGAGTGGACGAAAAACGGTCGGCCAACGCAAGAGAAGTAAATAAAAAAATTGAAGGCTCTTGAAAGGTCTTCACAAAAAAAAAGGACCGAGAGGGGGGTACGAAGAACTGAGGCCGAAGAGTTGCATGGGGACAGCCACTGCCCCAGCTACCATTGACACACCAGCGCCGTGCTCCTACCGCAACTCCAACCGTGGCTTGCCGTCGGGCAAGCCCAGGATAGCACCTCGGCGACCGTGCTCTGTTTTCGCTTAACCCATAAGTTCCCGTTGGCCAGCCTTACTTCGCAGCTCCCGACTATCGCCAGCTACCTCGCCTTCCTTCCTCCGACCCGTAGTCACCCCCTCGGACCGACGACGGCTGCTGCCGGGCCGTCGAGCAGCCCCGGAGATTCGATGAAGACTGTCCCCTGTTCGGCTGCCGTGCATTGTCCGTGGCTTTCTCCCGCCTTAGATCATCGTTCGCCGCTTGCCGCCAACCCCAACGAACTACTAGCCATCTCGTCGTCCGTTGAAACCACCAGAGGCTGATCGTTGCTTGGGAAGCTCGAAACAACCCCGGCTAAACCGACCCTGTTTTTGGCCACGCCTCCCCTGTTCGTGCCGAGCCGCTGTTTGCAACGACTACAGCACTCCAACTGCTATCACGATCGGCCAGCATCGTCCCCCACACCAGTGACATGGGCACAAGGAGCTACGGGACACGATGGACCAGTTGGAAGCCATACGCCATGAAGTCAGAGGCATACCTTTCATGAATCTGGCCCATTGATTCGAAGGGCTGGTAGACGATCCCCATAACACCTCCATTTGCAGCAGTGAAAAATTGCCCAAGGCACCTACCGAAGGAGATACGCAGACGACTAACTTCACGAAGGACTTCGGTACTGTTGGATCAGACCTAACTAATATGCATGGCCAGCCCAACAACGCCATCGACGATCCAAGTCTGTCAAACCCAGCCGTCGTCAGTTCGTCGGCTCGTCACTGTCCCGCCACCACCCGAACATCCTCGGCCGTTGTCCTCAGTCTTCGACGAGAATCTACCATGGCAATGAAGCAGACCTATGGACCCGAAGCCTGCTGACCTGGTCGTGATGCAACACGACTACAGCCCGATGAGATGATGTGAAGACGTACAAACCTGGTGAAGACCGATCGCTCTGGTGGTTCATCTCACTGTTCGGTGTCGTTCTTAGTGATCACCAAGGAAGAGAATGTCGAGCAGTGGCTTGAACAACCTCCGAGCTTTGTTTGAATAGACGTAGGCTCTTTGTCCGACGACCATCATCCGACGCCAGGAAACTACAAGTCCCGCCGGGCTCATCCACGGGTCCTTAAGCGGCGTGACAACCATTTCGAAGGCAGTGTGACCTGTCGAACTCAGGAAGGACGCTGGTGGTGAGTTGGCGTGGCGTCGTCTTGACGAGCGAATCCCGGCGGTCTGACGAATGAGCCCCGAACAGATGAAGTGTGGTGGTCGTCGACGGATGATGACGAACGGGACGGGAGAGCGGCCGATGCTTCTCGTTTCACGGCCGATGCTGGTAGAGGTCGGCGGTTTCGGCGGCGACACCCTGAATGGCGCAGACGACGGGAGCCCAAGCCGACTCGAGCTCGGTCTTGTTGCATGGGCGAAGCGGACGTCTCACTTGGAAGACGATGAACAGTAGGTAAGTTTCACTTTTCATGTTGGGTTGTTTGTTTGGTTTATTGGGTCTCGTGGCCCTTTTTAGGGTTGGGCCGGCGTTAGGGCTAGAGGGAAGATTGGGCTTAGGCTAACGGGTCTATTAGGCTTAAAAGAAAAGAAAGCGGGCTTGTTGGGCTTCTTGTGCGAAAGGGACCCGGTTCAAGTCCATTTTCCTGGTTCGGATTAGGCCCAGTGGCCCGATCCAGGTTCGGGCCCAAGAGTCCTATCCGGATCCGACCATTTTAATTAAGTAATAATTAAATAACAAAATAAAAAATATATTTTCTAATAATAAAAAATTCAAAAATCAATGAAAAAAAATAGAAAATCATAAAAAAATCAAAAAAATTTGGAAAATTCAGAAAAATTCTAAAAAATTGTCAAAAATGGGAAATGGCCACAAACAACTGGCCATGGAATATTTTGGGTAATTCGGTATCCAAACCTTCCAAAATTAACGATTTTGCCCTTCGGGCTAATCGTTCCCAAATCTTCCCAATTTACCCCTGGTCCGAAATCACATCTTCCCTAAACCCTTATGGCTATATTAGGAAGCCATTGATTTGAATTGATGTGCATTGATGTGATTTATTTGTGTACTTGATTGCGCTTTCATTAAAATTGATTGTGATTGATAGGAATAGTCTTCCAATCTGCATGAAACCCTGAATCAAACCTACCTCGCCTAAAATTGCGCCTGCATGAACTCTTAGCCAGGAAAATCACTCGCGTTAGGTACCGAAAGGGCGTTGGTAATGACACCGACGTAACCAAGTCCCCGAACCCAAAATCTCTGGTTCCGCAGAACTGATCGATCTCTCCCAATCGGTCAGTAAGGTTTCCGGTCTACCCTCCAAGAAAGACCGGTGGCGACTCCAAATGCATGCACAAGTTGCACATGCCACCACGACCACACCGAAGGTCGAAAGCTATCGACTCTTATCGTCGATATCCATTAAATGAAAACTCCCGCCGCGATTTGGTATGGGCCTGGGAGGGCCCGCGCCGATCCAAGACCCGCGATCGGTAATCCATTAGCCGCGTCCGATTTCGGACGGGTCGCGACAGCTGGCGACTCTGCTGGGGACTTTTTGTTCTAGAACCTATCGTTCTAGATCTCAAGTGGACTTAGGCCGTAATTAAAACGCTGGGTGATTTTTCTAACCATGCAGACGCTCTTGAAGGTGAGGTAAGTCCACTTACGATAGGTGTTATATGTTTTGCAGATTGGAGAAATAAGGGGTGTAGTCCGTGATTAACATTGTCTTATGCAGGTTGGCGTAGGAATGTATGTTGTGTGGATGATTTGAAGTGCTGATTGATAAACTGTTGTGCATGACTTGTATTGTGATGATCACGACACATGGACACACACAACCGCGCCTAAAACCCCAGGCGCCACCTTTAGGAACACAATAGAAGGAATTGAAAATGGAATCTCCATGAGGAAAAACATGGGGTAATCCACTTTTCAATTCCGCTCGCTTCGAACTATGGATCGAGTCCCAATGCAACGATAGCTGTGCAATGGAATCGGCTCTTTCTAGAACTCGAGGTGGGAACCTTAACCTTAGGTGCCAAACCCTCTGATTTTTAGAAGTTCACCATCACTTGTCTCATGCGCATGTCTTTGGGCGGTTGGTACACCTAAAACCACACATAAGTCGACGAGTTTGGTTGGTAAGGCTCTCTATCCCTCAAATCTATCACAGTTCATATAAATATAGGCATTTCATTCATTGCATTCTGATGATTAGATTAAATGCCATTTCAAGGATAGATATGTGCGTTTGTCCCCAACGCCCTTGATAGGAGACGAGGAGGGTGATATCCCACGACGAACACCGAGTGTGCGATAAAGGAGCATACTATGGACATTATTGAGGTATCATCCAATGAAGATGACGAGTTGGGGACAAGTGATCCTGAAGACACAGATCGAAACTGGGGCATCCTTAAGCGTTAGGATCACATTCCTTTGTTTCTTTTTCCATTACTAGTCCTCTTGTATAGGGTTTATTTTTACTGAGGTTTTCTCTATCTCACCCCTTAGAGCGATTGTATTGGGGATCTATTGGTGTATACATTCAGAGGGGGTTTGGTTGTATTTCTTTTAACGGGTCATTGGAATGTGATAGTGGCATTTTTTCTAATCATCCGAATACTCCCAAGTCAAGTTTATAATTCCTTTAGAGGAAATCAAAATTGGAAGTCTCGCACGACTTTTTGGTCGTATGAGGTAATCCAACCCCAATTTCGCTAGAAGGAACTATACACTTGAATTGGTTCATGCATGTTGTATACCACTGGTAATTCACGATAATTGATCAAGAATATCAGCGTAGTTTCAAATTTAATGACGAGATAGATGTCCAAACTACTTTCGTTCTTAGCAAACGACCTTAATTTGGATGCCATATCTTCAATCGAATTTAAAACACGTTATTATGTCTTGCACTTTTGAGTAATTCATTCCTCTCGAAATTAATCAAAAGCGATTATCGTGAATTACATTCCTTTCAATAGTATGCTTTCTTTCGAGGAATATTGATAAAAACTTTTCGCACAAGATTAAAACCCTTGTAAAAGTTCTTGTCCTTATTAATCACGAGCAAGCATAAGATTGAAAGGGGTCTATGCTTTCTTTTTCGGATTATTCCTTCTGACTCGGTCTTTTCATTTGTAGGTGAAAAACAAGTAGTATAGAGAAATCTTTTCTTGGACAAATCTGCAACTATTCTTCCATCTGATCATGAGCGAGTTATAAAATCAGGACGTATTTGCTCGGCTTATTGATATTATGGTTCGGCTCACCCAAGTTGAAGATGTTTGGATGCTCGAAGAAATGAACCATACAGAAGTTAAAACACACACACGAGAACTTTCATTTATTTTGCTCGGCGAAGGGTTTTCAGAAGCAGGTCATACAATTCGGGGTGGAAAAGTAAAGCCAAAGTGAGCCCTAATTAACGACACAAAGGATCCCAACTGACCCTCCATGTTATTAATGCTCTGCTCATACTCCCAACTCCGCATGTCATGGTCGGCAAGCCTGAGGAGAAGACTTCTGCATTCTCCCTTAACTTCGGCGACCTTGGCCTCGTGTTCTTCGGTGACTATTTCCAGGTCCCGAACCAGTCCATTCCCGCGAGCTATGTCCGCGGTTACCTTGTCGAGCCGTTCTTCCTGCCAGTCGCTCTGAAGCCTCAACAGGACATTGTGGCGGTCATGCTCGCCGGTGGTCAGGGATATGGCCAATTGATCCACCAGATTTCTCCTCTCACGAAGCAACGTCGCGACCCGCTCATTAGCAAACTCGACGGCCTTTTTGTAACTATCAACCAGATAGTTGGTCAGCACCAAATGATCAGATCGATCCTCATAACGAGCTCGCAAGACGTGAGCCACGAGAACCTCCCGATTAGCAACACGATAGGCCTCTAAGGAGTGTGCAAAGAGAGTCGGGAAAGTTCTATATTCCCTCCCCAGTATAGTACCTTCGAGGGAAGTGGTATCAAGGTCCTCGAGCAGGACACAGATTGCATCCTCGGTTGCAGAATGATCGGTTATGTGCGCGTAACCGCGACCCAGTAGGTTATAAAGCTTTTCCCACTAGGCCAAGACATCAGTTGAAAAAGTACGTACGGGAGAGGAGGCCATTTGCGTTGGGTTGGCTTGAGAATAAGACGAGTCTAATAGAGAGATCAGAAGGAAGAAGCTGATTATGCGAGAACGCTAACCTGCCATACGTTAATTCCTCATTTTATAGCAACTCGAGGATGATGAAGGGTCTCAGTAATAATGCTGGTGGAGCCCAGTTATGGGGTAAAGCAGGAGGTCCCCTCACGAGAACCATTGGATTCGTTTCGGTCCGCGATTTCCGGCTCATCAATTAAAAGATGTAAAAGATTTGTCGGGATCACCATTATTAGAGTTAGGTGGGAGGTAAGCGCAACTATCGAAGAGAGCCCTAACAGGATTTGGCAGTCCCATCATATTGAAAAGCTAAGCGAGAAATTCAAGGTCTTGAGGGGGAACGTTTGCCTAATGATGCTTGAAGAGCGTCTCCTGAACATACAAAGTCACTCGAAGAAAACTTTATAGGGAGTGAGCATACAGGAGAGAGTGGAGAACTCTGAGTTGGCAAGAACCAATCAAACATTTCTCAATCCAACATATTTAAGAGGTTACTGTCAGCTGCTAGAGGCGACTGACTCAAAATCTCAGAAATTGAACCACAGAGGGATCTCGAAGATTCCAAGATCAAGTCTAACGCCAAAACCATGGAGCCCAACACTTCCGGCAACAGAAATCAAAATCACGGCGACGACGACAACGACATCCACGATGCTCAACTCGGGAAAAGAAGACGTCCTCACCAATACTCTCAGGAGGAAACCCAAATGTTGGAAACCCTCTTCAGTAAAAGCCATTACATGAAAAAGAAGTGGAGAATTGAATTGAGCCGGGAGTTGGGGATTAATCAGTCGAAGATCCAGTTTTGGTTTCAAAATAGGAGATCCAAATCGAAGGCTCAACGCAAACGTCAGGTGGTCGAGATTTTAAAGGAAGAAAACCAAAAGCTGCGAACAAAAAACATGAGGTATGAAGAAGCTCTCAATAGTACCGTTTGCCCTCATTGCGATAACCCCATCGCCCTCGGTAAGATATTCCCCGATAAGCCTCACGCGATGATTGAAGACGTTCATTTACCACCCTACTCCCTCGGGGCACCTCCTGCTCAACCAGATTTTGCCGGAGTCACGCATGAGCAGGATGATCCTACGAAGACGATACAAATGCCTCCTGGAGGATGGGATATGCATCACTTTGATTGGAGTTACAGTTTCAAGGAGCTGGATGTTACCGCCGACCAGCTCAAAGCACATCAGCCTTCTGCACAACAATTTTCGATAGGGTCGGGTCATGCTGGAGATGAGTTAATCAGTCGTCAAGCCATCGATGCAATCTTGGGCCACGATAAGAGGAGGTTCGCTTGGCCCCCTGAACTGCATTTCAGATTCCTAGACGTGGTTCACCAAATGGGGATCGATTCAGCAAATCCGACGCGCATATTTAAGGCCATGAATGTACCGGGGCTTAGTAAGGAACTGGTCAGGAATCACCTTGGCGCCTACATAAGGCTATTAAAACAGCGTCGAGCGGAGCTAAACCGGGAGGAATCCGTCTCGAGCTCAAAAACTAGGGGCGACCGCCATTGTAATGCTCAGGTATCAAGAGATACCCGGCCGAATCTAAGATTCAATCAAGCTAGCAACCCGACCACCGGCGAACTGAAAGATGATCAGAATGTCCTTCTGGGCCATTTCAACACTTTTCAAGAGCATGTGTCACAAGTACAGCGAGTGCGCACTCCTCCATTCGAGCAGCAGTCGGCTGGTGCTCTGCCTGCCGCTGGTCAACCCACAACAGACGATTTCTTTGATGAGGGGCTCGATGCCTTGTTCAATCAGTGGGAAGCTGGCATGCTTGGACAGCCATGATCTAGCGCCTGACTCGGGGCACGATGGGTTGGTCGCTACGATCACCCATAGAAAGAAGAGCATGTTCACGAGTGGATCACTCTTTTTATCCATTGTAAAGTTCCTATGGGAACATTTTTCTTTAATGGCTATAGTTAATTATGTATGAAAACCAACGCTATCGACGAACATCTTCATGCTCAGTTGCGATGATCCATTGTTAGATTAAGTCTGAAACCAGGGACGGTCTTTAAATTTTGAGTGGCCACGAACTCATTCCTCACCAAGCGCCCAGGATGTTGAAATGAAGAGTAACAGCATGCACAGGGAAAATGCCACTTTCGTTTGAACGATGAAAAGGGGTTGAGAGAAGGTCATAGCGTTAATTCCCATGGAGCTAAATGAATTAAACGGAGTCATTAATTGCGGGTCCGCCGTTGCTCCCCACGTTCTCGGGCCTAGCAAATCATAAAAGGGGCCAAAAGATTATAGACCCACCACTTTGAAGACTGAACTAAGGGACAAGCGCAATACTCGATGAAACTGAATCAATGCAAAAGAGTTTGTGATCCTGTCACGAGGAAAAAGAAAGGGGAAGACAGACGAGGAGTAATTGCAGGGTCTCGGGAGGAGCGCTTGCTTGCTGGTCTTCATATGCAGCCTGAAGGATGGTTCTAGGACACGCACAATCACTCGAGAAAATTTCTAGAGTGAGCAAACACATAAGAGCGGATAGAGAAAGCTGAGTGAAGTAGATCAGCCCGAGATACTCCGATCCATCATGTTTAAAAGCTATTCCCATCTGCTAGAAACGCCCGACCTAGACATTTCTGAGCACGAACTGCTGGGAGACTTTGAAGATCCTGGAGCTGAATCCTGCCCGAAGGCCATGGAGACTGACTCCTCCAGCGATGAAATTCTAGGTTTCAGCTACGAAGAAGGAGTATACAATGATGACCGGAGTCGGAAAAGGAAGCAACTACAACGCCACACTCCAAGCCAAATCCGAGAACTCGAAGCTTTCTTCAATGAATGCTCCACTCCAAGCAGACAATAGAAAGTGGAGTTGAGCCGAAAGATAGGATTGGAGCTTTCGAAGGTCAAGTTTTGGTTCGCCAACAAACGAACCCGGGTGAAACAGCAACACGCAGACCATGAGTTACTGGTCCTGAAGGAGGAGAATGAGAAGCTTCAAGCTGAAAGCGCGAGATATAAGGAAGCTCTGACCAAGGCCACCTGCCTTAATTGTGGTAATCCTGTTGTCCTCGGCGAGGTGTTCCTCGATGAACCATCCCTGTTGACGAATAACGCTCAGCTGTTACCGTATTCTCCACAGCATTTTCCGACACAGCCAGATACCGCCGGAGATCTGCATGAGCAAGTCAACACCATAGGATCAACACCAACATCCTCTGAGAAATGGGATATGAATCATCACATGGGGAATTCTTTCAATGACGAACTCGCTGTCACAGCCAGCCAATCCAAAGTCGGTGAGTCCCCCCCTGGACAACTTTCGAAACGACTAGATCTCGTAGAGAATAGCTACCGAAGTATTGACGATATTTTGGGTGATAAGAGAACAAGGTTTTACTGGACCTATGAACTTCACACCAAATTTGTTGATGCAATTCGAGAGCTGGGAGTTGATTCGGCTAGCCCACTACGTGTACTCGAGATTATGAACGTGCCGGGGCTCTCTAGAATTAACGTTGAGTCTCACCTTAAGTACTATAGGAGATTGCTAAAGGATGGGAGGATAGCGTTAAACCATCATAAAGCCGGTTGGAGCTCAAGTGCTGGGCAGAGTTACAACCACGATGATTGGAAAGCCAAGAGCACCCAACCGTGTTTCAGCAATGACGGGACCGGCAGTCGTGTCAGCGATTCCTATAACCCAAATCAGAATGCTCCGCCGAGCTATCTCAATACTCCTCAAGAGTATATGCCACAGTTCCAGCACATAGGGATTCCTCAGTTTGAGCGCGAATCAGTCATTAATGCTGTCCCTGAAGCGGATCTGGCATTGGTAGAGAGTGCACATATGAACCTGCCGGTCATCGGAGGAAGTTCCAATTCGAGGGGTCAAATTGCTCACGGCGAGAGCAAAGAGAGGAATCCCTCGCCTGCAGTCGACAACACCCAATCTGGGCACCAAGGGCTAGAAAGAACAGGTGATTTCCTTGATGAGGAGCTGGACACTTGGATCAATACTCTTCAGGAATGTATGTCTCAACCCCAACAGGGCAATGATGAAGGTTCCAGCTCAAAGACTCCAATCCCTCACAACGAAGGCAATGAAAGAAATCTGCCCCCAACAATCGTTGATACCCAACTTGAACATCAATGGCTCGAAGACCCGAGCAATTTCCTTGGCGATGAGTTCAATCTTTGGCTCGATCAATTTGGAGCCGGAGGACCATCGCAGTGGTGACGTAAGGCCGGTGATCAAACGTCTGATGCAAGGCATGGTTACTCGATAAAAAATGCTTAGAGGAAAAGGGTGGAATACTCCTATTGAATATGTTGTTGATCGCACTGTAAGGTTCCCACGGGAACATCTTTCATTAATATTTAGAACTAATTGCGTGTGAATGTCAACATCACCCTTTGAGCATCTTCAAGCCGAGGGCCGTGGATTAATCGCTTAATCCGTGGAGCAAGTTCCCCGAGCAATGACTATCACCCGCGGAGCGTAATGGGATCTACCCCTTCAATACGAAATACGTTTGGCCGCGAAGCCACCTATTTGGTAAAACGATGTATCGTTCCTAAACGATCTTCAATCAAACACCGAAATAATGTCTCTTTTCTTTTCCTTCTCAGATGATAAACATGGATAAAGCACTCAAGGAGCCATGCGTTCGAATAACAGAACAGACGTTGCCTAACTAGGGGCGATGAACCATTGATGTTGCAAACACTCCAAGAATGGATAGGCGGATTTGATAGATGTTGTTCATATCAATACGCAACATCAGAATGTGATGAAAATCAAGAGTAAAGTTGTATCGTCCCAACTTGTCTCGAATTTGGGAATATGAATTGACACTTATTGTTTATCCTTGACAGGGGAGTCGCCTTGCAGAGGAACAAGTTTTTACATCCCATGTACTACTCGTTAGAGTACATGACCAAGGGTAGGATGTATCGTTTCGATTTTCGAAAAATTCGTGAATATACAATGATATGCTTCTTTTACATTTTCAGGGGTCTTCAGCCGCGACAGGTAGGTAAGTATCCCTTTCTCAGTTAGCTGGAGATAAAAAATGTTAAAATCCTTTCGACCGTCATGAAAATTATCCAATGCATCGATGTTCATGATTCAAATCGGGAGGTTGCCCAAAGCATGAATAAAGCATGCACGATACATCACAAAATCCCCTCGATGGATAAATTTTGGGAAAGAAAGAGATGAAATTTTCCAAATATGATTATTTGTCGAAACATTCAAAAGGAAATTTACTCAAAAGAGAGGCGAGCCCAGTCCAAACGCATCCTACATACACTTGAGAGATGAGGGAAGTGAATAGGATGGCAAAATCTGTACCTACAAAGGTAGGGACCATTCGCAGCGATTACATGGATTGGGATGACAGAGGCGTTCATTTCATATCCCCTAAACACTACAGGTGACCGTTGATAACCCCTTGAACGGCGGTTTTCATTCTCAACCCTGTCAAGAACCACCCCACATCGGGGCAAAATGGAGGTGAGTCCAGCAGCATCAGGAAAAAATGGTTAGAAATTTTCTTGCTCGGACTAACATTAATCTTTGTGTGTTGTTTATATGGTAATCCAAGTGCCATAGGATGATGAGAAGCATTCATTTCTCTATCTCACACACCGAATCCTTTGCATAGCCAAGTTGAGCCTGCAAAATCATTTCATAAACCCGTTGGTGATCAGTGCACATTCCAAGACGGATGCAGCATCACTTCAGAAATGAAGGAGTTCAAGACTTAGTGTTTGCAAAAAAAAATAAAAAAAATAAAAAATAAAAAAAAATTCCTGAGTTAATGCTTAACCTTGTTAGACCTTTGATCATAGGTCTAACACGATCCCATGAAGATGAGAAAAGGTGGGATTTCAAAAATGAATGAGAAAAATCCACGGCATCGAGAAAAAAAAGCAAAGTGCCGGGTAAAAGCAAGGCCGATGCTCGTGTAAGTTGTTTGATTGATCCACAATGAAGCCGGATGGGAAAAGAGGAAATCCCTAAAGGAGTCAGATCAAAAAGACTACTCCCCAAATGGTGTCAAGCGTGGAGCAGAGACGCAGACAGAGTCATCAGTCTCTTAATGCGACGAAACACTCTCTAAAGAGTTGGTGCACACCTCAAAAGCGGGTGCACACCTCAAAAATTGAAGGTGCAGAGAGGAAAGGGCAGGTGGTAAATTTGCAATGATCACCAATGTCAAATCCTTCGTAATTTCTGGGCCAAAAACAAGCCTTTTTCGGTCCCCAATCCTACCAATGTTACAGCCCCGAAACAGTCTTCTCTAACTAAGACACTTGGGTTAACATATAGCTTAACTCGAAGAAGTACGAGCAATATTATTTCTTTCTCATTTTGCAGGGTTCTTGACTTGTAAACCCGGAGCAGATGGTGAAGACTTTCATTCGATGGCCTCGACTCCAAAGCGGGTCCCCCTTGAAAACCAATATCCAAGCCTAACATTACGGTCCCGTGGAAGACCTCCCGATCGATCAAAATGTATGCGCTGCGAATGATCCTAAAACCTAGGCACATGTTAGTAGGAAGTTGAGCGCATTCCTTACAAAAGACCATTATCACAGAGCGGTGAGGAGCCCTCTTGGATGAGAAATTCTCCAATAGATGTTTTGAATAAACTCTTTTTGGAAATTTCAAATTGTTTGATCCAGATTTTCCGTGCAAGGGATTTGTGATCACGTTTGCATGTTGCAAGAATGCTTTGGATAACCTCCAGCATCAAAACGCACATTTCATGATTAATACTTAAATCATACGGTTTTGTCAGATGGACAACCGTCGTCTTCCCTAAGATTGCTAATGTTTTCAAAGTTCAATCAGTCTCATCGGACGTGGAGAACCCTCGTCATGAGACCCCTTTTCAAAGTAAACAATGGTAGATACCGCCTAAAGGGTCAAACAAAGGTAGAAACCGCCTGAAGGGTCAACTCAATGGTAGATACCGCCTGAAGGGTCAAACAAAGGTAGAAACCGCCTGAAGGGTCAAACAAAGGTAGATACCTCCTGAAGGGTCAACTAAAGGTAGAAACCGCCTGAAGGGTCAAACCATGGTAGAAACCGCCTGAAGGGTCAAATCCAAGGTAGAAACCGCCTGAAGGGTCAAATCCAGGTAGGTACCGCCTCAAAAATCAACATGAAGGTCCGATCCACCATACGAATTAAAATCTCTGGCAAATCCCAAAGCGTGGGAATACGCCTTCCTTAGGTTCCTACCAATTAGGAATCTCATAATGGTATGATCTACCATACAGGTCAGAACTTAATCTCCCTATGATTTTCTGTGACGAGTCCTAGGCATCCTCTTGAAAGTTGTCGCAACCGGCAGCATCCGACAGGTGAGCTTCAGGTAAGCCTCTCTCACTCCGGCCCATGTTCAAATTGCTAGAGCAAACCGGGAATTAATTTGAGCTTTCATCAAAAGGCTTAAGGATTCAATGTCATAACATCTCTTCTCTCATTTTCCCAGTTGAGTCGGTTAGGAATCAAGCGCCACCTTATCTTTGAGAAAAACCTCTAACGAGATTCCTCTCAAAGAGGGGCAGCTGTTGACACCTGATTTTTGACCATTTATGATTGTGATTTTTATTCTTTAAATTAATTAAAAATATTAAAAAAAGTCATAAAATCACAAAATCAACTTTGGAAGCCTTGGCTTAGCCTCAGGAACCAATTTTGAACAAAAAATATTTTTCATAATTTTTAATAATTTTTCGAATTTATGTAATTATTAAAAATACCCAAAAAAAATCAGAAAAATACACAAAAAAATATTCAATAATTTTATTTTAATTTCCTCTTCAAGTGTGTCATCTTTGGTCTTGGAAATTTCCTGACTCGCATGGAGGCCGATTGGCATCGGATGCTTTTGCTGCAACGCATGTTGTCTTGTAATTTATGAGCTCGAGTTTTCGGTGTCCGAAGACCACCCCCATCATGAAACATGCCTCGGAGACCGCCATCATCGCCATCTTCATCAGCATCAAGGAAGGGAAAATGGTCAAGACTTTGAGATAAAGCTTGGCAAGATATTGTGTTTTATATTCTAGAGTAACAGTACAGGTATCTGGAGAATAAAAAAAAGAGAGATGACCGACCGAGAGAGTGGACGAAAAACGGTCGGCCAACGCAAGAGAAGTAAATAAAAAAATTGAAGGCTCTTGAAAGGTCTTCAAAAAAAAAAAGGAGCGAGAGGGGGGTACGAAGAACTGAGGCCGAAGAGTTGCATGGGGACAGCCACTGCCCCAGCTACCATTGACACACCAGCGCCATGCTTCTACTGCAACTCCAACCGTGGCTTGCCGTCGGGCAAGCCCAGGATAGCACCTCGGCGACCGTGCTCTGTTTTCGCTTAACCCATAAGTTCCCGTTGGCCAGCCTTACTTCGCAGCTCCCGACTATCGCCAGCTACCTCGCCTTCCTTCCTCCGACCCGTAGTCACCCCCTCGGACCGACGACGGCTGCTGCCGGGCCGTCGAGCAGCCCCGGAGATTCGATGAAGACTGTCCCCTGTTCGGCTGCCGTGCATTGTCCGTGGCTTTCTCCCGCCTTAGATCATCGTTCGCCGCTTGCCGCCAACCCCAACGAACTACTAGCCATCTCGTCGTCCGTTGAAACCACCAGAGGCTGATCGTTGCTTGGGAAGCTCGAAACAACCCCGGCTAAACCGACCCTGTTTTTGGCCACGCCTCCCCTGTTCGTGCCGAGCCGCTGTTTGCAACGACTACAGCACTCCAGCTGCTATCACGATCGGCCAGCATCGTCCCCCACACCAGTGACATGGGCACAAGGAGCTACGGGACACGATGGACCAGTTGGAAGCCATACGCCATGAAGTCAGAGGCATACCTTTCATGAATCTGGCCCATTGATTCGAAGGGCTGGTAGACGATCCCCATAACACCTCCATTAGCAGCAGTGAAAAATTGCCCAAGGCACCTACCGAAGGAGATACGCAGACGACTAACTTCACGAAGGACTTCGGTACTGTTGGATCAGACCTAACTAATATGCATGGCCAGCCCAACGACGCCATCGACGATCCAAGTCTGTCAAACCCAGCCGTCGTCAGTTCGTCGGCTCGTCACTGTCCCGCCACCACCCGAACATCCTCGGCCGTTGTCCTCAGTCTTCGACGAGAATCTACCATGGCAATGAAGCAGACCTATGGACCCGAAGCCTGCTGACCTGGTCGTGATGCAACACGACTACAGCCCGATGAGATGATGTGAAGACGTACAAACCTGGTGAAGACCGATCGCTCTGGTGGTTCATCTCACTGTTCGGTGTCGTTCTTAGTGATCACCAAGGAAGAGAATGTCGAGCAGTGGCTTGAACAACCTCCGAGCTTTGTTTGAATAGATGTAGGCTCTTTGTCCGACGACCATCATCCGACGCCAGGAAACTGCAAGTCCCGCCGGGCTCATCCACGGGTCCTTAAGCGGCGTGACAACCATTTCGAAGGCAGTGTGACCTGCCGAACTCAGGAAGGACGCTGGTGGTGAGTTGGCGTGGCGTCGTCTTGACGAGCGAATCCCGGCGGTCTGACGAATGAGCCCCGAACAGATGAAGTGTGGTGGTCGTCGACGGATGATGACGAACGGGACGGGAGAGCGGCCGATGCTTCTCGTTTCACGGCCGATGCTGCTAGAGGTCGGCGGTTTCGGCGGCGACACCCTGAATGGCGCAGACGACGGGAGCCCAAGCCGACTCGAGCTCGGTCCTGTTGCATGGGCGAAGCGGACGTCTCACTTGGAAGACGATGAACAGTAGGTAAGTTTCACTTTTCATGTTGGGTTGTTTGTTTGGTTTATTGGGTCTCGTGGCCCTTTTTAGGGTTGGGCCGGCGTTAGGGCTAGAGGGAAGATTGGGCTTAGGCTAACGGGTCTATTAGGCTTAAAAGAAAAGAAAGCGGGCTTGTTGGGCTTCTTGTGCGAAAGGGACCCGGTTCAAGTCCATTTTCCTGGTTCGGATTAGGCCCAGTGGCCCGATCCAGGTTCGGGCCCAAGAGTCCTATCCGGATCCGACCATTTTAATTAAGTAATAATTAAATAACAAAATAAAAAATATATTTTCTAATAATAAAAAATTCAAAAATCAATAAAAAAAATAGAAAATCATAAAAAAAAATCAAAAAAATTTGGAAAATTCAGAAAAATTCTAAAAAATTGTCAAAAATGGGAAAAGGCCACAAACAACTGGCCATGGAATATTTTGGGTAATTCGGTATCCAAACCTTCCAAAATTAACGATTTTGCCCTTTCGGGCTAATCGTTCCCAAATCTTCCCATTTTACCCCTGGTCCGAAATCACATCTTCCCTAAACCCTTATGGCTATATTAGGAAGCCATTGATTTGAATTGATGTGCATTGATGTGATTTATTTGTGTACTTGATTGCGCTTTCATTAAAATTGATTGTGATTGATAGGAATAGTCTTCCAATCTGCATGAAACCCTGAATCAAACCTACCTCGCCTAAAATTGCACCTGCATGAACTCTTAGCCAGGAAAATCACTCGCGTTAGGTACCGAAAGGGCGTTGGTAATGACACCGACGTAACCAAGTCCCCGAACCCAAAATCTCTGGTTCCGCAGAACTGATCGATCTCTCCCAATCGGTCAGTAAGGTTTCCGGTCTACCCTCCAAGAAAGACCGGTGGCGACTCCAAATGCATGCACAAGTTGCACATGCCACCACGACCACACCGAAGGTCGAAAGCTATCGACTCTTATCGTCGATATCCATTAAATGAAAACTCCCGCCGCGATTTGGTATGGGCCTGGGAGGGCCCGCGCCGATCCAAGACCCGCGATCGGTAATCCATTAGCCGCGTCCGATTTCGGACGGGTCGCGACAATGGTTTAGAGTTGGATTTGGTAGTGTTTAAAGGTTGTTTTTGTGTGAAAAACATGCAAGACCTGAGAGCCTCTAAATCCCATTTTTTTCAGCGCGCACTAAAAGTAAAATGGCTCGTTCTAAGTCGTTCGGAGTCCGAATTAAGCTCGATTTTCGACCACGCGACCGTAAGATCATGAAGAATATGATTCTAAGCTTGGATTGCTCAAAAAGTAAATAGGGTGAAGTCATTTTTACTAGGAATGGTTCTGATCATGGAACCGAATCCGCCATTTTTGTGGACCAGTTGTGCTTGAGGTGTTCTTGGATAAAAATTGTGTTACCTTGGTCAACCTCATGCGTCTAATGCTGGTCATGAGGAATTAGAGGATATTGAGCATAAATTTATGGTTATTTTGTGGACTTAATGGTCGGAATTGTCGTGAGTGATCTTGGGGACCAATTGGTGCAAGCTTGGGTCATGATTGGAATGAATGATTAAATTGGCTAATCATGTTTCTTATGTTCAGCCATAATGAGTTGTTGTAAATTGAGTTGTTAAGTCGAGCGAAATGACTATACCGTTAATTAAGTGGCTAGCCGAGATGAAGACTTACCAATTATGCCTATATGTGTTCGGCCTTGGGTAGCCATTGTGAGATAAATGGCTAGATTGATTGCTTACCTTTGTTATGTTTGGCCGTGTGAAGTATGGAAGGTTCGATTAGTTGAATTGTAAAGTAGATGCCAAACCATGATTTTCCCTTAATGATTGTGCACCTTAATTTCTACTTGGCCACTCGATGATAAGCATAATTATACGAGATCACACAATAACCAATGAGGGTTAAAGCATGACCTGGGAGCCGTGAGAGTGGGAGGTCAACTTGGAAGCCATGAGAGCGAGAGGTCAGTGTGATAGCACGACCTGGGAGTCGTGAGAGCGGGAGGTCAGTGTGATAGAACGACCTGGGAGCCGTGAGAGCGGGAGGTCTGTGTGATAGCCCAATGCGTATGGCGTGGGCCTTGATATATTGAACTAAGATTTACCATATGATATGCTCTATACGAGTATGAGATTTGTGAAGTGCCTAGAGTACGAAGCTTGACCCTACCTTATTGAATCATGACTTGAATTGCGAACGTCTGAAGTGTAATTGCAATGAGTTGTTGTCTTCTTCTTGTTTAGCTTATCGTCCCATTTGATGGATAGAAATGTATGGTAGGACTCGATCTGAAAGATGGCCTCGATAGATAAATTAGCTTGATAGGAATGGATCTGAAGGATGGCCTTGATGATTAGAATTACGAGATAAGAGATGAAATGACAACTGATCTAGAATGTGGGAACTACATGGTTAGGATTCGTCCCGAGGTACTATTGGCCTAGTCTAGGTTTAGGAGTTTACTTGCTGAGATTTATTCTCACCCCGTCGTGGGATAACATTTTCCGGTCCGAACTGGTGAAGCTCCATGGATGCCATCAAAGAAGTCTTTTGAAGCAGTTGAACTTGTAACCTTGTACTCCCATATGTAGTTATTGAGGTTAAAACAAGTCTTCCTCTGGTTTATGGATGACTGTTGTAACTTTTGGAATCTATATGATGTTTTACAAAGATGTTGGTTGTATTAAGGAAATCTCTTTTGTTCATCCTGAGTCATCGTGGTGTTCTAGAGGTTGGAGATTGGTTCTCGCTTTCGTATGTGCAATATATTTATAGAGATTAAGCTCAACGAAATAAGGATCCTAGGAGTGCAATGAAGTTACCGGCCTTGGAGGGATGTTCGCGCGCTCGCAAGGACACGGGACGTGACAATACCCACTTGTCTCATGCGCATGTCTATGGATGGTTGGTATACCTAAAATCACACATTGTTACAGAGGAACATTTGACATTCCCCGAGTTTGGTTGGTAAGGCATTTACTTTCAATGTACATTACCATTCCTTCTTTCATAGTATGACTCATACATTGCATACATGTACATGCATTTGCATACATCATGAAACCACTCAAGTGACTAATCGAAATAATAATGATAAGGGGTAGGATGTCGCTGTTTCCCAAGAGTTCGACAGAATTTGTAACCTTCGAGTACCTAAGGAAAGTTACTCGCCCTGGACCGAATACAAGGCTGCACTTTACTAGGTTCGTGCATGGCCGAGAGTTGACTGGACGCAAGTTGGGATACGCCGACGATTGTCAAACCTGCTATTATGTCGACAACCTTAGATTCAAGCGACAAGCGGACGAGATGTTCAAGAATTATTTGGAGATGAAGAGACAGCGTTGCAACCACCTAGCTAGAGAGGCATACGCACGTCGACAAGATGAAAGACGCGCCAATGAAGACATACCAAGGATCACCTTTTAGGGAAAAAGAAGACGCCATGCGATCAAGACAAAGCCAAAGCGCATCATACTCAAAAAGACAAGGCGCGAAAAGACTCCTGAAGTCATTATACCGTGGACCAGAGAATGGTCAGAGGAATTAGGACCCCTCGACCAATACATTGAAGACGACCCCTTACACTCGATTGGAGGAAGGTTTCCAATTTACTATCATCGTGAGGAGGAGTAGACCTTTAGAAAAGGTGGATTAGATCCTCACATTCCAACGGCCTTTTATGGCTTTCTTGTTTAAAGAGTCTCTTCTTACCCATCTTTCGTTAGGTGTCCTGGTTGTAATAAGGAATTCATTCCGCTCTTCTCCCATTTGATGTTTTGACCAATGGAATGTAACGTTGTTAATTCCCTTAGTTACTGGAGTGAACATGACTACATCGCATAATTCACTTTCCAGAAATTCAAATTAGACTTCAGGTCGGGTTTTCAGTACCTGAAAAGAATTCTAATTTTCATTTCTTCAAATTGAACTATGCAATTAAGTTGGTCCATGCATACTTCATGGCACTTGCATAGTTACATGTTTTAAAGTAATTTTTTACGATTGACTTTTTAAAATTATTTGCTTATTTTAGACTTGATGGGAAAGAATGATATTCAAGTGTTCAAAGTTCCCCGGGCCGAGCTCTTATCATGGTGGAACAGCATGGGTGAAGCTAGTCAGAAATACGCCAAATCATGACTAGGGCACCTACTGGACCTGCTGAAGATTGAGTATCCACCTGCCTTTATTCAAGCCATGGCGCTTTATTGGGATCCCACCACCGCAACATTCTGCATGGAGGGATTGGAGGTTACTCCTACTCTCGAAGAGTACAGCGCCGCCATCGGAGTGGAGTTCACTCACTTACTAGTCCAACCTCCCATAGGATTTGAACCCTTGAGTCAACTAGTTGAATTCCTTGACACAAGCCTCAAAGAAGTCAAAGCAGACACCAAAAGCAATTCTGGACGGATTTCACTATCCTTCCTCCTAGATCGATTTCCCAACCTCCCAAGCTCTAAAGGGACTAAATCAGGTAGAGCCTTTGTGTTGACCTTCTTTAGCTTCGTGTTATTCCCATTCTCGTCTGTCACCTTTGATCCTATTATGGCCGTTGTAGTCAGACAAGTCTGTTGTGGGTGGGATTACTCAAACATCATCCTTGCTGAGACCTTTCTTTCCCTAAATCTCTTTAAGAAAAATAAGAAGGGAATCTTTAGAGCCTCTAGTGATCTTCTGTACGTATGGTTCACATCTCATGTCAGACAATTCCATATCTGCATAGGTTTCACTGAGATTAGTCCCGATGCTCATCCTTTTAAAATCTTTGTCAAAACTCATGCACGTATTCCTAAGTTCAATTTCATAGAATGGAAGAAATTCCTTAGAAATTTAAAACCTGAACAGCTCCGATGGCGGCTAAGGCTACCAACACTGAGCAAAGTCGGACTAGCATGCAATGGCAAAGATCCAGTCCCTTTTCTGGGATTCACGGGCGCGACCGCATATTATCCAAAGAGGGTCATCCGACAATTTGGGGCATTACAGGGGATCCCTCCTTCACCACGACCTGGTGTCTTTTCTTTTGACACACCAAACGAGACCCTCGTAGGAGAAAAGAAGAAACAGTTCGAAGCCAAGGTGGCGTTTATTATTCACTCTCTGAAGAACTCTCAGGCCGAGGATATAAGTTAGCCAGAAAACATGACTCGTAAGGAGAACATTCACAGGGCCACCGCTGAATACATCCAACACTTTCAGGCGACCAGATGCAGCTTTGCCGAGCCTTATATACCTAAGTATATCGTGCCATACGTACCTGGGATAGAGCCCTATATACCCGAAGACATGGGATCACCGCTGTACTCGGAAGATGAAGAGTCCCAGACTGAAGAGGGGAATCCATATTGGGACGATGAGGATACTTTAGACCTCAAGCGTCCTAGACTTGAATAGACTATTCTGTCAAGTGTAAAATAAGCAAACATTGTGATGCCTTTTCATGCATTCTCACTTGTACTGGAGATATCATTTTTAGACACATGAACATGAATGTGGACATATTTCACTAATGCTTAAAAACTATCGTAAAAAATTACGCTTTTATAATTTCACGAATTCTCTTTGGAGAATGATTAAAAGAACTATTCACATGAGACTAAGGCTCACAGGGTAGTTCTTTTTCTCATTTACCAATAGAAAACATGCAATTTGAAGGATCAAGTACTTCCTTTTGTTAGTACCGAAGAAATACTCGTTGGAATTTCTTCTGAAAACAAGTACACTCTCATCACGGAATTACCAACGTATCGTTTTCGCACTCGACTTAAGACGAGAATGGAACAACAGGAGTTGACCCCACGCGTAGGCATGCGGGAAACCCAGATGACCGCTATGGCAACTATGATGGCTGATATTAAGGCAATGCTAGAAGCCTTTCAAGCCAGACATGCGATAGCCCCTAATCAGAACAACTCAAGCACATCACTTGCACCCGATGTAGCTGATAAAGAGACGGCGAAAAATACCCAACGTGTCGAAGATGATGTCTGTGTGCCGAATATCCAATCACAACAAAGGCACCCCCTGTTGTCATCAACCTTGAGAAGGATGAAAAGGGAAAGCAGATTGTGAAAACTGAAGTGGAGGCTAAGAGATTAGCGACAGATTGAAGAATGCTTAAGCAGCCAAGGTTACGAGTTGGCTCGTTTCGACAAGATATCTCCCTTCGCCAAGGTAGAGACCCCTCCTGAATACAAAGAACCGGACTTTGTAAGGAAATATAATGGGACAGGTTGTCCCCGCGCTCACCTCAAATATTACCTGCGCAAGATGGCGCAATACTCAGATTATGTCCCATTGCTGATGAACACGTTCCAGGAGAGTCTGGCTGGCCCCGCTCTGGCATGGTTCATTAAATTAGACCTTGATGATTATGAGGGGTGGGAAGATCTTGCTGAGGATTTCCTCAGGCAGCATAAGTTCAACACAGCTATAGCCCCGATGAGAGAAGACCTTCTACGAACCTCAAAGGCAAGGGACGAGTTGATTAGAACATCTATCCCAGAAGATGAGTTGATTGATTTATTCCTGAAAGCACTCCCTTGCGAATACTTTGACAGGTTAAACACCTCGGGTAGACATGGCCATTTGGGCCCGTGGACTCGGAACCGGCCCGAAATTGGCCCGTTGATCGGCCCGGAATCGGCCGTTGACCTAGCACGCGGGCCCGAATCGTAACCGGCCCAAAAAAAAGGGGGGCGTGGTGTGGGGGGCAGTGGGCCCCCCCTCGGGAAGAGCCGTTGGTAGGGGAAGAGCCGTTAAGCTCTTCCCCAACGGGCCGAGGACCGTTGGCCTCGGCCCGTTGCGAATTTTCTTTTTTTTAAAAAAAAAAAACTCTATAAAAACCTCACAATCCTTCTTTATTTTTCTCACAATTTCTCTCAATTCTCTCCAATATTCTCAGGTCTCAAATCTCAAGTCAAATTCTCTCGATTCGATATTCTCTCTGAATTTCGTCTCAATTCTTTGAATCAACTTTCCGATCAATTCTCTCAAAAAATGGCAAGTGGAAGCAGAAATACTAGAAAGGGAAAGAGCCCGATGGAGATGGGAGAATCTGATTTTCCTGTTCATAAATATGATCCTCGTGAATATGGATCTTGGGAAGACGACGATGTTCCCAATCCCGACGTCGAGCACGTCGCAACGCAAGAAAGTCTTTATCCTCCTACTGTCACTGCCACTGGTGTCGAAGAATCGTCGATACCAAATGAGCCGGTACGGAAGAGCCGAGAATCCGACTTATGGCTACACTTTGACAAAATGTGGAATGAAAATGAAGGTAAATTTGATATAAGCTATAAATATTGTCCGCAAAAATACAAACTTGGTAAAGGAGATGGCTGTGGAACATTTCGTCGGCATTTGACGAAAAAACATCCAACGCAAGTGGGGATCGACACTAGCCAACAACAAATTTTCGGGTTCGCCAATCCTAACCCTCATCCTTTATTCCGTTTCACTAATGCACTTTATAAAAAAATATTAGTTGAATATGTTTTCCTTGAGCATGCTCCGTTTAATACTAGTGAAAATTTTAATTTTAGATATTTTGTAAACACTGCGATGGTTCCGTAAGCACCATCTGTTCCGAAAACTACTCTTAAACGCGAACTTAAACGAGTTTATAAAGATCGAAAAAATAAATTGAAAACATTTTTTTGAAGAATTCAAAGGACGTGTACATATAGGTAGTGATATTTGGAGTGATTCTTGGAATATTAATTCTTATATGGGTGTCACGTGCCATTGGATAGGTGATGATTGAGTTATTCAAAAAAGACTTCTTGCATTTCGAGTTTTTCCTGAAAGGCATACGGCACATAATATTTATAGAATAATTATGCAAGTTTTATAAGAATATGATTTGATTAATAAAGTTTTTTCAATTGGTTTTGATAATGCCGCCACAAATACTGCTTCCATTCCCGAGTTAGAAAAAAATGTGTAAACCCGCGGACAATTTTTTCACATTAGATGTGCTTGTCATGTTTTGAATTTATGTGTTCAAGATGGTTTGCGAATTCTTGTAACTTCTCTCCACCCAATAAATAGTGCAATTAGATTTTTATGGAGCCGCCCTCAACTTATGAAAGCGTGGGGAAAATTTTGTAAAGAAAATAGGAGAACGGCAAGAAGGTTTCCAAAAGATGTTCCGACTCGTTGGAATTCTACCTACGAGATGCTTCTACAAACTTTTGATTACAAAGATTTATTATGTTCATTTATTTCAAATATTGTTCCCGATATTGCTTTACTTCCGCAACATTGGGACGTTTGTAAAAAAAAAATAGATTGTTTGAAAATTTTTAATGATGCTACTAAAATTTTATCTGGTATTTATTATCCTACTACGCATTTATTTTTAATAGAGTGCGTTAATATTGCTAATGTTTTAATGCATATGAAAAAGATACTGACTTAGCTTCGAGTATTTTAGTAATGCGAGAAAAATGGTTGCATTATTATTTGAACATTCCTCTTGTCTATTTAGTTGGTATTATTTTCGATCCACGTACTAAATTAGATGGTTTATTAGATTATCTGACTGCTTATTATTATGATTGTTTACATTTGGATGAAGTGATAAATATTTCAATTATACAAGTAGATGTTAAAGAAGCTATAGTAGCATTATATAATGAATTTTGTAATAGATATGGTTTAAGCGACAGTGGATATAAATCTGCCCATCATATTGTCTCAGAAAGCGATGCGTGTATTTCACTACTTAGTAAAGGATATAAAATGCTCAAGACTAGGCAAAAAAAACATAAAGGGACATCAACAGGTAGTATTTCCGAATTAGAAAACTATTTAATAATTTCTTTTGAGTTTAGCGATTCAGAAAACAACGCAGATTTCAAGATTCTTGAGTGGTGGAAGAATCATTCAACTCAATTTCTAGTTCTCTCCCTCATCACAAAACAAATATTAGCGACCCCTTCTTCAACAGTGGCGGTTGAACAAGCATTTAGTGCTGGAGGATTAATTTTGGACCATCGCCGTTCAAGATTAAGTTCGAAAAGTGTGGAGTGTCAAGCTTGTGTCGATGATTGGACAAAGGCTAAATTTCGCCAACAAGAGCTGGATCGAGAACACGAATTCTTTAGTGATGACTGTGGAGATACTACCACCACCACAATGGGTAGCGACGATTGACGATGAGGTAAGTTGGGGGTTACCAAAGGTAGGAGAACTACATGGGCTTTGATTCTTCTATCCCCAAGAAGATATGTGGGCGCTTAATGATAATTCATTAAGTTCAAGCCCATTCATTCTCTCTTTTTTTTTTCAAATTTTATTACAATGTACAATTTAATTATAATTTATAATTTATTAATTTTATTTTATTATTTTAAAAATAAAATTAAAAGTTTGGAACTGGAACCGGCCGGTTCCCAACCGGAACCGGAACATGCCTCTTAAGGGCCGGTTCCGGTTCCACCTTTTGGCGGTTCCACGAAACCGGCCAAGTCTAACCTCGGGATGTTAGACATTCGCAGACTTGATAAAGGTAGCTGAAAGGCTAGAATGGGCCTTAAGAGAAAGAAGGCCTCATGAAGCTTCTACTAGGAGACAGTATCCCTTGAAGAAAGAGAAAGAGGTCGGGCTCGACGTAGCATTCATACCGGACCCCCATAAGCCCAAATCATTTGGCAATTCTAATCAGACCAAAGGAGGATCATCCTAGTTAGCGCCGAAAGTGCAAGAGGCTAGAAGGAGGCAATCCCAAAGGCAGTTCTCTCAACTCCCGAGGCCTTTGTCCAAGTTGCTCCCGATGCTGCTAGAACAACACTTGGTGGCGAAGGAACCACTTAGGGCAAATCCCGTCAAATATCCTGGCTTTGATGAAAGTCAGACCTGTGTCTATCATATGGGTGAAAGGGGACACAACGTTGATAATTGCTATATCCTTAAGCTGAAGATATAAGCTCTGAATGACAACCAGATTCTGAAGTTTGATAACGTGGCTCCGAATGTACAAGAAAATTCGCTCCCTGATTACCAAATAGTTGGGGCAATATTCGCTGAAGATGAGGAAATCTACCTTGAGCTAAAGGTGGACGTGTCTAAACTGACCAACATCTTGGCAATCGCTTCACTATACCCGAAAGAAAGAGAGGTCTCTGCTGACATGAAGAAATTATGTATCGCTAAGATGATGAGCTTGGGGATACTATTAAACGTTACCGATGAAAGATTCGAGGGAGTCGAGGCCTCTCTAAGCTTAGAAGGAAGCCACTTTGTGATTAAAACTGAGTAGGGAAGCGCGTGGAGTATCCCACACGAGAGTCTGATAGGCGATCTCAGGCTAATCATTGAACTAGAGGAAGAACCCGATAAGGACGAACTGGAAGCCAAGAGGCGAAGTCTAGCAGATCGTATATTCACGGCTGACGCGCTAGAAAGGGGTGAAATTGTAGACAATCTGGGTCAAGATTCCGGAGGGCATAACTTTAAGGTGAAATACTCTGCTCCTCCTAGCTTCTATCAGAGAATGGATGACATCATACCAGACGGATGGGGAGGCATGGATGATCCCGTTCAACCGAAAAAGCCTTTTTCAAAAGGGCCTGAATCATCACTTGACCAGATAAGGGATACTAAGCTTGACACAGAACGATATGCCGAAATAGAGAGATTGAAAGACCAGCAACAGAACTCAGTTGAACAACTCTAGGGAATGAGAGAGTACCCGAGATCTGCAACATCAACAGTACTGAGTGACGGCGACCGGCATCGTCAATTGGGAAACGAAATCCTCTCAAAGAGTTTTGACAACACTGTGTCAATGATCGAAGCTGCTACAGCTGTGGTGATTAAGTTGGAAGATCTTGATATCTTGAATGAGTCAGAAGATTGCATAGTCAAGCCAGTCGTGATTCGATTGACGGAAGAGGAAGAAGACGACACAGCTGAACCAGAAATATCTTATCCAAAGACAATAACTATACAACTCCCTCCGATAGAAGAGTACGATCCTAAAGTGGTCCATTGGGACTATGGGACGGAGGAAGTAGATGCAGTAATGAGGTCTGGACGATTTTACGCCCCTAGGGAAAGCGAATCTGAAAAGAAAGAAGTCTCGAAGGAAGACGCAGAAAAGCTCATGTCCATCATTAAAACCAGCGAGTTTGAAGTAATAGAGCAGCTAAGGAAGATGCCAGCTCAAATATCCTTACTGGATTTATTCATCAATTCAAAGAAGCATAAGAATGCACTATTGAAGATACTCAACGAGGTGCATGTCCATGAAACAATCAATGATGTGCAGCTGGCGGACTTCTTAGGGGCGATCCTCCTGAAAGATCAATTGAGCTTCTCCGATGAAGACTTTCCCATGGAAAAGAGATGACACAACAAGGCGCTATACATTACTGCACAATGCGACGGAAAGAGAATAGCGCACGTACTAATCGACAACGGGTCTACTTTCAACATATGCCCACTAGCTACCTTGAGGAGTTTGGGTATCAAAGAAGAAATGATTAAGGCCTCCAAAACAGCTGTAAGAGCTTTCGATGGAATGAAGAAGACTGTGGTAGGTGAGATTGAGCTCGACGTACTCATCGGCCCAACGAAATTCTCTATAAACTTCCAAGTAATGGATTTGCCTAGTGCATTCGGATTCCTGCTGAGGAGACCTTGGATCCATGTAGCAGGAGCCGTGCCATCGAGCTTGCATCAGAAGGTGCGTTTTGTGGTGGATGGGAAGGTGGTTACCGTACATGGAGAAGTTGACCTCCAAACATATCAGAACAGCCCTATTCCCTACATCGAGCCCGAAGTTAAAATGGAAGCAAGCTATCATTCCTTGGAGTTGGTAGAGACAGTACACACTCCCGTGGGGACAAGATTGAAAGCCCCTTATATCTCTGAAGCCAATCTTTTATCAGCTAAGATTCTACTAGCATATGGATATAACCTTGGAGAGGGTCTGGGCAAGCATGGTCAAGGAATGAGTACCTCCTTGCAGTTGAAAGCTAACCAGCATAGGATGGGCCTGGGGTATCAGAAAAACCACTTGGGCAAGTCCGCCCCAAAAACAACAGGCCGAGGCCGAGGCAGGAGCCTGGGACTCCATGGAAGCCAGAACAACTCGAAAGATTCATTCATCGGTTCTCCAGCCTGGAAAGGCAGGTCTCAGAAGTTCAATAATCCTCTGAACGCCTATTTCAGCAAGAATTCTAGGTGGTTGTCAGAAGAGGACATAACTCCAGTAGCAAAACCAGATCTGGCAAACCCTTTTTCTTGAAGACAACTTCGTGAATGTCATCATAGAGTGGCTAAGTGACGAAGCCACTACTTCTGAGTAAAGAAACCTCTCCTGCTTTTAAATACTGCACTTAGAATTTTCTGCATTTTATTGCATTTTTAATTCCTGTCATTTGAGATACAGTAGGAAAACGCCTTTGGATCTCCGGCCGTTGGTCCAAACAGCATAGTTTGTAATGCGGCCCATTTTGCATTCAATAAAATCACGTAAGTTTTATTAAGGACATATGGAACCATAAATCAGCCCAATGATGATACTAGTCTTCTGTGCAGAAGCTTGAGGCCTGGTTTTCCATATGATTCCTAATTTCCAAAAGAATTCCCCAAGGACATGGATGTCCTAGGATATGAGGACTAGTCTCATTTACACTTCCACTTATTTTGAAACCTCTTTCGAAAAGGTTTTTCACACTCATGCATGGCATTTTCACATAAAGTATAGACTAACCATACTCATGACCTTTCAGGCATACCATCTTAAACATACATACCAGGTTATTATGTGATTCGGATCATCATGATGGCTACTCCTACAATATTGAAGAAGAGGATGAGGATGAGGATGAAGGTTACGCGTCTATCCGTAGAGAATGAAGTGCCTTAGAAGAATCAGTACCTCCCACTTCAGAAGAACCAGTTGTTATTAATTTGGGGGACTTTATAAATATCAATGAAGTCAAGATCGGTGGACATTTATCCCGGGATGAAAAGCTCAGATTCACAGAATTATTGAGGGAGTATCAGGACGTTTTTGCATGGTCTTACGCTGACATGCCAGGTTTGGATCCTAAGATCGTGGAACATGCATTACCCACGGATCCCAGTATTAAACCTGTCAGACAGGGTAGCAGACGGATGAAAGCCAAGTTAGAAGACAGAATTAATGATAAGTCATGAAGCTTCTCAGGGTAAGCTTTATTGAAGCTATCCCCTACTCGGACTGGATTGCAAACATAGTTCCCGTCATGAAAAAGGATGGCAAAGTTCGGATCTGCGTGAATTATCGAGATCTGAATAGAGCAAGCCCAAAAGACGATTTTCCACTACCTCACATTGACTTGTTGTTGGATAGTACAGCGAGATATGAATTGTTCTCGTTTATGGATGGATTCTCTGTATATAACCAAATCCTCATGAAACATGAGGACAAGCTAAAGACTGCTTTCATCATGCCCTGGGGTAACTTTTGCTATAAAGTTATGCCGTTTGGATTAAAGAACGCGGAGGCCACTACCAAAAGGCTATGGTCACGTTATTCCACGACATGATCCATAAAGAAATCGAAGTATATGTTGATGATATGATCGCCAAGTCCAAGAAGGGATATGATCATATACAGGTGTTGAGAAAGTTATTTGAGCGGCTGCGCAAATATAAGTTGAGATTAAACCCTAACAAATGTGTGTTTGGGGTAAAATCTGGGAAACCTCTCGGATTCATGGTCAGTAGCAGGGGCATCGAGATTGATCTTTCCAAGATTCAAGCCATCCATGATCTAGCAACTCCCTCTACAGTAAAAGAAGTGAGAAGCCTTCTAGGGAGACTGAATTATATTGCCAGATTCATCAATCAGCTATCAGATGTGGCTAAACCGATCTTCAAACTACTCAAGAAGGGTGCAAAAGTGACATGGGATACAAAGTACAGTCAGGCATTCCAGAAGATCAAGAACTACCTGGTTACTCCGCCAGTGTTTGTGCCGCCCGTCCCAGGTCATCCTTTGACCTTATATCTGACTATACAGCAGGAATCTTTGGGAGCCTTACTCATCCAAACAAGTCCGACGGATGGTAAGGAAAGAGCCATCTATTATTTGAGCAAGAAATTCACTCCGTCTGAAGCAAAGTACATACCTGTTGAAAGGGCATGTGTGGAAACCGTATGGGTACTTCGCAGGTTAAGACAATATACCCTACATTACCATATTCAACTAGTGACAGAAAATGACCCTTTCAAATACCTCCTAGAGAAATTCGCTTTAATTGGGAAGTTAGCAAAATGGTAGGTGATGTTATCTGAATTTGACATCAAGTGTTCTTCACAAAAATCAGCAAAAGGGAGAGCCATAGCTGATATATTGGCAGAAAACTCATAAAGTTGTAAGTCTTCTGGAAAGATAAAGACAGAAGATCAAGTTCTGAACCTGGCAGAGGATAAATGGGTTATGTACTTTGATGGCGCTTTTAACCTATCTAGAGCCGGCACTAGGGCGGTACTGATATCTCCTAATGATCAACATTATCATGTTGTTGCAAAGATGACTTTCCCTTATACCAACAATATCTCATAATACGAAGCGTGCATTCTAGGCTTACGATTGGCCATTTCCATGGGGATACCTAAGTTGTAAGTTTATGAAGATTCCATGCTCATCATTTTACAGACATAGGGAGAGTGGAAAACGAAGGATACAAAACTCATCCCTTATCACGAATACCTTGAAGAACTGACACTTAAGTTCGAGGAAGTGTCGTTCGAATACTTACCAAGATCTCACAATCAGTTCGCAGATGCATTAGCCACATTAGCCTCAATGTTGTAAGTAACTGGTGGGTTAGAAATAGAACCCCTAAGGATCGGCATAGTTGAAAGGCCAGCCTATTGTATGCTGATCAAAGAAGAGTTTGATGGAGAGCCGTGGTATTATGACATCAAGAATTATCTCTTAAAAGGGGAGTTTCCCAAGGGATGCCAGGCAGGAGACCGAATATACATAACTAGGATGGCCAGCAAATTCTTCCTCAGTGGACAAATTCTGTACAAAAGGTCGTTTGACTCCACTTTATTAAGGTGTGTATATGCTAAAGAAGCAAATACTCTCATGAAGGAGATCCATGAAGGTATATGTAGGCCTCATATAAACGGCCATCTTCTCGTTAAAAAGATCATGCGGCTTGGTTATTATTGGATAACCATCGAGTCAGACTGTTGTCAATATGTCCGGTCATGCCACCAATGCCAAATATACGGCGATAAGATTAATGCGCCCCCAAATGAATTACATCAAATGTTTGAAGCTTGGCCTTTTTCTATGTGGGAAATAGACATGATAGGGCCTATCAGCCCCATGGCTTCAAATGGTCACCGCTTCATCTGGTGGCAATTGATTACTTCACCAAGTGGATAGAAGCCAGTTCTTACAAGAATATCACGGCAAGAAATGTGGCAAGGTTTATCAAGAGGGACATAATCTCCAGATATGGCACCCCTCAAGCGATCATTACAGATAATGGGTCCAACCTGAACAACAAGATTGTTGATAATCTGCTTGACCACTTTGGTATTCGACATCTTAATTCGTCCCCTTACCGCCCAAAGATGAATGGAGCAGTGGAAGCAGCCAACAAGAACATCAAAAGAATTTTGGTTAAAACTGCAGAAAGCTATAGGGACTGGCATGAAAGGCTACCCTTTGCCTTAATGGCATATCGAACTTCGATCAGGACTTCTACAGGGGCAACCCCCTACAGTCTGGTGTACGGAATGGAAGCAGTCCTACCCGTGGAAGTTAAAGTTCCATCTTTAAGGATCTTATCAGATGGCAAACTCTCCGAGTCAGAATACTCCGAGCAGAGATATGAACAGCTAAATTTGATAGACGAAAAGCGTCTTAGAGCCATTTGTCATGGTCAAGGTTACCAGAAGAGGGTAGCCAAATCATTCAATCGAAAGGTTAGAGCTAGAAGTTTTGAAGAGAATGATCTGGTGGTAAGGAAAACCCTACCGAATGCTGTCCATCCGGGAGGCAAGTTTACCTCGAATTACGAAGGCCCTCATATTGTCAGGAAAATTCTCACAGGAGGAGCATTGATTCTTGTAAATTCTGAAGGAGAAGAATTGGGGCACCCTGTAAATTTAGATACAGTGAAGAAATATTACCCTTGAAATAAAATCGGATATTGGTTATGTGGCTTGTCCCAAATTGATCCGAATCATCATAACGGTCACTGCATAAGTATATCATGCATTCATGCATACACTAGCATGTGTTCAGTTTTGTAGGATTCCAAGAAGCAAACTCAGAATCAGACTCATTCAAACAAAACCCTGGACAGGAGAGACCGCGACACCAAGTACCAGGTGATATGTATCTGTTTCATCAAAGGTTAAACCATCCTTTACTCACTAGAATATCTCTTCTATCCTACATGCAGGAATAAGTGATGAAGATAGGAGACAGCAAAAGAAGAGCACAGCAAAGCCTCTCTCACTTCGTGTAAGATGAAAAGAACGAGAAAGTAGGCATTCACATAACTGGACTCAGGAATAAACATTGTTCGTAAAAATGAATTCCTTACATTTATTGCACACCTGTCAAAATCAAGAGATGGTCCAAAGCTTGTTCAAAATATGCATGATGCATCATGGAAGTCTCTTTTGGAGTAAAACGCCTGGAGAAAATCAAGCTGATTTTTCCCAAAGACACGGCTTGCTTAGGCTATCTAACAAGAACATCCCTCCAGATGAAAGGCAACCTAATCCAAACACGTCATACATACACTCGATTACATGGATCAAGAAGACGGATGCATTCATTTCTCTATCTTAAACACTACAGGTGACCATTAATGACCATTTGAATAGCGGTTGCATTCTTTACCCCTGTCAAGAACCACCCCACATTGCGATCAACTGGAGGTAAGTCCAGCAGTATCAGGACGTAAATGGTTAGAAATTCTCTTGCTCAGACTTACATCAATCTTCCTGTGTTGCTTGTCATTTTAACTCCTATGGTAATTTAAGTGCTTTATGATGACGAAAAGCTTTCGTTTCTCTATCCTATACACTTTTACTCTTTGCACAGCCCAGTTGAGCCTACACGTTTGTTTCACAAACCCGTTGGTGATCATTGCATATCCCAAGGAGGAAGCAACGTCACTTCAAAAATGGAAGAGTTCAAAAGAATAGGAATTATGAAAAGTTCCTGGGTTAATGTTTGAGTGTTGAGATTCAAGTTGTACATCTAGCACACTCATTTGAAGATCCTGGTTCCCAAAAAGAAAGGAAAAGGTGGGATTACAACAAAAGATAAAAAAAAAAAAGAGAGAGAGAAAAGAAGAAAGAAAAATCAACCCTGGGCATCAAGAAAAAGTAAAGTGCCTGGTAAAAGTAAAGCCAATGCCCCTCCAAATACTTGTACACTGGTGAATAATGTGTTTAATCTTGTAAATGCCAAAAGATGGCATGATACCTATGTATAGGTCACTAGTGAGATATGGTTGTAAAAGAAAATCCCAAGGGAGATAAACTGTGAAAGACACTCTATGATTATGTCACGTTCAGATGTCGACGTCGCACTAACGTGAGAGAGAGGTTCTCCAAAGACTACTAATGCACTTCAAAGACTGAAGGCGCTCTTTGAACCAGAAGAGACCAGATCGGCAGCAAATCTGCAGTGATCACCAATGTTAAACCATTCACATGTTCTAGGCCAAAAACAAGCCTTTTTTAGTCCCCAATCCTACCTATGTTACAACCCTGAGAAGTCTTTTCTGATTAAAGCATTTGGGTTAGCGTAGGGTTTAATGCTTAAGCTTAGCTCGAAGAAGTTCGAGCAAGATTATTTCTTTCTCATTTTGCAGGGTTCTTGACTTGTAAACCAGAGCAGATGAAGAAAATTTTTCGTACAAAAAGGCCTGACTCAGAAAGTGAGTCCCCTTTCAGAAACTATGTCCAAACCTAACATTACAGTCCCGTAAAGACCTCCCGATTGATCTGAATGTATGCGCTGCGAACGGTCCCGAAAACCCAGGTACAGGGTATTAGGAGATTCGAGTGCTCTAATTGTGAAAAGACCAAGTCAGGAAAATTGGTAAGAAGACCTTTCTGACAGAGATATTCCAATAGAATGCTCGAAAGCAAGCTTCGTTTGGAAACTTCAAATTGTTCGATCCAGGATATGCCTCATAGGAATCCTCGATCATCTTCGCATGCTTTGAGATATCTTGGATAATCTCCAGCATCCCGAATCATTTTGCATAATTGTATAGGTTAAAATGAACATTTAATCTACATCATGTTTATCATCATGTCGAAAGGACAATCTTCGAAATCATCGCTCTGTGATATTTCAGTTTTACAGGTTGGAGCTTTTTGCAGGACGCCTGGAGTCCCCATATCCCAGAATTACACCTTGCACATCAAAAGAACCAATTTTCAGAACCAGCTATCTGTGAGGTTTTAGGTAATCCCTAAACCCAGAATAGCTCATTTGGTAAAGCCTAAAGATTAGGAATACCTCATTTGTATAGATTCTAGTTAATTCCTTAGAATATAGGATCAAAATGTTCAACAATCCCTAAAGAACGGGTGCGTCATCTATAAGTTCCTAGCAGAGAGGAGTCCTATTCTCGGCCTGATCCCCTTGAAGGATTAAAATGTTCGACAATCCCTAAAGAACATGTGTGTCATCCATAGGTTCCTAGCAGAGAGGAGTCATATTCTCGGCCTGATCCCCCTGAAGGATCAAAATGTTCGACAATCCCTAAAGAATAGGTGCGCCATCCATAGGTTCCTAGTAGAGAGGAGTCCTATTCGCGGCCTGATCCCCTTGAAGGATTAAAATGTTCGACAATCCCTAAAGAGCAGGTGCATCATCCATAGGTTCCTAGCAAAGAGGAGTCCTATTCTCGGCCTAATCCCCCTGAAGGATCAAAATGTTCGACAATCCCTAAAGAACAGGTGCGTCATCCATAGGTTCCTAGCAGAGAGGAGTCCTATTCTCGGCATGATCCCCCGGAAGGATCAAAATGTTCGACAATCCCTAAAGGACGGGTGCGCCACCCATAGGTTCCTAGAAAAAAGGAGTCATATTCTCGGCCTGATCCCCCTGAAGGATCAAAATGTTCGACAATCCCTAAAGAACGGGTGCGTCATCTATAGGTTCCCAACAGAGAGGGGTCCTATTCATGGTCTGATCCACCATACGGATCAAAACTTCTGACAATCCCTAAGAGACTGGGTGCGTCATTCACAAGTTCCCGTGAACATAGGAATCCCATTCTGGTACGGCCTACCATACAGGCTAGAATTTGACTGCCCTAGAACGCTCAAGAGACGAGCCCCTGGGTATCTACTTGAACCCGTTATACGCCATGTATGCCACACGAGCATCATGCAGGTAAGTAACAGGTGAGTATCTCTATGCCGCCTCTCTTTCTCTCACATTGGCAAAGGCAAGCAGAGTATTCACCAGCAAGATAAGAAAGATTAAATGTCAAGATCAATTTTTCTATTTCCCAGTAGAGTCGATCTAGATTTAGGTGTCACCTGACTTTGAGAGAAACCTCTCGCGAGATTCCTCTCAAAGAGGGGCAACGGTTGACACCTAATTTTGGATCAGCCCTTTTTTTAGCCATTTCTTAGAAAATTCATAGAAAATTCATAAAAAGTCAAAAAAATTACAACATCAACTTTGGTGGCCTTGGCCAAGCCTAAGGAACCATTTTTAACAAAAAATAATAATTTTTCATATTTTTCGTATTTTTTAGTATTTTTGGAAATTAGAAAAATACTAGAAAAATAAAAAAAATAGCATTTGAGGTCGTAAAAATATAGGAAAATATGCAATATTTTTATTTTAAATCCCTTGTACTTTTGACCTCACAAAAAGTCCAAAATCAGATTCAATTTTATGTGTTCCTTTGTTACACGTAAGATTGAATTTGGGAAAAAAATATTAATTTAGTCTTTTAATTTGCAATTTTGGCATTTTTTAGGATCGTGAAATTCAATCTAACTGTCCCCTATTACAATTTGGCCCAATTGTTTGCACAAATTGCTCAATTGCACGAATTTGACAAAATTGCATACTTAATTGCATTTTAGTCCTTGAAATTGGGCATATTTGAAATTACTTTCAATTCAAGGGCTATCATTACAAATTAAACATACTGCCCAATGGTTTTCATCTTTTCGAATCGATTGGCATAGACAATTTGGTCCAATTTGATCATTTGAGCCTTCAATTGCACAATTCTCTAATTTTCAATTAAATGAAAATTTGGGTTTTTATAGAACTTGATGTGAACTTTTGGGCAAAACCTCATTTTTAGATAAAATTCATGGCCTAAATTCGATTATGAGGTCCAATTACAAAAATTTTCCATTAATTTGGGCTTAATTTTGAAAATTGTAGTTCTGAACCGGCTCAGACCGGTCTGACCGCCGATCGGACCGGTCGAACCGGTCCGCTACAGTGTCATCGTCTTCCTTAGGCACCTGCGCAAATGAACTGTAAAAATTAGAACTTTGATGGGGAAATTGATAGACCAATGACTTCAATTGAAGACGTAATGGTGGGCGTTTAGTTCCTTAGGCCATCCCCCGTCGATTGGGACCAGAATGATGATCAATGGCCGCCGGCGCAGGGAGCAATCGGCCGATCAAACTGCGGACCTGTAAAAGTCAACATTTACCAAACGCAGACCAAATTCGTTCTAAATTCACGCAGAATGAGACCCGCCGAAGGACCAAATAGAATTGGACGAGATGCCCATCGTCCCCGACGCCGATTGGACCTAAAGGTAAGTAGCCTCACGTGCAATTGAGGCCGGTACGCAGTCCCCGGCTCAGCGCCAAAATTCCTAAAAGCTATATAAGCCAGTCGACCTTCGCAAAGCAAGGGGGTGGTTGATTCAGTTGCAAGAAGAGAAACCGAATCGAGAGATCGAGAGAGAGAGAGAGAGAGAGAGAGAGAGAGAGAGAGAGAGAGAGAGAGAGAGAGAGAGAGAGAGAGAGAGAGCTCGTCCTCCAACCACCATTGTTGAGGACAGAGTTAGAATTCACAGAGCATCGGTCAGGCCTTTCCAGGCTAGACCAAAGCTCTAGGAGATCGTCAGGAGGTTACCCAGACTGAGAGGAAGCTATGGCCGTCGACCGCGCAGCCCGAAATCGCCGGAACAGGTGAGTCACAGCCTCGAGTTCTTTACTGCACTTCAATGGCGACTCATGCATTTCTTGTTCATTCTTGCGATTACTATGTGCATTTTGCTCCTTGAACATCACTGACCATTGTCGCACATCTATTTTGCATCGACTTCTCTTGCACACCTCGAATTGAGTCTCCCAATCCAACCTCCATTGCCGAACACTGTCCATTCTTGCCCGGCCAAATCTGGGCCGAGCGAGCTCAATCGGAGCTCGAGGTAAGTCTCCTGAACATATACTGATGCTATCCTGTGATGGAATTGCATTGATTTTGTGTTAGTCGAGCGATCAAACTCCCATGGCCGTACTCGGCACTTTGCTTGATACTCGTGATTTTACAAATGAGATGCTGCGATTCTTAGATATGTTAAACTAGAGACGATCGCGAGTTGATTGCCATTGGTCTTGCATGATTTCATCAAGGATCCACCGTCGGATCGCCGCCGGAGAAGCATAGCCTTTCGTCCAGTTTCAGGCGCGAGGTTGAAGACGATGCATACGTGGCGAGGCCAACGAGTCAAAGGTCTAGGTGGCTACACGCGACTGGTCCACATGGATGTAGAGTCAGCATGGCCGTTGAGTCTGCTATTCGAATAAAAAGAATTCAACGGCTGAGAATAATCGAATCTAATAAATGGTGACCGTCCGATTAGAAATTAGGATTATTCAAAAATGTTGTAAAATCGAAAAATCAAAATCAACTGAAACGGTGTCGTTTAGATAAAGGGTCAAGCGGCGTCGTTTAGGTTAGTAGGATTGAACGACTCAGATTAAGTCTCAGGTTCTAATCGTGGCCGTAGGTTTTAGTAAGTCAATCAAACGGCTCAGGTCGAGTCTTCGCTTAGTCTAGAACGTAGGTTCTAGTAATCAGATCCTACGGGCACAGATTGGCCACGCGGTTCATTGTGGGCCGTCGGATTAATTCTGAATAATCTGAAAATCAAAAACGTAGAAACGGCGTAGTTTTAGTCTGTAGGCTTCGCGGGTCCGGGTCTAGGCCGGGTTCCGACCCGAGGGGGTCGGTTCGACCCCGTCCGAATAATATTTTAAATAAATAAAAAAAATCAGAAAATGATTTTAAAAAATAAATAAAAAAATCAGAAAAATCCTAGAAAATCCTGAAAAATTCTAGAAAATCCCAGAAAATCCAAAACAAAATGTAGGAAAATTGTAGGGAATTCCTAGACACTCCAGAAATCCCCAAAAATCGAGGATTGACCACAAACAATTGGTCAACCCTATTTTGGGGGTTTCTTATCCGTTCTTTCGAGAATCGACGATATTACCCTTTAGGGGTAAGTCGCCTCTGTTGTTTATACGAGATAAGTCGATAATGCCATGGCAAGAATTATGGTCGATCAGGCGACCAATTCATGGGCTTGGGTTTTCGAGGCTCGTCCCTTTTCTCAAAATGACGATTTTGCCCCTCAATGGGAAAATCGTCTTTCTTATTCCAATCAAATCCTGAAAATTACTCAAAGTTAGGGTTTGGGTCAGGTGGGTGGCCAACCCTAATATTTGAGATCTTCAGTCCGCATCTTTGTCAAAAAATGACGACTTTACCCCTTCGAGAGTAAAATCACTTTTAAATTCCAGAAAAATTCTGGAAATTCCCAAAAAATAGGAAATGGATTGGATTGATGGCCAATCCTATTTCCCTCATCTTTTGACTTCTCAATTCGTCTAAAATGACAAATTTTCCCTCTTGAGGTAAATTGTCCCCAAATTTCTCAAAATTACGATTCTGCCCCTCATGGGTGAATCATGTCAAATTACACCTAAGCCTTGATTGATATTTCTCTAGGCTAATATGGTCTCATTAGGGATACTATGTTGACTTCATGTGTTTTATCTGCATGTACTAGATCATTGATTTGTGCATTTACTTTTATTGATTGTGAGTGATAGGATAGTTATTCCCATCTGCATGAATTCCTAGATTTAAGATCCGTACCCCACTCCTCTGTATGAAACCCTAGAATCAAATAAACCATTCAACTTAGGTACCGAAAGGGCGTCAACTCTGATAGTTGGTGTAACTAAGTCTCCGATCCCATTTCTCTGGTTTCCACAGAATCGAATAGACCACTCCCAACTATTCGTTAGGGTTTCCGATCGCACCCTCCACGAAACGATTGATGGCGACTCCTTGGCATGTACACATATCACATGTCACCAGACCACACTGAAGGTCGACTACGTATATCCAGCCGTTGCGATTTGGGTAATGGACCTTGGGAGAGGCCCGCGTCCGATCAGGCTTAGATCAGGCGGCCCATTAGCCCCCTCCGACAGGATGTCCTCGCTCCTCGAGGAGAGGGTCGCGACAAAAGCCCACCATTAAGATTCACATGGGATACAATGCGTAACATGACATGACAGTCATAACAATGATTCACTAGCAAAGCATCACAACCCACTAGCATACGTAGGACATCACACGTAGTCTAGTTATTAACGGCCACTTGGCCCTATTCACATGTCTGGTGTGACATGACACTATGTCTGGCAGTGTCTTACACTACGGCTGACAGTATCTACTTGCATAGCCAGGGATCGTCCCTTACCTCCGGCGACGACGTCTAATAATCCGTAAGATTCGTACGGTTGGCACGACACGGATTATCAATGTGACACCCTGGAAATTTACTCTTTGTAAGTGCGTGAATTCAATAGGAATGAAGTTAAATTGAATTTCAGTCTGTAGAATATTTTGGAATTGTAAGGAATTAAGAGACGAAATTGGACGAATTCTGAAGCTTCGATCGGATTAGATTAGGTTTCAAAATTCTTAGTCGCCCCATATTAGGATCAAGATTCTCGCGCCCGAGCCTAGCTTGTAAAAATGCCCTCCATCTGTGTATAAAAAATTTCCTTTCAGTCCGTATTTACTGAATGACCGAAAAGCCCCTCAATAATGCACTATATTCCAAAATATTCAAATTTGATTTGATTCTAGGAACTATTCACATGTCACACCTCACCAACCACTCACATCTCACCTACTAGTCAAGACACTCTCTCTCCTCTCTTCTCTCTCCTCCCATCCACTCAATCCCTCTCACGATCTCTATCTTTGCCGATTTCCCCTCACCCTCTCATGCTCTTTCTTCTTCTTCCTTGGAGAACAGCCGAGACCTCCTCTTCCTCTATTCGTTTTGCTCGGCCATCGCTCCACCACAGCCAGCCACCACCTTCATCAACCCGTCGCCGCCACCGCCAACCCTCTCGTCGCCGTCATCAACTGTCGGGAGCCTACAAAATCGGTCGAGAAGCCAACCCTATTTTTCAACCCTTGACTCGAGACACCTCCGCCCCGTTCTCCGGTCATTTTCGTCCCCACCACCGGCCATCATCACCTCATAGATGACCACCACCTTCCTCTCGACCTCTCGGACCCAACCTCTCTGGCCATCGACCGTCGGAGCCGCCGCGAAGAGCCCCGAGAGCCGCCGTACTCTATTTTAGGGTCTGGTGAGTTTTGCTTCTGTTTCGGCCGTTTCTGCCGCCCTCAGCCGGTCCAGACAGCCACCAGGAGTCCTCTAGTGAGCCCTGGTGACTGTTTTGGCGCTAATTGCGTCTAGGATTAGTCGGTTAGTCGATTAGGGAAATTAAGTAGGCAATCGAGGCCGGTTTAGATAGAAATCAGGATTAGGTTAAATGGTCGCGATCAATTAAGTTAGCCGAGTTGATTAGTTCATCCGTGGCTAATTGTTGTTAGATGAAAATTGATTGATTGATTGACTTTGGATTATGGTTCAATCGCGAGCGAGCGATAGGTTAGAGACGGGCAATCGATCGGCGTTTATAAAGCAAATTGGCTAATAAATAAATATTGTATGAATCGGCCGTTATACATTGCTTAACTAAATTGATGGCCTGATTGGATTGATTGTCTCCTTGATATGTTTGATTGGATGCCTGGACTGTTCATTAACTGAATTGGCATTCATTTGGGTGATAATGGTTCCATTCGTGATTGTAGTGTCTAATTGGTAACGTGCATAAGCATATGACCGTGTGCGAAATCAAAGAAATATGTTTTAGTATAAAAATGACCGTGGGCCGAGTTTTTGAGCACATTGTATGAGCATCCGGCCTAAATCAAAGAGTATAAAAGAGATTGATATGGCGGGTACATTGTATGGTCATATGATGGAACGATGATGAGTTTTTCCTAGCAAGCTAGTATTGTAATAATCGTACACACCATACCAATCATATGGAATTTACACGGCTTGCCAGAAGCACGATAATTCATGCCCCGTATGGTACGTACGATTTTAAGGGATTATCGGATGCCGGTCGCAGCTTGTGATGGATCGACGCTCCGTTTAGGGATGCCTACTTGCCGTGCCGTGTAATATACACTAGATACACCGCTTGTAGTAGCCGTTGCCGATAGGGAAAAGGAACGTAGCCTGGTCTTGCTAGAAGAGTGTGGGTACGCATTAATTGTGAGAGTCGATTATGCTAATCGCGTCGATCCTCTCATTGCGTCGTTGGCGCAATCATCGTTAATAAATGGACTCGTGTGGTGTCATGTGCATACTTATGGATGCGATGCATCGTTGAGTGATTGACTGATGTGACTGCTGGGTCGAGTTAAGCATTGCATTATGTGTGGCTGAAGGCCGATAAGTATGCATGTGGATGATTATGGTGTTTGACTGTAATTGGCTGTTATATGTGGTTATGCTACCTTGTGAGCCTTCCGTTAGGATGCCCAGGCAAATCAGTTTCCTAACCGAGTTTAGGCTTGATTCACTGATATGTAAATCTCACCATGTTGTGGGAACCACTTTCAGGTCCCAAGTGATGAAGCTACGTGGATACTGAAGCATAGACGTAGGAATACCCTTTTGAAGTAGATGAGAAGTTAACCTTACCTGACCGTATAAACTTTTGTGATCTTAGTGAGCCGCCCCGAAACATGAGGTTTTCTGTTAGTAGCTCAGTAGGGTTAAGACTCATCTAATGCCTTGTTGTGATGTGATTATCTTTTAATGAATTGCTTCGGTGTATCCCCTACTAACGTATCCATGTTGTTATATGTTGTCTGGGAGTTAAATCGTTTACGCATGCGTATATAGTTAATAGGTCGATAACGTGCCTAGGACGTTATCCTTCGTGACCTCATGGCGATTTGGCAAGGGATGTTGCGGGCTCGAGAGTAGGGGTGTGACATCCCCGCTCAAGGTGGTATCAAAGCAAGGTTAGCCTAATCCATCTGGTCATTGGCCTGGAGTAATAAGGAGCGTTGGGAAATGGGGTAGTTAGTAGGATTTCTATCACTATGCCTGTGATTGTTAACTACGTGGTAAGTTTTTGGGGTTGCCTTCTAACCGAATTTTGCTATAGGGTAAGCAGGACTCCGTATCATTTCTGCAAAATGAGCGGACGCCGCAGGAGAGCACCCCGAATACCTCAAAGGAGGCCTGTGAGGCCAGTTGATGAGATCGCTGATGTTGGGGAAGCCCCGCCTGTTGCACCTCCTGTAGCAGCTCATGTTGCTATGCCTGCTAGGCAGGAGCTGATGATGGCTCAAGTAATACAAGCCCTAGGAGCCATTGGAGATTTGATGGGGCAACAAGTAAGGAATCAAGCTGCAGCTGCTGTTGCTGTCGTTGGAGCCCCACCAGTGGTTCCACCTGTAGTCCTGCCAGTGAATCCACCACCTGTACCTGGAGGTGAGGAGCGTAGGGCTCAAAAGCTGGTGGAACAGTTCCTCAAGTTGAAGCCGCCACTGTTCACTAGAAGTGGAGACCCTAAAGCTGCCACCCAATGGATCGAAGGGTTAGGGAATGCCAATACTTGGTGGCGAGCTATCAAGGATATGACTTTCCCATAAGGTAAGGTTCCGGTGTGGAATACATTCGCGGAAGCTTTTAATAACAAGTATTTCTCGAACACAGCTAGAGAACAGAAGATGGCTGAGTTCTGCCGCCTCTGCTAGAATCAGATGACAGTCGACCAATATGAGGCAAAGTTTTCTGAACTGTCCAAGTATGCTCCGAGGTTGATTGAAGACACTAAGGACAAGGCTAAAAGGCTCAAGGACGGGCTGAAGCCCGAGATTAAGATTATACTGGCGCCGTTCAACCTTCAAGATTATGATGATCTCTATGAGCGGGCACTGATAGTAAAGTAGGACTTGGTTGAGAGGACCGCTGCATTTGGGTCACGGTTTACACCCTAGAATAGATTTGAAAAGAAGCAGGGAAAAAGGCTTATGTTTGGAGGCAAGCATCACATCCCACCTAATCGCAGAGGAGCGATCAGTAGTAACGAAGGATTCGCCGACCGTTACAGGTACAATCCTCTTACATAACCAAGTAGCTTATGCTTTGTTTGATCCGGGTGCATCGCATTCGTTTGTTTCGGATCAGTTTGTTAAGTTGTCTGATTTGAGCTTTGTGCCTTTGGATATTGTGTTTAAAGTGTCTACGCCGTTAAAGGATAGTGCAATAGATGTAGTTAGCTATCCAGATTGTAGACTTATTGTCGATGGTCATGAAAGTAGGATAGATCTGATTGTACTGGATATGTACGATTTAGATTTGATTGTGGGAATGGATTGGCTGACGAAGCAAAGAGCCACGAAGGATTGCTATAGGAAGGTGATTCGGTTTACTCCTGTGGATGGAATTAGCTTTGAATTTGTGGGTAATCGAGGGGGAAGCTCGACTGTGATGATATCGACGTTAGAGGCGACTTGGCTGTTGGAGAATGGTTGTCAAGGTTATTTAGCTTCTGTGGTTTATACGTCTATTGAGGAGCTTAAGTTGGAGAATATTGCTGTTGTATGTGAATTTTCAGATGTTTTCCCTCATGATTTACCTGGTTTGCCACCAGAAAGGGAAATTGAGTTTGTGATAGAGTTAACTCCTGGGACGGAACCGATCTCTAAGGCACCGTATAGGATGGCGTTATCTGAACTGAAGGAACTCAAGGTGCAGATGCATGAGTTGTTAGATAAAGGGTTCATCCGCCCTAGTGCATCGCCTTGGGGAGCGTATATTTTGTTTGTTAAGAAGAAGGATGGATCTTTGAGGTTGTGTATTAACTACAGGCAGTTGAATTGAGCGACGATTAAGAATAAATACCCACTGCCGAGGATTGATGATTTGTTTGACCAGTTGCAAGGAGTATCGGTATTCTCTAAGATCGATCTACACACAGGATATCATCAATTAAGGATCAGAAAGGAAGATATATCAAAATCGACATTCAGGACGCGTTATGGACATTATGAGTTTACTGTAATACTATTTGGTTTGACAAATGCTCCTGCTGCTTTCATGGATCTGATGAATAGAGTGCTCAAGGAGTTCTTGGACCGTTTCGTGATCGTTTTCATAGACAACATCCTAGTGTACTCGAAGAATTCTGAAGATCACGAGCAACACCTGAGGATTGTGTTGGAGACTCTGAGGGTACATCAATTGTGTGCCAAGTTTAGCAAGTGCGAGTTTTGGCTAGCTCGCGTGGCATTTCTAGGCCATGTGGTTTCTGGTGAAGGTATTGACGTGGATCCGTCTAAGATTGAGGCAGTTATGGATTGGCCAAGACCGACGACAGTTATAGAGATCAAAATCTTCTTAGGATTGGCATGCTATTTTAGATGTTTCGTGGGGAGGTTTTTAGCTATAGCTTCACCTTTGACTAAGCTACTGAAGAAAGATGTAAGGTTGAATAAACAGATAAGTGTGAGCGTAGTTTTCAAGACCTTAAGCATAAGCTAACTACGGCTCCTGTTCTGACAATTCCGTCTGGTCCTGAAGGGTTTGAAATTTATAGCGATGCTTCGCTTAGATGACTGGGTTGTGTATTGATGCAGCATGGAAGAGTAGTGGCATATGCATCTCATCAGTTGATGCCACATGAGTCGAATTATCCGACACACGACCTGGAGTTAGCTGGGGTCATGTTTGCTTTGAAGATTTGGAGGCATTATCTGATTGGGGAAAGTTTTCAGGTGTATACCGATCACTAGAGTCTGAAGTATCTATTCTCTCAGAAGGAGATGAACATGAGGCAACGCCATTGGATGGAGTTGCTTAAAGATTATGACTACGAGATCATGTATCATCCGAGCAAGGCGAATAAGGTTACCGATGCTCTGAGTAGAAAATCAGTGATTGCTCAATTACATATGCATGAGTGGCGTTTGCTTGAGCAAGTGAGAGACTCAGACTTCAAGTTGGAGATAAGTCGGTTGTCAAGTCTGATAGTCACTATGAGAATTGAACCGGAAGTGCAAGTTAAGATTAAAACTCTGCAGTCTACTGACCCCGTCATTCAAAAGATTCTTAAAGAGGACTCAGCTAAGTGAAGGGTCAACTTCCAAGTAGCCGATGATGGGATACTCAAGCTCAGAAGACGTCTGATTGTGCCTGCCGATGAAAGTTTAAAGGAGGAGATTTTATCAGAAGCACATCGTAGTAGTTATAGTATCCATCTTGGGAGTATCAAGATGTACTAGAATCTGAAGCAACACTACTGGTGGAATGGCATGAAAAAGGATATAGCCAAGCATGTGGCGAAGTGTTTGACCTGGAGGACTGTTGCCACCTTTGGAAATTCCAGAATGGAAATGGGAGCATATCACGATGGACTTTGTGATGGGATTGCCAAGGAGTCAAAGAGGACGCGATTCAATCTGGGTTGTGGTTGACAGATTGACGAAGTCAGCGTACTTCATTCTAGTGAGAAAAGACTTCGCCTTGGACAGATATGAAGAACTATATGTGAGGCATATTGTAAGGTTGCATGGAGTGCCAATGACGATCACTTCTGATCGAGACCCCAAGTTCACTGCCACGTTTTGGAAGAGTCTACAGATTGCTTTGGGGACGAAGTTACAGTTCAATACAGCCTATCACCCACAGACAGATGGCCAGTCTGAAAGGGCGATTCAGACTTTGGAGAATATGTTGAGGGCGTGTGTTTTGGATTTCAAAAGCAATTGGGAAGAACAGTTGCATTTAGTGGAGTTTGCCTATAATAATAGTTACCAGTTGAGCATAAAGATGGCGCCTTTCGAGGCATTTTATGGCAGAGCTTGTAGAACGCCAGTCTGTTGGGAAGAGGTTGGTGAAAGAAATATAACTGGACCTGAGTTGGTGGAACAGTCAATGGAAACAGTTAAAGTAATCAGAGATAGACTGAAGACAGCTCAGAGTCGCTAGAAGAGTAACGCCGATAGAAGGCGCAGACCTTTAGAGTTTCAGGTGGGCGACCATGTCTTTTTGAAGGTGTCGCCTATGAGAGGGACATCTCGTTTTGACCAGAAAGGAAAGTTGAGCCCAAGGTATGTTGGACCGTTCGAAATCCTAGAACGAATTGGAATTCTGGCTTATCGCCTTGCTTTGCCGCCGAGACTTGCTTAGGTGCATAACGTCTTCCACGTGTCGATGTTGAGGAAGTACGAGCCGAACTCCGCTCATGTGCTGAGTTATGAAGAGATTGAACTGGATGAGCGAGCTTCGTACGTGGAGAGACTAGTGATGATCATAGATAGAAAAGAGCAAGTGCTCCGGAGTAAGACAATTCCGTTGGTCAAGGTGGTCTGGCAACACCATGGTACTGAAGGAGCTACCTGGGAGAACGAGTAAGTCATGAAGAGTAGTTACCCTTATCTTTTTGAGTAGTTGTGACTGTGTTGTAATTTCGAGGACGAAATTTCCTAAGGTGGGGAGAGTTGTGACGCCCCGGAAATTTACCCTTTGTAAGTACGTGAATTCAATAGGAATGAAGTTAAATTGAATTTTGGTGGGTGGAATATTTTGGAATCGTAAGAAATTAAGAGATAAAATTGGACGAATTCTGAAGCTTCGATAGGATTAGATTAGGTTTTGAAATTCTTAGTCGCCGCGTATTAGGATCAATATCCTCGCGCCCGAGCCTAATCCTGACCGAGCCTAGCCTATGAAAATACCCTCTGTCATTGTACCAAAAATTCATTTTCAGTCCGAATTTACTGAATGATAGAAAAGCCCCTCAATAATGCACTATAGTCCAAAATATTCAAATTTGATTTGACTCTAGGCACTATTTACATGTCACACCTCACCAACTACTCACATCTCACCTACTAGTCAAGACACTCTCTCTCTTCTCTTCTCTCTCATCCCATCTGCTCACTCCCTCTCACGATCTCTCTCTCTCTCTGCCGATTTCCCCCACCCTCTCACGTTCTTTCTTATTCTTCCTTGGAGAACAGCCGAGACCTCCACTTCCTCCGTTCGTTTTACTCGGCCACCGCCCCATAGCCGCCAGCCACCACCTTCAGCATCCTGTCGCCGCCACCGTTGACCTCTCGTCGCCGTCGTCAACCATATGGAGTCTCCAAAACCGGTCGAGAAGCCTGCACTATTTTTCAACCCCTGACCCAAGACACCTCGGCCCCCTTATCCGGTCGTTTTCGTCGCCACCACCGGTCATCATCACCTCACCGATGACCACCACCTTCCTCCCGACCTCCCGGACCCAACCTCTCCGGCCGTCGACCGTCAGAGCCGTCGCGAACAGCCTCGAGAGCCGTCGTACTCTGTTTCAGGGTCTGGTGCGTGTCACTTCTGTTCCGACCGCTTCCACCACCCTTAGCGGTCCCGACAGCCACTCGGAGTCCTCTGGTGAGCCCTTTAACCTTCTCCGATCTTGCTTCGGCCTTTGAGGTCGAGAAACACCCAAAAACAGTCCGATTTTCCCTGTTCCAGCTCTGACCGATTCTATTTTTTAGTCTCCGCCGATCGCTAGAGCTCCGTCGCCGTCCGACGACCTTGCCGGACCTCCCTGATGTGTCCTAGCTGCTCTGGGGGTGGTGTGGTTGTGTGTTGAACCGAATAACCCGAGGGTTCGTTAGGAAATCGAGAGTCGTGGCCACCGTCGGCGCGACCCGTCGTCGTCGTTTCGAGATCGCCCGAGCTATCGCGATAGTGAGTTGACCCTAATCCTTGGTTAGGGCGCTAATTGCGTCTAGGATTAGTCGGTTAGTTGATTAGGGAAATTAAGTAGGCAATCGAGGCCAATTTAGATAGAAATCAGGATTAGGTTAAATGGCCACGATCAATTAAGTTAACCGAGTTGATTAGTTCGTTTGTGGCTAATTGTTATTAGATGAAAATTGATTGATTGATTGACTTTGGATTATGGTTCAATCGCGAACGAGTGATAGGTTAGAGACGGGAAATCGATCGGCGTTTATAAAGCAAATTGGCTAATAAATAAATATTGTACGAACCGGCCGTTATACATTGCTTAACTAAATTGATGGCCTGATTGGATTGATCGTCTCATTGATATGTTTGATTGGATGCCTGGACTGTTCATTGATTGAATTGGCATTCGTTTAGGTGTTAATCATTCCATTCGTGATTGCAATGTCTAATTGGTATCCTGCATATGCATATGACCGTGTGCGAAATCAAAGAAATATGTTTTAGCATGAAAATGGCCATGGGCCGAGTCTTTGAGCATGTTGTATGAGCATCCGGCCTAAATCAAAGAGAATAAAAGAGATTGATATGGCAGGTGCATTGTATGGTCATATGATGGAACGACGATGAGTTTTTCCTAGCAAGCTAGTATTGTAATAATTGTACACACCATAACAATCGTATGAAATTTACAAGCCTTGCCAGAAGCACGATAATTCATGCCCCGTATGGTACGTACGGTTTTAAGGAATTATTGGATGCCGGTCACAGCTTGTGATGGATCGACGCCTCGTTTAGGCATGCCTACTTGCCATGCCGTGCAAGATGCACTGGATACACTGCTTGTAGTAGCAGTTGACGAGAGGGAAAATGAACATAGCCTGGTCCTGCCAGAAGAGTGCGAGTATGCATTAATTGTGTGAGTCGATCATGCTAATCGCGTCGATCCTCTCATTGCACCGTTGGCGCGATCATCATTAATTAATGGACTCGTGTGGTGTCCTATGCATACTTGTGGATGCGATACATCGTTGAGTGATTGGCTGATATGACTGCTGGGTCGAGTTGAGCATTGCATTACGTGTGGCTGAAGGTTGGTAAGTATGCATGTGGATGATTATGATGTTTAACTGTAATTGGCTGTTATATGTGGTTACAGCCTTTCGTTAGGATGCCTGGGCGAATCAATTTCCTAACCGAGCTTAGACTTGATTCAATGTAAGGGGTCATAGTCCATACACATTCCATGTGGGACATGGAACTCTACTAACTTTTCTATGTGAGACATGAGCCTCTTATAGAAACCCTAATGGCGTATTCGTAATTTCTTGAAATGTCCAGGGGTATTTTGGTAATTTGTCACCTCCAGGCTAATCTCCACAATTGGCGATTCTCTGAAGGACTTTCTCGTCCAATCTCAATCTAATTGGATAAGGACAAGGCCTAAGTTCAGGAATCTCAATCCTAAGACGAAACGATCGATCGATCGAACCCTAAACTAATCCGATCGTCAATTTAGGAAATTCTCGATTTCCTTCGCCTATGTCAATGACATTCAATCCGAAGCAACAAACTGGAATTCACAGATAATTCATAATTGAATTTCTATTACCAATAGGAGGCCAAATTTCCAGGGCGTCACACCTATCATGTTTGTACGAGCAAGAAGATCTGTGATATACTTCCGCTGAGAGAGAAATAAACCAGTAGGAGCAGTGACAACTTCAACGCCAAGAAAGTGAGTCAAAGTACCAAGATCTTTAATGGAGAATCTTGTACCAAGAAGATCAATAAACTTTTGAACTGCAGTGGCATTGCATCTAGTAATAATTATGTCATCAACTTACACAATGAGATAAGTAGAGTACCGTTGTTGTTGAAGATAAAGAGTGATGTGTCTGCACGAGAGTTTGTAAATCCAAAAGCTACAAGAAATTGTTTTAACTCATGGTACCAAGCATGTGGTGCTGGTTTGAGTCCATAAATGGCCTTGCGTAACTTACAGACATGTGTAGGATTATCACGATCGGGAAAACCTGGTGGTTGTGACATGAAAACATCTTCAAATAGATGGCCTTGTAGAAAGGTATTATTGACGTCAAGTTGAGGAAGAGGCCACCCATGACTAATAGCAAGACTGAGAACTAAGCGAATGGTAGTAGGTTTGACAACCGGACTGAATGTGTCATAATAATCGACGCCGGGACGCTGATGGAACCCTTTAGCAACTAGTCATGCTTTGTACTTGTCAATTAAGCCATCGGATGAGCGTTTAATTCTAAAAAATCCATTTACGCTCAACAATATTTTGCGTTGAATCAAATGGAACAAGTTCCCATGTTCCATTCCGTACAAGAGCATCATACTCCTCAGACATAGCCTGACGCCATGTATGATCTTTGAGGGCTTGGGTTAATGTGTGTGGTTCAAGTTGATGGTTCGAGATGATGATAGCTGTAAGATTAAGTTTGTGGATGGGTTTATGAATGTTGTTTTTAGCACAAGTGGTCATGGTGTAGGTATTGGTGAGTAGAGTTGGAGGAGAAAGGTATGTAGAGGATGGATTAGGTGAGTCATTATTGGTGTCGGTGAAGGGTTCCGGTTGAACGGGTGTGGTGGGGAAAGGTCTATCGAAGTTTGATGGAGAGGAGGTGGAGTTTCAATTGTGGGATGTGAAGGTTTGACCGAAGATTGGTTATGAGATGGACCAGAGCCCAAGGGTGAGGCTGCATAGGGCGTGTTGAGTGGCGAGACTGTAGTGGGAAGAAAATACGCTGATGGAAACCAATTTGGTAGTGTTTCTGGACTTGGACGACTAAGATGACTTTGAAAGGATTTGAATGGAAAGACAAATACCACAAATTTGACATGACAGGATGTGTAGATTTTGAAAGCGGAAGGATCAATATAGAGATATGCATATTGGGTGAGAGAGTACCCAATAAACACACAAGGGATGGATCAAGACTCAAGTTTATGAGTAGAATAGGGACGAAGCCATGGATATCATAAACAACCAAAGACATGGAACTTTGTGTAGTTTGGTATATAGTCGAAAAGGGATGCATAAGGGGATGAAAGGGAAAGTGTGGGAGTTGGCATGCGATTAATGAGTTGCACAGTAGTTGCAAATGCATAGCTCCAGTATATGAGTGGAAGTGAGGCGTGAGTGAGTAGAGATAGACTAGTTTCAACAATATGCCGATGTTAGCGCTCGGAGAGATCATTGTGTTCAGGTGTATGTGGGGGAGAGGTGAGATGAGAAATTCCATGGAGGGATAGAAATTGATCTAATGCTTGGTATTCTCCACCATTATCCGAGTAAAGAGTTACAATGGGTGAGAGGAAGCAATTGTAGATGTAGAAAAAAGAAGCTTGTGACTTTTATTGCTGAAGCACGCATTATAATGAGAGTTTTGTGACATAGAATAAGGTAAAGAGAATGTTGACATAACATGCTGAAGAATAGGTGATGATGGATGACCTAATCTGGAATGTCGCTCAGAGGTAGTGGTCTTGATATTGGAAAAGGCAACAAGCGGAGAAGACAATTTTGGTGAGGAGGTTGGCCACTCATAGACTGCCATTTTTAGTGTTTCCCGTCAAAAGAATGGCTCCCGTGCTTAGGTCCTTCACATAAAAGACATTGGATAAGAATTCAATAGAAGCATGGTTAGTGTTGCAAAATTGGTAGATAGAAATAAGGTTCTTTTTCATGTTAGGCACACAAAGAATGTTGTGTAAATCAAAAGTGTGAGTAGAGGTAGGAAGAGTGGTGGAACCGGTATGGGTGATATGACGACTCGAGCCATCACCGATCATAACGTCATTAGACCCTGCATAAGGAGTGTGAAGTGAAAGATTATTTAAGTCTCCGCTGACATGGTGCGATGCTCCACTATAAGTAGCCATGTAGGGGTGTCAGTGGTCTCAAAAGATGCAAAGTGTGCACGTGGTTGCCATGGAGAAGCAGGAGGTGGAGCTTGCGAATAATCTGTCGATGTAGCTGGTGAGGATTGGATGTTGACTAGTTGATAAAGTGGGCATCGTTTGACACTATGTCCTTGAGCACCACATCCTTGGCAGTACCCAAGATATGGACGTGGTGAACGACGATCATAATGAGAAGTATTGGATTGTTGTCCTTGATTGTGAAAAACGGTTGTGGAAGCACGCTGTAAAGGAGGAGATGGTCTCCAAGATTGATGGTTGCGATGATTGACAGGATTGGCCGTGGCCGGAAAGAATCATGGTGATGCTTGTGATTGTTGGAGAGATGCCTCCTTGTTGATAAGTTTTTCATGAATTTCATCAAAGGAGATAGGCGTTTCACGAGCATTAACCGCATCAACAATTCCTTTGTATTCCTCTCCAATACCATCAAGAATCTTATCAATGAGATCTTCTTCATCAAGAGGTTTTCCAAGAAGAGCAAGTTCATCGGCACAATTGTTGATAAATTGCATATACTCAAAGATCATCTTGGAACCTTTGACACAATTCTTCAATTGATCCTTGATCTGTTTGATGTGACCTCGAGAAGGTTTGGCATAGGTATTAGCCAAGGTGGACCAGGCCTCTTGGGAAGTGGTGGTACGAGGAAGGATAGGTTGGATGGGTGGAGAGACTGCACCAAGGAGTGCACTGAAGACAAGATGACCCTAGCGCTTCCATGTTGTGTAGACTGGATTTGGCGCCATCTTATCGTCAACAGTGATGGTTGGTGCAGGACTGGGATGAGAACCATTGAGAAAGCCATAGAGATCATATCCTTCTAACAGACTCTGATTTGAAGGGTCCACGTGATGTAGCTGGTGGTGGTCTGTTTTGTGATGTTTGTGGTGTTGATGGTGACAAGCGGATTATTTGGGTCTTGGGTATTTTGAATGGTGGTATGAGTGGGAGCAAAGGTGTTATCAGTGGCCATTGAAGGGGAACGTAGAGAATTGAGAGAAGAAAAAAAAAAAGACGAAGGGGAAAGAAGCAAGTCAGGAACGTAGCTGCTCTGATACCATATAAGAATTGTGAAATAATGGCTTACTCTTATTGAATAGAGGTAAGGTATTTATATACACGTACAAAAGGAGATTGGGTTGATTCCCAAATCTCAATCAAATATTCTAAATCAAGCTGATTACCTAATCTATGGGATTTGCTTTCAATCAAAATATTTACGGTACCTAAATAGAAAACTAACAAAGAGATAATTTCATAAATAAATAATTATTAAATTAATTCCTCTAATAATTTGTTGGGATTCACGTAACACGTACGGGCAAATAAAAAATTAGTAAACGCAGCGGAAATAAATAACAACCCATACATGTATCTCCAGAGGCGTACTTCGTGCATTTCAATCGAAAAATCACAAAGCACCAAAGGGAGTAAATAGACTACCTCTTGTAGCGTGCTTGAAACGGAGGTGCCGGTTCAATGTTCTTCGATCTCAGCCCCACAAGTGTCGGGCCTCTAGTTCAGACACACCACCAATTGACGAACGGGGAGACGACTAATAATTCCACAACAATTGTGCTAGCAATTTGCGGAATCAATATTCCAAACCAATTTACGGAATCAATATTCCGGACTTGGTATATTTTGGTCACTCAAAATTATGAGAATATAGAGAGTGTTTGTGTTCTTCTCTCAAAGCTCTCAAAAATCTGCTCACTCTACAAATGTGCTAACCCCAACCTCAAAACTCTTGCCATCCTTTTATAGCCAAAAACACCTTCCAATAAATTGTATTGTAAAATAGCACTAACAAATAATAAATGCTTTCTAAAAATAGCACTCACAATTTATGATAAATAAATGCCATATAAAAATAGCACTAACAATAGCATTCACAATTTATAAATAGCACTCACATCTTATAATACAAAAAATGCTATTTAAAAATAGCACTAATAATTATAAATGCTATCTAAAAATAGCACTCACAATTTATCATAAATAAATGCCATTTAAAATTAGCACTAACAAATATAAATGCTATCTAACAATAGCACTCACAATTTATCATAAATGAATGCCATTTAAAATTAGCACTAACAATTATAAATGCTATCTAACAATAGCACTCACAATTTATAATTATCACTCACATTTTACAATACAAAAATGCTATTTAAAAAATAGCACTAACAAAGGTGTTAAAAATAATAATAACCATTATTATTATTACATGAGTTAAAGAGGTTACCTAACAGTAAAATACGTATAACGTACAAATACGTAGAGCATACGTATACATCGTATATACACGTGCAAGTGACCAAAAAGAGAAATAAAATTAAATCTCATTTAATTTTAATTTCAACCCAACTAATTGGTGTATTTGCAAACAAATTTGCAATGTCGTCTTTCCACAATGCGTTGTCATGTATTGGTTAAGGTGTGTGACATTCCTAGGTTCATCACCGAGCTGGCAGTAAGACATGTACTAACACATTAGTACATCCAAGAGAATTGATTGTCCCGATCATCCTCTAGGTCCTACAAGCCATGAGTGACATCTAGCAATATGTCATGGCTACCCAGACAGTGTGAATTCTTTTAAGAACATTATGAACCTGTCAGCTTTGGCTACAGTGTAATTCAATCCTTCTGTCTAACTATGTCCCGATCGAACAAAGACCATGGAATATTTGTCAAGCCACCAATTCGATCATATGTACAAATCTAACTTGACATGCATTTATATGAGACATGAACATTTCATTCTCAATCATAACCCCGGCCGAGGATTTCAATGCATTGTTACAATTAGATCACATAGGACATCATACCTTTATTAATAAGGAGACAGATTCCATATTGCGTACACATGTGACTTCGTATGTGCCTGAACTACGACCATCAAGTACAGAGACGAATCAACGACCCGCCAATATGCGCACTTGTGAACCATAGCCATTTATCACACAAGTCAACACTGTACCTCAGGTCTAAGGATTATTTACACAAGACCAAAGCATGAACGATTAGACATTGACCACGCAAAAAGCTTCCATGTCGCTAATCATTCAATATGTGTCACGTTCAGTGAACTTGTCCGATACAAGCACCTATGTTCTAACTCGGATATCGCAATACCCAATGACTTGTGACTCGTCATTTCCTTAAGTATCTGATACTTAATTATGAAGTTAAGAACATACCGACCTCAACAGGATCATTGATATCCATTCAATAATCCATTGATCGGGAACTGTTTTAAAGATTCAGTCTAACCGTAACCTGTCATACATATTCTCAACGTCTTAAGAATAGGTTCGGCTACAACTGATCTTATGGATTTTATTCATTTATATTTGGACAAATGAATAAATACGTCTTTGCCACTGATAAGAAATCAGAAGTGCAACGGATATACCCAATATGTACTATTACATAGTTGCTTTAGGGCATATCTCTAACAATCTCCCACTTGCACTAAAGCCAACTAGTTTGGTACCTCAAACCCATTTTATCAAGGTGTCTTTCAAATAAAGACTGAGGTATTGCTTTAGTAAAGGGGTCTGCCACGTTTTCCGCTGAGGCAATTTTCTGCAAGGCGATTTTCTGCAAGGCGATATCACCTCTCCCAACTATTTCTCTGATGAGATGGAAGCGTCTCTCAATGTGCTTGGATTTCTGATGAGACCGTGGTTCCTTAGCTTGAGCTATAGGCCCATTGTTGTCACAAAACAATGTAATCGGCTGCTCAATGGAAGGAACTACTCCAAGTTCAGAAATGAACTTCTTCATCCAAACAGCTTCCTTCGCCGCTTCAGAAGCAGCTACATACTCTGCCTTAGTAGTGGAATCAGCAGTTGTGCTTTGTTTGGAACTCTTCCAACTAACTGCACCACCATTGAGTGTAAAAACAAACCCAGATGTAGACTTAAAGTCATTCGGATCTGATTGAAAATCAGAATCAATATACGCTTCAACTTTAAACTCTCCTTCTCCGTATATCAAGAATAAATCCTTAGTCCTTCGTAAGTACTTCAGGATATTCTTGACTGCTATCCAGTGCTCTTCCCCTGGATCAGACTGATATCTGCTAGTAACACTTACAGCATGCGCGATATCAAGTCGCGTACATAGCATAGCATACATTATGCTTCCAACAGCGGATGCGTAAGGTATCTTTGCCATCCGCTGTCTTTCTTCAGGAGTGTTGGGACACATCTCCTTAGAAAGACGGATTCCATGCCTAAAAGGCAATAATCCTCTTTTGGAACATTGCATGTTAAACCGTGTTAACACTGTATCTATGTACGTAGATTGTGAGAGGCCAATCAATCGTCTCGATCTATCTCTATAGATCTTGATACCTAAAATATAGGTTGCCTCTCCCAAATCTTTCATGGAGAATTTCTGTGACAAGAATAGTTTGATCGATGATATCATCGGTACATCATTCCCGATCAAGAGTATATCATCGACGTACAAAACTAGAAACGCAATTGCGCTTCCACTGACCTTCTTATATACACATGATTCATCCGGATTTTTAATGAAGCCAAACGATTTGATTACTTCATCAAAACGGATGTTCCAACTTCTGGATGCTTGTTTGAGTCCATAAATGAATCTCATAAGCTTACACACCTTTCGACTTTCACCACAAGATTCAAAACCCCGTGGTTGTTCCATATAGATATCCTCCTCGAGGAAACCATTTAGAAAAGCCGTTTTGACATCCATTTGGAATATCTCATAATCAAGGTGTGCAGCTATAGCCAACATAATCCGAATAGATTTCAGCATGGCTACAGGTGAGAAAGTTTCGTCATAATCGATCCCTTCTTTTTGACGATACCCTTTCACCACCAGTCGTGCTTTGTAAGTTCCAACCTGACCATCAGCGTTTATCTTCCTCTTGAAGATCCATTTACAGCCAATTGGTACAATACCATCAGGCAGATCAACTAGAGTCCAAACATCGTTGGAATACATTGAATCCATTTCAGTTTGCATGGCTTCTAGCCATTTACCAGAATCGATGTCCAACATCGCCTCCTCATAGGTGCTTGGATCACTCAATTGATTACTATCATTCATAATGAATAGTGACTCAATATTTTCAACCGAGTGTCCATAGCGAATAGGTATACGAGACGTTCTCGCACTTTTCCTAAGAGGTTGTGTATCAGAAGCTCCCACTGAATCAGAGATCGGTGTCTGAACTTGGTTATTTGATACTTCATTATTATCTTCTTGTAATACTATTTTCCGCCCAGCACCACCTTCCTGAACGAACTGATTCTCCAGAAAAGAAGCATGCCTGCTGACCGAAACTTTTTGGTCAGAGTGAAAATAGAAATAATATCCAAGAGTTTCTTTTGGATATCCAATGAAGCGACCATGTTCAGACCTTGCCTCCAATTTTTCTGTTCTCAGCTTCTTGACAAAAGCTGGACAACCCCAAATCTTGATATGATTAAGACTTGGTTTCCTACTATGCCATATCTCATAAGGCGTAGTTGGAACAGATTTGGATAGCACTCTATTCAGTAAATATGCAGCTGTTTCAAGGGCATATCCCCAAAGGGATATAGGCAAATCGATGTAGCTGATCATAGATCGCACCATATCTAATAAAGTACGATTTCTTCTTTCAGATACACCATTATGCTCTGGAGTTGCAGGAGGTGTCCATTGTGATAAAATGCCATTATCTTTAAGATAATCCAAGAATTCAGTACTAAGGTATTCACCTCCTCGATCAGATCGAAGAGCCTTAATACTTTTTCCTGTTTGTTTCTCAACTTCATACCTAAATTCCTTGAACTTTTCAAAGGATTCAGATTTATACTTCATTAAGTACAAATAGCCATACCGTGAACAATCATCGGTAAAGGTAATGAAGTAAAAATAACCACCCCTAGCAGTTTCATTAATTGGTCCACATACATCTGTATGTATCAATCCTAGTATGTCAGCAGCTCACGCACTATGTCCTACAAAGGGCGCTTTGGTCATTTTTCCTAGAAGACAAGCATTACAAGTCGAGTATGGTTCAAAACCAATTGGATCGATATATCCATCATTACTCAACTTGTTAATCCTATCTTCTCCAATATGACCTAATCGGAGATGCCAAACATACTTTGGATTTGGAGTATCTCTAGGGCATTTATTGGTTATGGCATTTACATCATGATTATTTTGCTTATTGGTAATCGTATTACCGGACATTGTAATGGTATAGAGATTATTCATTAATAATCCAGAACCAACACACATTCTATTATAATAAATAGAACATACATCATCAGCAAAAGAAAATTCATAATTTTCTTTGCCCATACGAGGTATAGAAATGATGTTTTGTATAGCATTCTTATAATGCAAACAGTTCTTTAAAACCAAAACATGTCCTGAAGGCAAACATAAACGAAAAGTCCCTATAGCTAATGCAGCAACTTTTGCCCCATTTGCAAATGTCAGGACAATCTCATTTTGCCCCAGCATCCTGCTTATTTCCAGATTCTGCAAAGACATACAAATATGTGACGTTGCAGCAGAATCTAGAATCCATAAGCTGGATTCAGCACTAACCATAAGATTAGTTTCAATAATCATAGACACCATACCTTCACAAGGTTGGTTCTTTGGCTTGACCTTCAAGCTTGCGAGGTACTTCTTACAGTTCCTCCTCCAGTGCCCCATGACACCACAATAATGACATTTCCCTTTTTCAATTTTGGGTTTTGATTGCACAACAGCTTTCATAGGCTTCTTCCATTTCTTTTTCTTCAAAATAGTCTTACTATTTGAAGAAGAAGCCAAAGCCACAATGTTTGATCTTGTATTGTGCATTTCCTTCTCATAAATTACCAGCATGCTATGTAACTCAGCAATAGTTTTTTTTCATTTTATGCATGTGGAAGTTTTGAACAAAACTAGAGAAGGAATCGGGTAAAGATTGGAGGATCAAATCCACAGCTAAGTCATTGTCCATGACAAGATTCAGCCTAGCCAATTCTTCTATGTGCCAGATCATTTTCAAGACATGATCATTAACCGATGATTTCTCAGCCATCCTCATGCGGTACAATGCTTTAGATATCTCATATCTTGAGGTTCGACCATTCTCATCAAAAAATTCCTTTAGATGCAATATGATCGACCTAGCATCTACCATTGCTTCATATTTTTTTCTGAAAATCATTGTTCATTGAAGCAAGCATATATGACCTAACTTTTAAGTCATCGTCATGCCACTTATCATAAGTGATACGTTCCTCTTGGGTCCCACCCTCAGGAAAAGAGACTGGCATATTTTCATCAAGCACATACCCGAGTTTTTCAGAATTGAGAACAATTCTCAAATTCCTTACCCAGTCAGTGAAATTGGGACCGGTCAAACAATTCTTGTCGAGTATTGAAGCGAGCGGGTTTGTATTCACCATTTTTCAGAGTAATTTATATCTGTGCAGAAAATAAATTGTTAGCCGTTGTCTTTCAAAATAACTATTTCATTTCGGCCTTTAAATGAAATAGATCCTCCCACTAAATTTATACACGGATCCCATACTCCTTAAAATGGGAAACGGTAATCTTTGTTGGGTAAAGATTACTAGTGGGGATTGGAGTCCCACGAGCTCATAGTCCACCTCACCTAACAGTTATTGGTGTTCTATAAACTTAGTGAGTGAATCAACTTATTCAACGCATCATATGCGAGTCCCAATCATAACTTTGGCCTCTAGATCATGAAAGTCTCACCTGACAGTTATTGACTTCATAATCGTAGTTAAGTCTTACCCATCGTCTCATGTAAATATTGAAAACACAAACGATCCCCTCACCTGACAGTTATTGGAAATCGTTTGGTCTCAACCCCACAACATCATATGCTTAATGGAGTGGTCCACAATTATAAATGACAATTGACCCCTATGTATCCATAACCGGTCAATCAACCACTATAATATAGGATCAAACCACGACGATAGAAGGCCACGAGTCCGAAACCCGTCACGACTTAATATATATTAAAGGAGATTTTGAGTCGTTTATAGGTCTCACTTTGCACATTAACCGGTTTAACATGCTCACGTAAACATAATAAATAAATAGATGTCAATCACATAAACATCTATCCTACGTGGTGATCATGGAATTATGATTTAATGGGTCTCGAGCCAATGAGACCACATTTAATCATTTTAATATTTTAATAATGGAGAGCCGCTCTTCACTTCTTCTTGGTTCCTTGAACTCTTCAAGAACCGGGCCCAAAGAGCTCGCCGGCTTAAAAGGCTCCTCCACGTAATCCTCGTAGCATTTACATCAACAATTGACTATGCTAAAAATAAAGATTACATGAAAAATAAAAGGAGTACGCAGCCTCCATTTAATAATTACAACCCCAAAAATATAAATAATCACCATACATTCATATATACATCAATCATATTGATTAGGGATTTTTCCATGATCACCACCCTTCCATGTAAGTAATAAATTCACAATTTAAAACTTAGGAAGGCACAATAAAAATTCTACGTTGAATCATATTCAGAATTTTTACGTAAAATAAGATAGCCATAAATTTTCGATTCAAAATTGATTTAGTCTCAATTTTTGCTACGTTGATTAATTTATCATATAAAATAATCAACCTCCATTAGCCATGTAAGACGAACAATTCGTTAATACAAATTGGCCATGGTATTGCAAAAATTACTACGAACAAAAATCAATTAAATGCACGAAAACGCCTAAAGATTGGCTCTGATACCACTGTTGGGATTCACGTAACACGTACGGGCAAATAAAAAATTAGTAAACGCAGCGGAAATAAATAACAACCCATACATGTATCTCCAGAGGCGTACTTCGTGCATTTCAATCGAAAAATCACAAAGCACCAAAGGGAGTAAATAGACTACCTCTTGTAGCGTGCTTGAAACGGAGGTGCCGGTTCAATGTTCTTCGATCTCAGCCCCACAAGTGTCGGGCCTCTAGTTCAGACACACCACCAATTGACGAACGGGGAGACGACTAATAATTCCACAACAATTGTGCTAGCAATTTGCGGAATCAATATTCCAAACCAATTTACGGAATCAATGTTCCGGACTTGGTATATTTTGGTCACTCAAAATTATGAGAATATAGAGAGTGTTTGTGTTCTTCTCTCAAAGCTCTCAAAAATCTGCTCACTCTACAAATGTGCTAACCCCAACCTCAAAACTCTTGCCATCCTTTTATAGCCAAAAACACCTTCCAATAAATTGTATTGTAAAATAGCACTAACAAATAATAAATGCTTTCTAAAAATAGCACTCACAATTTATGATAAATAAATGCCATATAAAAATAGCATTAACAATAGCACTCACAATTTATAAATAGCACTCACATCTTATAATACAAAAAATGCTATTTAAAAATAGCACTAATAATTATAAATGCTATCTAAAAATAGCACTCACAATTTATCATAAATAAATGCCATTTAAAATTAGCACTAACAAATATAAATGCTATCTAACAATAGCACTCACAATTTATCATAAATGAATGCCATTTAAAATTAGCACTAACAATTATAAATGCTATCTAACAATAGCACTCACAATTTATAATTATCACTCACATTTTACAATACAAAAATGCTATTTAAAAAATAGCACTAACAAATGTGTTAAAAATAATAATAACCATTATTATTATTACATGAGTTAAAGAGGTTACCTAACAGTAAAATATGTATAACGTACAAATATGTAAAACGTACAAATACGTAGAGCATACGTGTACATCGTATATACACGTGCAAGTGACCAAAAAGAGAAATAAAATTAAATCTCATTTAATTTTAATTTCAACCCAACTAATTGGTGTATTTGCAAACAAATTTGCAATGTCGTCTTTCCACAATGCGTTGTCATGTATTGGTTAAGGTGTGTGACATTCCTAGGTTCATCACCGAGCTGGCAGTAAGACATGTACTAACACATTAGTACATCCAAGAGAATTGATTGTCCCGATCATCCTCTAGGTCCTACAAGCCATGAGTGACATCTAGAAATATGTCATGGCTACCCAGACAGTGTGAATTCTTTTAAGAACATTATGAACCTGTCAGTTTTGGCTACAGTGTAATTCAATCCTTCTGTCTAACTATGTCCCGATCGAACAAAGGCCATGGAATATTTGTCAAGCCACCAATTCGATCATATGTACAAATCTAGCTTGACATGCATTTATATGAGACATGAACATTTCATTCTCAATCATAACCCCGGCCGAGGATTTCAATGCATTGTTACAATTAGATCACATAGGACATCATACCTTTATTAATAAGGAGACAGATTCCATATTGCGTACACATGTGACTTCGTATGTGCCTAAACTACGATCATCAAGTACAGAGACGAATCAACGACCCGCCAATATGCGCACTTGTGAACCATAGCCATTTATCACACAAGTCAACACTGTACCTCAGGTCTAAGGATTATTTACACAAGACCAAAGCATGAACGATTAGACATTGACCACGCAAAAAGCTTCCATGTCGCTAATCATTCAATATGTGTCACGTTCAGTGAACTTGTCCGATACAAGCACCTATGTTCTAACTCGGATATCGCAATACCCAATGACTTGTGACTCGTCATTTCCTTAAGTATCTGATACTTAATTATGAAGTTAAGAACATACCGACCTCAACAGGATCATTGATATCCATTCAATAATCCATTGATCGGGAACTGTTTTAAAGATTCAGTCTAACCGTAACCTGTCATACATATTCTCAACGTCTTAAGAATAGGTTCGGCTACAACTGATCTTATGGATTTTATTCATTTATATTTGGACAAATGAATAAATACGTCTTTGCCACTGATAAGAAATCAGAAGTGCAACGGATATACCCAATATGTACTATTACACAGTTGCTTTAGGGCATATCTCTAACATAATTTACACACCTCAATCACGGTTTTTATTCCTATTCTATTCGATGATTGATTAACTATAGCTAATGGAAACCATTCTAAAAGCTCCATTTATTTCACCTTTATGCCATGGACTTAGGGTAAAAAAGGCAAGTCTATTCCCTATTTGCTCATCTCTATTTTTAAAGAGCTAAAGGTGATTTTCCAAGATCATCTGCCAATTTCTCATGTTTTAGTTCCTTCTTTATGCTGTATTTGATCGTCTGGATAGAATAAGATAAGAATTTTGTAATATTTTATCTACTATTTGGAGAACTGCGGTTATAAAGTCGGATAATTAAAGGCAAAGTGCAACTAAAATAGACTATATTTTGCTGAAATATCAGGATGTTTTAGAAATTGTTCAATCATGAGTTGTGAAGATTGAGTTTTCGCTGAACAGAAGTTTGTGCCATCTAAATTCTAGCACAACATCGATTGAGCAAAACGAAAAGAACCAAAAGTCTTGATTTGAAGTTGACGTCTTTGAGACCGTTGGCCTTATTTATTGTCTTATCAAGTGAGTAAATAAATGGTAAAAATTGCTTGATCACTTAGATGAACAATCCCGCCAAATTAGAGGTACCAAAATGACGCTAATTAGGTGATTAAGGGTGCGCATGAAAACACTTATGGCAAGGAAGTCAATTTATGGCAAGAAGTTGATTTTTTAACTTATCTTGAAAAGTAGAAGTTGATTTTTCTATTTTTCGACCAGATTGACTTTTGATTAGAGAAATCCGTTTGGTAACGATTAAAAAAGACAATATTCGTAACATTATTAAAAAAATGTTCGATGGCGGCGGGGCCGGCAATGGGTGGCGGCAACGGCGGCGGCCGGTGGCTCGCGACCGGCGACCGGCAGCGGCGGCCGACGACTCGCGGCGGTGGTCGGCGGCCGCGAGAATGACTTCTGGAGCCGGAGAAGTAAAAAAAATTTACTTCTAGAAGTTGGCCAAAAATCTTACTGGAAGTAAAAAATCTTGCCAGAAGTAGAAAATCCTATCATAAGTCAATTTTTTTATCAAACGCATTTTTGCTTCAGATAGGATTTTACCAAACGAATTTTCTTGTAAGAAGTCAATTTGACAAGGAAATGAAAAATCAGAAGTTTTTTCATGCGCACCCTAACATGATCAAGCCCCTGATTTTAGTAAATATCTTATTACGTAGAAAACGAGACACGCTCCCACATCTTGTTTGGTTTCTCGTTTGATTTTTAGCCGATCTCGAAAGCCTAATCAACTTCTAGAATCCCATAAGCTAAATCAAAACTCAAAACGAAATCCAAGGTCGCGCAACATATGAATTTGGGAGAGCCCCGCGATCTAATCGAGGGTTGTTGGCCCGCCTTTACACGATACGTCCACACCTCTTCCTTATCCCGTTTCCCCGAGAGGAAACGCGAAAAGGAGGATCGTGGCAGGGAAGTCAAAATGCACTGGAGCAGAAAATCGATGATTACATGTTTTTTACACAGTCCCTGACTTCTCCCTCTTTGGAAAGCTGACAACTTATGGTCAAACCGACGATTTTCAAGTAAAAGCTGATTTTTGAGGGTTTTTTTTTCAATTTAATATTAAAAAAAATTATTTACAAATTTAATTACTATTTAAACTTATTTACATATTTGGGTCTCGGGCAAGTCAAAGTAGCGCGCGAGACCCGCCCCCAATTTGCAGCAGCGCGCAACTCTCTGTACACTGCAGCGGCATGCCTTGTGCTTTATGCACAAGGCATTTTTTTTTCTTTCTTGTTTTCTTTTAATTTTTTTATTATTCAATTAATCATTTTTTAAGTTTTTTTTCTCGTCGCTCTGCTGCCCCCATTGCCTTGCTCGTTTGTTCGCCTCGATTTCGTGGCCCCGTTGTCTCTCTCGCTCGCTCGTTCGTTCGTTCGCTCGCTCGTTTATTCAATTTGTTTTCAATTAATCATTTTTAATTTTTTTTTCTCGTCGCTCTACTGCTCCATCGCCTCGCTCGTTCGCTCGCTCGCTCGATGACGCGCCTCAATTCCGTGACCCCGTTGCCTCGTTCGTTCGCTCGTTCTTTTTTCCTCGTCACTCTGCGGAACGAGCGAGCGAGACAATGGGGCCACGGAATCGAGGCACATCATCAAGCGAGCAAACGAACGAACGAGGCGATAGGACAGCACAGCGATGAGAAAAAAAATTCAAAAATGATTAATTGAATAATAAAAAAATTAAAAGAATACAAGAAAAAAATGCCTTGTGCATATTATGAGGCCGAGTAGCTCGGGTTTGGTTGCCCCTATTATGAGGCCGCCGTCTTTTAATTTTTTTATTATTCAATTTGTTTTCAATTAATCATTTTTTAATTTTTTTTCTCGTCGCTTTGCTGTCCCATCGCCTCGTTCATATGTTCGCTCGCTCGTTCGATGACGAGCCTCGATTCCATGGCCCCGTTGTCTAGTTCGTTCGCTCGTTTCCGTAGAATGACGAGGAAAAAGATAAACAAACGAACGAACGAGCGAGCGAGGCAATGGGGTCACGGAATCGAGGCGTGTCATAGAGCGAGCGAGCGAGACAATGGGGCCACGGAATCGAGGCGCGTCATCAAATGAGCGAACGAATGAACGACCGAATAAGCGAGCGAGACAACGGAGCCACGAAATCGAGGCGCGTCATCGAGCGAGCGAACAAACAAGCGAGGCGATGGGGCAACAGAGCGATGAGAAAAAAATTAAAAAATGATTAATTGAACAATAAAAAAATTAAAAGAAAACAAAAAAAAAATTGCCTTGTGCATAACGCACAAGGCATGCAACGCAAAGAGTTGCGAGCTGCTTCTTTGTGCGCTGCTTGAAATCGCGCGGGTCTCGCTTGCTACTTAGACTAGCGCGAGACCCAAATTCGTAAATAAGTTTGAATAGTAACTAAATTTGTAAATAATTTTTTTAATATTAAATTGGAAAAAAAAACCCGATTTTTGATTCTTCGCTTCTCGGCCATCTCCTCGTCGAGTCGATTTTTCTCACCCATCAGTGAATTAAAGAACCAATATCCTGCCACAAATCCACTTCAACCTGAGCCATTTGGATGTCTTTGAGTCTCTGTCGATTTCGAACTTCAGCTAGCCGTCTCTCAAGGTCTGCCTCTTCAGCGTCAAGGCCAGCCCGTTCATTCACCAAAGTCTGGAGGGCATTTCTTTTTATCTCCAAGATACGACGGACTTCCTCAACGGAGATATGAGGATATCGACAGTCCATTTCCGAGACTACCGGAACAGCGATTCTTTCCCAATTTTGTTGATAAGTGTCTATCCCAGGGTGAAATTCAGCCAAGAAATCTTGACACTGTTTCTTGAACGTGGGACACTCTGTGAAACAGATATCGCCACCACATAGTTCATTTGCTAATTCCTTAAGCCGCTCGGCGATTATCGGGTCATTTGCAATCGATGGAAAACCACCTTGGAAGAGTTCGCGAAACTTGGTCCATTTAGCCTTAGCCACTTCATCAGTAATGATAGGTCCTACCGAGGATTCAGACGTAACATTACTGGAGTTAGTGACCCTGGGGTGTAGTATCCTTGCGACCTGCTCAAGAGCAAACTTGGCTCGGGCAGAAGAACTTGAAGATTCTCCAACATCAGGTCGACCCCCTGGTTGTGACAGTGAATGCCCAGGAGATGATTGTGACGGATTAGCGGCAGAAACGGGCATTGACGAGGGCTCCTGATCATTGACGATCGCAGGGCTGCTAATGTTTTCGTATTGCCTTGCCAGAGAAGACCTCGAATCAACAGCTTGACTCACTGGAGGTGATGGAACGGATAATGAATCCCCTTCAGTGCCTGATAAGGCAAGATAAGGTCTTAACATTGATGATACAAATCGAATGGATTATGATGCAAAGCAAAGCAAACTTAAATACCTTGTGTTGGCCCTGGGAGAAGCAAAAGTGCAGGAGTAGATTGAATCGACGGCGTCTGATGGATGCCATCGTTGATCCCTTCCAATTGATTGTCCGTACTAGGAAAGATAGATGCATCCATCGTCTCGGACCTAGTCGCATCTGTCGATGGAGAGATGGCAGTAGTTTCTGGCCCTATCAGATCCACCGACAAACTGGAATCCTTATCAAGCTCAACATCACTTATGTTTGATTTATTTGAAAAAGAGCGATTTCGTTTGTTTCCGACAATCGACTGACTGCTGAGTTTGGAAGCGACAGTCTGAAAGAAATATGGAATTAATCATTGACAGAGTCAATTGAATAGATAAGTAAGACGTCAGTTGTATTACCGTCACTCTACCCCTCGTGGCTGACAAGTTAGAAGTGCCCATAGTTTCAGTGATTGGCTTGTCAGAGTTGAGAGGTTTTGCTCGTGCTTTAGGAGGAAGACTGGGCTTGTCAGAAATTGCCAAGGCAATGCTTTTAGCAGATTTATTCTTCTTCCTTTCTAGAACGTTACCTTCATCCGTATCTCCATCATCAACAGGGAAAGCGATCCCATCGTCTTTCCCTGATGTAGTCATATCAGTTGGAGAGACAGCTGTTACACAAAAGATGGGTCAATCCTCTATTGAAAAGGAGACAAGGTCACATAGCGACAAGCCTCGCCTTGCCTCTTTGGTTGGATAGATAAAGTGCCATTTTCAAGCAGAGAGTAATCGAGGATAAAAGGGAATGATGATGTTTGTCAGCGCTTGGAGACTTAATCAATAAGTAAATGTAGTCATTTCCAACAATACGGCATAGCTTGAAATAATCCCTTCTAGTCTGGCAGCTTTCTAGCCGTGACCGCTTTCAGTGTTCTACATTTCATGGTTGAACTCATAATCTTATAGAACAACACCAATTTGACAATCTCAATGTAGAGCGTACCTTTGTATTTGCGTTTGACACCCTGAATCAACGAAGGCTCGGTATTAGCTGGTTTGCTAAACTCCACCTGTGACAAAACTTGCATGCGCATGTATTCAGTACATAAAATTAAGAATTCTACCATGTATCAAACGGTTACAAAGATCGATGCTTAGATTCAAACTGACTAAACGTGAAAAGAGACCAAACGAGTTTTGAGATTTCATGGACAGTATTGATCAGACAATGTCTTTAGAAGAGTAGCTCGTTAAACGAGTCTGAATTACAAGAGAACAGTTTGGAATACGGAAAACCTTCTATGAGCCACTCATCCCAATTTATTCGGAATTAACCTGAACATAACGGAAGAATCACATCAGAAATCAGTAGTGCTGGTTACCTTGGATGAGCTATCCGCCTCAATTATTTGACTTCTTGGCTTCTCGAAGGAAGTCAGGTGTTCCACACTTCTAACATCAGGAATCTTCGGACAGCCCTTGATTTTGATATGTTTCAGCTTCTTCTGTTTTGATAGATCAGGAAGTCTCTCAAGACTCTGACAGTTTGAAACATTCAATGATGCTAACAATATCAAGTTCTCCAGCTCATCCAGCTGTCGCAGGTTGCAGTGAGTTATTTTGAAAACTTCCAAGGATTTGAACTTCCCGAGGCCAGGAACTTCTGTTGCTGCACAATCGAAAAGCTCGAATTCTGACAGGAGCTGCAAATACGAAAGATCTGGAAATTTTTTCCGCAATTTGTAATGGCGAAGTGATAGAGTGGATAAATATGGAGGAAACCGTGGTAGCTCTTCCAAGTGAATGCAGCAAAGGGAGAGCTTCCTGAGCTTCGTAAGGGAATGCAACCCAACAGGTTGGATCTTCAACACAGATAGCTGAAATGTCGTTAGCTCTAGCAAACTCCCAAGCTGCAAACGAGTGCATCCTTTCACCTCAATTTGACCATGGTCAATTAACACCAGTTCCTGGGATCCATCAGCCAAGAATAACTCTCCCAACTTAACCAGGTTACTGATGTCCGGGATTGTGTCCATCAGTTTAGAACTGACAGATAGGCTTATTAAAGTGGAAGGAAGCCTGGGCACCTTACAGAGCTCGTTACAATGAAGCAGATCGAGTGTTTGGAGTTTGGGAAGTCTGCAAATGTTCTTTGGCAGACCACAAATCCGAGAGTATCCAAGCCTCAAGACCCTCAATTCCGGAAGCTTCTCAACTTCTCCAGGAATTTTCCCACCCAGACTCCGACACCTTGAAGCATGCAGCTCTTCCAGCCTCTTCAACTTCCATACAGCGCGCGGCAGCTCTTTTACAAAAGTAAAATCTATTTTGAGCACTTTCAAAAGATTTAACTTATTGACATCTTTAGGTAATTCAACAATTGCAGTGCTTGATAGATCAAGTTCGACCAATGAAGCCAAAGACCCCAAGGAAGTTGGTAACTTCAATATCGACCTACAATGACTTATTGACAAGTGCTGCAGCCCTCCCAAATTTCCAATAGACGTGGGAAGTTTAGTTAATTTGGTCCCATTTAGTGCAAGGATGCTCAAAGATTCAACCCGGCTCATTGAATCAGGCAGCTGGATCAATGAAAGACAATTGCAGGCGCTGAATCTTTTGAGATTTTTCATGCGACCGATGGAGGCAGGAATTTCTTGAACAGCAGTTCCATCTATAAGAATCTCTTCCAAGGATTCCATAAGACCCAGCTCTTCAGGCAACTTATTGAGTTCATTGCAAAACCTCAAGTTCAGTGAAACCAAGCGCTGCAGACTTGTTACCGATGAATCAATTTCAACCAATCGAATGCAGTTTTCAAGAATCAATCTCTCTAGACATTTGTAAGAAGATAAGTCTGGGGTTCTGATCAAGTCAACACAACCGGCGAGGTTCAAAACTTTCAAATTCTCTGCTTTCTGTCAGAAGATAGAATGATGAAATCAGTAAAATTTTCCGCAACAATTCAAGAAATGAAATTAAAAAAATAGTATACTTGTCTACCTTGATTTCATTCCAACCCTTCCATTTTTCATTGACTTTGCTCCAGGAAAGATCTAGAATAACCAACTCTTCCAAAACCAAATTTTCAGCATCAAGATTCCGAGGACAACCTTGCCAATGGAGCCATCTTAAACTTGATAGACGCTGCTCAAAATTCCCTTTGAGGTTCGCCTGATCTAATCGAAGGAATCTCATGTTTGATGTACTCGCAAAATGTGCTGGACTAAAAGTGAATTGTGACCTATTGTCAAATTTGAGAAGAACACCTTCAACACTTTCCATTCCCTGCACGTGGAATATAGGATTACCAAGGGCCTTAACATTTCCCCACAAAATTATGTGCAGATGATAAATGCTTAGAGACTTCAAACTAACAAAAACTCATATTATTAAGGAGCCATTTATTTCGTGAAAAGCGAATGATTTAAAATTTATGTCCTAAAAATAACTCATTGTGTCTCTTACAAAACGAATAAACAAAAACTAACTTCATCGTGCACAAAAACATACACACATAAATTGTTATCAATAACGAAAAAATTTGCATTGACTAATTATTTCAAGAATAATTGAGAAAATATTCTTTAAATCATTCATTTTTCACAAAATAAACGCACACTATATGTCTTTCCTCTACGAAGAAGCAACACTGAGTTTTAAGGCATACAACTATAAGGTAACGCTTGTGTCTTACTTTTTCCTCCATGAGCACATCGAAGGCTTCCTTGTGAATCCACAATCTGCTGGGCTTTCCAAGTTCACAACGTTCCTGTCGGACAATAATCCTTCCTACCTCTCGAAGTTCATCATGCATCCATATCTTATTATTCTCAATCTTAACAATAGATGAGAGGACAAGCACGTCTAACACCACTCCGCTTGCGGAACCATGGTCAGACCACAGGTAGCATGCAACACTTACGTCTTCTCCGACGAAGAAACAAGCAATGTCCAGAAATATCTTTCTTTGCTCGTGAGGCAATGCATTGATGATTACCATCAATTTCTGTTCAAGCGGTAGCTCATGTACTTTTCCCAACTCGTTTAATGTTTGCTCCCATACATCCTTGCTTTTAGAATGTAGATACGACCCGACAACCTCGATAGCCAGAGGAAGCCGGCCAGTAGTTGATATTATTTTGTGGGACAGAGCAGCAAATTCATCTGGAGCAGTTCTCCCCACGAAGGCCTGGACCTGGAAAAGTTTAAGGGCATCAGGTAGTTGCATTCCCCCGACCCTGTGTTTACCGGTTACTTCAACTTCAAGCTTATCTAAAGCTTCTTCTTCTCTGGTGGTAATTAAGATCCTGCTTCCAGAGCCTAACCAATCAAGACTTCCTAAAATTGGTGCAAGTCCAAAGCCTGGCTCAATATCATCGAGAACAATGAGAACTTTCTTGTGCAAGAATCTGCTTCTGATGGACTTAGCCTCGTCATCAACAGATTGAATTTGCCTATGCATTTCACCTAGAAGGTCAGAAATCAACTGACCTTGCAAATTAACTAAACCTCCTGTTTTCTTGGCATTTTCTCTAACGCTCTCCAGAAAGCTACAGCCATCAAAGCGAGGAGAAATTCTTTTGTAGATGAACTTCGCAATCGTTGTCTTCCCGGTGCCCCCTATGCCATGTATTCCAACTACACGAACCTCACTAGATTCCACATTTAGTAATTTCATAACTTCCTTCACATGATCCTCGATTCCAACAACGTATCTCTTCAATACCTTCAACACATTTGCGACAACTTCATCGACGATTGAAGCTTCTCCGCCTAAGCTGTATCAATACGTGCGCGTGTGCATAACACACATGCACAAAGGTTAAATGCGGGTCCAATCACTAGAGTAGCTTGCAGTTAAAAGTTGACGCATTCCTTTCGACAACTATCAATACAGCAATCAGCTTTAGACAAACAGGCCACGCAATTAGTGGCACATTCAAATATTCGTAATAATTGACACAGACAAAAGCAAGGGTGGAAGATAATGAGGTACCTGTTAGCCACGTTCCATCCATTCAACAATCCCACCTCATCGAGTGCAGCTCTCCACTTGCGGATGGTCACATGCACTCGCTTCTTGTTTGGCGAACCATGAAAGGCCTTCCCGTAATTTTTGGTTTGGCGTTTAAGCTCGGCTAGATCGACATCGTAAAAAATGGGCATGATTACCTGTCTCTTCTTTTTCCGACACTCCACCATCTTGGCCAACTCCCCGCGACACCGTGGACTGACAGCATATTGTTTAGAGAGGATGGGTATGGAGATCTTCGATTGCTCAATCGCTCTGGCCAGATGCAGGCTGAAATAATTGGCCTTGGTGAGAAACTCGGCTTTCATGAACGTACGGACTCCCGCATCTCTGAGACGGGCGCACAGACGTCTGGTGAAGTCCTTGGGCTTGTCCGGTCCTCTTAAGCTCAAGAACACTTCATAGTCGCACCCTTGCATCGCAACCAGTGGCAGAGCCGCACCAATTTCGCAATAGCAGATGCCTGAGCTCTATGAAGCGGAAAAGCTTCTGGACAGTTTAGATGTATCTCCTTGACCTCAACACGGAGTTTCTTAGGACCGCCAATCTCAAGGAAGCAAGTTCGGGGAACTTCACCCTGTGACTGGGAAGGCAGAGACACAGGACAAATGCTCTCCCTTCTCCTTTTATCGCGTCAGGATCACCTATCTCAAAGTCAAGTGACTTGACGCATCCCGGCCGCCCAAAACTCTCCCCCTATATCGAGGGGAGAGGGGTGGCCGGGATTCTCCAGATCCCCTTTTATCGCACTATTTTTAAATCTGCCTGAACTAGTTTGTCTCAGAAAAAACCTCAAACGTTAGGTACATTCCTCAATCTACCCTGTTTTGTTTAAAGATAACAAATTTTCAATCTATTAGCAAATATACCATGTGGACCATCCAAACTTGACGTGGCATTTCTACATCGATAAAAAAAAAAAAACCCAAATGACAAAAGTAATGGAGCAATAAGTACGGATCGACGTGACATTTTCACGTGGATAACAAATGAATCCAAAAAATATTATCAAATTTTTCCAAAATAACATCATTTTAAGATATGCAAATTAGAGACGATTAATGGCGATTTTCGGGCATAGGGCTATTTGGAGCAAATTTAAGACTAGAGAAAAATTTGTGACTTTTCTATTAAGCAAAAAAAAAAAAGGAGAGAGAGAGAGAGAGAGATCATAGCAGATTTGAGACTGGACCTAAAATTTGAAAATTTTCTAAGACAAAAAAAAAAGTTCGGGATAAATTTGGGATTGGATCTAAAGTTTGGGGTTTTTTATGAGACAAAAAAATGTTCAAATAAATTTGGTAATGGACCTAAAAATGGAGATAGTTTAAGGAATTAGACCCAAAATAATGATAATTGATCAGAAAATATACAATCGTGTCAAAGTTGAGGCCTTTATGCCCAAAGTCGACCTTACGTAGGTGGCAAAAATAACCCCACGTATTCGATGTCGGAACACCCGTTGCAAGGGCCTCTTTAAATGACTGATCATTGATAGACGGAAATAGGAACATAAAATAACATTAAAATAACAGCAGCAATAAATTTGAACTTTTGCAAAATGCACGACGGGAGGCAGCCCTCCTGCCTATGGCTGCCGCCTCGCCACTAGTGGGGCATCGGGCATTGTCGGTGGGCCAAGGAACGCGTCTCTCCGGCCCCTGGACCTGAGTGAGGGCTGGCGACCATAGGCTAGATCTAGCTGCACAAGGGTTGTCGACTCCCACTCAGTTCTGGCCAAGGCTAGCAGGCTCTTGCCTTTGGTCGGCGAGATCGCGGGCCCTCGCCGAGGCACTCGTAATGCCCGATACCCTACCAGTGGTGGGTCAGCCACATGCGCCTGTGTTCTTCTTCTTCCTATGTTCAACTTCTTCCATTCTTCTTCTTCTTTTTTGTTTACATTTAGATGTTTAATAATTTAAAAAAAATGAAAGGGAAAAAATAAGACCAAAATGCACCTAATCAATCTGCGAGTCACGCCCCTTTTTTAGACTAATATTGTCATTTAAGGCTTTTATTTCAAACAATATCTACTTCAGGCCCTTCTTTAAAACATAGATGTCACTTCAGGCTGTTACTTGAAATAATATTTCAGGCCCTTATTTGAAACTTTTCCGTTATTCTTTGTACCACCAAAAATTATGTATTGATATAAGCATATCACATTTATCTCAAAATTTAGTTTTCGGGTCACAAAAAAAATTATGAACTGATATATCCGCTCTTGTCACAAAAATCCTAAGACGGTACATTCGTGCTACATTTACTCAATTTCGCCTCAGAATTTTAGTAAATTTGTCACGGATGTATCAACTTAAATTTTATAAAAAATAATTTGAAGTAAATATAACACGAATGTAATAACTGAGAATTTTTAATGGTATTAATCTTTTATCAAAACTTGGGAAAAGGTGGATCGAGATGAATGGTAGCATCGCCTATAAAAGTAATTTATTGGGTAGCAAGTGGATCGTGATGGATCGCGATGGATCGCTAATTAATTTTGTCATAAAACATCAAACCTTTCCTACTTCTTTACTCAAAAGGCCCGGTGGATCGAGTCAGCGCATTGCCGACTTTGTCGTTACCAAGTGACTGAGGCCGATGTCTGCCCTTGCTTAGCAAGTCCTAGGGTTGTATATCTGACCTAACGTGTCCAGTACAATGGAACCCTAAGATCAAATGGACAAGTTTGGGAAAGGGTTAATCCATTCCGAGTCGCAATTTTTTATCACCCGCAAAAAAAAAAAATCGAATGGATATTCATGTAAAAGTTTCAAAGTTCGTATACTAAGCGACACAATAAGCTATAACCTATTTCTTATGATCAACTATGACGAAATTAAAGTAAGAAGAAAAAACAAACACACAGATTTACATAGAGAAGCATTGCAAGAAAACATTGGAGAAAGGAGAAACGAAATCCACTATAGAAATTCAAGGATTACGAAAGGTGGCTCAAATGCTAAAGATTTTATGTCTCTGCTTCTTAACCTAATAACGTGAGAAAAATAAAATTTATATTGTTTTCAAGTCCTAACATTGACCCAAACCATGAAAAATACAAGATATATTCAATAATCTTCATATTGGCTTGAATTCCTCAAATAGACATAAGCAATAAACAATCTTCTCCTCCTTATTCTCCCACCAGAGTAAAACTCAGCTGCAATAAACATTACCAAACCCAAGCAGTGCTTGTGTCACGCCCCGACTCTCGAGCTCGCGACATCCCTTGCCAAATAGCCACTAGGTCACGAAGGATAGCGTCTCAGGCGGACTATCGACCTACAAATTTATGGCGCATGCGAAACGTGCAACTTCCAAACAACAAGATCAACATGGGATAGAGAAGCATGAAATCAATACGGTCAATACAACAAAAGACACTTCATTACATTAACCAAAAGCATATGTTAATTAACCCTATAGAGCTAACAACATACAACCCCAATCTTCGGGGCGGCTCTCTAAGATCTCAAAAGAGAAAGGGTCGGGGTAGGGTTAACTTCACATCTATTTCAAAAGACTACTTCCTTAGTCACACCTTAGCACCTACACGGCTCCGTTACTTGGGACCTAAAAATGTTAACCCATGACGGGGTGAGAAATAAATCTCAGTGAATCAAGCCTAAGCTCGGTTAGGACATTGATTTGCCTAGAATATTCTAAGCACCACAACCATCATACAGCATAACACATGTCAAAAAGATATATCCGCTAAATAATGAATAACCAATTAAGGCACCACACAAATTTATTTATTCAAGATGACCCACGCGACTGGCGTGATCCACTTTCACCACTAACGCGATCAAGTAACTCAGTGCGATCTAGCGTCCTTCTGGCAGAGCTTGTCGCGACCCGTCCGAGAGCGGACGCGGCTAATGGATTACCGATTGCGGGTCTTGGATCGGCGCGAGCCCTCCCAGGCCCATACCAAATCGCGGCGGGAGTATTTTTCAGAAGGATTCGACGATAAGAGTCGATCGCTTTCGACCTTCAGTGTGGTCGTGGTGGCATGTGCAACTTGTGCATGCATTTGGAGTCGCCACCGGTCTTTCTTGGAGGGTAGACCGGAAACCTTACTGACCGATTGGGAGAGATCGATCAGTTCTGCGGAACCAGAGATTTTGGGTTCGGGGACTTGGTTACGCTGGTGTCATTACCAACGCCCTTTCGGTACCTAACGCGAGTGATGTTCCTAGCTAAGAGTTCATGCATGCGCAAGTTCGGGTGAGGTAGGTTTAATTCAGGGTTTCATGCAGATTGGAAGACTATTCCTATCAATCACAATCAATTTAAATGAAAGCGCAATCAAGTGCATAAGTAAATCACATCAATGCACGTCAATTTACATCGCATGGCCTCCTAGTATAGCCATAAGGGCTTAGGGAAGGCGTGATTTAGGACCGAGGTAAAATGGGAAGATTTGGAGGCGATTTAGCCCGGAGGGCAAAATCGTCAATTTTTGGGAGGTTTGGATACCGAATTACCCAAAATATTCCATGGCCAGTTGTTTGTGGCCATTTCCCATTTTTGAGAATTTTTTGGAATTTCTTGATTTTTCTTCAATTTTTGGGAGACGATTCGCCCAAAGGGCGAAATCGTCATTTTTAAGAAGGATCGGGTTCAAAACACCCGGGATGAGCCTTGGCCAGTTGATTGTGGCCATTTCCTATTTTTTTTTGGGATTTTTCTAGAATTTTTAGAATTTTTTTTTGGAAGACGATTTGCCAGAAGGGCAAAACCGTCATTTTTGAAAAGACCGAGGTCCGAAAGACCCGAAACAGGTTGTGGCCAGTTGAATATGGCCATTTCCTATTTTTTGGAATTTTTTTAGAATTTTTCTGAATTTTCCGAATTTTTTTTAATTTTTTTTATGATTTTCTATTTTTTTTATTAAATTTTTGAAGTTTATATATATATATATATAATTTCGAAAATGGTAATCTGATTTTAGCCCCTAAAAGCCCATTCCTTTACAAAGGCCAATTTGACTTAAATTTAGACATAACCCAATTTATTTCAATTCTTTCCATTAGAGGCCCAAAACAAAAAAAATTCATTAGCTGGCCCAATCTTGGAATAAACCCATATGCATAACACCAAAACACCGTGCCCCCTCCCCTTTTAGATGCCCTCAGTTTTTCATCATTTTTTTTATTATTTCTTGGATCAGTTTGCATCGTCTTCTCCACGCAACAACATAGAAACCTACCGAAATACCCATTCACGCCCGCATGCATTAAATACTTTGACCGCTAATTTTTGTTCGTTTTCTTCCTCGGCTTTCCAACTCCGAGCACGCAACAACTATTAATGAAGATCGGGAAGCTTACCAGAATGGCCTCTAACCATGGGCTGCAATTTGGCGATGTCCGTCGTGCCGTTGACAAGCTGTTTTTTTTTTTTTTTGAGTTTGCGGGATAATCCATCGAGTCTTCGAGCTTCCTCTGATCTTCAGGAGGTTGGAATGGAGGATCGACGACTTTGATATCTCCGGTAGAGGTCCCAAGAGTGATCGGCGGTCCTCAGCCTTCTCAAGTTTCCATGGCGATCCTTGACTCCTGCGCTTCAACAGGTTCGGTTTCGCCAGAAAGCGAGCTCTCGAGCTCGAAGAGAGTTTTCGAGTTCAGGATGGGTTCGATGATTTCCCTTTTGTGGGGGGTGTGGCGGATACAGGAGGGTTTGACGATGGTGTACGACGATGGGTAATCGATTCCCAGTTGGCTTCTTGGCATGGACATCCACGGCTAACCTTCCTGGATTGCTTAGCAGGGTTTGAAACCTACAAGTTCAATACTCCACAGAAAAGTTAAAAGAGGAGAACCGGACTCTGTTACTCATTAGAGGCTCTTGGTGATGCGAAGGTACAATCATCAGAGCAACACCGAAATTCTTGGCCGGAAGCAGAGGCGTCCGCCTGCAAAAACAAAGAAATTCAAGGTCGCTCTGATACCAACGAGCTTCAAAACCAAGCTCTCTTGGTCGTCCTCCGCAGTTGCATTGGTGCAAGTCCTGCCGCCAGATGGTGGTCGCCGGACGAGGGGTGTATGTATGGTTATGCGAGCTCCAAAATCCTTAATCGGACTATCGCTCAATGGTTCACCAAGAACGACAACGAACACTGAAATAACGAGGTGAGCCTGTCAAAGCGATCCGCCCGCACGGGTTGCACTTGTCGTCATACCGCCATCTCGTCGGACTGTGGTCTTCGCTCCGCCACACGTTTGGCGTGCTTCGTCGTAGCCATCAAGATCTGCTCCTCTTCTCTCCTTCTGCTCCCATCCTCCTCTTCTCTGTCCATCTTTTTATTTCTTCATGGCCGACCATTTCTTACCTCTGCTGGCCCTCGTTCCTCAGTGCATCTCCTTTTCCAGCCTTGCCGCCGAAAGGGAGTTTAGAAAAAAAAACCAAAACTCCATTCCCCGACCCCTCCTGCGTTTTTTTTTTTTATTTCTTCTCTTTCGTCCCGCGCGGGTCTTCAACTGAGTTGCAGACCCGGTTCGGACCGGGTCGGGTCGAGTCTGACCCGATCGGCCCAGTTCGACTCTCCACGCCCGATTTAGTCCCAAATCGAAATATTTTCATGAAATTGACATCAAAATCGGACTCCTTGACACGTTTTCTATCAAATAGGGGTATTTTCGTGAATCAATTGATTGAAATTTAGTAAAAACCCCAAATTGCCCTTAGGATCCGAAAATGATTTTTGCTCAATTGACGGTCCGAACGACCAAATTAGTCTCAATTGCGGCCACCAATGGATTCATCATGATGAAAAACATAGGGTAGAGATGTTTAATTTCTATGGGTATGCCCGTACGAAATTTAATTTTAAGATTTGTGAAACCGGGGACTAAATTGAAAGATTTTTATGCAATTAAGCCCTTTTGGTTAAAATTGATCAAATTGGAGGGCAAATTGACCCAATTGCACTTCTAGACTTTAGAATCCGATGTCATAGCTTATAAAAAGTGGAAATTGAAAATTAAAAGACTCGAAAAGGAATTTTTGGGCTCGGTTCGAGTTTATGTTTGTTAAGGAACATAGTGACCCGAGCCGAATTTCTGAGATTTAAAGTGACACACTTGAAGAGGAAATTACAACAAAATAATTGAATATTTTTGTGTATTTTTCTGACCACGAATGGTATTTTTCTGATTTTTTTTGGGTATTTTTATAATTAAATAAATTCGAAAAATATTATAAAATACCAAAAAAATATTTTTTTGTTCAAAATTGGTCTCTGAGGCTAGGCCAAGGCTTCCAAAGTTGATTTTGTGATTTTATGACCTTTTTTGATATTTTTAATTAATTTTAAAGAATAAAAAGCACAATAGTAAATGGTCAAAAATCAGGTGTCAACAGAGCTACGTCCCTTTTTTCCTCTCAGCGAAGGCTACTACAAGCGGTGTATCCAGTGCACCCAGCACGGCACGGCAAGTAGACATTCCTTAAAAAGGAGCTTCGGCCCATCACAAGCTGCGACCGGCATCTGATAATCCCTTAAGACCGTACGACTGGCACATGGCATGAATTTTCTTGCTTTTGGCAAGTCGTTCAATTCCATACAATATGTACGATAAGTGTACGAACAGTACAAAACGAACTTGCCAGGTAATCATCATCTGTCCCTTATATGACCACACAATTCTCATTTTGCAATCAATCAATTAACTATCTTCGATTAACGCCCAACACTCATACAGAAATGTTAATAGACACGGCCCATGGCCAATCAAGACCCTCAGTCAGGCATCTCAGTGAAGCAACCAAATCAATGAAGTCAATCATCGATCACGAGCAATCAATTCAATCAGGCAATATCAAGCTCAGTTCGTGCCAAGACTTTTATTAATCAGATTGATTTAATACACCAATCGTTCGTTCATCCCTAACCTGTCGCTCACTCGTAATCGAACCACAATCAATGAATTATCAATCAACCAGTCAATTGCTATTTTACCACAATTAGCCATAGATAATTAAATCACCCCGACTAACCTAATCGATCGGCCATTTAACCTAACCCAATTTCTAATTAAACCGGCTCCGATCGTGTACCCAAATTCCATAACCATCTAATCCTAGGCACAATTAGCGCTCTAACCAAGGGTTAGGGTCAACTCACTAGGTGAGTTAGCTCGGGCAGTCTCGACGGTCGACGGCGACGACGGTTCTCGACAAATCAAAGGGATAAACGTGCGGCGACTCGAACCAAAGCTTCGGGGACACCACGAAAAGGTTCGACAAAGTCGTCAGGACAGGTGGCCGGCGACGGAGCTCCAGTGAGCGGCGGCCATCAGCTAAAATAGAACCGACACAGTGAGCAAAACAGGGCAACCCTCCTGTTCCGAGGTGGTTCTTGGTCTCGCAGACCGCGACAAGGCCGACCAAGGGTGGAAGACTCACCTAGGGGGGAGGGAGTCTGTTGGCACCAGAGGAAGGCGACTGAGGACGATCGGCGGCGGCGGAGCAATGACGCACAGAACTGGGTGAAAACAGAACACCCGGCGCCGTGAATAGGGGAGGTTTCCGAGGCTTCCCACGAGTTCCACCGGCGACGACGGTCTTCCACGAGTAGGGGGAAGTAAGAGGGAAGTCTGAGGAGGTGAACGGTGGTGGTGGTGAACGGCGGAGGCGTCGAAAACGGCCGAGCTCGAAGAAAAATCGAACCGGCCTCAAAACAGAGCACCGGGGGTTTCGTGACTGACCATGGCGGCTTCGGCGGACATCGGGCGGGTGGATCTGTTCGGGGTGGTCGAGGGGAGGCTGGTGGTCGGTCGTGAGGCGGTGGCCAGCTCCGGTGACATCGCGAAAGTCTAGGGAAGGAGCTGGAGTTCTCGGGTCAGAAAACCCGAAAACAGAGCACGGCTGCTCTGAGCTTCCCCGTGGCTGTCCGGCAGTCGACGGTGGTCGGGATTGGGTCAGGGTAATGGCAGGAGGTGGCTGGAGGTCATGGTGGTCGGCTGTGCTGTGGTGGTTGCGCAAAAAACCCAAGAGGAAGAAGAAGTGCGGCTCGACTAAAGTTGTCGTCCACGCGTGAAGGAAAAGAAGAAGAAGAAGCAGCAGTAGAGGAGAGAGAGAAAAGAAACGTGGGCTGCTAGCTGATGATGGGAGGGCTGGTGCATGGGGAAGAGAGAGAGGGGGCCACCATGAAGACTTTAGAGGCAATTTTGTCTCACATGGGTTAATAGCATTTGTCTCATATGAATAAGGATGGGGGTAGTTTGGTCATTTCGAAATTTCGGGACTGAAATGACATTTTGGTACACTGGAAGAAGTGAAATTTCGTAATCTCGTAGGCTAGGCTTGGTCGAGATTAAGTTCAGGCGCGAATATTGGAAACCTAATTCGCAACGGCTAAGAAATCGAACCCTAATCTATAACAATCGAAACTTCAGAATTCGTCCAAATTATCGTCACTTCAGTCCTAATGGTCCAAAATATTTATCGACTGTAATTCCATATAATCTCTTTTTATTGAATTCATGAACTTATAGAAGTCGAATTTCTAGGACGTCACAGCTTGAATTTGGCAATATCAGTTGGATCATTTTCTATATCCATCTTCTGGACCTTGGTGTTGTGACATCCCCTCCCTAGTCCCACATTGCCTAGGGGAGAGGTCTTGGCTTGGCTTATAAGCCTTGAAGTGCCCTTAGACTTGCATGAGGCCTTCTGCAAGTGTGCTGCTTAGTGCTTCCTTTGCGCAGGAACAAAACCTTGAGGTCAAAGCCGTAGCTGGGTAGCGGTAGCAGTGTTGGCCGTGAGCCCGTGAACCCTAGTGCGGTAGGGCCAAAGAGCACAATATCGTAATGAGACCTTTTCCGGGCTGAGTGCTCGGAAAGCAAAATCGTGCGGGTTGCAAAACCCAAAGCTCACAATATCGTGCAAGTGGGACCCCGGCCGTTACAAATGGTATCAAAGCTGACCTCCGACCGCATGTATGGACTCCCAGCCGTAGCTGAGTAGCGGTGCCGTCCGTGAGCCCCGGTGCAGTACGGGCACAATGGGGACATTATGTCCGAATGGGGGGGAGATTGTGACATCTCCTCCCTAGTCACACATTGCCTAGGAGGTAGCTTGGCTTATAAGCCTTGGGATGTCCTTAGACTTGCATGAGGCCTTCTGCAAGTGTGCTACTTAGTGTTTCTGCTGCGCAGGAACAAAACCTTGAGGTCGAGGCCGTAGCTGGGTAGCGGTAGCGGTGTTTTCCGTGAGCTCGTGAGCCCCAGTGCAGTAGGGCCAAAGAGGACAATATCGTAATGAGGCCTTTTCCGGGCTGAGTGCTCGGAAAGCAAAATCGTGCGAGTTGCAAAGCTCAAAGCGGACAGTATCGTGCAAGTGGGACCCCGGCCGTTACAGGTGTAGTCATCAACAAGAATGTATCGAATAAAATGATGTCGTACATTGTGATGCCCTGGAAATTCACATCTTGTAAAATGCCTGAATTCAATAAAAATGAATTAAATTGAATTTCAGTTCGTATATCATTTTTGGATTGTAAGAACGTAAGTGACGATAATTGTGTTGTGGCTAGCGTTATCACCTAGAGGGGGTGAATAGGTGATTATAGTGCAATTTCAATATTTTTCGTGGAATACAAATTACACAGACGTTTATATAACGTCTCAAATGATGGCAACACAGTATATCGTTATAGACGATTCATATGCAGTTCTATTATTACAGAATATATAATATGATTAGAGTATGGATAGAGAAAACTGCACAGAGGGTTTATAGTGCTTCGGCTTTGGTTAAGCCTACGTCCACTTCTTCAGCCATCAGCCAATCGGCTGAATTTCACTAGTAAACTGCTCGAGAGGTTACAACTTAGTGATCTCCTTGATACGGAGGATACCCCACCTAGCGTTCAACACTCTTGTGTACACCTCCTCACAATTACAATGGATAAATGAAGAAGTGTGTATGAAATGAAGTACTCTCGATCTAAAAATTATAAAAACTTTTACCTCTCAACGCCGATCTTTGATCCCTTCAACCTTGAGATGTTTTTTATACTCCTCCACCTCCAATCTAATCGTTGCAAGGCTTCCAAGGAAGTCTTCCCCTTTCAGATCAAATCGCACATACAATTATGATCCTAGGTTTCCATAGATGATTTCACTCATTTGGAAAGTCGTGTGTGTCTCCTTGATTTCGCATTCTTGATTTATCTCTATCCCCAAGAATCCTCAAGAATGATTCAACTCAATTGTATCCTTTATAATGTATCAATTAAATACATTTTGAAGTCTTCTTCAAGTTCTGATTACTGCACGCCCCTCGAGGCTAACGACATGGATTGGAAGCTCGAAATTGGCAATTGCAAATTGTCGCGACCCGTCCGAAAATCAAAACGGACGCGGCTAATGGATTACCGATCGCGGGCTTTGGATCGGCGCGGGCCCTCCCAGGCCCATACCAAATCGCGGCGGGAGTGTCTTTTGAGGGTTCGACGATAAGAGTCGATCGCTTTCGACCTTCAGTGTGGTCGTGGTGGCATGTGCAAATTGTGCATGCATTTGGAGTCGCCACCGGTCTTTCTTGAAGGGTAGACCGGAAACCTTACTGACCGATTGGGAGAGATCGATCAGTTCTGCGGAACCAGAGATTTTGAGTTCGGGGACTTGGTTACGTCGGTGTCATTACCAACGCCCTTTCGGTACCTAACGTGAGTGATTTTCCTAACTAAGAGTTCATGCAGGCGCAATTTTGGGTGAGATAGGTTTGATTCAGAGTTTCATGCAGATTGGAAAACTATTCCTATCAATCACAATCAATTTAAATGAAAGCGCAAGTCACGTGCATAAATAAATCATGTCAATGCACATCAATTTCAATCATTGGCCTCCTAGTATAGCCATAAGGGCTTAGGGAAGATGTGATTTAGGGCTAGGGGTAAAATGGGAAGATTCGGGGACAATTAGCCCGAAGGGCAAAATTGTCATTTTTGGAAGGTTTGGATACCTAATTACCCAAAATATTCCATGGCCAGTTGATTGTGGCCATTTCCCATTTTTGAGAATTGTTTTGGAATTTCTTGATTTTTCTTCAATTTTTGGAAGACGATTCGCCCGAAGGGCGAAATCGTCATTTTAAAGAAGGTTCGGGGTTCAGAACACCCGGGATGAGACTTGTTTGTGGCCATTTCCTATTTTTTTGGGATTTTCCTGGATTTTTAGAATTTTTTTGGAAGACGGTTTGCCGGAAGGGCAAAACCGTCATTTCTGAAAAGACCGGGGGTCAAAAGACCCGAAACGGGTCGTGACCAGTTGAATATTGCCATTTCCTATTTTCTGAAATTTTTTAGAATTTTTCTGAATTTTTCGAATTTTTTGAATATTTCATGATTTTTTATTTTTTATTGATTTTTTGATTATTTTATTATTTTCTGAATTTTTTTTTAAAAAAATATTCAAAAATATTTTCTGGGCCGGGTCAAACCCGGCCCGCGCCTCTCGGGCGCCCGGCCCGACCCTAGGGGTCGACACCGGCCTAAAACGACACCGTTTTATTTTTTTTAAACATTTTTCTATTTTTTTACAATTTTTTTGATTTTTTATCTATTTTATTTAATTATCCGAAAATTCCCCGAATCCGACGGCTCTCATCGCGCCACGTGGCCGCATCCTGTGCGTCTGATCTTCCACTAGATCGGACGATCCATAGAGAGCCACGTGGCTCAACCACAACCGTAGGATCAAAAATCAATTTATTTTCCTTTTTATAAAACCAACGGATCGAACGGTCCGCAGTGTGCCACGTGGCCACCTTCGGCACGTCCAATCTAACATTAGATCGGACGTTGCACAGCGTGCCACTTGGCACAATCTCGGCCACCGGATCGATTATTCAAAAATCAATTATTTAATTTCCCAAAATTCTAGGATCGCGACACGTGTCGCGATCCGATCCGTCCATTTGTTTTGTTTAAAAAAACTTGGACCGGCCCCACCCGGCTGACGTGGCTGCCTACGTGGCACGCCACGTCGGCCGTTGACCGTTGACCGGCCGGAGGGTCGCCGGAGAAGACGATGAACAGTGAAAATTCCGGCGGGAATAGTAAAAATTCCGGCGAGGTCGCCGGAAAATGCCCAAAATTGACCAAAACTCAGAATTTTTTGGGGATTTTCGCACCACTAGACTCCCTAACATTTCAACATTAACATACAACAAAATGAGGGCCATGAGCACGTCGGAAATGGCCGAACCGGACCTCCCCGGAACCGGCGCCGGCGGGAGAAAATTTTCAGAAATTTTTTATCGTTCAAAGCTTGTTCTACCCATTCAAGAAGCGTGTAAATAAGGTTTAGGGACTTACCTTAGGTCTCTTAGGCGTCGGCGACCGTGGGCTTCGCCGGACCGAGCTCTCGGCTCGGGTATGCGCCGGGGAGCTCCGGCCATGGTTTCCCGGCACGTTTCAATGCAAAATAAATAGCAAGGTAGGCGGAGGGATGGTGTTAGAGGAGTTTAGGAACCAAATGCGCAACAAATAAGGCTCGGGGAGCCTCGGCCGAGACTCAAAAAATGCAAAGCCCATTTGGGCATTTCGTCGAACACCCGGCGTGCATAAGAAAAAATGAAGACCGGGGAAGATACCGACCTATTCCGCGACCGTCGACGGCGACCGAAGCTCCCCTCAGGCTCCAAGAGGTGCCGGCAAGCTTGTCTTGCTCCGGATTTGCTCGAAAAATCTCCCCAAAAAATCCTCCCCTCCTTGGCCGAGCTCGGTTTAAAAACCGAGGATCTTCGCCGGTTCGTGGTGGCCGACCGGCCATTTTTTATGCCCCACGCCACTGCAACTCACGACCCCCGACGCCTGCCATCGTCCCCCACGCCGTGTCGCCTTTTTTCTTCCCGAAACCGTGCGCCCATCACGCCCTGTTTTGCCCCTGCCTCACTGCCCACGTTCTGCACATTCTGTGCATTTGCAGACCCGGGTCGGGTCGGGTCGGACCCGACCAGCCCGGTTCGGCCAAATCGCCCAAATCACCAAATTGACCCCCCAAATGACCTCTTTTCATGAAATTGATGGCAAAATCGGATTCCTTGACATGTTTTCCATCAAATATGGGTATTTTCGTGAATCAATTTATTGAAATTCTGTGAAAACCCCAAATTGTCCCTAGGATCCGAAATTTAATTTCGCCAAATCGAAGGCCTAAACGATCGAATTAGCCAAATTTGAGCCCACCAATGGATTCATCATGATGAAAACTGTTGGGTAGAGGTGTTTAATTTTAATGGGTGTGCCCGTGTGAAATTTAATTTCAAAAATTGTGAAACCGGGGACTAAATTGAAAGATTTTTATGCAATTAAGCCCTTTTGGTTAAAATTGATCAAATTGGAGGGCAAATTGACCCAATTGCATTTCAGTACTTTAGAGTCCAATGTCATAGCTTATAAAAACCGAGAATTGAAAATTAAAAGACTCGAAAAGGATTTTTTAGGCCCGGTTCGGGATTAGGTTTGTGAAGGAACCCAATGAACCAAGCCGAATTTCCCTAATAAAAAGTGAAATTATTAAAGAGAGAATTAAAATAAAAATTCTGAATATTTTTTTGTAATTTTCTGACCAAGGATGGTATTTTTCTGATTTTTTTGGGTTTTTTTTATAATTAAATAAATTCCAAAAAATATTAAAAAATTCAAAAAATATTTTTTGTTCAAAATTGGTTCCTAAGGCTAGGCTAAGGCTCCCAAAGTTGATTTTGCAATTTTTTGACCTTTTTTGCTATTTTTAATTAATTTTAGAAATAAAAACTAAAATAAAAGATGGTCAAAAATCAGGTGTCAACACAAATGAGGAATTCTAACATTGGATTGGAATTCGACGTCGTCTCGCCATTGGTCATTTAATATAAGAAAAACGAAGTTTCGGACGAAAAGTGCCAAATGACCATTTTACCCCTCAACTAGTTACCCTTGTCTTAAGATTGTTTGAAGGACAAAATGGTCATTTGACCTTCCAATAGTGGCTGCCGAAAATCAAGAGAGGGCCATGGTCAATGGAAGTCAATGGTGGACAAAGTCTTTTAGAAGCTTTGCCAATTGTCATCCTATGAGCAATCCCTTTTGCACTAATTATTTGTGCCTTGCACCAATTATTGGTGTCTTCAAGCTTTTGATCATTTGACCATTGATTATTGATGTAAGAAAGTCTCTCTCTCTCTCTCTCTCTCTCTCTCTCTCTCTCTCTCTCTCTCTCCCCCCCACAATTTCGTCGGCCATCTCCCCCTCTCCCTTTATTTTCACATTTTCTCTCTCTCGGCCAAGAAGCTCTCTCGCGAACAGACAAAAATGGCTTCACTGTTCCGGCCATAACTTTCTCGTCCGATGTTGGATTGAGGTAAAACCACCGGCATCTAAAAGCTTATCGTCGTTCCGTTCCAACAAGGTATTATTAGCTTAATTTAGCTTAGTATTTCGTCCCGTAGGTCCGTTTGAGTGAGCAAAGGTCAGATTGAAGGCAAAATCTGATCGATTTTGCGAGAAGAGCTGTTTTGTGGGCTTAAAAGATTCAAATGACTCCAAATTTTCGGTGAGTCACTCTCAACTCATAGTATGAGGGTTTGAAAAGCTGAGATTGAGGATTTATGGGAGTTGAGATGGGTTTCAATGGATGAAATTACTTGATCTTGCATTGACAAATTATGATCGCTTGACCATCGTGGGGAAACCGATCTATTTGAAGGCTTTATGGTGATATTCCGCGACGAACATCTTCGGTGAGCCTTCTATACTTGTTGATTAATGTTGTAGCAAGCTGGTTTAGTAGAGAATTGGAGCTTGAAATTTATTTATGGGCTGATTAGTGTGGTATAAGGCAGAACTGAATCTGCCCTGTTAAGGGATTGTGGAAATCGAACCTTTTGAGGGTTCATGGAGGTGTCGCTATTGTTTAAATTCATTTTTAAGGCACTTTAGGATATTAATTGATATGTTGGTAGGGTGTACACTTGGTGGATTAGAGATTGGAAGAGTTTTAAAGGCTGTTGAGGTGAAAAATTTGAAAGGCCGACCAATCTGTCCATAATGCGCACCGGTTTTGAATTAAGTCGTTCTAAGTCGTCCGGTATCCAAATTGAGCTCCGTTTTCATTCACATGTCCGTAAGATCTTGAAGTTTAAGATCCTAGAATTTTTTTTCTCAAAAAGTCAGTAGAAAAATTACATTTTTTGAGAGAATGAACCTGGTCGTGGAGCCTAAGAAAGGGCAAATTTAGGTGGAATGAAAGTTATGATGACTTGTCTTGATAGAATGACATTGACATGCTTAGGAGCATCAAATTAACACTGCGACGACTTGAGAATAAGGTGTTGTCAGTGTTATTAAGGTATTGGCGCGATGAAATTGAGAAATAATTGAGTTTCGATGTGGTTTTCCTAGGCACGCCATGAGAGCCATGGTTGGCTGTGAGCTTGATGACCTAGGAGGGTCGTTTGGATTGTATTTACTAGCTTTCTTGAAGAGATAAGTGGTTCCTAAGCCCTTACTTGAATATTAGGACACTACTGGATAGAGTGGTTGAGTGATTTGATTGCTTGGTGAAGCCTACGGTTTGAATTGCTTGACTGAGTATTGGATTCCATGACTTGAATGGCATAGCATGACAATTGAACTGCGATATGCCTTGATGACATATTTGGCTATTGAGCCCTTGATTGTTTAATTGGCAGTGACGCCTACGTGACTTATATAGCTATAGCGCCTGTGCTATTGAAGTGGCTATGAAGCCTTGTTATTGAAATAGCAATGATGCTCTGTTGTTGAATCGGTTGTGATGCATTGACAATTATGGTGGTTGCTTGGCTAGTGAGCCTTGTTAATTGATGTTGAACAATGAGCTTTAATGAATTACACTGACTATAAGGTCTATGCTATAATGCATTCATCGATCGTTGGTTTGGTGCCCTAGAGATCAAATTGGCTTAGTGCCCTAGTTATATGAATGGCCTTAGTACTAATGTTATATGAATGGGCCGTAGTACCCCAACGATCAATTGGCTTGGTGCCCCGAAGATCGCATTGGCTTGGTGCCCCGGTTGTTATGGCCAGAGTGCCCTTGTGATTTTAAATAGTTAGAGAGCCTTGTGATAACTGACTGGAGTGCCTCAGTGATCCCGATTGGTTTGTAGCCCTGGTGGTATCAGGTGGTTGTGATCCCCTGAAATAGTAAATGGCTAAAACCCTTGGTGATATCGATTGGTTTGTGGCCCAAGTGTTGTCAGTTGGCAAGAGTGCCAAAGAAGTACGAGAGTGGAGGTGGAAGTTGTGATAATTGAGTACCGAATTATATGTTGCTTGAGCAGGGAGCTTGAGACCCAGAAGTTGAGTGTGATTGATTGTATTACTCATCCATGATGGGCTATTGACATGCCTGTTTGTTTGAGGCCATGCGCTATTGTTGATTACTTGCATCTTGGTGGTATCGTGTGTGGTCTGGGGGAACTAGTGTTCAGGTCTAGGTTTAGGTTTCACTTAATGAGATTTATATCTCACCCCAGTGAGGGCTTAACTTTTTCAGGTCCCAGGCGAAGGAAGCTCGAACTCGCCAAGGATTGGCATTTGAGGAAGTAGTTGATCAAATGTATTTAGGACGTTGGATGACCTTAGAAGTTGTATTGTTTGGTGGATTAGTTTTGATCTTTAAAACGAATTGAGGTGTATTTTGAAGGTTGAGAAGTGTACTATTTATTGTTGTCCTATGTCATCTTGATCTTATTTATGTACGGAGTAGTTTCTTGCTTCCGCATGTATACGATTTCAAAACATGAGGGCTGAAGGATCCTGGATTGCACAGCTTGATTACGGCCTGGTGGGATGTTCGCGTGCTCGCCGGGTTCGGGGCGTGACATCCCCGTTTAAGTAGTATCAGAGCAAGATTAGATCTATCCATTGTGATTGAGGTTTGGAGTGATAAGGGGTGATGACTTGGGGACAATTAGCTAGTGAGACCTTTAGGATTAAGCAGGGATTATTGAATCTTGAGAATTATAGGCTTGAACTTGTGTTGTATTCCGATGGTTCTAGAATCAATGTTTAATGGATAATCTTGAGTGATGTGGTGATAGAGATTTAAGTGGAAGCAAGCTGAAATTAAAGAGACATAGGCATGAATTTTGAGGTAGTAATTGTGCTTGAGCTTGCTAGAGAATTGCTTAAGATTAAAGGGTCAATTGGAGTATATGATTGTGATTGTAGTTTGTCAATGATCCAACTTGAGGAGTATGAGTTATAAAGAGACGATTTGTATTCGGGAATTCAGGCTTAAATGGTGTTATATCTTGATGATTTTAGTTGTCGATTGTTAATGACAACCTTGGATGGTATGAGACGAGAAGCATACAAGGGAGCAGATAATGAATATTTGGATTAAAGGCCAGTTGTGATCGAGTGCCTATGGATTTGACTTGAATAGTGACCGGACTTGAGGTATATGATGGAATATAGACGATTGATCGGTGAGAGGCGATGACCACTTGTGGAAATTAGAGATCTTCTGTTGATAAGAATCGATCTGGGGATAATTGTGGTATGACAAGTGGTGAGAACAAACAAGCTGTGCATGTATTTGTGGCTCTGAGCTAAAAGTTGACGAGGGTGGGTGCATGCATGAGCTTATCGATATCAGACTTAATAAACTATCGCTTGGTATGAGATGAGTTGATGGGATACCTATAAACCGTAATGAAACATGTTATGGGGCGTGTGGAACGGGGTTTCATCCGTAGATGTATCACTTGAAACAACCTGTAACAACCAGGTCTGATGAGAGCGGGGAGTGATCGCCGGGACAAAAAGGTTCGGACAAGGAGCGGCTCCTGGCAGGCTTCTAAGATAGTGAGGAGACAAGAATGACCCAAGTCATAAATTGAAAGGGAAAGCCTAGGCATCGGGTTGAGTCTGATTGTGGTTAAGAGATGTATGGCATGAGAATGGTTCTTAAAGTAAATGTTCGAAAGTGGCATGGCATTGGTAATGGCGAATGTGATAGGCATGGCTGTGAGCCCTGTATTTGGCAGTGAGTACCATTTGAGAAAGAAAACTGATGTTGTGATGGGCATGATTGGCGTGTTTTGTAGTTGGCATCGTGTGATTGTTTTGGCCGATGTCTAACTGAGAAATTAGACGGCATGTGGGGTTTATATATATTGAGTTGATGCCTGTTGAGATTGAGATAACATGTTGTGATTATGCTAGAGTGGCAGATGCCCCTGAATTTATGGCATGAACGATTGAAATGGCACTTTGAGTAAGTGTTGGTGTTGACTTAATTGAGTTTTGGCCTAGTTGAGGTTTGCCTAGTATTTGGCCGTTGATTGAGAAGTTGCCTCTTGGAGACTTGCTTGTTATGTGGTTGCTACTTAAGGATTATTTGGAATCCTTGAATGATGAGCAACTAGTTGAGAGTTGTTTGGGAACCACTGGTGGTGGATGGTGAAAGACAATGAGGTGAGCAGCCTGAGACTGCTAGACTTGAGTAGAGACTTAAGTATTTGATTCTTGGAGGGAATCATAGTGGTTCAAGTGGCATGAGAACTTGACAAGGTTGAATGATCAAAGTATGGTCGTAGAAGAGCGTTGAACTCGAGTATACATGGTATGAAAGATCCGAGAACTAAGGTGGATCATGAGAATTGAGTAAAGATGGGCGATTGGAGTGTGAGTACTGGGAGAGAATATGGCTCGATTTGTTAATTGTGCGAGACCCAAGTGTAATAAGGGGCCGTGAGAACGTTAAATAGAAATGAGAAAAGTGGATGGGTAGGCAGACTCGTGAAGGAGCTGCCATTGTTACCCAAGTCGTTGATATAACTGGTGCTGATGAGATAAGTGATGGAAGTCACAAGAAAGGTGACTCTAAGTTACTTCATTCTAAAGTGAATGCGTGGGAAGAACCACGAGAGTTTTGAAAAGCTTGTGAAGCTATGTATAAGAATGAGATTGATTGAGTTTGATGGAAGGATGAAATCTGAACCTGCCTTTTTTTAAAATTAGGGATTTTGTGAGAAAACCTTAAAGGTTTTGGGTACACTGAAGAAAGAAAGTGACATTGGTAGTTATTAACCCTAAGAGGCTATTGATGATTGTGAAATGTCACCAAAGGGATAGTTTTCCTTGAAGGCATTGTATCTGTTTGGATCACCTTTGTTGAGTTGTTCAATGGAAGTATCTTCTTGGGATTGCTTGAGAGCAATAGTTGTATGGATCCTAATAATCTTGCAAGGATCTGAGGATGATCGACCAATGTGAGACAGAGTTCTCAATGTCGTTTAAGCATATATTAAAGGTGGTTAGTGACCCTTTGAGCGAGACGTGATGTCTCCGAGTGGATTGGAATTTGAAAGCCTTGTGGCTAGTGATTATTCCTGACTTTGAGGAATGGTAATGTGACTCAGTAAGAGAAGTGAATAATAGGGAGACATGAGTAAGAGAACTCATGCTCATGGATTATGAGCAAAGAAATGTTCGTGATGGAACATGGAATGTGCCTGTGAAAATGGCTATTACCTTGGCATAAGGCTAATGGTGGTTAACATCTTGTTGTTATGAGAAATATAAAAGAGACTGACGTGTTAATATCTCAAGCCTTGTTGATTTATGAGATCGATTAAGGTTGAATCGGAACCACTAGAAGTGGCATTGTGTGTTGTCATCCCTAAAGAGTAGAGTGTCGTTTTTAAAGAGCGATTGGACCATGAGATGGTCATCGAGGGAAAGGAAAGTGAATGGACTTGATAGTCCTGGTTGTTTGTAATTCTAGTGAATGGTTGACTAAGCGAAAAAGAGCGCTTAGAGTGTGATTACAAAGTGACTCGAGGTAGTCGAATTGAGTATTCGATACGGGAAATTGTGGAGATTAAGGAAAAACCTCGACTCCTTGGAATTTTGTCACTTGAGGTGACTGAATCACTAGAAGAAGAGTGCAAGACATGATGAAATTTGAATCCTAAAGTGGAGGTACTACCGTTGGCGCAGACTTTAAGATTGACACTCTAAGGAATGGGAAGGACATGGTGAATTCGAAGTAAAAGAATGCCACTAAAGTGTATAGTTTTCTTCATAGGGTAAGAGACCCTAGTGTGAAAGGAAGAGAACAATCAAATTGTCTCGGTATTGAGATTGAGCGTCTGGACTGAGAAAGAAGATGCAGAACTTGAATGATTCCTGGAAGTGAAGTCTAAGGAACTGTCTTGTAGACAACGTTGAATTCCATAATAATGTTGATGTTCAGTTGAACGGATGAAATCAAGACCAGGTCGCATTAGCTAATTGTGGAACCTAGAGGCTAAGGCATTAATGCTTCATGAGGGTAGAGCGACAAAAATGAACAAAAAGTGTATGGTTCAAGTGGAGATCCTTGAGAGTAGAGAGCCAAGATATGAGCTCTCAAGTGAATGGTACCATGAACGTTGAAATGATTCGACACTTGATAGTAATGAAGTGGATAACATCCGGAATCTGGTCGTGGAAGGCCAACAATGGACAGCTTGGTACTGCGACGTTGCGTTGATCGTTTTATGGAATCGCTTGGCTTAGGCTCGAGGTAAGTTATGCCTAAACTTTTAATAGGATGTTAGGTTACTAAAGGACAGAGTTTTGAGTTGGATTGAATAGTTTTACGAACTGATTTTGTAAGAGGCACGAGGAAACTCAATCTGCCATATTGTGATAAATTGAGCTTGAGTGATTTTGTGGCATGAAAATTGTGAAATCGAAGTTGATTTTAGGAATTTTAATATGGCCTGGCATGTGGTTGGGCCATTCGGCGTGCTTTGTGAAAATTTTCATTTGTTTGAGTGCATTAAGCGGATTGATTTACCAATCGAGTCTTGAGATAACTTGTGAATGATCAAATTTGAGATTGAATCGATTTGAGCTAAATGATGCTTGTGCTTTACTGAGAATTGCATAATGAGAATTGTGTTTTGTCCAGTGAGGGACGTTTGAAATGAAGGCCTCGAGTAGGCGATGAATTGCTTGATTTCATTAGTTGTTCTTGAATGATGAATTTTGAGGCATGAATTATTTCCTTTAAATGAAAATATGAGACTTTCTTTAATTGAAACTTTTATGAATAAAATTGCGTGTGGGATCGCCGAGGAAATGATATGTACACTGGCGTGTGGGATTGCTCGAAAAAATTGTAAGTGCACTGGCGTGTGGGTTCGCCAATGGCGTGTGGGATTGTCAATTAATTATGAAATTTGGCCAATGTATTGGGAGGGAGTTACTCCCATTTGACTTGACAAAGTCGTGCGGCTAGAGAGTCCCATACTGACACGATTCATCTCGATTGAAAATGGGCGTCGAGAGTCGTATAGTGACCGAATCATCTCTAGGTCCGAATGCGAGAGTCTCATATGTACCGACGGGTCGTATGGAGACTGAATCATCTCGCAGCCCTAAAGTGGGCGGCCCAAGGTGGGCGGATATGAAATGATATGTTTTCTGGGGAAAAATCAAAGAATGATTTGTGAGAAAATTGATTATGCCTCACATTTGGAAATTTCCCTCATGAATTGAAAATGGCCCAAGAAGGGCGTGAAAGAAAATGTTATGTTTTCTAGAAGTCCTGAGAATGGTATTTTGAGAAAAATTTGAGAGTTGCCTCGAGTGTGTATCTTTGATTTGAAACCCTGCCACTATACGAAGCTCAGATTTTTGATATGATTTGTGACTAAGTCGAATTGTTTTGGAAAGTAGCCCATTTTACCATGCCAAGGTTTTTATTACTAAAATCATTGCTTTTGAAAAGTGTTTGGAGGTACTGACAGCCTAGTTTAGGGTTAGGTTCAACTTACTGAAATTATATATCTCACCCCATCATCGGACCAACATTTTCAGGTCTCAGACACAGGAAACACGAGTTCGCCATGGATTGGCATAATGGAAGAAGTCATTGGAGGAAATAAAGATTTTATTTGATTGAGACCTTAGAGACTGTATATTGTTTGGAGTTCAAATGGTACTTGACTTTGGCATTAATGAGAAGTGTACCCCTTTCTTTGTCCTAGGTCATCCTGTGTTATTTTTATGTATGAAGTTGTTCTCGTTTTCGCATGCGTGCTTCATATAGGTCTATAAGTTTTGGCCGTTGGTTCTTGGGAGATTATCAAAGATGACGGCGAAGGTGGGATGCTCGGGTGCCGCTAGGCTCGAGGTGTGACATCCCTGTTTAAGTGGTATCAGAGCAATGTCAGCTCGATCCAATTTGATTGAGACTTGGAGTGATAAGGAGTGATGACTTGAGGACGATTATATAGTGAGACCCTTAGGATTGAGTATTGATTGCTGAATCTCGAGGATTATAAGCTTGAACTTGTGTTGCACTTTAATGGCTATAGTATCGATCTCGATTGATGAATTTGAGTGGTGATATGATTGAAGTTCACGAGGAAGCAAACGAATGTCGAGGAGCAATAAGCATGGATTTGAAGTGTAAGTGTGTTTGAGGTTAATAGATGATTTCTTATGAATAAAGGGTCGATTTGATTTTATGATCGTGATTGTGACTTTGAGGTATATGGTTGATCCTAGGCAATTGATCTGTGATATGGTAATTTGTGGAACTAGAAATCTTCTGTTGATAAGAATTGATCTAGAAGTGAATGTGATATGACGAGTAGTGAGGACGATCATTCAGTGCATGCACTTGTGGCATTGAAATGAAAGTTAACGAAGGTGAATGCATGAGCTTATCATTATTAGACTTGATAAACTGTCGCTCGGTATGGGACAAGCTGATGGGATACCTATAAACCGTAATGAAGCATGTTATGGGACGTGTGGAATGTGACTCTCTTCATAGATGTATAACTTGGGACAACCTGCAACGACTAGGTCTGACAAGGGCGGGGAGTGTATGCCGGGACAGATAGGTTCGGACAAGGAGCGGCTCCTAGCAAGCTTTTAAGATAGCAAGAAGGCAGGATGACCCAAGTCATAAATTGAAGGAGAGAGTCTAGGTATCAGATTGAGTCTAATTTTGGTTAAGAGATGTATTGCACCAAGGTGATCCTCACAATGAATTTTTAAAATTGCATGACATTTGCAATGGCGTATGTTATTGGCATGGTTAGGAGCTTCGTACATGGCAATGTGTGTTGTTTGAAAAAGAAAATTTACGCGTGTGTTTAGCCTGTATGGCGAGTTTTGGCATTGAATACCGTTTGATTAGTATCTTGTGAATTGAGTTAGCTTGTTGAGTTATTGCTAAGTCGCAGATACGCCTGGACTTAAGGTGCAAGCACTTGATCTAATGAATTGTGACTAGAGAGTTTGCCTAGTAGATGGCGATTAGTTGAGAAATTGCCTAGTTGAGGCTGGCTGGATAAACGATTGCCAATTAAGGATTACTTGGAATCCATGAATGATTGGCTGGTTGCCTGAGATTGCCATGATGATGTGCAGCCTGAGACTACTAGATTCTAAAGGATGACTCAAGTCTTTAATTCCTGGAGAGAATTGTAGTGGTTCAAGTGCCTTGAGAACTTAATGAGGTCGAACGACCAGAGTAAGGTCCCTAGAGGAGCATTGGCTCGAGTATGCAAGATATGAGAAGACTCTAGAAATTGAAAAGAGTCGTGAGAACTGAGTAAAGATGAACAATTGAAGTATGAGCATTGGAAAAACATTTGGCTCAAGTTAGAAAAGTGTGCGAGACCCAAGAAATGAAAGGGTCGTGAGAACTTGAATGGAAATATGAATCTAAAAGGTGTGAGTAGACTCAAGAAGGAGCTATCATTGTTACCCAAGTCACTGAGGTGACTGATGCTAGTACTGATGAATTAAGTGATGGAAGTCATGAGGAAGGTGACTCTAAGACTATTCGTTCTTAAATGGGAAATGTGGAAAAGAACCACGAGAGCTTTGAATAACTTGTGAAGTAAATCATGAGGTTGAGATCGATTGAGGTTCGATGGAAAAGATGATCCTGAAACTGCCTTTCTCTGGATCAAGAACTTGGAAAGGAACCTTAGGGATACTGAGTCCACTGAAGAAAGGAAGTAACTTTGGCAATTGTTAACCTTAAGAGGTTGCTGATGACTGGTGAAAGGTCACCAAAGGAGGAATCTCCTTGAAGGCATGGTGCCTAATTGAATTGCCCTGTCAAATTCACTGACGAGATGTCACGCCCCGACTCTCGAGCTCGCGACACCCCTTGCCAAATCGCCACTAGGTCACGAAGGATAGCGTCCCAGGCGGACTATCGACCTACTAACATATGGCATATGCGGAACGTGCAACTTCCAGACGGATAAGATCAGCATGGGATAGAGAAGCAGAAACAATCAGCCAGATAAAACAGAAGCACTAAACAGATGAGAATAGATGATCCATGACCTTACAGAGCTAACAGCTAATATGTACAACCCCATGCTTCGGGGTGGCCCTCTAAGACTCTCAAAAAGATACAGGAGTCGGGGTAAGGTCAACTCTCATCTACTCCAAAATGGTACCCCCACAAAAGATCCACCAACAGACCAAAAAGATCACAGTACAGACTAGTGATCACGGCGGCCCTAACGGAGGAGCCGGGTTGTTGGGATCATCATAAGAACTATTACTGGACTGTACAGAAGAGGCTATAGACTCCTCGGGCTCGACCTCAGGCTGCATGCCGGGTTCGGGATCCACCACCTCACCGTCAGGCGTGTCAATGTCCATCGGGTCCCAGGCGGGGGCATTAGCGACCCCCTGAATATGCGGTCCCTCAAACCCACGAACCGGGCCGTAGAGATCAATCCCGTCACGAAGATACCAGGCCTTGAAGAGATGAGCCACCAGATGTGGCATCCCCTCATCGACCCATATCGTCGTGACGTGACGCTCCCAGACCTGATCCGTACCTAGAACCGGATGAGACGTGACATCGTGAGATGAGTGGGTAGGGGTACCGAATCGCACGGGCCTTTCCATTACTTCGGACCTGAAAGGTTAACCCACGACGGGGTGAGAAATAAATCTCAGTGAATCAAGCCTAAGCTCAGTTAGGACATTGATTCGCCCAGAATATACAAGTCACCACAACCAACATACAGTTCAGTCATATAACTCAACAAGATATAGTCATAACATATTAAACAACCCATCAAGGCATCACAAATCAAGTGTACATCAGGCACCACACAGTTCACTTATATCAGATGACCCACACCACTGGCGTGATCCAATTCCACAACGCGATCCAGCACTTTAGTGCGATCTTGCGTCCTTCCGGTAGAACCGGACTACGTCTCATTTCCCTCTCAACGACGGCTACTACAGGCGGTGTATCCAGTGCACCCATCACGGCACCAGCCCGCAGGCATCCCTAGACGGGGCGTCGGTCCATCACAAGCAGCGACCGGCATCCGATAATTCCTTAAGACCGTACGTCTGGCACGGGGCATGAATTATCGTGCTTCCGACAAGTCGTTTACAATAGGTACGGTAAGTGCACAAACAGTACCAAACGAACTTGCCAAGTAATCGTCATTTATCCCACATGTGACCACACAATTCACATTTGGCAATCGATTCATTAATTATCTTTGATTAATGCCAAATACTCATACCGACATGCTATCAGACTCGGCCCACGGCCAATCAAGACATTCAGTCAGGCATGTCAACGAGATAATCACACCCATGAGGTTAATGACTAAACCACGAGAAATCAATTCAATCAGGCAATACCAAGCTCAATTCGTGCCATGACAATTATTAACCAGATTGATTTAACACTCCAGTCATTCGCCCGTAATCGAACCACAATCTACGAATTATCACACAATCAATCAATCACAAATTTTATCACAATTAGCCACCGATAATAAAATCACCTCAATTTACCTAAACGATCGGCCATTTAACCTAACCCAATTTCTAACTAAACCGGCCCCGATCGAGTACCCAAATTTCACAATCGACTAATCCTAGGCGCAATTAGCGCCCTAACTAAGGGTTAGTGTCATCTCACTGAGAAAGTGAGCTCGGGCGATCCCGACGGTCGACGGCGACGGCGGCGGCGGCGGTTCTTGGTAACCAACAAAGGTAACCGCGCGGCAACTCGGACCCAAACATCGGGAACACCTCAGCAAGGTCCCACGAGATCGCCGGGATAGGTGGCCGGCGACGGAGCTCCGGCGAACGGCGGCCGACAGCTAAAACAGAACCGGCACAGTGAGTAAACAGGGCAAAACATGGCGATCTAGGGCAGTTCTTGATCCCACGAGCTGCGACAAGGCCGGTCAAGGGTCTAGGACTCACCTAGGGGTCGAGGGACGTCAGCTAGGACCGGTGGGTGGCGGCGGAAGGTGGCCGAAGGCGGTGGAGCAGCCACGAACAGAACCCGCAGAAAACAGGGTACTCCGCGGCCGAAACAGGGGAGGCCATTGGCGGCGGTTCACGAGCTCCACGGCCAACGGCGTGCTTCCATGAGCTGGGGGAAGTAAGAGGGGAGTCTATTGGGGGTGGTGGTGAGCGACGGGGCCGTCGGGAACGGCCGGGGTGAAGAAAAACCCGAACTGGGCTCAAAATAGAGCACCGGTGGTTTCAGGGCTTACCGCGGCGGCTCTGGCGGACGACGGGCGGCGGGGCTGGTTCGGACCGGTCAAGGGGAGCCTGAATGTGGGTCGTGAGGTGGTGGCCGGGTCCGGTGGCGTCGTGAGCGGCCGGGGAAGGAATTGGAACGGCTCGGGTTGCAGGGCCGAAAATAGAGCCTGTCTTCGGTGAGCTTCCCCGCTGCTGTCGGCGGTGAACAGCGGCCGGGACTGGGCCTTTGTCGACGGCAGGAGGTGGCTGAACGTCTTGGTGGTCAGTTTGGCTGAGATGATCGAGCAAAAACCCACGAAGAAGGAGAAAAGGAAGCTCGGTCGTGCGTCGCCCAAAAGGAAACCACAGGGAAAGAAGAAGGAAGAAGAAGCTGCGGCCGAGAGAGGAGAGAGAGAGAGAAGGGGCGTGCGTTGATGGCTGCATGGGGAAGAGAGGATGGTGGGTCCAATGAAGACTTTGGGGGTGACTTATCCAATGGCTTAATGGCCTTTGTCTCATACCAATTAGGGTAGGGGCATTTTGGTCCTTTGGCCATGCCGGGACTAAAATGGAAATTTCGCGCCCTGGATGAACATAAAATTTTGCAATTTCACTGGCTAGGCTTGAGTGGGAATTAGGTTCGGGCGCGAAATCGAAAATCTAATTTAAAAAGGATAAGAAATTGATTCCTAATCTAAAACGATCGAAACTTCGAATTTCGTCCGATTTATCGTCACTTCGGTCCTGACGGTCCAAAATAATTGTCGACTATAATTCTATATAGCATTCTTATATTGACTTTCGAATCCTACAGAAATTGGGATTTCCAGGACGTCACAACTCTCCCCCACTTAGGAAATTTCGTCCTCGAAATTGCAGCACAGTCCTAACTATTCAAAAAGATAAGGGTAACTACTCTTTATAACTTCCTCGCTTTCCCAGGTAGCTCCTTCGGTACCATGATGTTGCCAAATCACCTTGACCAACGGGATCGTCTTGGTCCGGAGTACTTGTTCTTTCCTATCCACAATCCTAACTGGTCGTTCCACGTACGAGGCTTGCTCATCCAGGTCAATTTCTTCGTAACTCAGCACATGAGCGGGGTCCGGTTCGTACTTCCTCAGCATCGACACGTGGAAGACGTTATACATTTGGGCAAGTCTTGGCGGCAACGCAAGACGATAAGCCAAATTTCCAATCCGCTCCAGTATTTCGAACGGCCCTACGTATCTTGGGCTCAATTTCCCTTTCTTGCCAAAACGGGATGTCCCTCTCATAGGCGACACCTTCAGAAAAACATGGTCGCCTATCTGAAACTCCAAAGGTCTGCGCCTCTTATCTGCATAATTTTTCTGGCGACTCTGCGCTGTCTTCAATCGATGTCTAATCACCTTAATCGCTTCCATTGACTGTTCCACTAGTTCAGGGCCGGTGATCTTTCGTTCACCCACTTCTTCCCAACAGATTGGCATTCTACAAGCTCTGCCATACAATGCCTCGAAAGGTGCCATCTTTATACTCTGCTGGTAACTGTTATTGTAGGCAAATTCAACCAAATGCAACTGTTCTTCCCAACTGCCCTTAAAATCCAAAACACATGCCCTCAACATGTCCTCTAAGGTCTGAATTGTCCTTTCAGACTGCCCATCCGTCTGCGGGTGATAGGCCGTACTAAACTGCAGCTTTGTCCCCAATGCTGTTTACAGACTTTTCCAAAACGTGGCAGTGAACTTAGGGTCTCGATCAGAAGTGATCGTCACTGGCACTCCATGTAACCTCACAATGTGTCTCACATACAGTTCTGCATATCTGTCTAGAGCAAAATCCTTTCTCACTGCAATGAAGTGGGCTGACTTCGTCAATCGGTCCACCACTACCCATATTGAATCGTGCCCTCTCTGACTCCTTGGTAATCCCATGACAAAGTTCATCGTGATATGCTCCCATTTCCACTCCGGAATCTCCAAAGGCTGCAGCAATCCTCTAGGCTTACAATGCTGCGCCTTGACCTGCTGACAGGTCAAACACTTAGCCACATGCTTGGCTATGTCCACTTTCATGCCATTCCACCAATAATGCTGCTTCAGGTTCTGATACATCTTTGTACTCCCAGGATGAATACTATAATTACTACGATGTGCTTCCGACAAGATCTCTTCCCTTAGATTCTCATCGGCAGGCACAACCAAACGTCCTCTGAACTTCAGTATTCCATCCTCAGCTACTTGGAAATCGACCCTTCGCTTAGCTGAATCCTCCTGAATGATCTTTTGAATGACAGGATCTGAACACTGTAAGGTCTTAATCTTAACCTGAACTTCTGGCTCGATTCTCAAAGTTGCCACAAGACTTGACAAGTGACTTATCTCAAACTTGAAATCTGAATCTCTTACTTGTTCTAGCAAACGCCACTCACGAACACGTAATTGAGCAATCACTGACTTTCTACTCAGGGCATCTGCAACCTTATTAGCCTTACCCGGATGATACAGAATCTCGCAGTCATAATCTTTAAGTAATTCCATCCATCGGCGCTGTCTCATGTTCAACTCCTTCTGAGAGAACAGATACTTTAGACTCTGGTGGTCAGTATACACTTGAAAGCTTTCACCAATCAGATAGTGTCTCTAGATCTTCAAAGCAAACACGACCGCAGCCAACTCCAGGTCGTGTGTGGGATAATTCAACTCATGAGGTCTCAATTGACGAGATGCATACGCTACTACTCTTCCATGCTGCATCAGGACACAACCCAATCCTCTAAGCGAAGCATCGCTATAAATCTCATAACCACCAGGACCAGACGGAATTGTCAGAACAGGAGCCGTAGTTAGCCTATGCTTAAGCTCCTGAAAACTACGCTCGCACTTGTCTGTCCATTCGAATTTCGTGTCTTTCTTCAGCAACTTAGTCAAAGGCGAGGCTATAGCTGAAAACCTCTCCACAAATCGTCTGTAATAGCCTGCCAAACCCAAGAAACTTCTAATTTCTGTAGCAGTCGTAGGTCTTGGCCAATCCATAACTGCCTCAATCTTAGCTGGATCCACAGCAGTACCTTCACCAGAAACCACATGGCCTAAAAATGCCACGCGAGCTAGCCAAAACTCGCACTTGCTGAACTTAGCATACAACTGATGTACTCTTAAAGTTTCCAGAACTACCCTCAAGTGTTGTTCATGATCTTCAGCACTCTTTGAGTACACTAAGATGTCGTCTATGAACACAATCACGAAACGATCCAAGAACTCGCTAAACACCCTGTTCATTAAATCCATAAAAGCGGCAGGAGCATTCGTCAAACCAAACGGCATCACAGTAAACTCATAATGTCCATAACGTGTTCTAAATGCCGATTTCGGTATATCCTCTTTCCGGATTCTCAACTGATGGTATCCCGTCCGTAGATCGATCTTAGAAAATAACGACGCTCCTTGCAACTGGTCAAACAAGTCATCAATCCTCGGTAGTGGGTACTTATTCTTGATCGTCACCTGATTCAACTGCCTATAGTCGATACACAATCTCAGAGATCCATCCTTTTTCTTGACAAACAGAACAGGTGCTCCCCAAGGCGATGCACTAGGGCGAATGAACCCTTTATCTAACAACTCCTGCATCTGTACCTTGAGTTCCTTCAACTCCGACAAAGCCATCCTATATGGCGCCTTAGAGATTGGCTCCGTCCCAGGAGCTAACTCTATAACAAACTCAATTTCTCTTTCTGGTGGCAAACCAGGTAAATCCTGAGGGAAAACATCTGGAAATTCACACACTACTGCAATATTCTCTAACTTCAATTCCTCACTAGTCGTATCAACCACAGAAGCCAAATAACCTTGGCAACCACTTTCTAACAGTCGAGTCGCCTCAAGCGACGATATCATAACAGTCGAGGTTCCTCCTCGATTTCCACTAAATTCAAAGCTAGTACCTACCATCGGATTAAACAGAATCACCTTACTAAAGCAATCCATCGTGGCCCTTTGCTTCGTCAGCCAATCCATCCCCACAATTAAATCAAAGTCATACATTTCCAGAACAACCAGGTCTATCCTACTCTCATGACCATCCACAACCAGTCTACAATCAGGACAGCTTACTGTAGCTACTACACTATCCTTTAAAGGCGTAGAAACTTTAAACATAACATCCAAAGGTACCAAGTTCAATTCAGATAGCTTAACAAACTGATAGGCAACAAATGAATGCGTAGCACCCGGATCAAACAAAGCATAAGCTACTTGGTTATGCAAGAGGACCGTACCTGTAACGGTCGGCGAATCTTTCGCCGCTTCCCGGGTGACAGCAACACCCTTCCTTGCGTTGGTGGACGGTTCTGCAAATTCGGTGGCGCGGCTCCTCTCGGTGGTCCTCCCTGTTGTGGCAGTGCCTGTCCGCCTTTCCTCTGTGGGCAGTCCTTCACTTGATGACCCAGCTGGCCACAACCAAAACAGGCACCACTTCCAAACGGGCAAGGACTAGGTCCATGCCTCTGGCGGCACAGATTGCACCACTCGTGCTGACGAAACATTGGCTTGCTGATCGCCCCTCGGCGATTAGGTGGAATGCGATTCCTGTTGCTAAACATGGGTTTCTTCCCTTGCCTCCTGTCAAAACTATTCGGGGGCGTAAACCGCGATCCAGATGCGGTAGACTTCTCTGCCAGATGTCGTTCCACCATCTGCGCTCTCTCATAGATTTCATTATAATCCTTCAGATAGAGAGGTACTAGCCAGCTCTGAATCTCAAGTTTCAATCCGTCCATAAACCTTCTCGCCTTATCCTCGGGGTCAGTCACCATCCTCGGTGCATACTTAGAAAGTTCGGCGAACTTAGCCTCATACTGGTCTACGGTCAGCTGGTTCTGGCGTAGGCGTTGGAACTCATCCATCTTCTGTTTCCTCGCAGTATGTGAAAAGTACTTGTCATTAAAAGCTTGCACGAAGGCACCCCATGTCTGGGCCGTACCTTCTGGAAAAACTCTGTCCTTTGAGGGTCTCTACCAGAAGCTTGCATTCCCTTGCAATTGATAGACAGCTAAAATGATTCTTTCCTCCTCGGTACATCTCAAAAAGACAAACGCCTTTTCCAACTCCTCGATCCACAAGGTTGTAGCTTCGGGATCTCCACTTCCAGTAAACTTAGGCGGCTGCATCTTAAGAAACTGCTCTATTAACCACTGGGCCTGACGCCCTTCAGTCACTTCCCTAGCAGGAGGGTTCACTGGTTGAGTTGCAGCAGCAGCAACGGCAGCAGCATTCATATCCCTCACCTACTGCCCCATGAGGTCCCCAATTGTTCCAAGTGCTAACATAACCTCAGCCATTATCGGCTCCTGCCCAGATGGTCCGGCAGCTGCGGGCGTTCCACTACCACCCACGATCTCCTCGATCGGTCTGACAGGTCTCGTTCGCGGCGCTCGGGGCGCTCTCTTACCGCGTCCGCTCATTATGCAGAAATGATACAGAGTCTTGCTTACCCCATAGCAAACGCGGTCAGAAGGCAACCCCAATACTTAAAGCACAAAAGCAATCACAAGCACAAAGTTCATAAATCTACTAACTATCCCACTTTCCCAACGCTCCTTATCACTCCAAGCCAATGACCAGGCGGATCAGGCTGACCTTGCTCTGATACCACCTTGGGCGAGGATGTCACGCCCCGACTCTCGAGCTCGCAACACCCCTCGCCAAATCGCCACTAGGTCACGGAGGATAGCGTCCCAGGCGGACTATCGACCTACTAACATATGGCACATGCGGAACGTGCAACTTCCAGACGGATAAGATCAGCATGGGATAGAGAAGCAGAAACAATCAGCCAGATAAAACAGAAGCACTAAACAGATGAGAATAGATGATCCATGACCTTACAGAGCTAACAACTAATATGTACAACCCCATGCTTCGGGGTGGCCCTCTAAGACTCTAAAAAAGATACAAGAGTCGGGGTAAGGTCAACTCTCATCTACTCCAAAATGGTACCCCCACAAAAGATCCACCAACAGACCAAAAAGATCACAGTACAGACTAGTGATCACGGCGGCCCTAACGGAGGAGCCGGGTTGTTGGGATCATCATAAGAACTATTACTGGACTGTACAGAAGAGGCTATAGACTCCTCGGGCTCGACCTCAGGCTGCGTGCCGGGTTCGGGATCCACCACCTCCCCGTCAGGCGTGTCAATGTCCATCGGGTCCCAGGCGGGGGCATTAGCGACCCCCTGAATATGCGGTCCCTCAAACCCACGAACCGGGTCGTAGAGATCAATTCCGTCACGAAGATACCAGGACTTGAAGAGATGAGCCACCAGATGTGGCATCCCCTCATCGACCCATATCGTCGTGACGTGACGCTCCTAGACCTGATCCGTACCTAGAACCGGATGAGACGTGACATCGTGAGACGAGTGGGTAGGGGTACCGAATCGCACGAGCCTTTCCATTACTTCGGACCTGAAAGGTTAACCCACGACGGGGTGAGAAATAAATCTCAGTGAATCAAGCCTAAGCTCAGTTAGGACATTGATTCGCCCAGAATATACAAGTCACCACAACCAACATACAGTTCAGTCATATAACTCAACAAGATATAGTCATAACATATTAAACAACCCATCAAGGCATCACAAATCAAGTGTACATCAGGCACCACACAGTTCACTTATATCAGATGACCCACACCACTGGCGTGATCCAAATCCACAACGCGATCCAGCACTTTAGTGCGATCTAGCGTCCTTCCAGTAGAACCGAACTACGTCTCATTTCCCTTTCAACGACGGCTACTACAGTCGGTGTATCCAGTGCACCCAGCACGGCACCAGCCCGCAGGCATCCCTAGACGGGGCGTCGGTCCATCACAAGCAGCGACCGGCATCCGATAATTCCTTAAGACCGTACGTCTGGCACGGGGCATGAATTATCGTGCTTCCGACAAGTCGTTTACAATAGGTACGGTAAGTACACAAACAGTACCAAACGAACTTGCCAGGTAATCGTCATCTATCCCTCATGTGACCACACAATTCACATTTGGCAATCGATTCATTAATTATCTTTGATTAATGCCAAATACTCATACCGACATGCTATCAGACTCGGCCCACGGCCAATCAAGACATTCAGTCAGGCATGTCAACGAGACAATCAAACCCATGAGGTTAATGACTAAACCACGAGAAATCAATTCAATCAGGCAATACCAAGCTCAATTCGTGCCATGACAATTATTAACCAGATTGATTTAACACTCCAGTCATTCGCCCGTAATCGAACCACAATCTACGAATTATCACACAATCAATCAATCACAAATTTTATCACAATTAGCCACCGATAATAAAATCACCTCAATTTACCTAAACGATCGGCCATTTAACCTAACCCAATTTCTAACTAAACCGGCCCCGATTGAGTACCCAAATTTCACAATCGACTAATCCTAGGCGCAATTAGCGCCCTAACTAAGGGTTAGGGTCAACTCACTGAGAAAGTGAGCTCGGGCGATCCCGACGGTCGACGGCGACGGCGGCGGCGACGGCGGCGGCGGCGGTTCTTGGTAACCAACAAAGGTAACCGCGCGGCAACTCGGACCCAAACTTCGGGAACACCTCAGCAAGGTCCCACGAGGTCGCCGGGACAGGTTGCCGGCGACGGAGCTCTAGAGAACGGCGGCCGGCAGCTAAAACAGAACTGGCACAGTGAGTAAACAAGTCAAAACATGGCGGTCTAGGGCGGTTCTTGATCCCACGAGCTGCGACAAGGCCGGCCAAGGGTCTATGACTCACCTAGGGGTCGAGGGACGTCAGCTAGGACCGGTGGGTGGCGGCTGAAGGCGGCGGAGCAGCCACAAACAGAACCCGCAGAAAATAGGGTACTCCGCGGCCGAAACAGGGGAGGCGATTGGCGGCGGTTCACGAGCTCCACGGCCAACGGCGAGCTTCCATGAGCTGGGGGAAGTAAGAGGGGAGTTAGGGGAGTCTATTGGTGGTGGTGGTGAGCGGCGGGGCCGTCGGGAACGGCTGGGGTGAAGAAAAACCCGAACCGGGCTCAAAACAGAGCACCAGTGGTTTCAGGGCTTACCGCGGCGGCTCTGGCGGACGACGGGAGGCGGGGCTGGTTCGGACCGGTCAAGGGGAGCCTGAAGGTGGGTCGTGAGGTGGTGGCCGGGTCCGGTGGCGTCGCGAGCGGCCGGGGAAGGAATTGGAACGGCTCGGGTTACAGGGCCGAAAACAGAGCCTGTCTTCGGTGAGCTTCCCCGTGGCTGCCGGTGGTGAACGGCGGCCGGGACTGGGCCTGTGGCGATGGTAGGAGGTGGCTGAACGTCTTGGTGGTCAGTTTGGCTGAGATGATCGAGCAAAAACCCACGAAGAAGGAGAAAAGGAAGCTCGGTCGTGCGTCGCCCAAAAGGAAACCGCAGGGAAAGAAGAAGGAAGAAGAAGCTGCGGCCGAGAGAGGAAAGAGAGAGAGAGAAGGGACGTGCGTTGATGGCTGCATGGGGAAGAGAGGATGGTGGGTCCAATGAAGACTTTGGGGGTGACTTATCAAATGGCTTAATGGCCTTTGTCTCATGCCAATTAGGGTAGGGGCATTTTGGTCCTTTGGCCATGCCGGGACTGAAATGGAAATTTCGCACACTGGATGAACAGAAAATTTTGCAATTTCACTGGCTAGGCTTGAGTGGGAATTAGGTTTGGGCGCGAAATCGAAAATCTAATTTAAAAAGGATAAGAAATCGATTCCTAATCTAAAACGATCAAAACTTCGAATTTCGTCTGATTTATCGTCACTTCGGTCCTGACGGTCCAAAATAATTGTCGACTATAATTCCATATAGCATTCTTATATTGACTTCCGAATCTTACAGAAATTGGGATTTCCAGGACGTCACACGAGAGGTACATTTTTTATGCTACTCGAGAGCGATGGTTGCCTGAACTCCGATAACCTTGTAGGGACCTGAGGAAGGTCGACCACTATGAGACAGAGTTCTCAAGGTCGTCGAAATGTATTAAGGGTGGTTAATGACCCTTTGAATGAGACGTAAAGTCCTTGAGTGAATTGAGGCTTGGAAGCCTTATGGCTAGTTATTATTCATGATTCTGAGGAACAATAATGGATCCTAAGTGGATGGTTGGAAGAGGTGTAAGTAAGAGCATTATCGCTCATGGATTACGAGTAAGGAAATTTTCATTTCTGGAACATGGAACGCGCCTGTAAGGAATGGTCGTTACCTTGGCATAAGGCTTATGGTGATTACCTTGGCATAAGGCTTATGGTGATTAACCTTTTGCTGTCATGAGAAATATTAAGGAGACTGATGTGTCAGTCTGTCAGACTTTGTTGATTCTATTGAGATTGGTTGAGATCGAACTGGAACCAATAGAAGTGGGGATTTTGAGTCGTTGTCCCTAAAAAATAGGGCGTTGTTCTTAAGGACGATGGACCATGAGATGGTCGTTGATGGAAAGAAAAGTGAATGGACTTGATAGTCCTAGCTGCTCGTGATTCTAATGGATGGTTGAGCAAACAAAAAGGCTGCTCGGATTATGATTGTAAGGTGGCTTGATTTAATTTGATTCGAATATCCAAGGTGTGGATTTATGGAGACTGAGGAGGAACTTCTATCCCTTAGGACTTTGTCACTTGAGGTAACTAAGTTATTGGGAAAAGAATGTCGAATATGGTGGCATCTGAATCTTGGAGTAAAGGTACTGCTGTGGCATGGGCTCCGAGATTAACGTCTTATGGAACGAGAAAGACGAGGTAGATTCGAAGTAAAAGAATGCCACTGAAGTATATAGCTTCCTTCATAGGGTAAGAGACCCTAGTGCGGAAGGAAGAGAAAATCCTAAATATCTTGATGTTAAGGTTGAACGTTTGAATTAAGGCTGATAACGTAGAGCTTGAATGACTTTTGAGAATTAAGTCTGAGAGACGTGTCTTGTGGACAATGTTGGATTCTGAGATAATGTCGACTTTCTGTCGAATGGCTTGAATTTAGACAAAGTCGCATTGGTTGGTTATGGAATCTAGCGTGTATGACACTGATGCTTCCTAAGGAAAGAGTGACAAAAATGAACAAAATGCTGCATGGTTTAATTGGGGATCCGTGGAAGCGGAGAAAGTCAAAACGTATGCTCTCAAGTGGATGGTGTAAAAGACGGTTGGAATAATTCGACATCTAGTAGTGAGGAAGCTGATGACGATCGAATCGAGTACTCAAGAAATAATTGGATTGATTATTACTGTCTTGAGAGACAATGGTCGGATTCATTCAAGGAGTCATGAAGAACACGAATGGGCTTTGAAAAATATCATGTGGACCTTAAGGAAACGCTCACTGTATGCTAACAGCAATGGATGCGAGTTTTAGCTGGTTAAGGTGGTGTTTCTTAAGTCGTGAATTTTCTGGGAAATGGAATACTTGAGGAGGTAACAAACGATGGTGGATTGACTAAGGCTAACGAGAGTTGAGAGGCTTGAGGTTTCCTAAGTCTGATGGATCGTAATGGAATGCTATAGATGTCATGGGAAGATTTCCCAAAAGAGTTATCCCATTGAAGAAACAGAATAAGGACGAGATGTAGTATGAGTGGATGAACAAACGTGAAAAAGGAATTCCAAGGAATTAAGCCTAGTCGGTGACCGCACCAATATGAGTACTTCCATTGGGAAGTGAAAAGATCATGAGAATCATAACGACGTGTCGCAGAAAGAAAATTTGAGGGGTAACAAGTCGATCTGAAATGACATTACATGTACGTCGTGATAGTAAGATCCTATGAGTAGGAATACCCCATGTATGATTGGAATTGATATACAACCGCCCTTGTGGCGAAGTTTGGGAAACCTTGGAGTTTCATGGACAATGAAACGTGTCCACGAACAAAAGGAAAGCTTAAAGAGAGGATCTTATGAGAAGTTCATATGAAGAATCATGGCATATAGTGGAATAGCACGAAAGTATGTTAAGACCTACATTGGTATTAGAAATGTAAGGAATGGAAGAGAAGGAGACCAAGTACATGGTTGGAAGTTGACTCGTGCCATTGAGGGAAAGTATAACCATTGCAAGTGATGGATTAATTAGTTGTCGGAGAAACTTGAATGTAATCAAGGAAGGACTACTAAAGATTCAATCATGGGTTTGCCTGGGTAATTGAGGAGGCTATAGTTCAATTTGGGCAATCGAGACTAAGCTAATGGGACTTGTGCATCCCCGACGATACGAAAGGACGTCGTATGGATTAAAGGATTATGCTTGAAAGGTGGAAACACCAAAGAGTACGATTTCATGATGGTCTAATAATGATCGTGATAGAAAAAGATCTTGAGTCTACTACGGTGTCCAGGAAAAGCCTTTCGACAAGGAATTTGAAAAGCATGGGTTACATTATGTTGCGTGTATTATTCGCGGACCAGCAGACAAATTGAAAGGAAGGTTCGAATGCTCGAGAGTGTACCACCAAACAAGGTTATGAATGTCGAAGAAGAGTAGAGAAAAGAAAGTACATGTTGGGGACGAAGGGAAACAAGTCCCGGAGGAAGAGAACTTTTGCCGAAAGAGGGAAAATGGGAACATCTATTAATGGGAGGAGTTATCTTGGAAAAGTGAGGATGCGATGAGGCATCAGTACCCCATGAGATTGGATAATTGGAAGATTGCAAATTTCGAGGACGAAATTTCTTTAAGGGGGGAACAGTTGTGACATTCTGAATTCCGACCCCTCTCGAGGCTATTGAATGGAAGGATATCGATCGTGTATTTCAGTTATAACTCACTCGGAGTTAGCTACTCTCAAGTTAACTGACCAAAAGGGAAAGACTAACGCGGAGACGGGTACGTGGACCTAGGAAATTCGAATGAGAAATGACACTTTGACCATAAGGATTGATGAGAGGATATTTTGGGCCAGTAGAGATCGATCTAAGAACGATCATGGAATGCCTTGCTAGCGTTATACGTTGGGACGCGGGTGATTCTTCCTAACCAATGTGTAATTTGCGAGAATTTCTTAAATCGAATTTCGATGATCAGGACCGCAGGGACTAGCGATAAACCCTCGCAATCACATGACAACTAAAGTCGTCATGGCTTGAGAAATCCTAAGGTCGATACGCGTAGCGCCTGCAAGAGTCGCCCGTCAGTTTGAGATAAATTGGAATTATAGTCGACGAGAACTCGACATGAATTTGGCCTCAGAATTGGGTATCGAACATTTAAGAATTCTAACAATTGGAAAAGAATTGAACTTCGCCTCATCGAAGGTAATTAAGATTGAGAAAGTGAGATTTGGACTGTAAGTGAGAAATTACCCTTTAGCCCCTGGAGTTTACCCATGCCTTTAAGATAAGCCAAGGGCATTTTAGTCATTTGTCTCTCCCTAGGGTGGCCGAAAAAAGTGAGGATAGAATGGTCATTTGGCCCCTTGATATTTTGATGAAGACAAGACAACCTAACATCTATAGCCTAGAGTCCTAGTTAGTCATTAATTACTTGTCCAATCTCAACCACCTAAGTCACTTCTTGTTTTTTCCTTGAAGGTTAAGGAAGTCTCTCTCCCTCTCTTCTTCCATTTGACCGACCAAACCCTCCACCTTTCACCAAGACTCACTCGGCTCTCTCTTTCTCCATTTTCTCTCTCGCCATCCAGTTCCGACCACCTCTACTGTTTTGGCTATAACTTCTTCATCTAGCGTTAGAATGTGGTAATTTCATTGCCATTAGAAACCTCTTTCTCTTACCGTTCCAACAAGGTATTATGAACCAAAATCCACTAAGCCATTTGTTCCGTAGAACAGTTTGAAGGAGCAAAGGTCAGGCTGGTCGAAATCTGACTCGGTTTGAGAAAGAGTCTTCGTTTGTCCACTTCGACGGCTCGATTGCTTCCAAAATTTCAGTGAGATCCTCTTGACTTCTAATTTAAGATCTGAGCAAGCTGATTTGGGAATTAGATAGATTTAGGATGGATTTTGAAGTTGGTTTTGTGTGTTAATCCAAGGACAGACTTTGTCCCTTGTGCATCGGTTGTAAAATCGAGCCATTTGAGGAACTTTGGGATATTGTCGTGCCTTGAAATTTTTGGTAAGACCTCTATTGATGTTGTATGCTGTGTTGGCAAGAAGCTCTTGCAAAGAATTGGAGTTTAGAAGTGTTTGAAGGGCTGATTTGAGGTGAAAATCGAAAATCGTGTAGATCTACTTCCATCGCGCATTAATTGTAAAATGGCTCGTTCTAGGTCGTTCGGTGTCCAAATTGAGCTCCGTTTTCGCTTACATGTCCATAAGACCTTGAAGGATAAGGTTATGGAAGTATATTTCTTAAAAGGTCAACATATCAATACCAATTTATTCGGGACTGAATCTGGTCGTGGAAGGCCAAGAATGGACAGCTTGGTACCGCGACGTTGCGTTGATCGTTTTATGGAATCGCTTGGCTTAGGCTCAAGGTAAGTTATGTCCAAAATTTTATTAGGATGTTAGGTTACTAAATGACAGAGTTTTGAGTTGGATTGAATATTTTTACGAACTAATTTTGTAAGAGGGGCGAGGAAACCCAATCTGTCATATTGTGATAAATTGAGCTTGAGTGATTTTGTGGAATGAAAATTGTGAAATCGAAGTTGATTTTAGGAATTTTAATCTGGCCTAGCATGTGGTTGGGCCATTCGGCGTGCTTTGTGGAAATTCTCATTTGTTTGAGTGCATTAAGCGAATTGGTTTACCAATCGAGTTTTGAGATAACTTGTAAATGATCAAATTTGAGATTTGATCGATTTAAGCTGAATGATGCTTGTGTTTTACTGAGAATTGCATAATGAGAATTGTGTTTTGTCTAGTGAGGGACGTTTGAAACGAAGGCCTCGAGTAGGCGATGACTCCTTGATTTCATGAGTTGTTCTTGAATGATGAATTTTGAGGCATGAATTATTTTCTTTAAATGAAAATATGAGGCTTTCTTTAATTGAAACTTTTATGAATAAAATGGCATGTGGGATCGCCGAGGAAATGATATGTGCACTAACATGTGGGATCGCCAAGAAAAATTATAAGTACACTGGCATGTTGGATCGCCAATAAATTATGAAATTTGGCCAATGTATTGGGAGGGAGTTACTCCCATTTGACTTGACGAGGTCGTGTGGCTACAGAGTCCCCTACTGACACGATTCATCTCGATTGAAAATGGGCGTCGAGAGTCGTATAGTGAACGAATCATCTCTAGGTTCGAACGCGAGAGTCTCATATATACCGACGAGCCGTATGGAGACCGAATCATCTCGCAGCCCTAAAGTGGGCGGCCCAAGGTGGATAGATATGAAATGATATGTTTTCTGGGGAAAAATCAAAGAATGATTTGTGAGAAAATTGATTATACCTCATATTTGGAAATTTCCCTCATGAATTGAAAATTGCCCAAGAAGGGCGTGAAAGAAAAGGTTATGTTTTTTGGAAGTCCTGAGAATGGTATTTTGAGAAAAATTTGAGAGTTGCCTCGAGTGTGAATCTTTGATTTGAAACCTTGCCACTGCACGAAGCTCAGATTTTTTATATGATTTGTGACTAAGTCGAATTGTTTTGGAAAGTACCCTATTTTGCCATGCCAAGATTTTTATTACCAAAATCCCTACTTTTGAAAAGTGTTTGGAGGTACTAATAGCCTAGTTTAGGGTTAGGTTCAACTTACTCAGATTATATATCTCACCCCGTCATGGGACCAACATTTTTAGGTCTCAAACGCAGGAAACACGAGATAATGAAAAAAGTCATTGGACGAAATGAAGATTTTATTTGATTGAGACCTTAGTGAGTGAATATTGTTTGGAGTTCAAATGGTACTTGACTTTGACATTAATAAGAAGTGTACCTCTTTTTTTGCCCTAAGTCATCCTATGTTATTTTTATGTATGGAGTTGTTTTCGCTTTTGCATGCGTGCTTCATATAGGTCTATAAGTTTTGGCCGTTGTTTCCTAGGAGATCATCAAAGATTACGGCGAAGGTGGGATGCTCGCGTGCCGATAGCTCGGGGCGTGACAATAACAAACAATGTCCTTACCTTTATTTTCTTCTTTTCCCTTGAAAGGCTTCTTCTCTTCTGAGAATCTTGGATTCTTTCTATTCCTGAAGTTGCTACATTTCCTCATGAGAGTCTTGAATCTCTTTGTGAACAGGGCCATTTCGGCATCGTCATCTTCTTCAGCCGATGTTTCTCCTCATACATTCTCAACATCAACATTAAAGGCAATTACTTTCTTACCTTTGGCAAGATTCTATTTGTTCACGCCTTCAGCTTCATATGACATCAATGTGCCTTTGAGCTCATCCATGGAGATGGGTTGAACTCACATGGTTTCTCGGAATGAGGTTTTTATTGTCATCTAAGCATCCGGAGGTGATCTAAGCAACATGTTCACTTTTTCGGAGTCTATGCACATCTTTTCTTAACTTTCCAAGCCATTCACTATGTTAGTGAACTTTGTATACATCTCTCGTACTATTTCATCAGGGCTCATCATGAACGTCACATATTTTCCAAGCAGGATGTTAATCTTGGTCTCCTTTACTTTGTCCGTGCCTTCGTAGACTAGCTGAAGACGATCCCATATCTCTTTGGCTCAGGTACAAAAAGAGATTCTATTAAATTCAGATGGAGATAAAGAGAAGTAAAGCACATGTCTGGCTTTAGAATTGAGAGTAGCTCTTTTGCGATTCAGTTCAAGACGAGCAACAGCTACTTCAACAATTTGGTCAGTTGTTTGTTCTCCAGCAGGTACAGGAGCAGTTGGAACTTCTACACCGTTTTGGATTGCATCCTACATGTCTTGATCACATGCATCAAGATAGGCGTACATCCTGTTTTCCCAGTAGTTATAGTTGCTCCCATCAAAGTATGGAGGCTTGTTGGGTGTTGTAAATTCATTACTTATAAAACCACCAAAGTCAGTCATAATTAGGATCTTTATGCTCAGAAGAAATACACTTCAAATACAAGCAACAAAGCTCTGATAGCAATTGTTAGAACTAACTATGCAACCTAGAGAGGGGTGAATAAGTCGTTTCAAACTTTTTCAACTTTTGTGAAAAACTAAAGGTGATTTGATAAAGATCAGGTAAGCAAATGTTTTTCCAAACAATAACTAAGAGGTTACAAGCAGATATATAAGCAAGAAGAGATCTGCACACCAAATATATAGCAGTTCATTGTTGTGGAAATTCTCCTATATTTTGGTTCTGACAAAACCTTCAAAAGAAATTGTTTAATGAAATGTGATGTAGGAAGAATGTGTAAGCAGCAGGTTGAGTGATTCCAATTCTATCGCGCTGACCAAGGGTCAGATGGAAGTGCTTCTTACGAACGGTCAGATGGAAGTGCTTCTGATCGAGGGTCAGATGGAAGTGCTCCTGACGATCTAAACAGTGACGGATGGATCACATCAAATCTCCGTATTACCATTCTGTGCCAACTGATCTAGTAAGAATCAAATCTCTTCTAGACGAATCTGAAGAAAGATCAGTTTCTGCATTTTACAAAACACGAAGACCCACGTATGGCAGGTTTCCGATCAAAGAAAGTGATATTCGATTATCATGATATCCCATCTAATCAATTAAGGGACTTTCTATAATGGGATATCATCTTCTAAGGAATATATCCTTGGGAATCAACTCAAACTTATCACACTTGTGGAAGCTGGAGATTCAGTTGTATGGGCGACTGAGTCAGAAGGGTTCAATGTCTTACCCAATGGTCTACATATCTTCTGAAGATACAATCTCGTTCAATCACGATTGATGACGTCCAATCAAGGATTGAAGAGCGATCCCTTGGCTGGAATCCAACGGCTAGTTCGGAGGCAGGTGAGTATAAAAGAAGAATCATGATGGACTAAGGGAAGAAGTGCAAACAACAATCCAAAGTGCAAGCATAATTTGAGTTTCATCCAAAGAGTATTCTGTGTACCCAAAATCCTTCACTGTGAAAATCTGTGTGAGAGAGAAACAAAATACTTGAGTGGTTGTAATCCTCTTAATTCTTCATAGTGAAATCCAGCCGATCGGCTGTCATCGTGGGAGAGTGGACGTAGGCTTGATCTAAGCCGAACCACTATAAATATCGTGTGCAATATTCTCTTCTCTAAACTTTTACCCTTGCGTTTAGATTTTCTGCACACTGTTATACGGTTCTTGTTCCTAATCGTACACTGAACTTTATTCATTCCGCAAGAAATTTCAATTGTGTTCAGAATCTCCTATTCACCCCCCCTCTAGGAGATATTGCTAGTTACATCAATTGGTATCAGAGCAGGTTGCTTATTTTACGAAGTGTTTATTGACTTCAGAGTTATCGATCTACTATGTCTAGCAATCACTCTTCAGGAACAAGCGATTCGCACTTTGCCAACAAGCCACCATACTTTGATGGAAAGGATTACAATATGTGGAGCAACAAGATGAAGTGGTTCTTCAAAGCCTATGATGATCTGATGTGGGATGTCGTTACAAATGGAATAGTTCCTGCAAATGCTACAAATCCAACCTCTACCGACGGAGTAAATACTATCACAACAATAACTGATGCTGAAAAGGCTAAAAGAAAAGGCCTTGATTCTAAAGCTGTCAATGCTCTCTTTTGTGCCTTATCTACTCCTCTTTATAATCGTGTCTCAGAGGAAGAATCATCTAAGGTAATATGGGATAGACTTCATGTTACCTTTCAAGGAACAAATCGTGTGAAAGAAACAAAGCTCAGTATTTTACTGAGTGACTATGAAGCATTTGAAATGAAGCCTGATGAATCTATTGCAGATATGATAGACAGGTTTCAGACTCTGGCAAGTGGACTTGCAAGACAAGGTGCACCTATCGCTGAACCAATGCAAGTCAGGAAGATACTACGTGGACTCACAGATGATTGGAATTACATCAAGCCATCAATTCAAGAATGCCAAACAATTAGACCACTCTCGGTGGATGAGCTAGTCGAGACTTTGCAATCCTATGAAACAGAACGAGCAAACAAAAAGGGAGAACAGAAATGTAAAAAATCTATTGCCTTAAAAATTGAAATTAATCAATGTTTTTCTGATACATATGATGAAGATGAGGATGATGAAGAATTAGCCCTCATGGTCAAGAAATTTAGGAAGATGGTTCGGAAAGGCAGAAACATCAAAGGAAAGAAACCTTGGAAGAAGAGTGATGTAAAAATATCAAGCAACGACTCACAAGATAGCAAAGACGTGATCTGCTTCCACTGTAAGAAGGCAGGACATATCAAACCGATCTGTCCAATTTTGAAGAAGGACAAACTCAAGTATGAGAAGTACAAGAAGGCTCTAAAGGCAGAAACTTTAAGTGATTCTGATGAAAGCGAAAATGATTATGCAAACATATGTCTCATGGCCGAATCAGATTCAAGTTCAGATTCAGAAACTGAGGTATGTTCATCTGAACTCCCTGATGAAGTTATTGAATATATTGATGAATTGTGTAGAAACTACAAAGAAGCTCTTGAGAAAGTTTCTTGTTTGAAAAAGGAAAATGCTTCTTTAAAACAACAGAATTTGTCCCAAAAAGAAAAAATTGATTATCTACAACAAGAGTTTCACCAGATGAAAGAAAATCATGATTTAGTTTCAAAAGAAAATGCTTCCTTGAAAGAAAAAGTTTATGATATATCAAAAAGGTTTTCACAAAGCTCAGTAACTCTGAATAGCATTATTTCAAAACAAATACCCTTCAATGACCTATCTGGGTTAGGTTTTAAAAGGGAAAGTAGCCAAAGAAATATCTTTAAAACTGAATTTCGAAAACCAACGTTTTCCGATTACAAGCATCATTTTCATAAGCATTTTACTAGATCCTACATTCGACAACCTTGTGTGAATTGTGGTGATCCTAGCCATACTAAGGATTACTGCAAGAAAATTTGGAGACCTATTAAAAGGTCAAAATATACTAACACAGAAGGACCCAAGAAAATATGGGTACCAAAGAAATAGTAAGTTGGTTATTTATTGCAGGTACCAAAGAGAAGGAAGAACAAGTGGTTTCTAGATAGTGGTTGTTCAAGTCACATGACTGGAAATCCAGATGTATTTATATCCTTCTCAGATTGTGATGGAAGAAGCGTGTCGTTTGGAGGAAAGAACAAGGGAAAGGTCATCGGGAAAGGAAATGTAAAGATTGGGAATCTGACCGTTAAAGATGTCTCTCTAGTCAAAAGATTGAACTACAACTTGATTTCTTTTGATGAGAGATTAGATGAAGGAATTTTCTTGGGATATTCAACAACAAGCAAAGCCTACAGAGTCTACAACAAAAACACTCGTGTTGTTGAGGAATCAGTGAACATCAAGTTCGATGAAAGCTACCAGGATGATGAAACTGAATCCATTCAAATGCATACACTTCATCAAGTCACGAACTCACGAACAGACTTAGATTTGAATACGGGTTCGAAGAATGTTCAGAAGGAAACTTCCTCAATTGAAGAAAGACCAGAAGATGAATAGAATGAATCCACAATATCCTCAAATGATGGCCTTGACAAAAACTTGAAGCATAAGTCAAGTCATCCAAAGGAACTTATCATAGGCAGCATAAGTGATGGCGTAAAGACAAGATCCAAGTTCAAGCAAGCAATGAGCAACATCGCCTTGGTATCTGAATTGGAGCCAAAAAGGATTGAAGATGCATTAGCAGATGAAAACTGGATAAATGCAATGCAGAAAGAGCTACATCAGTTCAAGGTCAACAATGTTTGGGAACTGGTCAATCGTCCAAAAAATCGTCCAGTAATTGGAACAAAATGGGTATTCAGAAACAAACTTGATGACAAAGGAAAAGTTGTAAGAAACAAAGCAAGACTTGTAGCAAAAGGATACTCTCAAGAAGAAGGAATAGACTACGATGAAACCTACGCACCGGTTGCCAAGTTAGAAGCCATTAGGCTACTTCTTGCTTATGCTTGTTACAATGACTTCAAACTTTTTCAGATGGACGTGAAAAGTGCCTTCCTAAACGGCTACATCAAAGAAGAGGTATATGTTGAACAACCTCCTGGCTTCGAAGAACCTAAAGAAAATGATCTGGTATATGTCTTAAAAAAGGCACTCTATGGATTGAAACAAGCACCCCGCGCCTGGTATGAAAGGTTAAGTAACTTTTTATCTCAACACGGCTTCACTAAAGGTAATGTAGACACCACTATTTTTATTCAAAGAAAATGTAAAGATATCCTTTTAGTTCAAATTTATGTTGATGATATTATATTCGGCTCCTCTAATGAACTTCTCTGCAAGAAATTCTCTAAAATAATGCAGGATGAATTTGAGATGAGTATGATGGGAGAATTACGGTTCTTTCTTGGTCTTCAAATTCATCAATCTCATAAAGGAACCTTCATATTTCAAGAGAAGTATGCATTGGAAATAGTGAAGAAGTTTGGTTTGGAGAATGGCAAGAAGACAGAAACTCCTATGTCTCACTCCTCCAAATTAGATAAAAATGAAGATGGAAAGGAAGTTGATCCCAAACTATATCGGAGTATGATTGGATCATTACTCTATCTCACAGCTTCAAGACCCGAGATCCTATATAGTGTCTGCTTATGTGCAAGATTTCAGTCAAGCCCAAGAGAATCACACCTATCAACAGTCAAGAGAATAATCAAATACATAGGGACTTATCCCAACTATGGTTTGTGGTATTCTAAATCTTCTGATTTTATACTAAAAGGATATTCAGATGCAGATCTTGCAGGTTGCAAAGTTGATAGAAAAAGTACATCTGGAACTTGTCAGCTCATGGGAAACATGCGTGTCTCATGGTATTCAAAGAAGTAAAATACAGTGGCACTCAGTACAGCTGAAGCAGAATACGTATCTCTTGGAAGTTGCTGCACTCAAATACTTTGGCTAAAACAGCAGCTCAAAGACTATGGTGTTGAAGAATCAACTGTGAAAATCCTATGTGACAACACAAGTGCCATAAATCTCACAAAGAATCATGTACTTCACTCAAGAACAAAGCATATTGAGATCAAGCATCACTTCATACGTGATCATGTTCAAAACCGTGATGTTAACATTCAATACATTGATACGAAAAATCAACTTGCAGATATTTTTACTAAACCACTTGATAAACAGAGTTTTAATTTTATCAGAAATGAATTATCCATCATTAACCTTCATTCTTAAGTATACCTTAGAACAGGGAGCATTAGAAGGAACGTCAGAAGGAGAGTCAGAAGGAACGTCAGAAGGAGCGTAAGAAGAAGTATCAGAAGGAACGTCAGAAGGAGCGTCAGAAGAAGTATCAGAAGGAACGTCAGAAGGAGAGTCAGAAGGAACGTCAGAAGGAGAGTCAGAAGGAATGTCAGAAGGAGAGTCAGAAGAAGCATCAGAAGGAGCATCAGAAGGGATGTCAAAAAGGCGCGTAAGAAAAAATTCACACTTTCTTTTAAAAAGGTCAGTTATCTCTAAAAGCTATCTTTTAGGTAAGTTCCTCATATGAATAGATATCTCCGAATATCTAATTGACGGTGAATATCTGTTTTATTAAAAGAATTTTTTATTTTCTTTAGAAAATCAAAATTCTCTCTTTTGTTTCCAAAAATAACCACCTCTTTTATAAAAACGCTGAACCGTCACCTCTGTTCTCTTACTTTCAAAATTCTCTCAAATCAAAACCCTAAAACCGTGTTCGAAATCTCTCGCTCTCGATTTCCTCCTCAAAATAACACTCTATAACTCAAAGTTTTAAACTTTCTACGCATCAATGGCTCCAAAATCAGCCTCTGACTCGAAGAAGACGCCTCAGTCGAAGAGGAAGTTCTCCGCCTCAATTGCAAGTGGCGCGGAACTCACAGAAACCCAAATCAACGAACAGCGAGAAGCACTCCGCCTGGCAAAAGGTCTGTCTCTGTCTACCTTTGAAGGAAAAGAATCTATGGCTCATTCTATTAAGCCAATGTATGATAGGATTAAAGCTGCAGGAGATTTTGGTAATGAACTTAGAAAACTGTTGAACACTCACCATTTCAATAGTGAGGGCGAGCTTTTGGAGTTTCTTAGCTTGCCTAGAAAAATCGTTGAACCAATTGATGTAGAAAAACCTGCATCTGTCTCTAGAAAAGGAAAAGAGAAAGTGGCAGAGACAAGCTCGAAACGAAAACCATCCCCAATTAGACCTGGCGGAACGAAGGCAAAGGTGGAAGATGATGATGACATTCTGTTCAATGACTTTGTGAAAAATATAGGCTTTATTTTGGACAAAAGCTTTCCTGATCCCTTGTTCCAAAATCAGGCTCACAAAGAAAGGTTTGAAGCAATGAAACAGAGAGGTATTATACCTCAAAGGGTATTTGAGTTAAAGTACTTTGACAGCAATGGCATCTATCTGAGGAAGCATCTAGAAAAGGTGAAGATAGATCAGTTTATAACTAAGAGAGGCTTCACTTTTCCTGATTTGGTAGCTTACTTCTATTCAAATCTTCAGTTTGTCAACTTCAACTCTCTGGCTTTCACAGTCAAAAGAAAGCAGTATTTTCAGACTGTTGATGAATTGGCTGCAATCATGGGAACCAGAAAGGGAGATTTCAAACCCTTAGATGTCACTGCAGGTGAAGCTTTCTGCTTCCTGACTGGCAAATCGAGTTTCTCAAGGGAATCAAAGTCACATATTGCATATACGGACTTTCCCTTGAAACATATCATGATGCACAAGGTGATCATCTAATGTCTCAGACCCAAGGCAGCATCAAAGACAAATATATCAAAGTACGAGGCAAAGCTGTTATAGGGAATCTTGACAGGACAAAGGATTTCTTTTGCTCATACAGTACTATTACACATGTACAGATTAGCTCTCAAGCCAAAGGGCCAACTTCCTTATGCCGCCTTGATCTTTAAAATAATCAATTATTTCAAGATTGATGGCCTAGGTGCCTTTATCAAGCAGGAAATTCCTCTGATGACTGCTGTAGAGACTATGGTAACAAAGATGGGGTACAAGATGACTCCTGCTGGATGGAGAACAAAGAACAATGAACTAGTCATTGTGGACTTCGAGGAAGAGTCAAAGCAGAAATCTCCAAAGAAGAGAAAAGTCATGGCTGTTAAGGGGCAACAAACAGACAGTCCTAATGATAAGGACTCAGAAGCAAGTGAGGAAGAAACATGGGAATATGATTCTGAAGCTACTCAATCTCGAGGTGGATCAGATGAAGATGGTGAGTCCGAAAATCATAGTGCTGAAGGAGATGAGGAAGAAGGAGATGAAACAGGAATACAACCACAAGAAAAAGTTGTGTATCCCTGTGATCTGACTAAGGAAGAATTCCTCACAATATGGGATGAGGAGCAAGCTGCACGAATTGAAGATGACACAGAGTATGACATCACAAATGTCAACTGTGATCATGAGCAATTGCTAGCACAAGTTCTACCAACGTTGGCGTCAAAAGAACAGGAGGAAGAACAAGATGACATTGGAGCTTACTCTGTCTCTTCCACCAGGGGAACAATTCATAAAGATGCTGCAAGTCTAGCTTCAGCAATTGCCCGAGAAGATCAACTGTCCAGTGCACAGTCCATTCCAATGGGCATTGATGAGGAAATAGTCTCCGTGCCAAGCTAAAAAATAAAAGGGAAACGGGCTATAAATCAGGGGGAGAAAGAGCCTGTGCATGTTACATCAGATGTTTTTCTCATTGAAGTCCTAGCTTCTCAAGCTTTCACCAAGGCACAAACTGAGAGGGAGACTCAAGAACCTGCACCTTCAGAACCACAAATGGAACTTCAAGCGCTTTTTGAAAATCTCCAAAATACTCTTCTTCAGACGATGGCTGCCATGGAAACAAGATTTGATCAGAAAATGCAGGCTTTTGAACAGAAGACAGATAGGAAGTTGCAGGGTTTGACTAGTCAGGTGACTAAGCTGGAAAAGTCCATTGATCTCTGTGGGAGAATGTTTTGTGCTGAGATCGCCAACATGCCTACATACATACTGGTCAGAACGGACAGAACAGCTTCAAACCTGCCCTCTTCTAAAGCTGTAAGAGACCATGCTCAGATGATGGGAAGAAGCTATGAAGGACCTTCCCGAGTGGAGGCTGATAATGAGCCTGAAGATCATCCCTCTTCTTAAAAGCTCACCCACATTCTCCTTATTTCATTTTCTATTCTTATAGGATGCATTATTAATTTAAGCAATTTTTTATACAAATTTCTTTCTGATGTTGACAAAAAGAGGGAGAAGTTGAATTTACTTTTATGCAGTCTCATTAGATTACCTCTAATTATATTTCAATTTAGAAGAAAGGGGGAGAAGACCTAACTTACCTTTTGCAGGATAATCTATTAAGTTTAGTTTCATGCAGGATCATTGAAGGATAATCTTACTCTGATCATGCTCTCCTATGAGAACACTTTCATTACAGGATCTCTAATGATGATTACCTGCAGGAGCAAATGTGATGGTTACTCACTTTTATTATTTTATCACTGGTTAAATTTTTCTTTAATCACTCATTTGTAATTTGCAACTGGAGAAGTTTTTGTCACCATAAAAAAGGAAGAGATTGTTGTGGAAATTCTCCCATATTTTGATTATGACAAAACCTTCAAAAGAAATTGTTTAATGAAATGTGATGCAGGAAGAATGTGTAAGCAGCAGGTTGAGTGATTCCAATTCTGTCACGCTGACCAAGGGTCAGATGGAAATGCTTCTGACGAAGGGTCAGATGGAAGTGCTTTTGATCGAGGGTCAGATGGAAGTGCTCCTGACGATCTAAACAGTGACGGATGGATCACATCAAATCTCCGTATTACCATTCCGTGCCAACTGATCTAGTAAGAATCAAATCTCTTCTAGACGAATCTGAAGAAAGATCAGTTTCTGCATTTTACAAAACACGAAGACCCACGTATGGCAGGTTTTCGAGCAAGGCAAGTGATATTCGATTATCCTGATATCTCATCTAATCAATTAAGGAACTTTCTATAATGGGATATCATCTTCTAAGGAATATATCCTTGTGAATCAACTCAAACTTATCACACTTATGGAAGCTGGAGATTCAGTTGTATGGGCGACTGAATCAGAAGGGTTCAATGTCGTACCCAACGGTCTACATATCTTCTGAAGATACAGTCTCGTTCAATCACGATTGATGACGTCTAATCAAGGATTGAAGAGCGATCCCTTGGCTGGAATCCAATGGCTAGTTCGGAGGCAGGGGAGTATAAAAGAAGAATCATGATGGACTAAGGGAAGAAGTGCGAACAACAATCCAAAGTGCAAGCATAATTTGAGTTTCATCCAAAGAGTATTCTGTGTACCCAAAATCCTTCACTGTGAAAATCTGTGTGTGAGAGAAACAAAATACTTGAGTGCTTGTAATCCTCTTGATTCTTCATAGTGAAATCCAGCCGATCGGCTGTCATCGTAGGAGAGTGGACGTAGGCTTGATCTAAGCCGAACCACTATAAATATCGTGTGCAATATTCTCTTCTCTAAACTCGTACCCTTGCGTTTAGATTTTCTGCACACTGTTATACGGTTCTTGTTCCTAATCGTACACTGAACTTTATTCATTCCGCAAGAAATTTCAATTGTGTTCAGAATCTCCTATTCACCCCCCCTCTATGAGATATTGCTAGTTACATCAGTTCGACTTATACCAAGCCTATGTCCACTCCACAACTAACAGCCACAACTCGGGCTGGAATGCAGTAATAATCTGCCTCACAAATTACAAACAGTATGTGAGCTGATCTTTCTCACAATAGATCACACTATCTTGATACAGCCTCACTACCCTCAGAGTACACTTGTCTATGCACGATTACAGGCAATAATAGATCAGACGATCTTTCACGCAAGTGCCTTTCAACTAAGCCTTTCAACTAACACATGTCTAGAGCACTTTACAAGATTTGCAATTAGCATAATTTCTCTCTCAACTCCTTTTTTATTGATCTTCCCGACCTTCTCTTTATAAAGCCTTCAGTAAAATAGTCGTTGGATCACCTCTGGAGGAGCAAGAGAGCCATCGATCAATGGGACAGGTCGTCTTCAAGTTGCAACAGCATTCTCTCCGTCACACAAACTTTCCCAAAATAAGTGTTGACTTACTGTTCCTTCGCTGACAGTTCTACAGTTTCTCTGACATGCCAGAGAACTGTTCCCAAGAAGACAGAAATATTCACGTTGGCCATTTATAGCTCGTGCGAACGACTTCGGAAAATCGTTTTAAGAACATTGGCATGTGGCATTTTATACTCATCATTTCACCTGATCTTTTAAGTACCGATATCACACATTCGGTGACCAAATCTTTTGAGAGCATCAGTGCCTGTTTTCAGGAAAACTGCTTTGGTCTTCACGCGATTGTTATCCGATGGCCATTCCGTGAACCTTAGCTATAATCAATAAACATCTGCATACCAAAGGTAAATAAAATACCTAAGGATAGTTTTGGAATCATCAAAATGTTTTATGAGATGTTTCTCCAACAGAAATTTATCTTGATATGCACTTTAGACTTATAATAATTGCAAGTCAGAATTTCATGTTTTGATTTTGACTTGCTCCTACCACTATTGCTTCTCTCAAGAGAGCTTAGACTAGCAACTAAACCAAACCCATAATCATTACTGCTTTCAAAAGTCAATAATGTATCTACTTTTTGTTGGAACTAGCAATATCACCTAGAGGGTGGTGAATAGGTGAATCGACAACTAAATTGAAATTTCTTGCGGAATTAACAAAACTTTCAATATGCGATTGGGAGGAGACAGTATGCAATTCAAACGTAACAACAAAGTAGGGAAGAGAAGAGAGCACGCTGAGTTTATAGTGGTTCGGCTTGTCAAGCCTACGTCCACTCTCCCACGATGACAGCTGATCGGTTGGATTTCACTATGAAGAATCAAGAGAATTACAATCACTCAACCACTTGGTTTCTCTCTCTTACAGATTCTCACAATGAATGAGATTTTGAGCACTCAGAATGAATTTGGATACTGTTCGAATCACGCTTGCACTTTTGGATTGTTGTTCTTATCTCATTCTCAGATCGCCATGGTTCTTCTTTTATACTCTCTTGCCTCCAAACTAGCCGTTCGATACCCGGCCAAGAGATCGCTCTTCAATCCTTGATTGGGCGTCATCAATCGTGATTGAACGAGACTATTTCTTAGAAGATATGATGACCGTTGAAGAATAGTTTGAACCCTTCTGATTTAGTTGCCCATACAACTAAAATCTCCAATTTCCATAAGTGTGGAAAATTCGTATTGGTCCCGAAGAGATATTCTTGGAAAGTAATATTCAGTTGTAGAAGATCCCTTGATTAAAATTAGAAGGGATAGCATGTCAATCGAATATCACACATTTCCATGAAGAACCTTGCCTTGATTAGAAACCTGCCATACGTGGGTCTTCATTTTTTGGAGATGTAGAAACTGATTAATTTCAAGTTTCGTCTTCATAAAGAATTTCTTGAAATAGATCAGTATTTATGGAATGATAATTCGGAGATTTGATAAGGTCCATGTGTCACTCGTCAGAAGCATCTCCATCTGACCCCGTTAGAAGCACTTCCATCTGACCCCGTCAGAAGCACTTCCATCTGACCCCGTCAGATGCACTTCCATCTGACCCTTTGTCCAGAAGCACTCCATCGACCCTTCGTCCAGAAGCACTCCATCTGACCCTTGGTCCTCGTGACAGAATTAGATCTATACAACCTGCAACTTACTCATTCTTTTTGCATCATAAAACTTTATACAATTCTTTTGATAGTTTTGTCAGAATCAAAATATAGGATAATTTCCACAACAATCTCCTCCTTTTTTATGGTGACAAAACTACAAAATCTAATAAAAATAGTATGTCAAAGAATATTTTGATAAAATAGATAGCAAATTCACTCAATTTGCTCCTGCAGGAAAACTTAATTAAAGAATATCAAAGAATATCCATAAATGATAACCTGCATTCTAATATCCTGCACAAATGTAATATCCTGCTGCACTGTAGTGAAGGATAAATAGTAAGGGATAAATTGAACTAATTAAATCAATAAGAACTCTCCCCCTTTTTGTCAACAGCAAAAAGAGTGTATAGGCGAAATAATATGTTTGTCGAAGGAATTGCCTAAAAATGAAATTGCATAATAGAAGACATCTGTGTGTGTTAAAGTTTAAGAAGGAGAAGGGGGAATTTTGGATGAAGAGGGAATATCTTCAGGCTCTGCATCAGTCTCTGCTGAAGAAGGTCCTTCATATCTGCTTCCCATTCTCTAAGCATGGCTTCTGACAGCTTGAGTTGAAGGTAGTTCCGAAGCAGTTCTGTCAGTCCTGACCAGCGCATATGCAGGCATGTTTGCAATGTCAGCACAAAACATTCTGCCATATAAGTCAATGGTCTTCTCGAGATTGGACCCCTAATTTGCCATATCCTGCAACTTCCCATCAATCTTCTGGTCAAAGTTATGTAGTTTCTAATCTAACCTGGTTTCCATAATAGCCAGAGCCTGAATGAGAATTTGTTGAAAAATTTCCATTTGCCTCTGAGTTTCAACCTGTGGTTCTGTAGGAGATGGTTCCTGATTTGTGGTGTCAATCCCTTTTGATGCTAAATTCTCCCCCTCAGATTGAGATTTAGGAAAGGCTTGAGAGGCAAACACTTCTGTTAGAAATACATCAGAGGTTGCAGGCACAGGCTCCCCCTGAATTATAGCCTTCTTTCCTTTAGCTTTTGTACTTGGCACGGAATCTATTTCTTCATCAATGTCCATTGGTATGGACTGAGCACTCGAGAGTTGATCCTCTCTTGCAATTGCAGTTGCCAAGCTTGAATTGCCTTTGTGAACAGTTAATCGTGTAGAGGATACGGAGTAAGCCTCAACATCATCTGGTTCTGCCACCTGTTCTTTTGATGCCATCTGTGCAAGTACCTGTGCTGACCACTGCTCATAGTCAAAGGTGACGAGAGTATCATGATACTCTGTTTCATTGTCTTTTCTCGCAACATCCTCATCAGTCCACATAGTGAGGAAATCTTTCTCTGTTAAATCACAAATGTATACAACTTTATCTTTTGGTTGCGTTTCATTTTCATCTCCTCCTTCTTCAGCACTGTGATTCTGACACTCAGTTTGACTTTCTCCATCTGAAGCACCTTTGGATTGAGTAGCTTCAGAGTCAGATTATGTTCTGCTTCTTCTGGACTGATCATCAGATGAAGTGTCTTCTTGTTGGCCCTTGAGTGCCATAATTTTCCTCCTTTTTGGAGACTTCTGTTTGGACTCATCCTCAAACTCCACAAGAACTGGTTCATTGTTCTTGGTACTCCATCCAGCATGAGTCATTTTGTAGCCCATCTTGCTCATCATAGTTTCACCAGCAGTCATAATGGGAATCTCCTTCTTGATAAGTTCTCCAAAAGCCTTGATCTTACAATATTCAATTATTCTATAGATCAGGCCGGCATAAGGTAGATGTCCCTTTGGCTTGAGGACTGACCTATACATGTGCAATAGGACGGTGTGGGCAAAAGAAATCTTCTTTCCCTGCAAGATTCCCCATAACAGTTTTGGCTCATACTTTGAGATGTCTGTCTTCGAGGCTGCCTTTGGTCTGAGGCATTCTATGACAACCTTGTGCATCAATGTGTGCTTCAGAGGGAAATCATTGTAGGCTATATGAGATTTCGACTCTCTGGAGAAGCTTGCTTTTCTAGTAAGAAAACATAAAGCCTCCTCAGCAGTAACATCCAGAGGTGTGAAAACCCTTTTCCTAGTGCTCATGATGAATATCAATTTATCAACATGCAATACATACTGCTTTCTACGCACAATGGAGAACATAGTGTTCAAGTTGGCAAAGTGAAGATTGGCGTAAAAATAAGCTACAAAGTTAGGAAAAGTAAAACCTCTTTTGGTTACAAAAAGCTCTAGGTTGGCTTTTTTAAGATGCTTTCTAAGAGGGATGCCATTTCTGTCAAAGTACTTCAAATCAAATACCCCGTGTGGTATGATGCCTCTCTGTTTCAAGGATTCGAACCTGTCCTTATGTGATTGACTTTGAAATTCAGGATCAGGAAAGCTCTTATCTAAATTAAACCCAATGTTCTTCACAAAGTCATTAAACAGGATATCATCTTCGACCTTTGCCTTAGTGCCGCCAGGCCTAATTGGAGAGGGTTTTCGTGTAGCTGCTTTCGAACTGGGCTCTGCTACTTTCTCATTTCCCTTTCTAGAGGCATATTCAGGTTCTTTAACAGTAATTGGTTCAACAACCTTTCCAGGCAAACTAAAGAACTCTAGCAATTCGCTCTCACTAGCGAATTTGTGAATATCTAGCAGTTTTCTAAGTTGATCACCAAAATCCCCTGCTGCCTTAATGCTATCGTACATTGGCTTAACAATGTGTGCCATGGCTTCTTTCTCTTCGAAAACAGATAAAGACAAACCTTTCGCCAAACGGAATGCCTCGCGCTGTTCGTTGATTTCAGTTTCCATAGGCTCGGTGGTGCATACAGTTGAAAAGGAGAACTTTCTCTTCGTCTGAGGAGTCTTCTTAGAGTCAGAGGCTGATTTCGGAGCCATGGAGATGAAGAAAGTTTGAAACTTTGGAAGAGAGAGTGTTGATTTGAGGAAGAAATCGAGAGCGAGAGAGATTTTGAATACGGTTTATGGTTTTGATTTGAGAAAGATTTGAAAGTGAGAGAATAGAGGTGACGGTTCGGTGTTTTAAAAAAGTGGCGGTTATTTTTGGAAACAAAATCAATTTAAAGAGAAATAAAAGAATTCCTTTAATAAATCAATTTGTCATCGTCAATCAAATATACGCAGATATATATTTATATAAGAAACTTACTTTAAAAGCAATTTTAGGAGATAACTGACCTTTGATTTATGAACTTTCAAAAAAAAAATATGAATTGCTTCTCACGCTGGTCTAAAATATGCTCAAAACAGAGGGTTAATGATAGCTAATTTGTTCCTAATAAAATTAAAGGATTCCTTATTTAAGAGTTTTGTGAAAATATCTGCTAGCTGATTTTTTGTATCAATATATTGAATATTGACATCACAGTTCTGAACATGATCACGTATGAAATGATGTCTGATCTCAATGTACTTTTCTCTTGAGTGAAGTATGGGATTGTTGGTAAGATTTATGGCGCTTGTGTTGTCACACTGAATTTCCACATTTGTGTCTTCAACACCATAATCTTTGAGTTGCTGTTTTAGCCATAGAATCTGAGCGCATCAACTTCCAAGTGATACATATTCTGCTTCAGCTGTGCTGAGTGCCACTGTACTTTGTTTCTTGGAATACCAAGAGATAAGCATATTTCACATGAGCTGGCAAGTTCCAGATGTGCTTTTCCTATCAATTTTGCAACCTGCAGGATCTGCATCTGAATAACCTTTTAGTATAAAATCAGAAGATTTAGAATACCACAAACCATAATTGGGATAAGTCCCAATGTATTTGATTATTCTCTTGACGGCTGATAGGTGTGATTCCCTTGGGCTTGACTGAAATCTTGCGCACAAACAGACACTGTATATGATATTTGGTTTTAAAGCTGTAAGGTAGAGTAGTGATCCAATCATGCTTCGATATAGCTTGGGATCAACATCTTTTCCATCTTCATCTTTATCTAGTTTGGAGGAGTGAGACATGGGAGTTTCTGTCTTTTTGCCATTTTCCAAACCAAACTTTTTCACTATTTCCAGTGCATACTTTTCTTGAAATATGAATGTTCCTTTTTGAGATTGATGAATTTGAAGTCCAAGAAAGAAACGCAATTCTCCTATCATACTCATTTCGAATTCATTCTGCATTACCTTAGAGAATTTCTTGCAAAGCAGCTCATTAGAAGAACCAAAAATTATATCATCAACATAAATTTGGACTAGAAGAATATCCTTACCTTGTTTTTGGATAAAAATAGTAGTGTCTACATTACCTTTAATAAAATTGTGTTGGGATAGAAAGTTACTCAACATTTCATACCAAGCACGAGGTGCTTGTTTCAATCCATATAGAGCCTTTTTTAACAAATACACCAAATCCTTTTCTCTAGGTTCTTCAAAGCTAGGGGGTTACTCAACATAGACCTCTTCTTTGATGAAGCCGTTGAGAAATGCACTTTTTACATCTATCTGAAACAGTTTAAAGTCATTGTAACAAGCATAAGCAAGTAATAGCCTTATAGCTTCTAACCTGGCAACAGGTGCGTAAGTCTCATCATAATCTATTCCTTCTTCTTGAGAGTATCCTTTTGCTACGAGTCTTTCTTTGTTTCTTACAACTTTTCTTTTGTCATCCAGTTTGTTTCTGAATACCCACTTTGTTCCAATTACTGGACGATTTTTGGGTCTGTTGACTAGTTCCCAAACATTGTTGACCTTGAACTGATGTAACTCTTCTTGCATTGTATTTATCCAGTTCTCATCTGCTAGTGCATCTTCAATTCCTTTCGGCTCCAATTTAGATACTAATTCTATGTTACTTATTGCTTTCTTAAACTTGGATCTTGTCTTAATGCCATCACCTATGTTTCCCATGATGAGTTTCTTTGGATGACTTGACTTATGCTTCCAGTTTTTGTCGAAGCGATCATTTGAAGAAGTTGTGGGTTGATTTTGCTCAGCTTCTGGCCTTTCTTCATTTGAGTGAGCTTCCTTCTGAGTATTCTCCGAACCAGTATATGCATATGAGTCTTGCTTTTCTTTTGATTCTTCATGTGAATCTGAGACTTAAGGAAGTATATAACTGGATTCAAGTTCATCATTCTGACAATTCTCATCAAATTTGATGTTTATAGATTCTTCAACAACACGAGTGTTTTTGTTGTAGACTCTGTAGGCTTTGCTTGTTGTTGAATATCCTAGAAAAATTCCTTTATTTGATTTTCATCAAACTTTTCAATTCGATCATTAGCATTTTTTAGGATAAAACACTTACAACCAAATACATGGAAATATGCAACAACAGGTTTTCTTTCTTTAAAAATTTCATAGGGGGTTTTTTCAGTAAGAGGTTTGAGAGAAATTCGATTCAAAATATAACAAGCTGTAGAAACAGCTTCTGCCCAAAAATGAGAAGCAATCTTACTCTCAATCAAAAGAGTTCTTGCCATTTCTTGTAAGGATCTGTTTTTCTTTTCTACTACCCCATTCTATTGATGTGACATTCTGAATTCTGACCCTATCTCGAAACTTATCAGTGAATGAATGTCTATCGATGTATTCCAGTAAATCTCGCTCAGAATTGATCACTCTCGAGTCGACTAACCAATGGGGAACGGCCGTATAGGATTTAAAGTACGTGGACCAAAGAACTTAACCACGAGTCGACGCTTTGACCATAAGGATCGTCGAGGCAATATTCTGGACCGCTACGGGTCGATCTAAGAATGGTTTTAGAACGATTTGCTAGTGTCATGCGATTGGTTCACGGGTGATTCCGTATGACCATGACGTGATTTGCAAATTAACCTAACTCAATTTCTGACGGTCGTAACCTTCGGAACTAGTAATTGACCCTTGCGATCACATGACAACCAAAGCCGCCGTGGCTCGAGTAACTCTTAAAACGTGACATTAGTCGCGGGTCGATACGTGTAACTCCTAAGAGCCGCCCGTTAGTTCGAGACGCGCTGGAATGACAATTGACTAAATTTAGCCATAGATTGGATTTCGAGATTAGAGGCCGGACATTCGGAGATCGCATTGGATTAAATTTGGACGCCGCCTCATCGGAGAGTTATTAAGATTAGAAATGGTCCCGTATAGACTAGAAAAGCGAAATTCGAACCGACGAGCGAAATCGACCTTTTTACCCATAGGATTAGCACACTTTCCAAGGACAAAGCAAGGGCAAAATGGTCATTTCCCCCCATCTTCAGCCGAAATCCCAAGGGTATAGAGGTCATTTGAGTGATGAATTATTGAAGTGCAATCCACCAAGCTTGATTGGACAATTTCCCCAAACCTACCCCACTAACCTTGTCATTCCTAAACATTATTCCTTGTCACATACCCCATGAACCACCCCCACTACCATTTTTCCCTCCCAAATCTCTTCCTTCTTATTCACTCTCTCCCCCTCCTTCTTCGTTTGTTCGGCCGACTCCTCCCCCCACTCTTTCCCTTTCGCTCGTTCTCTCTCCCTCTTGCCGCACCACGGCCGGCCGCCACTTCGCCGCCGCGCCACCACCTCGAGCCGTCGCCCACATCACCTCCTCCCTCCCTTGAGCCTCGGTGAACCGCCGTCCAAGCCCGTAAGCCGCACGTGCCGTCGCCCAACCGAACCGTGTGTGTGTTCTTAGGGCTGTTCTTGGGAGTTCTTTGCTTGATCTTGAGGTAAGTTGCTCTTAGTGCTTAGATAGACATATTAAGAGGTTTTAGGCTTGTGGTAAAAGTAGTATTAAGGTTTGTTTGTGATGATTTTCGCCTAGAACTCCGCGGACCAGGTCTGACCGCCGAGGACCGCCGCTTCGTCGCCACTTGCCGCCGGCCTTGCCTTGCTCTTGGACTTGGTAAGCTCCCCTAACCCTTTGCTAGGACCTTGAGTGCATGGAAAGACCAAATGGGGATGATTTTGTAGCATTTAGGGGGCTGTTTTGGTGGGGTCCTCTAGGGATCCGAATTTGCATTGTGGGATCAGAATTTCCCTTGATAAGTTTGATGATTGAATGTTAGGAACTATGGATGGAATGAGTGGATGAGTGTCCTAGGGTGTGGGCCGAATGCCCCATGGTGCCTTAGGACTAGCTAGAGCTTGCATTATATCTACTTGAATTGATGGAATCCTAAATGAAGCTTAGGAGTATTCGGTTTCGGGGCAATCGTGCGAGCATGTTGAGTAAATGACTTTAACTTATGGATCGAACTCTAGTCGTGGAAAATTTCAAGATGGTCAATTAAGTTAAGTGACCCTATGTTAGTGATTTTGGGCCTAGTGTGGTTGATTAGTGAGTTAGAAGCCTTAATTGATTGTTGTGCAATTGACTGTGTAACATGGCCGAATGGCCAATTGTGAAAACATGGAATTATCTCAATTGTTATGATATCGATCGCCTGACATCGCCATGGACTCGATTTGTTGAATTTTCGATGTATTGCCATGATATGGGATAGTGGTTTAAGGAACCGAATGGAGCTCAGTTTGATGAGAATGTGTGCGATCGATTTAATTATGTCAATGGAAAGGGATTATAAGTGTATGTGCACGAGGCATCCTGAAGCGTTAAACGCGGGATGGACCTGAGGCGTTAAACGCGGGTCGTGAGAAATGGCATCGGCAACCTGAAGCGTTAAACGCGGGTTTCCTGATCTCTTAAGCCTGATGCGTTATTACGCGGGCTAAGCCATGAGAGTTTCGATTGTATCGTACATGTGGATTATCTGCTAAATGATGATATGTTAAGTGCCCAAGTACAAGTCCTGTCTAGCCTAGCTTGTGAATTGCATGACTAAATATGTTTCTAATTGAGTTGTTATAGGCCATTGCCTGCTGTTTGATTGTTTAGCCATTGCATGTGTTTGGGAAGTGTCTGGAAGTCCCAAGGGTCTAGCTTAGGGTTAGGCTAGCTTATTGAGTATATCTCACCCCGTCGTGGGACCCCCATTTTCAGACCCCAAACCCTAAGCATGCCGCCGCCGCCGATTTTTGGGGTGCCCGTATGGATAGAGCAGTATTCCATGGAGTACCCGGTAGGAGAGGGGAAAGCTTACATTAGGAAGTGTGGCACCATCTGGATGGATGTGGGTTTAGCAGACTGGAGGGCAGACAAATTCGCAGCATGGTTCTACCGCGACAGCGACCTCACAGTTGGGCCGCTGAGGACTTTTGACGTGCCGTGGGATGTCATTGGCGAGCAGGATCCTTCGATTGTACACCCTGCTGATGGGGAGCTCACTGACTCCGAGACCGCACCTGATCCAGATCTTCCGCCGGCACCGTCTCAGAATCCCGAGACTGATGGCAACGTCGTGGGGCCCTCTGATGCCGAAGACCCCATGGAGACGGACGAGTCCGAGCCCGAGGAAGATGACGAAGAGCTAGATGATTCCGAGGACAAGCCTTTGGAGGAGGAGTACAACCCTGACGGAGAGGCCATCTACCATCCTCAGCCTGAACCCGAGGACGAAGCAGACCCAGAGCCAGAGTTTGAAGAAGAAGAAGAGGAAGAGGAAGACGAGGAAGACTTACAGGAGTACGACCCAGTGCACCGCGACGATCCCGATGATGACCGCGAGCTCGACCCTTAGATAGTCTAGGCATCCATGACTTTTTGGAGTCCCACTTTTGAGTAGTGCCTGACCCTTAGCCCGTCGTCTCTTTTGATTAGGCTAACCATCTCCCCTGATCCTAATTGTTGTATCCCAGTTTATGTTTATGTTGTAAAGTGAATCGTATGCTATGCTATGACTTGAGTAAGTGTCTTACTTCCCTCAAACCCTCTCTCGTTTAATTGTCTAGGAGTTTTGCATGACGCTGCTGCATGTTCATTTAAGTTTAATTGCCTACCGCGTCATGGAAAGATCCTGGGTATAATATACATGAGGAACTGGTTATAAGGCGATGATGTGTGCCTTAGAGGACTCGGGGCGTTACATCCTCGTTTAATTGGTATCAGAGCAAGGTCAGCTCGATCAAGCTGATTGAGGATTGGAGTAATAAGGTGTAATGATTCAAGGAGTGTTGGGTAGCGAAACCTTAAGAAATTCGCTAGAGTTAGGCATAGAATGCATGGCATACGAAATGGTGCTTGTGATTGGCATATTGACTGGCGTCATCTTTGGTAGACTTAAGGCTATAAGGTTCGTACTTGGCACTGAGTGTTGACTGCTGCTTGCTTGGTTGGATAATTGATTTTGATTTGGCTAAGTTGCAGAGGCAACTGATTGTATGGTACAATGGTGATTCCCTCGTTGTGATGCTTTTAATGGTTGCTTTGACTATGATTGCTGCTATGAGTATAGCGTAGCCTTGTTCGACTTAAGTAGATGACTTAGGTCTCTAATTCCTGAATGGAATTATAGTGGCTCAGGTGTTGTGAAACTTAGCGAGATGAGTAACCGGACCAGAGGTACTGGAGGAGCGTCTAGCTCTAGGCCGCAAGCGGTAGAAGATCCTAGGTATGACGGAGTCATGAGGATCCTAGAAGAAATTGGAAACTTGATGGGCAGACAAGCTCAGGAGAGGGCTGCTGCCGTTGCCCAGGCTGCTGAAGCTGCAGTCGCTGCCGCCAACCTAGCAAACGGGAATAACGGGAACAATGGTTATGGTAATAATGGTGACAACGCCCAGGGACAAGGAAATCGAGGGATGGGACAGCTGATGGAACACTTTATGAAGCTGAAGCCACCAAAGTTCGATGGTACAGGAGACCCTGGAACTGCCCCTGCTTGGATTGAAGAATTGGAAAAGGCCTTTGAGGCGTTGGGTTGTACAGAGGCTGAAAAGGTAGTCCTAGCTGTATACCAGCTACGAGGAACGGCGAATGACTGGTGGAAGGCCACCAAGGGAAGAATTTTCCCAGAAGGCACAGAACCCAACTGGACTGTCTTCTCTGAAGTGTTTACTGCCAAGTATTTCTCCAGAGCGGCACGAGAACAGAAGATGATTGAATTTCAGAACCTTCGACAGAATCAGATGACCATTGATCAGTATGAGGCCGAATTCGCAAGACTGTCTAAGTATGCCCCAAGAATGGTCGAAAACCCTGAGGATAGGGCGAGAAGGTTCAGAGATGGATTGAGACCTGACCTTCGCAGCCAGTTGGTGCTGTTGGACCTACAGGGCTATGACGCCATCTATGAAAGAGGTCAGTTGGTGGAAAGGGACATGAGAGAAAGAGGAGTGGCATCTGGATCGCGGTTCACTCCCGTGAGGGATAACCGCCAGTTCGGCAAAAGGCCGATGGTGAGCAACCGGCGCTTCGTCCCTCCAATCAGAAGGAATATTAGCAAGCCTGCTCCCAGGCCGAGTTGGAACTGCCGCTTGTGCGGGCGAAAGCATGGAAGTGGACCTTGCCCGAGCAGGACGGGCGCTTGCTTCAAGTGTGGCCAGTTGGGCAATCAGATAAGGAATTGCCCAAGTCAGGCACCAGGGCCTCAAGCTCTAGGGAACCGGCCACCAGCGGGACTGCAGGCGGGAGCCCCGTAGAACAACGCTAATAGACCGCCAGCTCAAGGAAGGGTGTATGCTGTGGCGCGAAGGGAAGCGGAGAACGCCCCTGGCGTGGTCACAGGTACAATTACTTTATGTGATCATGCTGCCTATGCCTTGTTTGACCCTGGAGCATCGCATTCGTTTATATCTACTCAGTTTGCTGATTTGGTCGGAATTGAATTGAAACCCCTGGAAGTGATATTGCATGTTACCACCCCTTTAAAGGATAAAGTGCTTGTTTCTTTAGGCTGTTCAGGTTGTAAGATAGTCATTGGGGGTAGCGAGGAACGAATAGATTTAGCTGTGCTGCCTATGTTTGCCTTTGACGTGATTATCGGAATGGATTGGTTAAGTAGGCAAAGGGCTGTCGTTGATTGTGGTAGCAGGGCGATTCATTTCCACCCCAATGATCGCCCTAGATTCGAGTTTGTGGGAAGTCGAGGAGGAACCTCAATCCCTTTGATTTCATCACTGGAAGTGACTAGACTATTGAACGAAGGATGTCAAGCTTACTTGGCTGCCGTGCTGGATCCGACCGTAGAAGAATCAAAGTTAGAGGATATAGCAGTAGTGCGTGACTTTCCCGATGTTTTCCCTCAAGAGTTACCAGGATTGCCTCCAGAAAGGGAAATAGAGTTCGTGATCGAGTTAGCACCCGGGACAGAACCGATCTCGAAGGCACCCTATAGGATGTCCTTGTCGGAGTTGAAGGAATTGAAGGTTCAGATGCAGGAGTTACTGGACAAAGGATTTATTCGTCCAAGTGCTTCGCCTTGGGGAGCGCCAGTCTTGTTTGTAAGGAAAAAGGAGGGTCGTTGCGTTTGTGCATTGATTACCGGCAGTTGAACCAGGTGACTATCAAAAATAAGTACCCGTTGCCAAGGATTGACGACTTGTTTGACCAGCTGCAAGGAGCTTCTGTGTTCTCCAAGATAGACCTAAGGACGGGTTATCACCAGCTGAGAATTAAGAAGGAGGATATACCTAAGACGGCCTTTCGGACGAGGTATGGGCATTATGAGTTCACAGTCATGCCGTTTGGATTGACTAACGCCCCAGCCGCTTTCATGGATTTGATGCATAGGGTGTTTAAGGAATATTTGGATCAGTTCGTCATTGTCTTCATCGACGACGTCTTGATATACTCAAAGAGTCCTGAGGAGCATAAGTAACAATTGAATTTAGTTCTACGGACATTAAGGGAACACTCGCTGTACGCCAAGTTCAGTAAGTGTGAGTTTTGGCTCGACGAAGTTGCGTTCCTTGGACACGTCATCTCTGGAAATGGAATTTCTGTGGACCCAACAAAGATTGAAGCAGTCACGAATTGGCCTAGACCTACGTCAGTAACAGAGGTTCGAAGCTTCCTAGGATTAGCAGGGTATTACCGAAGGTTCGTGGAGAAGTTCTCCTCGATAGCTACTCCTTTGACAAGGCTGACTAAGAAGGATACGAGGTTTGAATGGACGGATAAGTGTGAGCGGAGTTTTCAGGAACTGAAGCATCGTTTGACGACTGCACCAGTGTTGACCATCCCTTCTGGACCTGGAGGTTACGAAATTTATAGCGATGCGTCGCTGAAGGGATTAGGATGCGTCTTGATGCAACATGGGAGAGTTGTGGCTTATGCATCGAGGCAGTTAAGACCTCATGAGATGAATTACCCGACGCACGACTTGGAACTGGCAGCTATCATCTTCGCCTTAAAGATCTGGAGACATTACTTGTGTGGGGAAATGTTTCAGATTTACACGGACCACCAGAGTTTGAAGTACTTGTTTTCCCAAAATGAGTTAAACATGAGGCAACATCGATGGATGGAGTTACTCAAGGACTATGATTGTGATATCCTGTATCACCCCGGAAAGGCAAATAAGGTTGCGGATGCACTGAGTCGGAAATCGAGCATCGCGCACTTGATGGTTAAGGAATGGACTCTATTGGAAGGAATAAGAGATTCAGAGTTTAAGCTTGAAGTTTGCCAGCTGTCTTGTCTCCTAGCCACCTTGAGGATCGAACCAGAGATTCATGAGAAAGTGAAAGCGTTGCAATCTACGGACCCTGACATCCAAAAGATACTGGAGATGGATGCCGGAAAAAGGAAACCCGACTTTCAAGTGTCCGAGGATGGGATTCTGAAGTTTCGTGGACGCTTATGCGTGCCCAGTGACGAGGAGCTAAGAGAAAGGATCTTGTCGGAAGCGCATAGGAGCAACTATAGTATCCACCCAGGTAGCACGAAGATGTATCAGAACCTGCGTCAACACTACTGGTGGAATGGAATGAAAGTAGATGTGGCTAAACATGTGGCGAAGTGCTTGACGTGCCAACAAGTTAAGGCTCAGCATTGTAAGCCTGGTGGGATGTTACAGCCTTTGGAAATCCCCGAGTGGAAGTGGGAGCACATCACCATGGACTTTGTCATGGGCTTGCCGAGGAGTCAAAGAGGACATGATTCGATTTGGGTGATCGTGGATAGGCTGACTAAGTCCGCGCACTTCCTGGCAGTGAGAAAAGATTTCACGATGGATAGATATGCAGAGTTGTACATGAGGTACGTAGTTCGCCTTCATGGGGTCCTAGTGACGATTACCTCGGACAGAGATCCCAAGTTTACCGCTTCGTTTTGGAAAAGCCTACAAGAGGCTTTGGGGACGAAACTACAGTACAGCACCGCTTACCACCCCCAGACAGACGGACAATCTGAAAGGACAATTCAAACGCTTGAGGACATGTTGAGAGCTTGCGTTTTGGACTTTAAAGGAGGTTGGGAAGATCAGTTGCACTTGGTAGAATTTGCCTATAACAACAATTTCCAGCAGAGCATCGGAATGGCACCGTTCGAAGCATTATACGGTAGAGCCTGCAGGACACCTTTGTGTTGGGACGAAGTCGGTGAAAGAAGCATAACAGGCCCAGAATTAGTAGAACAGTCAGTGGAGGCAGTGAAAATCATAAGAGAAAAATTGAAAACGGCGCAGAGCCGCCAGAAGAGTTACGCCGACAAGCGGCGCAGACCTTTGGAGTTTCAAGTAGGAGACCATGTCTTCTTGAAAGTGTCACCGATGCGAGGTCTATCTCGGTTTGGGAAGAAAGGAAAGTTAAGTCCGAGGTATGTAGGCCCTTTTGAAATTTTGGAACGAATTGGAACGCTAGCCTGCAGACTCGCCTTGCCGCCAAGTTTGTCACAAGTTCACAATGTATTCCACGTGTCGATGCTGAGGAAGTATGAACCGGACGCAACTCATGTGCTGGACCACGAAGTGATAGAAGTGGACGATCGGGTAACATATGTGGAGAGACCAATAAGGATCGAGGACAGGAAGGAGCAAGTCCTAAGGAACAAGACAATCCCACTAGTAAAGGTGATCTGGGAGCACCATGGCACTGAAGGAGCCACCTGGGAAAGTGAGGAAGCGATGAGGCGTCAGCACCCCCATTTGTTTGGATAGATGGTTGTAATGTAAATTTCGAGGACGAAATTTCTGTAAGGGGGGAAGAGTTGTGACATTCTGAATTCTGACCCTATCTCGAAACTTATCAGTGAATGAATGTCTATCGATGTATTCCAGTTAATCTCGCTCAGAATTGATCACTCTCGAGTCGACTAACCAATGGGGAACGGCCGTATAGGATTTAAAGTACGTGGACCAAAGAACTTAACCACGAGTCGACGCTTTGACCATAAGGATCGTCGAGGCAATATTCTGGACCGCTACGGGTCGATCTAAGAATGGTTTTAGAACGATTTGCTAGTGTCATGCGATTGGTTCACGGGTGATTCCGTATGACCATGACGTGATTTGCGAATTAACCTAACTCAATTTCTGACGGTCGTAACCTTCGGAACTAGTAATTGACCCTCGCGATCACATGACAACCAAAGCCGCCGTGGCTCGAGTAACTCTTAAAACGTGACATTAGTCGCGGGTCGATACGCGTAACTCCTAAGAGCCGCCCGTTAGTTCGAGACGCGCTGGAATGACAATTGACTAAATTTAGCCATAGATTGGATTTCGAGATTGGAGGCCGGACATTCGGAGATCGCATTGGAGTAAATTTGGACGCCGCCTCATCGGAGAGTTATTAAGATTAGAAATGGTCCCGTATAGACTAGAAAAGAGAAATTCGAACCGACGAGCGAAATCGACCTTTTTACCCATAGGATTAGCACACTTTCCAAGGAAAAAGCAAGGGCAAAATGGACATTTGCCCCCCCATCTTCAGCCGAAATCCCAAGGGTATAGAGGTCATTTGAGTGATGAATTATTGAAGTGCAATCCACCAAGCTTGATTGGACAATTTCCCCAAACCTACCCCACTAACCTTGTCATTCCTAAACACTATTCCTTGTCACATACCCCATGAACCACCCCCACTACCATTTTTCCCTCCCAAATCTCTTCCTTCTTATTCACTCTCTCCCCCTCCTTCTTCATTTGTTCGGCCGACTCCTCCCCCCACTCTCTCCCTTTCGCTCGTTCTCTCTCCCTCTTGCCGCACCACGGCCGGCCGCCACTTCGCCGCCGCGCCACCACCTCGAGCCGTCGCCCACATCACCTCCTCCCTCCCTTGAGCCTCGGTGAACCGCCGTCCAAGCCCGTAAGCCGCCCGTGCCGTCGCCCAACCGAACCGTGTGTGTGTTCTTAGGGCTGTTCTTGGGAGTTCTTTGCTTGATCTTGAGGTAAGTTGCTCTTAGTGCTTAGATAGACATATTAAGAGGTTTTAGGCTTGTGATAAAAGTAGTATTAAGGTTTGTTTGTGATGATTTTCGCCTAGAACCCCGCGGACCAGGTCTGACCGCCGAGGACCGCCGCTTCGTCGCCACTTGCCGCCGGCCTTGCCTTGCTCTTGGACTTGGTAAGCTCCCCTAACCCTTTGCTAGGACCTTGAGTGCATGGAAAGACCAAATGGGAATGATTTTGTAGCATTTAGGGGGCTGTTTCGGTGGGGTCCTCTAGGGATCCGAATTTGCATTGTGGGATCAGAATTTCCCTTGATAAGTTTGATGATTGAATGTTAGGAACTATGGATGGAATGAGTGGATGAGTGTCCTAGGGTGTGGGCCGAATGCCCCATGGTGCCTTAGGACTAGCTAGAGCTTGCATTATATCTACTTGAATTGATGGAATCCTAAATGAAGCTTAGGAGTATTCGGTTTCGGGGCAATCGTGCGAGCATGTTGAGTAAATGACTTTAACTTATGGATCGAACTCTAGTCGTGGAAAATTTCAAGATGGTCAATTAAGTTAAGTGACCCTATGTTAGTGATTTTGGGCCTAGTGTGGTTGATTAGTGAGTTAGAAGCCTTAATTGATTGTTGTGCAATTGACTGTGTAACATGGCCGAATGGCCAATTGTGAAAACATGGAATTATCTCAATTGTTATGATATCGATCGCCTGACATCGCCATGGACTCGATTTGTTGAATTTTCGATGTATTGCCATGATATGGGATAGTGGTTTAAGGAACCGAATGGAGCTCAGTTTGATGAGAATGTGTGCGATCGATTTAATTATGTCAATGGAAAGGGATTATAAGTGTATGTGCACGAGGCATCCTGAAGCGTTAAACGCGGGATGGACCTGAGGTGTTAAACGCGGGTCGTGAGAAATGGCATCGGCAACTTGAAGCGTTAAACGCGGGTTTCCTGATCTCTTAAGCCTGATGCGTTATTACGCGGGCTAAGCCATGAGAGTTTCGATTGTATCGTACATGTGGATTATCTGCTAAATGATGATATGTTAAGTGCCCAAGTACAAGTCCTGTCTAGCCTAGCTTGTGAATTGCATGACTAAATATGTTTCTAATTGAGTTGTTATAGGCCATTGCCTGCTGTTTGATTGTTTAGCCATTGCATGTGTTTGGGAAGTGTCTGGAAGTCCCAGGGTCTAGCTTAGGGTTAGGCTAGCTTATTGAGTATATCTCACCCCTTCGTGGGACCCCCATTTTCAGACCCCAAACCCTAAGCATGCCGCCGCCGCCGATTTTTGGGGTGCTCGTCTGGATAGAGCAGTATTCCACGGAGTACCCGGTAGGAGAGGGGAAAGCTTACATTAGGAAGTATGGCACCATCTGGATGGATGTGGGTTTAGCAGACTGGAGGGCAGACAAATTCGCAGCATGGTTCTACCGCGACGGCGACCTCACAGTTGGGCCGCTGAGGACTTTTGACGTGCCGTGGGATGTCATTGGGGAGCAGGATCCTTCGATTGTACACCCTGCTGATGGGGAGCTCACTGACTCCAAGACCGCACCTGATCCAGATCTTCCGCCGGCACCGTCTCAGAATCCCGAGACTGATGGCGACGTCGTGGGGCCCTCTGATGCCGAAGACCCCATGGAGACTGACGAGTCCAAGCCCGAGGAAGATGACGAAGAGCTAGACGATTCCGAGGACGAGCCTTTGGAGGAGGAGTACAACCCTGACGGAGAGTCCATCTACCATCCTCAGCCTGAACCCGAGGACGAAGCAGACCCAGAGCCAGAGTTTGAAGAAGAAGAAGAGGAAGAGGAAGACGAGGAAGACCTACAGGAGTACGACCCAGTGCACCGCGAGGATCCCGATGATGACCGCGAGCTCGACCCTTAGATAGTCTAGGCATCCATGACTTTTTGGAGTCCCACTTTTGAGTAGTGCCTGACCCTTAGCCCGTCGTCTCTTTTGATTAGGCTAACCATCTCCCCTGATCCTAATTGTTGTATCCCAGTTTATGTTTATGTTGTAAAGTGAATCGTATGCTATGCTATGACTTGAGTAAGTGTCTTACTTCCCTCAAACCCTCTCTCGTTTAATTGTCTAGGAGTTTTGCATGACGCTGCTGCATGTTCATTTAAGTTTTTATTGCCTACCGCGTCATGGAAAGATCATGGGTATAATATACATGAGGAACTGGTTATAAGGCGATGATGTGCGCCTTAGAGGACTCGGGGCGTTACAGTTGAGGAGTATATGGAGCAGAGAAATTATGCTGAATTCCAAATTCGTTGCAAAAATCTGAAAAACTTTGATTTTCAAACTCTCCCCCATGATCCGTTCTTAAAGAAGAAATGGTACATCCTTTTTCATTTTGAATTCTTTTTGCCAATTTTGAAAAGGATGTAAAAGCCTCACTTTTGTGAGCAAGAAACAACACCCAAGTAAATCTAGAAAAATCATCAACAATTACAAGACAATATTTCTTACCTCCAAGGCTTAAGGTTCTGTTTGGTCCAAAAATCTCTATATGAAGTAGCTGCAAACATTGCTTATAGGAAATATGATTTACAAACTTGAAAGAACTTCTTACCTCCTTACCTAGTGTGTAAGCATGACATAATCCTCCTTTTTCAAACTTCATTTGAGGTAACCCTCGAACAAGTTCTTTTTTGGAAAGCTTTGATATATGCTTTTCACTAATATGACCTAACTTTCTATGCCAAAGATCAGATTCGTCCTTAATAGAAATATGACATTTTACATTATCAGGGTCAGAATCAATAGATAAGAGATAAATGTTTCCATGCCTTTGACCTGTGAATGATTGCTTCTTGTCCTTGCTCATACCTGTGCATTTTAGATCTTGAAAGCATATTTCATAGCCAGAGTCACAGAGTTGACTTATAGATATCAAGTTGTAGTTTAGTCCTTTGACAAGTGAAACATCTTTAATCGTCAGATTTCCAATCTTGACATTGCCTTTTCCAATGACTTTTCCTTTGTTCTTTCCTCCAAATGATACACTTCTACCATCACATTCTGAAAGAGATATAAATACATATGGATTTCCAGTCATGTGACTTGAGCATCCACTATCCAGAAACCACTTACTCTTCCTTCTCTTTGGTACCTGCAAGAAATGAGCAACTCACTGTTTCTTTGGTACCCAGGCTCTCTTGGGTCATTCTGTGTTAGTAGGATTTGACCTTTTAACGGGTCTCCAGACTTTCATGCATGACTCTTTAGTGTGGCTAGAATCACCACAATTTACACACGGTTGGTGTATGTGATATTTGGTAAACTGTTTGTAAAAATGCCTTCTATAAACAGTAATAGTAGGTTTGTAGAAATTCATTTTAGAAAAACAGTTTTTGAGAACACTTCTCCGTTTAAAACCCAAACCAGATCTATCATTAAAAGGTATTTGTTTAGAGATAATATTGTCCAAAGTCTTTGAACTTTGTGAAAACCTTTTTGAAGTCTCATTAATTTTCTCTTTAAGAGAATCATTCTCTTTTGAAATGAGATCATGACTTTCTTTCAACTGATGAATTCGTATTGTAAAAACTCAATTTTTTCTTTTTTTAAAACTGAAATTTTTTCAAGAGTTTCTTTGTAACTTTTGCAAAGCTCATCAATATACTCCGTAACTTCATCAGGAAGATTAGATGGACTTACCTCAGTTTCTGAATTTGAGCTTGAATTTGATTCTGAGTCTGACTTTGCTATCAAACAAATGTTTGCGTAGTCTTCACTTTCATCAGAATCACTCAAAGTTTCTGCCTTTAGAGCCTTCTTGTACTTCTCGTACTTGAGCTTGTTTCTCTTTAACGTTGGACAATTCGGCTTGATATGCCCTGCTTTCTTGCAGTGAAAGCATATTACATCTTTGCTTTCTTGTGTTTCATTTTGAGAGATTTTCTGATCAATCTTCTTCAAAGGTTTCTTTCCTTTGAAGTTCCTGGCTTTTCAAGCCATTTTTCTAAATTTCTTCACCATAAGTGCAAGTTCTTCATCGTCTTCATCTTCATCATCTGTGTCAGATAAACATTGAGCAATTTCAGTTTTCAATGCAATTGATTTCTTACCTTTTTGATCTCCCTTTTTGCTTGCTCGTTCTGTTTCATAGGATTGTAGTGTCCCAACTAACTCATCCACTGAAAGCTGTCTGATTATTTGACATTCTTGTATGGATGGTTTGACATAGTTCCACTCGTCCGTGAGTCCTCTCAGTATTTTTCTCACTTGCATCGCCTCAGCAACTGGTGCACCTTGTCTTGCAAGTCCAATTGCTAGACTTTGAAACCTGTCTATCATGTCAGCAATAGATTCGTCAGAATTCATTTGAAATGCTTCATACTCACTCAGTAAAATGCTAAGTTTTGTTTCCTTCACTCTATTTGTTCCTTGAAAAGTGATATGAAGTCTATCCCATATTGCTTTGGCAGATTCTTCCTCTGAAACACGATTATAAAGTGGAGTTGATAAAGCACAAAATAATGCATTAACGGCTTTGGAATCCAAGCTTCGTCTTTTGGCTTTTTCAGTCTCAGTCATGGTCGTGGTGAGATTTGCTTCATTTCCAGATGTTGTACTTGTAGCAGCATTTGGTACAATACCATTTGTTACAACATTTCACATCAAATCATCATACGCGTTAAAGAACCATTTCATCTTGTTGCTCCACATATTATATTCATTCCCATTAAAGTATGGTGGCTTGTTGGCAAAGTGCGAATCGCCTGCTCCTGAAGAATGATTGCTAGACATAGTAGATCGTTAGCTCTGAAGTTAATAGACACTTCGTAAATATGAGCAACATGCTCTGATACCAGTTGTTGGAACTAGCAATATCACCTAGAGGGGGGTGAAAAGGTGAATCGACAACTAAATTGAAATTTCGTGCGAAATTAATGAAACTTTCAACATGCGATTGGCAGGAGACAGTATGCAATTCAAACGTAACAACAAAGTAGGGAAGAGAAGAGAGCACGCTGAGTTTATAGTGGTTCGGCTTGTCAAGCCTACGTCCACTCTCCCACGATGACAGCCGATCGGCTGAATTTCACTATGAAGAATCAAAAGAATTACAATCACTCAACCACTTAGTTTCTCTCTCTTACAGATTCTCACAATGAATGATATTTTGAGCACTCATAATGAATTTGGATACTGTTCGAGTCACGCTTGCACTTTTGGATTGTTGTTCTTATCTCCTTCTCAGATCGCCATGGTTCTTCTTTTATACTCTCCTGCCTCCAAACTAGCCGTTGGATACCTGGCCAAGAGATCGCTCTTGAAACCTTGATTGGACGTCATCAATCGTGATTGAACGAGACTGTATCTTAGAAGATATAATAACCGTTGAAGAAGAGTTTGAACCCTTCTGATTTAGTTGCCCATACAACTAAAATCTCCAGTTTCCATAAGTGTGGAAAATCCGTATTGGTCCCGAAGAGATATTCTTGGAAAGTAATATTCAGTTGTAGAAGATCCCTTGATTAAAATTAGAAGGGATATGATGTCAATCGAATATCACACATTTCCATGAAGAACCGTGCCTTGATCAGAAACTTGCCATACGTGGGTCTTCATTTTTTTGAGATGCATAAACTGATTAATTTCAAGTTTCGTCTTCATAAAGAATTTCCTGAAATAGATCAGTATTTATGGAATGGTAATTCGGAGATTTGATAAGGTCCATCTGTCACTCGTCAGAAGCATCGTCAGAAGTATCTCCATCTGACCCCGTCAGAAGCACTTTCATCTGACCCCGTCAGAATCACTTCCATCTGACCCTTCGTCCAGAAGCACTCCATATGACCCTTGGTCCAGAAGCACTCCATCTGACCCTTCGTCCAGAAGCACTCCATCTGACCCTTCGTCCATAAGCACTCCATCTGACCTTTGGTCCTCGTGATAGAATTAGATCCATACAACCTGCAGCTTACTCATTCTTTCTGCATCATAAAACTTTATACAATTCTTTTGATAGTTTTGTCAGAATCAAAATATAGGAGAATTTCCACAACACTTTTTGCTTATATAGAAAACTAGTCTTGATATCTTAGAGATCAATCATTTCTTTGCTAACAATCATAGTCATTTGTAAGTAAGAGGGAGGTATTGAAACTAACAATAAAGTAGCTTGATTTTCATCTTCAACCTTAACATGAATAAGCCTTAAGCTCAGAAATACGAGACTTAAGCGAAACACTTTCAACCATACAAAGAGTGAAGAGTCGTTGCTTGAGCCTCAACCGATTAGGGAGGAATTTTGTAAAAAAAAAAGTACTCTCCAATTTCGCCCATAAACCTTCATATATTTTCTGATCTAATACCTCCTACAAAACTTCATTCATGAGGCACAACTGGAAAGTGTACAAAGTCTTTTCATCTAATTCTTCCCAGATTTCATTCGACATGCTTTCCAATTTCTTCCCTTTACTAAACAAAGTTTTCTTCAAACCATGTTGCGTAAGAACAACTAACGTACGAACTTGACATAGGTTAAAACTATTGCTTCCATCAAACATATCAATTTCAAATTTCATTGTTGAACTTGAAGCCATAACCAAAAGATCAATAAATCCTATGACTCTCATACCAGATTGTTATGTCCAGCGCGAAAACTATGACGAAATTAAAATTAAAAAGAAGAAACGAGTCCAAATATTTATGTGGAAACCCTTGTGGGAAAAACTACGAGGAGAGAAAAAGCCAAATCCAAAAAAATTAAGGATTATAAAAGGTGGCTAAAAACTAAAGGCTCTTTTTCTCTTAGTTTCTTGACCTAATAACTAGAGAAAAATAATATTGCTCTCAAGCCCTAACATTGGCTTAAGCTTGTAAGGAATTCAAAACATACTCAACACTATACAAATTTTCGCTCATTTTGAATTTGAAACAACAAAAACAGAATGAGATAACTTTTTATTTGTTAAGTATACAGGATGGATACAATGGAGGTTCTTTTGCTTTGTTAGAAGAAATATGTTCTGAAAGTAGAATGGGATATTACTTCTAATGAATTTAAGCACATCCAAACATAAACTAGAATTCATTTTAAATAAATTATTCTAACATCACAGTTAACTAACCAAAATTCATGATAATAATTAAACATATCACCGATTAAATTGTTAAAGATCACATTTATGTTGTAGAATACTCATTATTAACGTAATTTTAGATTATGAACAATAAGCATAATTTTAAAAAAAATGACTGTACAACCTGCTTTATATTTAATATCTATATAATTTGATGTCATATTAAATCACTTTACAATCTATAAGTATATGCTAACGTGGTCTTTCATTTTTAGTTCAGCATTTAATAGTTATTTATATTTAGTGGCAGAATATTCATTGATTATCCATACATTTATAGCATGTAAAGAATGGAGTTAGGATAAAAAAGGGGAAGGGAACCATGATACCTCCACCAAGGTGTGGGACGCCCATTTCATCCTAAAACAAGAGAAAAAGAAAAAAAAAAGTGATGCAACAAAACGATCTCGCGGAAATAGAGCCTTATATAATGTATATGAAGGTGAGATTATACTTTTCGATGAATTATCTTAAATGGAGAACTAGTGCCGATAACAAATTGCCCCTCAAATTGCGGTTATTGTTAGAGAATTTGTGGGTTAAGTATACCTCAAGTGTCATAAGTTGTATACGGCGCTCACTTTAGTGTCAAAACTTTCAAATCGATTACTTTAGTGCTAAGTTTTTGTAACTTCGATCACTTAAGTGCCAACTTCTTTTAAAAACGATCATTTCAGTGCCAAGTTCGATGAGCCACATCAGCTTAAATAAATAAATAAATAAAGGGCAGCCCGGTGCAAAAGCATCCCTCACGAAGCGGGGTCTGGGGAAGGGTCGGGACGCACGTAGGGTCCATTGTACGCAGCCTTACCCAGCATTGCAAGAGGCTGTTTTCACGACTCGAACCCATGACCTCCAGGTCACACGGCAACAACTTTACCGTTACGCTACGTCAGCTTAAATAATAATAAAAAATACATGTGTCGAATTTTCGGCAAGCCACGTCAGTTTAAATTGGAGTTTACACTAAAGTGATCGATTTGAAAGTTTTGGCACTAAAGTGAGCGACGTACACAACTTATGGCACTTGGGGTGTGCTTAAGCCGAGTATTTGTATTGGAAAAGAATCCTGTAAGAAAAATTGAAACATAGATGGGTTTGCTTTGTGAAAAATGAATGATCTGAAAAAAAAATCACGATAATAATCACTTGTATCGCTTACAAATATGAATGAACGAAAAAAAAATCATTGTCCACAAGAATTTTTAGACCTAAACTATTGTTCACAATGAAATATTTTTCTGAAGTATTTATCTCAAATAGAAGTGATTAGTTTTAGAAAAATATTTTCAAATTTTCATTTTTTACAAGACATGTTGGGAGCGCGCAGCGGAAGTCCGATACTTTCTCTTGGAGGCGATTGCCAGGAGGGAGCCCAAGTCCGAACCCGTCAATATATCAAGTTGGACCCACCTTCACCCAAAAGTTCAAGCCAATGAGTTATGGGTCAACTTGGATATATTAACTGCCCAACACCACATTAATTCTCCAATGTGGGACTCCTCTAACACAACTCACACATGCATCCTAACAATCTCCCCCACACGCGCAAGCTCTAGTGTTAGGTTTGCTCCCCATAATCCAAGTATTCTTCTACACCAACTTATATCAATTTGAATATTCAATTCAATTGCAATGCACCGCAACTATGCACCACAACCAACCAACATCAACTGCTAAATTGGGATTTCATCACCCATGGTCTCCTTCTTGCATCTCAGACCAACTGTCCATGGTCTTTCTTGCCAAGACTCGTGTTATCCGACCAAATGTCCATGGCGCTTCTTGCGAGACCAACCATGATGGTAATTTTCACTCGAAACAAGCGTCAATCATGAAATTTCTTTCTTGAGATATTCACCGGAACATATTAAAAGCCCCCACAATCAACCATCGGCTCTGATACCATTTGTTACGCGGAACCAAGCGATCGAATATTAAATAGCCAGAGTAAGAAAAGAATAAATCAGGCACAAGATGTACGTGGTTCGGTCGTAGAGACCTACATCCATGGAGAGAGCAACAATGAATTCCACTATAGATCAAACGATACACAAAGATTACAGATCACACTCAAGTCTCTCAAACACTTTCAGTGTTTCCCAAGCCCCAATTACATCCAAGAACGCATTTAGTATTTAGCCACCAATTCTTAGCGAAATAATCTCTAACCGTTTGTTAATAAAATGTGGGCAGAAGGAAATTCATCGTGGTTACATCCGGAGCATCTTTCTTCGTGTGTGAAATCGAAGGCGAATTCAAGTGTTGAAGCCAATTAAATCTATATGTTAGATTTGTGTAATTTCTTTACAAGATTGAGAAATCATTTCACTAGGAATTGGAGGCTAAATACTGTGTGCGTTCTTGGATGTAATTAGGGCTTAGAAAACACTGAAAATGTTTGAGAGACTCGAGTGTGATCTGTAATATCTGTGTATCGCTTGATCCATAGTGGAATTCATTGTTGTTCTCCCGTGGACGTAGGTCTTTACGATCGAACCACGTACATCTGGTGTCCGATTTATTCTTTTCTTATTCTGTCTATTTATTATTCGATCGTTTGGTTCCACGCAACAAGACAAACGAAGCCTAAATACGAGAGTCCTAGATTAAATGATATCTAAATGCATTGGCTCTCGGCAAGTGGATCTATGAACGCTAGATGGGCTTTATTATAATCATTCTTGGTTGAAAAGTGTAACTGCTATGAGTATACAATGGCATCTGAAAAAGGCGAAACAGAAGAAAATTGAGGAAAATTTGAAGAACAGGGGAGAAATGGCAAAAGAAAAAAAAAAGGTGAGTAGGTGAATTCAAGCGCGATTTCAGTCCCAAAGAAAATATTGAAAACCAAAAATTCAAGTCTGACTCTCCTTAATTATCATACTCCAACTATCTAGTTCATTTTTGTGGAAGATACAGGTTGATTCTTGTTCGAGGATGTGGCTAAATGGTATATTGTATCGAGGTCGGGGTCCAAGGGAAGGCAATGACTGAGCAGGTGCTTACCGCTCCCAGTCAATGAATTACTACTTAATTATCAATCTCTAAGCCTGCACGAGAAGAAGATTAGTTAATTAAAAGATTCCATCTTCCTCAATGGTTGAGAAAGATGTGATACCTTGCTTTCGACCTGCAACCACATGCGACCAACATATGTATTACCTTATATATGATGGGTCTTTACATAAAAGGTAACTCATTTGGCAACAAAAAGTGGGTCAAAATAGGTTAAGAAAAAGTAAGGTCTTTTATGACGAATTTAACGGATAATAAGACCAAAAGTTAAAGAGAATGAGTGAGAACACGAGCGTCCCATGATTAATTTATTGTCATTTTCTTTATTAAAGTTCATATGCCAAAAGAAGATTATTAATGTGCTTGCTCAAAAAAAAAAAGTAGCATAATTTCTTCGAGATCAGAATTAAGCTTAATAAATCAAATATGTCGCATCTGATAGATTTAAAACAGACACGTAACAATTTACATTTATATGATAAATGTGAAGTGGTGCACCAAAGAACTTTCAAAGGATTGCCGACATATGGCACTCTCCATGAGCGACATTTATCTTCCAGTTCTTTTGAAAAAAAAAATTATCTTGTTTTTCCACTTTGATCGAACTGAAATTTTTCCCATTTTTGTTCAAGGGGGCATACAGTAACTTTTTCCATTGCCGTTATTACGTCCTTTTCTTTCTTTTTTCCCCCCTTGGTTTTAGCTACATTAATAATGTCGTGGGCGTGGCCAAAGAGGACAACAACATAAACGTTAATTGCTGGTGCATGAATGATAGTAAAATTCAGATCATGTCGGACGACTCCATTCCGCCCCAAGATAGAACGGCCACCAGATAATGCCTAAAATGCAACGGCTCAGCACTTTTCTAAGTCTAGGTCAATTTGCCAAGTCTTTTTTTTTTTACATCAATTATTTGAGTTCACATGTACTTAATTCTTAATTAAAGAAGTAATAGTGGGTTAGTTAGGTAGGGCCACCAGGGAGAATACATCAAGGGAACACAAGGCGGCATTGACTAAATATTGTCTTTAGTCAATTAACAATAATTTTTCAGTAAAAATTTAAAGGCATCTCTAGATTCCTTGGAAGTTCGAGGTCTTGGTAGATCCAAGTGCTTGGAAGAGTTGAGAATAGACTCAGCAATTGCATTGAAATACTGGACCTTTCTCAATTGAAACATATGAAGAAATTAAATGCCAGCCGTTGCCAAAATCGAGTTGAAATTAGAGGCCTTCATAGGTTAGGGTTCTTGAAAAAGTTGGATATTTATCCGTGCAAATCCATTAAAAGGCTGGATCTTCGACAATTTGATCGTCTAAAGCAGTTGAAGGCTTCTTCTCCCTAAAATCTAGCCAAAATTCGAGGCCGTATTAGGGATGAGCAAAAAGAATCATCAGGACCAAACCGGCCGCCTCTGAACAGTTTACGAAAGCATCGGTCCGGTACTCTGTTCTAAGTGTGAAACTGCCAATCCAGACCACCCGAATGGACTGATTTTGTTTATTTTTTTATTTGCCTTTTTTATTTCTTACAAATGTGAAAAAAAAAAAAAACAATAGTATCTTCTCATACCTCGCTCTTCATGCCTCTTTCTCAAATCTGAAACAAAACCCTAACCCCATTCTCATTTTTCACGCTTACGTTCACACCTATGCCTCTCTCGCTAGACTCAGTTGCTCTCCATCTGTAGCTCGACTCTCAGTTTCCCTTAGGAGTGTGCAAAAAGAATCAATCAAATCGAGAGTCGCCCGGACCGGCCCAGACCAAACCAGCTGATTAGGTCCAGTTATAGGTGGTGCCAATCTGGCTCCCAATACCATAAATTTAAAATCGATAATTGGTAATTCGATTCCCTATTCTAGGGATGGAACCGTTCACCCTAACCGGACCGACTATTTTTGTATAATTAATTTTATTGACTAAAAATCTTGAAAGAATCATTTAAACTCTTTATTACTAGGAGCACTTCTACACATCTAAAATCTGAATATGTGTTTCAATTATATGCGACTAGTTCCCAGTCTAATGGAACTAGTCGATCCGGTCCAACCCTCGATTCCATAAACTAGAAATCGGTCCCTTTGGTCCGATCCCAGGTTTTAAGGTGGCACAGGACAAGACTGGACAGAAAACTGATAACCCCTAGTCTCGCTTGACTCAGTCACTCTTAGTCTTGCTCGACTCTTATATGCCACCCTCTCGCTTGAGTCGCTCGATGCCTCCCTCTCATAGTTTCAACTCGAGTCTTAGCTCTTGCCTCCCTCTCTTGCCCTATTTTTTGCTGATCATGGTCGCAATCGCATCTCATCGAGGTAAATATCAATGCTCTTTTTTTTTTGCCATGCTTTATTGGTCATTTCGTGTTTCTTTGGGTTTATACATTTCCTTTCTTGCCCAAAGAGCCGAAGTGATGTCCCTTTCTGTTAACGATGTTTATCATTGCCATTTCAAGAGAGTACCTTCCGGCTGCTATTCTTACGAGTTCTCTCAAGCTGCGTTTGGTGGTCTGGATTTCTAGCAAGGATATGATTGGATATGACAAGATATGAAATTCATATATTTTATCATATCATTTCAACTGTTTGGTGAATCATAGTAAAAGCCGGATATATTCATATCCTATCATGTTCATTGTTGATACTTACACATATTGATGTAACTTCTCCTAAAAATGCCCAAACGGAAACTATAAAAATTTATCATAATTCATTGCCAAATCTAGTAAAAGAAAAAAAAATGATCATTTATATTTGCAACTACAAAAAGCTTGCTTCTCTTGCTACTTTCGTTAAACTTCAACATGAACCACAAAGCTGCGAAGTAGCATGAAGAGTAGAATGAGTTTTGTCTCTTTTTCTGCTTTCATAGACTTTTGACGTGAACCAAAAAACCTATGAAGAAGAAGAAGTTTTGATTCTCTCGCCATTTTTATAGAGTTTTGACGTGAACTAAGATGCTAAAACCGAGTGGTGAATCTTCAACATGAACTAGAAATACAAAGGAAAAATAGATGGAGATTTCTAGTTTTTTTTTTTCAAATTTCACTTGCCCACCTTCTTCGAGAATATTTTCATTTTCAAGTTCGAATTTTTTTCATTTGAAATCTAGTTTAATCTCATTTTTATACTTATTTTTTATTTTTATACCTTTTTTCATTATTTATATTTTGTTCCATCATTTCGTAATATAAATTTTCATTAAATAATAAACCATACTACCATACATAGAATATGTAATGATGTACGAAGAGTGTGTATATGAACAAAATATATTATAAAGTAGAAAGAAACTAACATTTATAAATACATACACGAATTATTTAAAAAATATTTTTATTTTTTATTTTATTTTTAATATTAGAATTCAAATGTAATTCATATTTTTTATCCCTCTTATATCCCACTTTGTCCGGTCCTGAGCGGGAGCCAACACAGGATATGATAATATCCATCCTGCAATGTATTTGAGTTATGAACTACATGCTTAAAAAAAAAACATGTCACTGGTTCCAAAACCAGAAGGTCCTGTTCCCAGATTCAGAAATTGAGAATCGGTCCCTCTAGTCTGGTTTTCAATTCCTAGGCAAGAATCGGACCTCTGGGAAATTGGTCACCCCTCGGCCATATGGGTTCTTAGTAACAATAGACGTGGCGTAATGCAAGTCCATGAAAGGCTGGACCTTTAGCATTTAGATCATTCGAAGCTATAGAAGGCATAGTCTTGTACAAATCTTTGTGGAATTCGAGGCCATGATAAGTCCAGGTTCTTGGAGAGTTCGATATTTTCCATGCATATCCATGAAAAAGCTGGAGATCCCTCAAATCCAATGTCCAAAGTGATTGGCTAATGTAGATTGTGAAAAAGTGGTCGAAATTCAAGCAGTTCTTAGATTGGAGTTGTTAAAGAATGTGAAAATTTATTTGGAATTCAAGGCCTTCACAAACTGGAGTTCATGGAAGCGATGGATATCTCATTGTGCAAGTTCCTTGGAAGGTTGGACATTTCTCAATCAAAATGCCTGAAGCTAAGTGATGGTTCGAGATTGCGAAATCCTATATGAAATTCAAGGGTTTGGTATGTTGGAGTTATCAGATATCTCTCAGTGCAAGTCCCTAGATAAGGCTGGAGCTTTCGCAATCTATGTAGCTTGTTGAATGCTATGTGAGGTGCATATGGTCGCTGCCGACCCATTTTTAACAAGCCTCCTTAAAAAAGCCAACGACCCATACCCCCAACAAAGCCCACTCATATGTTGGCAAAAACCAGTAACTCACTCATTATTGTGCAGCGAGCAAACCAGAGAGTCCTCCTCGGTCATGGCTTCATAACAGCCCTATTCGAGCAAGAACATGCAACAAACAAGGAATCCTCTATCTGTTACAGATGCTTTTGACCTCATCAGGAACTGCTTTTTGCCCTTCAGAATTAATGACTCAAACATAGTTTCCACTGAGAATTACAGTGACAACAATCCCCATTCATTTTGGGGTTAAGTTGCTCATGTATCGCCTTATCCCCTTCCTTTCGGATATTGTATATTGTAGCATTCCACTCAAGTTGCAACAGAACAACTTTCAAGCTTTTCCCGGATCGACACCTTAATATCTGACTAATCATCTAGAACTCTATTGCGTAGAAAATTAAGAACGAGTCCCGGTCCCTAAACAAAAAATTAATAATTAGCTTGCATCCATTTCATAGATCAATTCCTGGCATCATAACTGGATCAGCGGTGATGAATGGATCTGAATCATTCACGTGGACTAGGTTTGCGCTAATGAAAAATTCAGCCAAGCCTTGTGAGGGAAGTAATGGCTGAAAATTCAAGCCATTGAGAAGTTGTGTATCGCCATGAAAATATCTTTGATCTTATGTATCGAATGAGCGAGGAAGGACACATTTGTCATAGCATCTCCAAACAAATTTGGGAACAACATCTTGCATATTGATGCGAAATTAGCACCTTTGAACATAGACTCCGATCTTGTCTCCGGAGCAGCTTAAGATCATGATCCATGTAACCAACAAGTACCGTAAAAAGATTACATCTTTTCATAAATAAACAAAGGGGTTCCTTCGAGTACCGACTTTGGGAGGCGGAAACAGAGAGCCCAGTAAAATTTCAGCCCATTCCCCAGCTTCAAACGGCCCCCAGAACTGGCCTGGACATCCTAGACAGATTACGAGCCAAAGGGACAAACGTGGGCCTGCCCAGAGTGGGATTGACGCCCCCTATTCCTTGGGTGAAACTAAGCGACCATGGGCCAAAAGGACCGCCCCGGAGAAGCCCATACAGATCGAAAAGTGGACTGGATGGTCTGGAGAGTGGGACGTCTAGCCCATTCCCGAGCTTAAATACGACCCTCAGGATGTGCACGTGCCCGTGCAATTGTGACATTTATAAACGGATTGCTTTTATTGAACATCTCCGTCGAAACAAGTCATGAATAAAGCGATCAAGATCGATTAGTCGAAACAAGTCATGAATAAAGCGATCAAGATCGATTAGTCGAACAAAAGACGGTTAACGCGAAAACTGTTAAAACTCATTCCATGACGAACCATACCATGTTCTTGGTTTGAGATTATAGACCCATTATGGGGGATAAACACTCGGATCAAACCGTAACGAACGGATAATAGGCTCATACAAGTGAATTAATCGAAAGATGGAAGTGAGAACATCGGATGTTTCGCCTTGCAACCACCGAGGATGGTGGCCGGACCCGACTGAGGGGGACTTTGACCGGGGATACAAACAGTGAACCAAGGTTGCAACGTCTCTCCTCTATCCTGGCTTGTTCTTCGGCCTACAATCAACACATACTCTTTCTCGGCCTCTTCTACTCTTGGTCTTTTTTTCCTTTTTTTCATCGTCTGGGCCCAGCAAGGACATCGATGCCCTCGTGCTCGTAGGTGGCTGTGGAGGGAAAAGGAAAAAAGGAAGGGGAAAAAAAAAGAAAGCAAGAAAAAAATTCAAAGAAAACAAAATTGCAAAAATTGGCCACTTCATTGATGACCACGCCACGCCACGTAGGCATTTTCGCCGCTGACTAGACTGTTACTTGAACGATTTTCGGCCAAAATTAGCTAGAACACTAAATTCGCTAATCATTAGAAATATTAGGAATAAATTGAAATGACGGAAAGGTTAATGAATAAATTGGTAAGTCAACGAAATGTATATGAATAAAAATGGCCAAATTAAAAGGTTTACGAATGACTTTGCGAGTACATTAGTTTTAGGACTTTTTTTTTAGTAATTTTTTGATTAAATGAGATTAAAATGTGCATTGAAGAAATGGTCATTAACCTTTTAATTATTTTGTATATCTTCAAGAGCTTTAGTTGAAAGTCTTAGATCTTCTCTCGAGATTCATATATACTGAATCTTGGCTTCGGGTCGTTACATCATAGAAGTTCACAACATGGCTCAGAGCATTTGGAGTTGCCCAGCTGGTAAGAATTTCTCGGTCATGGTCTGTTCACTTTCTACTGGGAGCATAAGTTTGCCATGGTACCTTCTGCTGAGTGCTGACTAATTTCATGAGAGTCTGGTTGAAGTGAGAACTTGCAGATTTATTAGCTTTCACAAATGGTGAACGGTAAAAAGTCCTCTCACAAAAAGTTTGGACAATCGATAACTCAATCACCATTCACCGACATGCTTCCCTCATGCAAAATTCTTCATGGATAGGTTGCGACACTTGTAGCAGTTTATGCAAATTGGGGTTTTGCGACCATAAAAGGAGCTGGATGCCGGGCGGGGGTGGGCTGGTGTCATCTGTGGCTTTACAGTTTGGTGACATATATTCCGCTCGATATTCTTAAATTCGCGAGAAAATGTTGTGCCTCATATCATAGTTGTCATATCTATATATATGGTAAGAATCGAAAGAAAATTTTGAAAACACTTCGTACTTTTATACGTAGTAGATATTTTGCACACTCAAATAAACTCTTTAATATTCTTTATAACATATGAGTATGAGAAAAGGCAAGAAATTTTCATTCGAAACTAGGAAGTAAAACAATTTCTAAGTTCCAAAAGGACGATAGAACTATTACCAACAAAAAAAAAAATAATCTCAAACCTATTGTACGAATACAATTTCAATTTTTCCAATTTAGTCGTAAACATTATTGTAATGATTTGCCAAAGTAGTCACTCCGACCAAGTTCGGTTCACCGAACTGAACCCAAAAAAACTGAATCAATAATAAAATTTTGGTTCTTTTTAGTAACCGAACTTAAAACCGAATCGAACCGAAAATGTACGAAATTTCAGTTCAGTTCGGTTCGGTTCTTGGTTCGGTTCATGGTGTGGTTCGGACACCCCTACTGGTAAGTAATCAAAGCTTAGTTTGGTGTTAATATTAATAGCTTAGCTAATAAACTTAATAGTTAATAATCAAACTAACCTAGGTTAAGGTTTTTTGTGGTCAAAAAAATAGTTTGTGGTAAATTTGTCACATGTGTACCAATTTGGGGTTTTCATGGTATTAACCCTTGATTTTAAGTGGCCATTTAGGTTCCATTGTTAATAAAACATTTGATTGCTTGCCTAATGCCTTGCAAGTTGGAAAAACATCATGCTTTACCAATCAATATTAGTGAATCCATTTCTTCTGCTCCTTTCGATTTGATTCACTCTGATATTTGAGGACCATCTCATACTCCTATTATGAGAGGATCTCATTACTTTGTGATTTTTATGAATGATTATTCTCCCTATACATGGCTTTATCTTATGAAACATCGATATGAACTTACTGATATCTTTAATAAATTCGTTACCATGATCATTACATAATTTTCCCAGAACATCAAGATCTTTTATACTGATAATGCCATGGAATATAGGGAAAAGAAGTTTCTTCAAATTCTTTCTCAGAACGATACAATTATTCATCGTTTTTATCTGGGAACCTCTCAACAAAATGGTCGAGCAAAGCGCAAACACAGACATATCATTATTCTTATATCCTTATCATGTCCAGAACAATTTTGGAGAGAAGCTTGTCATACTACTTTATATACTATCAATCACATTCTGATGCCTCTTATAAGTAACATTTCTCCTTATTAGCGCTAATATTACAGTGTTTCAAATTACAATCTGCTTCGAGTCTTTGGTAGTGCATGTTTTTGCATCTCCCTCCTAACGAACGCATGAAGTTAAAATCTCGTGTTCATCCACGTTGCTTTCTTGGATAAGACTTGCTCTCACGCTTTCAATAAATAACTAGGAATGAAACTCCAAACCCGTGGTTTTTGCTAGAATAGAAAAGTTCAATACATGAAGATTCAAATAAAAGAAAGTCAAAAGCGCTAGCCTATTTAGAGGCCAATTGACCTTTAATATCCGCATATATTTCGTTCCACTCTTCATTGATTTTGTCAATCGTTTCCTGAGCTTGATTTCTCTTCTTTTCAATGCTTGGATTCTCGCTGCTCCTACTAAGAACGTGCTCGTACTTATTCTTCAGTTCTCTAACTTTCTTTGATGTCTTTGTCGACAAAGATGATAGCTCTGACTTTGCATTTTCAATTTGGACCTTGCGTGCCTCAATCTCTGCTTGAAGTTTGGCAATGACTTGCTCATTGTCAGCCACATCCTTAGCTTTTTCTTCAAATTGTTTCTTGAGCAAAATAACTTCATCCTTGTCAGACGCCAAAAGATACCTTTCCTTTTTGAGCTCTCTTTCAAACCTCTCATATTCAATGAGGATCTTCTGTTGGGAACAGAGGGAGTCACCGACGGACTTCATGAAGTTCAGCAATTTGAGATAGACACATTGATGTCCAATAGCAGAAACCTCCGGCATGTTGTGTTCGACTAAGAAGTTCAATGATTTTTGTAAATGACCAAGTAGCTTGGGATTATATGTAATTGCCAGGAGTCCCAGACTCATAAAATCCTTCACCTGTTGCAAAGCATTATGGTATGCTTGGAGGTTAAGTTGACTTGCTTGTGACATCTCTGTCCCAGTATTTTGTTTTCCTGAGTCATCACTCAACAGAAACTCAATCTTTGAGAAAAGAGATTCCTCTCCGTCACCACATAGATCTGCCTCGACAGAGATAAAGGCTTCATCATTGTCCGTTGCTGATGATGACTTTGGTCGAGCAGCAGGAGGTGGCACAGCAGAACCAATTGTTGCCAAACAAGGGATAGTTGATGCCCTGTGTCACGCCCCGACTCTCGAGCCCACGACATCCCTTGCCAAATCACCACGAGGTCATAGAGATAGCTTCCCAGGCATACTATCGACCTATCACTTAACTTACGCATGCGGAAACGTTTTGACTCCCTGACAACAAAAGCAACCAAGGATAGAAAAGTAGGCAGTCACGACAATCATTCAATCACAAGACCTTACAAAACAGTCAATGTAAACAGATGGATCTTAACCCTATTGGGCTATAACTATCATAAATAACCCCTTACTTCAAGGCGGCTCACTAGACCTCAAAAGGTCACTCAGTCAGGTGAGGTTAACTTCTCATCCACTTCAAACTGGCCCAAAAGCCAATCCTTGGCACTCACGAGGCTCCATCCGAAGGGACCTGAAATTGTTATCCCACGACGGGGTGAGAATGAATCTCAGTGAATCAAGCCTAAGCTCGGTTAGGAAACTGATTCGCCCAGGGGATCCTAACCGAAGGCTCGCATAGGCATGAATAACACCTAAGTAAATCATAACACCAAAAACATCCACATGCATACTTACCAGCCTTCAGCCACACATAATGCAACGCCTGACTCGACAGAACAGTCATCTCAGCCAATCACTCATAAATGCATTGCATCCAACTATGTGCACAGGACACCACACGAGTCCATTTATTAACGATGATCGTGCCCACGGCACAACGAGAGGATCTACGCGATTGGCGTGATTCAACTCCCACAATGAATGCGATCCAGCACCTTGGTGCGATCTAGCATTCTTCCGGTAGAACCGGACTACGCCTCTTTTCCCTCTCAACGACGGCTACTACGAGTGGTGTATCCAGTGCACCCGTGGCACGGCACCAGCAAGTAGGCATCCCTAAACGGGGCTTCGGTCCATCACAAGCTGCGACCGGCATCCGCTAATCTCTTAAAACCGTACGACTGGCACGGGGCATGAATTATCGTGCTTCTAGCAAGTCGTGTAGTTCCATCACATTGGTACAGTACGAACTTGCCAGGAAATGCATCATCGTTCCCTCATATGACCATACAGTACACACCCGGCAATCAATTCATTTCATTATCTTGATTAAGGCCGGATGCTCATACAACGTGCTTAAAGACTCGGCCCACGGCCATTTTCATGCAAAACATGTCTTTTGATTTCACACGGGGTCATATGCACATGCCGACTATCAGCTAGTCACCACCACACACACAGGACGATTAACCCCCAATCATCAATCTAATAGTCAATGGCATTCAATCACTCAACCGGTCAATTCACAAGACGGTTGACCCAATAAAGCTCATCACATCAATCACGAACAATCGAGTTCCAATAGGCCACATAAATGCTCAAATTCATACAATAATCATTTATTAGCCGATTTACTGTATAATCGTCAATCCATCACTCGTCTCTAGCCTATCGCTCGCTCGCGATCAAACAGCGGCAATCCATTGCCCAACCAATCAATCAATTGCATCTAGCAACCAACTAGCCACAGATGATTTAATCATTCCAGCTAACCAAATCAATCAGTCCATTTAACCTAATCCAAATTTCTATTTAGACCGGTCCCGATCGTGTACCTAAATTCCACAATTGACAAAACAACTAATCCTAGGTGCAATTAGCGCCCTAACTAAGGATTAGGGTGTCGCGACCCGTCCGAAAATCAACGGACGCGGCTAATGGATTACCGATCGCGGGCTTTGGATCGGCGCGGGCCCTCCCAGGCCCATACCAAATCGCGGCGGGAGTGTCTTTTGAGGGATTCGACGATAAGAGTCGATCGCTTTCGACCTTAGTGTGGTCGTGGTGGCATGTGCAACTTGTGCATGCATTTGGAGTCGCCACCGGTCTTTCTTGGAGGGTAGACCGGAAACCTTACTGACCGATTGGGAGAGATCGATCAATTCTGCGGAACCAGAGATTTTGGGTTCGGGGACTTGGTTACGTCGGTGTCATTACCAACGCCCTTTCGGTACCTAACGCGAGTGATTTTCCTAATTAAGAATTCATGCAGGCGCAATTTTGGGTGATATAGGTATGAGTCAGGGTTTCATGCAGATTGGAAGACTGGTCCTACCACATCACAGTCAATATAATGAAAGCGCAAGTCAAGTGCATAAATAAATCATGTCAATACACATCAATTTCAATCATTGGCCTCCTAGTATAGCCATAAGGGCTTAGGGAAGATGTGATTTAGGGCTAGGGGTAAAATGGGAAGATTCGGGGACAATTAGCCCGAAGGGCAAAATTGTCATTTTTTGGAAGGTTTGGATACCGAATTGCCCAAAATATTCCATGGCCAGTTGATTGTGGCTATTTCCCATTTTTGAGAATTTTTTGGAATTTCTTGACTTTTCTTCAACTTTTGGAAGACGATTCGCCCGAAGGGCGAAATCGTCATTTTAAGAAGGGTCGGGGTTTAAAACACCCGAGATGAGACTTGGGCAGTTGTTTGTGGCCATTTCCTATTTTTTTGGGATTTTCTTGGATTTTTTAGAATTTTTTGGAAGACGGTTTGCCGGAAGGGCAAAACCGTCATTTTTTGAAAAGACCGGGGGTCGAAAGACCCGGAACAGGTCATGGCCAGTTGAATGTGGCCATTTCCTATTTTCTGGAATTTTTTAGAATTTTTCTGAATTTTCCGAATTTTTTGAATTTTTTATGATTTTCTATTTTTTATTGATTTTTTGATTATTTTATTACTGTTTTTGAATTTTTTTTTAATATTTAAAAATATTTTCCGGGCCGGGTCAAACCTGGCCCGCGCCTCTCGGGCGCCCGGCCCGACCCTAGGGGTCGGCACCGGTCTAAAACGACACCGTTTTATTTTTTTAAATATTTTTTCTATTTTTTAAACAATTTTTGGATTTTTTTATCTATTTTATTTAATTATCCGAAAATTCCCCGGATTGGACGGTCCTCATTGTGCCACGTGGCCTGTTCTCGTGCGTCCGATCTGTCACTCGATCGGAAGACCCACAGAGAGCCACGTGGCTCAATTATAGCCGTCAGATCAAAAATTAATTTATTTTTCTTTTTTAGAAAACCATTCAAATCGGACGCTCCAGATTGTGCCACGTGGCCACCTTCGGCGCGTCCGATCTAACCTTAGATCGGACGTTCCACAGCGTGCCACTTGGCACAATCTCGTCCTCCGGATTGATTTTAATTTATTTATTTTCCAAAAATTCCAGGATCGCGACACGTGTCGCGATCGTGGCCGTCCGTTTGTTTTATTTGAAAATACGTGGATCGGACCCCACCCGGCTGACGTGGCTGCCTACGTGGCACTCCACGTCGGTCGTTGACCGTTGACCGGCCGGAGGATCGCCTGAGAAGACGATGAACAGTGAAAAATTCGGCGGGAATAGTAAAAATTCCGGCGAGGTCGCCGGAAAAATTGCGAAACGGGCCCGAAACTTGGTATTTTTCGCCCGTTCTTGCGGCATTCGATTCCTTAGACACTCAGCATCAACATGTAATCAAAACATGGCAATAAAACACGTCGGAAAACACCTAAACGACCGACGACCGAACCGGCTCCGGCGAACCGATTTGCAGAAATTTTTTGTCGCTCAAACTCGTTTTCTTTCATTCACATAGCATCCAAGGGAGGTTTGAGGACTTACCTGGGGTCCCTTGATGGTCGGCGGCCGCCGGAAATCCCTCGTCAAGCTCCCGTCCGAACCATGGTCGGCGAAGCTCCGGCCCTCGGTTTTTTGCGGTTCAAATGCAAAACAAAGGCATAAATGAGCGTAGAAGCAATGCTATTACATATTCAGAGCTAGATATGCGCAAAGGGGGGTCGGGAAAGGCACGGCCGAGACAAAACCAAGTCGAGACATCCATCGGCATTTTATCGAACACATGGCGTGCGTATGAGAAACGGTGATCGGAGGAGAATACCGACCTGTTCGAGGGTCACCGGCGATGGGGGCTGCTTCGACAACGATCCCACAATGTCCTTGGAGCTCCCTCAAGGTCTCTCTCTCTCCCGGTTTCGCTCGCCAACCCCTTTCTCTCGGCTCCCCCTGTTTTTTAAAAACCCGAGCACCTCTCTCCTTCCCGGTGGCCGACCGGCGCGTTCTTCGTGCCCACGCCTCTGCCAAAGGCGAATACCGAGTCTGGTCGTGTCCTCCACGTTCGTTTGTCTCATTTTCTTTAGAAAAATCGCGCCCCCCATGCTGCCCTTTCTTCCCCTGTTCTGCCCACGGTCTGCTGCACATTCTGTGCATTTGCAGACCTGGGTCGGACCGGGTCGGGTCGGGCCGGACCCGACCGACCCGGTTCGGCCAAATCGCCCAAATCGCCAAATTGACCCCCCAAATGACCTCTTTTCATGAAATTGATGGCAAAATCGAATTCCTTGACATGTTTTCCATCAAATATGGGTATTTTCGTGAATCAATTTATTGAAATTCTGTGAAAACCCCAAATTGTCCCTAGGATCCGAAATTTAATTTCGCCAAATCGAAGGCCTAAACGATCGAATTAGCCAAAATTGAGCCCACCAATGGATTCAGCATGATGAAAACTGTTGGGTAGTGGTGTTTAATTTTAATGGGTGTGCCCGTGTGAAATTTAATTTCAACAATTGTGAAACCGGGGACTAAATTGAAAGATTTTTATGCAATTAAGCCCTTTTGGTTAAAATTGATCAAATTGGAGGGCAAATTGACCCAATTGCATTTCAATACTTTAGAGTCCAATGTCATAGCTTATAAAAATTGAGAATTGAAAATTAAAAGACTCGAAAAGGATTTTTTAGGCCTGGTTCGGGATTAGGTTTGTGAAGGAACCCCATGAACCAAGACCAATTTCCCTAATAAAAAGTGAAAATATTAAATATAGAATTAAAATAAAATTTCTGAATATTTTTGTGTAATTTTCTGACCAGGGATGGTATTTTTTCTATTTTTTGGGTATTTTTATAATTAAATAAATTCCAAAAAATATTAAAAAATTCAAAAAATATTTTTTGTTCAAAATTGGTTCCTAAGGCTAGGCTAAGGCTTCCAAAGTTGATTTTGCAATTTTTTGATCTTTTTTTCTATTTTTAATTAATTTTAGAAATTAAAATTATAATAAAAGATAGTCAAAAATCAGGTGTCAACAGCTGCCCCTCTTTGAGAGTGAGCTCGTCAGAGGTTGCTTTCAAAGACAAAATGACACCTGAATCTTAACCGACTCGACTGGGTAAAAGAAATGCTATGACATCGAACCCTTAAGTCCTTGATGAATGCTCAAATTAATCACCGGTTTACTCTTGCAATTCGAACGTGGGCCTGAGGGAGAGCGGCTTACCTGAAGTCTGCCCATTGGGTCCTGCGCATGCGGAGTCTGAGGTTTTATCACTGCGCTCTCAGGATGCCGGAAAAAGGAGGGGCTTGTTCCTTTTTTTTTTCTTTTTTTTTGTTTGTTTTTTTTTTTGTTTTTTTTGTTTTTTTTTTAATATAGGCCCTCGTAGCTTCTGACACACTATCCCAGGCTTTATTCCTCGAAAACCTTTCCCGGCTACTGACAGGAAACACTCACAGAAAGATTTATCGAGCACCCCGAGCTTTGTGGATCCCATGACGCTGACTAGCGGTGACAGAGGGGATATTTTTGGCTTGAAAGGGGATCCCATGGCGCTGACTAGTGGGGCCAGAGGGGATTTCTCAGTCGGAGGTTTGCTACGTCCGGCGAGACAGTTTGATCTTTTGAAAAGGTTCCCACGACAGGGGTTCTCCAAGTCCAATAGGATTTCCTGATTTTTGGAAAGGGGTCTCATGACGAGAGTTCTCCACGTCCGATGAGATTACCTGTTTTTCTGAGAAGGGGTCTCATGACGAGGTTTCTCCACGCCTGATGAGATTACCTGTTTTTCTGGTAGGGGTCTCATGACGAGGTTTCTCCACGCCTGATGAGATTACCTGAATTTTGAAAAGGGGTCCCATGACGAGGTTTCTCCACGCCTGATGAGATTACCTGTTTTTCTGAGAAGGGGTCTCATGACGAGGTTTCTCCACGCCTGATGAGATTACCTGTTTTTCTGGTAGGGGTCTCATGACGAGGTTTCTCCACGCCTGATGAGATTACCTGAATTTTGAAAAGGGGTCCCATGACGAGGTTTCTCCACGCCTGATGAGATTACCTGTTTTTCTAGGAAGGGGTCTCATGACGAGGTTTCTCCACGCCTGATGAGATTACCTGAATTTTGAAAAGGGGTCCCATGACAAGGTTTCTCCATGCCTGATGAGATCACCTGTTTTTCTGGGAATGGGTTTCATGACGAGGTTTCTCCACGCCTGATGAGATTACATGTTTTTCTGAAAGGGGTCTCATGACGAGGTTTCTCCACGTCTGATGAGATTACCTGTATTTTGAAAAGGGATCCCATGACGAGGTTTCTCCACGCCTGATGAGATCACTTGTTTTTCTGGGAAGAGGTCTCATGACGAGGTTTCTCCACGCCTGATGAGATTACCTGAATTTTGAAAAGGGTCCCATGACGAGGTTTCTCCACGCCTGATGAGATTACCTGTTTTTCTGGGAAGGGGTCTCATGACGAGGTTTCTCCACGCCTGATGAGATTACCTGAATTTTGAAAAGGGGTCCCATGACGAGGTTTCTCCACGCCTGATGAGATTACCTATTTTTCTGGGAAGGGGTCTCATGACGAGGTTTCTCCACGCCTGATGAGATTACCTGTTTTTCTGAAAGGGGTCTCATGACGAGGTTTCTCCACGTCTGATGAGATTACCTGTATTTTGAAAAGGGGTCCCATGACGAGGTTTCTCCACGCCTGATGAGATCACCTGTTTTTCTGGGAAGGGGTCTCATGACGAGGTTTCTCCACGCCTGATGAGATTACCTGAATTTTGAAAAGGGGTCCCATGACGAGGTTTCTCCACGCCTGATGAGATTACCTGTTTTTCTGGGAAGGGGTCTCATGACGAAGTTTCTCCACGCCTGATGAGATTACCTGAATTTTGAAAGGGGTCTCATGACGAGGTTTCTCCACGGCTGATGAGATTACCTGAATTTTGAAAATGGGGTCTCATGACGAGGGTTCTCCACGTCCGATGAGATTCCCTGTTTTTCTGAGAAGATTCCCAAGACGGAGGTTTTCCACGTCCGGTGGGATTGTTTGATTTCCTTAAAAAGGGGTCCCAAGTCGGAGGTTTTCCACGTCCGCTGGGATTGCTTGGTTCTCTTGAAAAGGGGTCCCAAGCCGGAGGTTTTCCACGTCCGCTGGGATGGTTTGCTTCTCAAAAGGAGTTCCCAACACGGAGGTTTTCTACATCCGATGGGGTTGCTCGGTTCTTCAAATGGTTCCCAAGTCGGAGGTTTTCTACGTCCGGTGGGATTTCCTGATTTTTGAAATGGGTTCCCGAATTGGAGGTTTTCCACGTCCAATGGGATTGCCTATTTTTGAAAAAGATTCCCAAGACGGAGGTTTTCCACGTCCGCTGGGATGGTTTAGTTTTCTTGAAAAGGGGTCCCAAGTCGGAGGTTTTCCACGTCCGGTGGGATTACTTGGTTTCTACCATGATTTGACCCTTTAGGCGGTATCTACCATGTGTTGACCCTTCAGGCGGTATCTACCTTTGGTTGACCCTTCAGGCGGTTTCTACCATGAGTTGACCCTTCAGGCGGTTTCTACCTTGAGTTGACCCTTCAGGCGGTTTCTACCATGAGTTTGACCCTTCAGGCGGTATCTACCATTGGTTTGACCCTTCAGGCGGTATCTACCATCAAGTTGACCCTTATGGCGGTTTCTACCTTTGATTGACCCTTCAGGCGGTATCTACCATTGGTTTGACCCTTCAGGCGGTATCTACCATGAGTTGACCCTTCAGGCGGTTTCTACCTTTGTTTTGACCCTTCAGGCGGTATCTACCATTGATTTGACCCTTCAGGCGGTATCTACCATGAGTTGACCCTTCAGGCGGTTTCTACCTTTGTTTTGACCCTTCAGGCGGTATCTACCATTGATTTGACCCTTCAGGCGGTATCTACCATTGATTTGACCCTTCAGGCGGTTTCTACCTTGAGTTGACCCTTCAGGCGGTTTCTACCTTAAGTTGACCCTTCAGGCGGTATCTACCATGAGTTTGTTGAGGCGACATTCTGGGAGTTGGGTTCTCCAAGTATCCTGCAGAAGTTTGAGCCTGAAATATTTTTCTTCACCAAGAAAATGTTAGTATTCTTTGGAAAGACGACGGTTGTCCATCTGACAAAACCGTATGAATTAAGTTTTAATCATGAAATGTGCATTTTGATGCTGGAGGTCTTCCAAAGCATTCTTGCAACATGCAAATGTGATCACAAATCCCTTGCACGGAAAATCTGGATCCAACAATTTGAAGATTCCAAAAAGAGTTTGTTCAAAACATCAATTGGAATATTTCTCGACAAGGAGGTCATCTCACCTGTTTTGAGGCAATGATTTTTATAGGGGATGCACTCAATTCCCTACTAACCTGTGCCTAGGTTTTAGGCTCATTCGCAGCGCATACATTTTGACCGGTCGGGAGGTCTTCCACGGGACCGTAATGTTGCGCTTGGTATTGGTCTTCAAGGGGGACCCGCTTTGGAGTTGAGGCCATTGAACGAAAGTTTTCACCATCTGCTCCGGGTTTACAAGTCAAGAACCCTGCAAAATGAGAAAGAAATAGTCTTGCTCGTACCTCTTCGAGCTAAGTTATATGTTAACCCAAGTGTCTTAATCAGAGAAGACTGTTTCGGGGTTGTAACATTGGTAGGATTGGGGATCGAAAAATGCTTGTTTTTGGCCCGGAAATTATGAGGGGATTGACATTGGTGATCATTGCAAATTTGTCACCTGTCTTTTCCATTCTGCATCTTCAGTTTTTGAGGTGCACGACCGCTTTTGAGGTGTGCACAAATTCTTGTGAAATCGCCTCTGGCTGCATTGAGAGACTAACAACTCTATCGGCGTCTCTGCTCCGCGCTTGATACCGTTTGAGGAGTAGTTTTTGGAATCTGACTCCTTCTGAATTTTTCTTCTCCCCTTTTCAAACAGGTTTCACTGGGGGATTGATACAAATTGTTCACCCAAGCATCGGCCTTGCTTTTACCAGGCACTTTGCTTTTTCTTGATGCTGGGGGCTTTTCTCATCATTTCTTTTTTGAAATCCCGCTTTTTCTCATTTTCGGGAGATTGTGTTAGACATGCGACCAAAGGTCTAACGACTTTAAGCATTATCTTAGGAATTTCTTTGCAAACCCTAAGTCTTGAACTCTTCCGTTTCTGAAGTGATGATGCATCCGTCTTGGAATGTGCAATGATTACCAACGGGTTTATGAAATGATTTTGCAGGCCCAACTTGGCTATGCAAAGGATTCGGTGTGTGGGATAGAGAAATGAATGCTTCTCATCATCCTATGGCACTTGGATTACCATATAAACAACACCGAAGATTAATGTTAGTCCGAGCAAGAAAATTTCTAACCATTTTCTCCTGATGCTGCTGGACTGACCTCCATTTTGCCCCAATGTGGGGTGGTTCTTGACAGGGTTGAGAATGAAAACCGCCGTTCAAAGGGGTTGTCAATAGTCACCTGTAGTGTTTGGGGATATGAAACGAATGCCTCCGTCGTCCCAATCCATGTAATTGTTGCGAATAATCCCTACTCCTATAGGTTCAGATTTTGCTATCTGATTCACTCCACTTCTCTCTCAAGTGTGTATAGGACGTGTTTGGATTAGGCTTTTGCCTCTCGTCTTTTGAGAAAACGTCCTTTTGAAAGTTTTGAACAACTTTTGATTGGAAAAATCTCTTTCGTTTTCTCCAAAAATTTTACCCGTCAAGGGGATTTTATGATGCACCATGCATGTTCTTATTCATGTTCAGACAACCTCCTGTTTTAAAACATGAATGTCAATGAAATTTGAATTCTATGTCTTTTCTAGACATTAGATTATGAAAGCTTTTATTTTCTTCTCTATTTTTTATTCAACATCTTCAATGGATTGGGGAGAGGGATACTTACCTGTCCCCCGCGGCTGGAGATCCATGAAAATGCGGAAGAAACATGTTATTGTACGTTCATGAATTTTTCAAAAAATTAGAACGATACATCTTACCCTTGGTCACGTGTTCCAATGGGTAATATTTGGGATGTGAAAACCTGTTTCGCCTTGATGGCGAGCCCCTGTCAAAGACGAGAATTAGGTGTCAGTTTGCGTTCCAAAATTCAAGACCAATTGGAACGATACAGCCTTGTTCTTGCTTTGTGTTTCCGTTTGAACACAAACTCGCGGCTTGTAGAAGTTGGCCATCTAGCTTGTGGCCATGATTCCTCCATCTGGTTGGCAATGAATCCTTCTCAAGGATTTGCACTGGAGGAGATCCATTTATGTTCTTGGACGCATTGTACGTCCTATTCCAGAGTTCCTTTCATTCAAGGAAAAAGGAAGTTTTTATCAGAATGCATGTCAAAGCATGTAATGTGGGAGCGATACTTTTTACCCTCCACTCAGTCTTATAATCAAGGACCATTTCTTGGAGTCCTGACTTCTAAGGTCGATAATTCTATTTGCCTCGTCGGTGAGTTCTTTTATTTTGCGGCTTTCTGGTGCCAACAATTTTCTGTCCATCTTGACGGTGAATCCCTGTCAACAATAAACATCAAGTGTCAGTTCGTGTTTCGAAATTCGAGACAAATCGAAACGATACTGCTTTACTCTCGCTTCGCGCCTCCATTTGAACGCAAATGTAAGGCTTGTTGAAGTCGGCCATCTAGCTCGTGGCCATGATCTATCCGTCTGGTTGGCAACGAATCCTTCTCTAGGATTTGAACCGGATGAGATCAATTTGTGCTTTTGGGCGTATTCTAACGCCATTTTGCGGGGTTCCATTTCCTGGCAGCTTGCCCCCTACAACGGATATTTCTTTTCACTTCCACGTTGGGCGAGATCCTTTCTTTTGTGGCTTTTTGGTGCCACCAATTTTTTGCCAAATGAGAACAAACTCATGTTAAGCATGGGATCTTTGGGAGATCAATTTGGAACGATACAAAGTTACCGTTCACCCAGGTTTGTATCCTGGGGTTTACTTCCGATGAGGACGACTCTGTCATTGCGTCCATGGATTTTGCCAGGGAAGAAATGTCCTTCCTTTGTCCGGCGTACGAATGATTCACTCGCCCCCGTTGGGTGTGATTTGTCGTAGCTAGGCGACGCTTGCCCCAGCTAACTTCATTTTGCATTTTGCTGCAATCCTCATCCACTTTGGGGATGTCTTCCCTCTTGGGATTCCTGATGACGTCTTACCGACGTATTCCTTTCTTTCGTCGATTACGGACGCTTCTCATTGGATGTGGATGATGGATGCCGCTTCATCTCGTCTGTATTTGTGGGTGTTGTTCGCGAGACGATCCTCAATCACGTCGACAACTGCCTTGCCCCAGTTGGGCAGTGTTCATCTTGGCAGCGTGCCTTGGCATTCCCATGCTCCTAGACGATTTTCAATCCGATTTGAAGACATTCATGCACCTACATATGAAGAGACAGGTGTTGGGATTTATCTGGCTTCATTTGAAATTTCAGGAAGGAGGTACTCCCTTCGAGACTTCGTCTTTCCAACATTTGAAGGAGCAATGTTTTTCAAGTATTTTGCCCCAGTGAGGCTTGTCTTGGTGTTTGTCATATCTGGGTTTGATAACCCTGGTTCGATGCACTTTCATGGGGGATCGTGAGGATTTGCCCCCGGCTTGGCTCCTCGAAGCAGGTGGTGGAGCCCGCCCTCATGAATTTTTGTCGATTCTGGTCATCTATCTCGATTGCCAGATTCTTCGATTATTTTTTCTCTGTCCCTAGACAGCCTGACAATCTGGGGATTTGTCATGTGGCGGTTTGGTGATTCTCTCGATCACAGTCGCCATTTGAGATGTTCGATGTTCCCCTGTTGAAAAGGAGAAATCTCATGAGTAAAGGGCATGTATAATTGACTATTGGAGTCGATACAATTTACCCTTGAAATTTATCCTGCGGGAACCGGCATTTCTCCCTTTGGGTTCTCTGTATGCAGGATATGTGCATGATATGCATTATGCATGTTATGTGTGCCAGCAACGAAACATGAGTTCGTGCTTTTCACTCTATTCAGAGAAAGCATTTTTATCAGATATGTCAATCTGGAAAACTTGAAATTTTCTTTTCAAGCGCTCTTTTCACAGAGATTTCTAAATGATGATAAACTTCTTCAAGTTTTCTCAAAGGTTTTGTTCACAAATTGAGCTATTAGAATGCTCTTGAAAATGTTTAGCCAAAGTGCATGTCTGAGATGCCATGAAAAGGGGCACTCCCTGTTTGTCATTTGAAGGCATTGCTCCTTGGGCCCTCTGCTTCTGTTCCCAACCTGAAAGGAAAAAGAAATGAAACATTATTCTCATATCAAGAAAATAATCATTTTGGAACGATACGTCCTTTTACCAGAATCGATGGCTCCGTATTATTCTCCTTCTCATTTAGAAGGGTTTGATGTGTTTTGTCTTTGATTGATTATTCCACTTCATCATGATTCATGGGTGATAACTGTTTCAGGGACTTCCCCTACGTATCCCCATGGTGAATTCGGCATATCCTACATTCGGTACCCTTTCTGGGTAGAGAGTGATTTGCCCCCAGCAACTGGATGCGTTGTCTGGGGCCGACTGATTTATTTATGGGTAGTTTGATCATGCCGTGTTGATGCATTCCCACTTAGTCGGAGCCGGTCCACTCCGTGTCAGGTGATTTTGGCATCCCGCACCTTTCAAATTCTCTGACGCCTGGTATCTACTCTGTATTCTCTTTTGGGATACCGGATGATATGCTCATACAATCCTTCGAAGATTTCAGCATTTGATGTTCCGACACTTCTTAGTCTCATCAATGCGTTTTGATTTCTTCATGCGCCTTCTGCCTTGTCATCGTTTCATGACATCCCTCGAGCTTCTTGCTATTTGACATCAGCGAGCACGGGTGTACATGTGGTTGAATATGTTAACATCTTGAAGTGTTACTTCACAGGCCCTGGTTTCCTTCATTGTGTCCTGTCGCATTCACCTTACGCTTTAATAGTCTTTTATTTCATCTTCGGGCATCCAAGACGATGGAGATTCTTCGGTGGTCCCATTTACTTTTATCATCACCTGCAAGAATGGGAAACCATATCAACTCGTGAGCCGGTCAATCCGATTTGGAACGGATACAACCTTTTCGACTTAGGGAGAGCCAATCCTAATTAGGTTGCTCCTTCTTTATGCTGTCTGCTTAGGTTTTATCAAAATTGATCCATCTTGTCTTTGCAATCACAATGGGTGACATCTGATAGAGGCACATTCCTTTTCATCTTGTAGGGAAGGCAAGTTTCTATTTGTTGGTCTTCAACCATCTTATCCATCGTTCCACCATCATCTTGCATGTGGTCAGATGAGGGCATTTTCGGCAAATGTCTGCCATGTAAAACATGTCCCTCCTGTCTATCCGCAGATGGATTTTTCTTCTCGACCTGTTTTTCACCTGAGAGGAAGAGATAGGAAATATTATGCCAATATCTGATTGGAAATCAATTAGGAACGACACGTCCTTATCCTTGATCCGATTGCCCCGGTCAGGTGGCGTTTGCCCTTGCTAAGCGGGGTTTGCCCCAGTTGACTGCTTTGACTCCCTTCATTATTTTTGCAGTTCTTTTTTAATTTGGGGATATATGCCATTTGTAGTTTCTCGTCCCCTTTTCATCTTGATGGGCCTTTGCCCCGGTATGCCTTTTTTGTGAGAAGTCGACTCATTTGTCTGCCTTCGAATGTCCATCCTAGTGGCTCTAGTTGTCGACTAGCTTCGATATTCTTGAAGGACCACTCCTGAGGATCAATAAAACACAATCAATAAATTTTCAAATTTAAAGAGATTAGGTTACAGCTAATTCTCTTCCGCATGTGGCTTCTTTGATTGCATGCTGTTCCACGTCTTGAAAGATGGCAAAATGCCCTCATCAGTTGACTATTTTTCTTGAGGATTCCCTGGTCTTCCCTCATCAGTTGACTCTCTAGGGTGGTCAAACGCTTTTCTATGCCATCCCGGTCCATTTTAACTTGCGACTGATTCTTCACACAAGTCCTCGGATTTTGATTCCGGAAATCACCTGTTCGAATGACAAGAATATGTCAGAAAGGGAAGTAAAGCATAAATCCTTTCAATTTTATGCTTTCTTGAGATTAACGAAGATAAGGACTTTTACACAAGCCTTAATCTCATGTGAAAAATTCTTATCGATGTTTTTCGAGAGAAAACATAAGACTAAAAGGAGCGTAATCCATGGTTATCACTTTTGGCAAATCCCCAGAAAATCTGTGGAATTTCCAAGAAGATAAAAATGCAATTCCAATGTGTCCTAAATTCGGTGAGAGATAGGACATCCAAATTGAAATAATTTTTCGAAGGTAATTTGGATATCAGGTCTCCTCTTGAATTCAGGAAACATGAACAACTTTAGTTAATTACCAAGGATTACCAATGATGCATGCTATAGACCGGTTCAATTCCATGTCCGGCGCACCATGAAATGAATGTTAGATTCTCGTACTTGGGTTAAACATGCCAAGTGTGAGTTCTAACGAAAATTTCATATGGGTAAGACATGCAATTGAACCGAAAAATCCGAATGGTTGAGAGAAATTCCAGTGTCACATTCCAATGTCAAGACACTTAGACAAGACTTAGAAATCGAAGTGTAGAAGATAAATGGGAGACCCACAGACGGGTGCTCCTTACAGACTCGATGATCCTGATAAAAGAAAAGGGACGACTGGAACGTGACCCTTAATAACCTAAAGAGATGCCCCAAGTCGGGTCTTCGGGGGACGATGCTTGATGTCTTCGGTCTGGCCACCTTTTTGGTAATGTGCGGCAGGTGTCTCAGATATGCTGTTATCGCACGTCCTTCAACTATCGGTATGGTTATTGAATCATTCCTTGGACAGCTCGAAGAGGGTCAACTCTGTTGAATGTCCCGACAGTCCGATGGCGGATGACGCGTCGCTCATATTTGAATACGTCTGGGATGTTGGACCGACTTGGAGAGATCATCTCTTCTATCCGTACTCTAAATTGGAATTAGACTCAATCATCGGATCTGACGAATGCATCATATTGCGCGAGATAAAAGACGGCAAGTGGTTCAAATAATAGTGAAAGAGCCTTACCAAGAGAGATACCCAATGATTTTGGTTTTGGGTATACCAACCATCCATATACATGCGCATGAGACAAGTGAGGCTTGACTCTAAAAATCAAAATGGCTTAGGTGAGGAACCTAGAGGCTTCCCTCTATCCAAGTCGATAAATTCGTCCATGAGCGCAATCCACAACAAATGGATAAAAGTCTCGACTTGGATAGTGAGTGGGATCGAATATGGTCGACCCCAGCGCAATCCACGCTAGAGCGTTGCATATCGATCCCTGATCTATGGCTACCTGAAAAGGTGATTTCGCGGCCTGGGTTCGGGCGCTTTGTGCAAAGTGTCGTGATCCTCAAATATGCAGTGAATCATGCGCAACAATTTATATATCAATCAGCGCTTCAAAATCATCCACATGACATACATTCCTACACCCAACCTGCACAAGACAATGTTAATCACAGACTACTCCCCTTATCACTCCGTCTGCAAAAACATTTAACACCTATCATAAGCGGACTTACCTCACCTTCAAGAGCGCCTGCAGGGTTAGAAAAATCACTCAACGTTTTAATTACGGCCTAAGTCCACTTGAGGTCCAGAACCAAGTGTTCTAGAACAACTTTCCCCAGCGGAGTCGCCAGTTGTCGCGACCCGTCCGAAAATCAACGGACGCGGCTAATGGATTACCGATCGCGGGCTTTGGATCGGCGCGGGCCCTCCCAGGCCCATACCAAATCGCGGCGGGAGTGTCTTTTGAGGGATTCGACGATAAGAGTCGATCGCTTTCGACCTTAGTGTGGTCGTGGTGGCATGTGCAACTTGTGCATGCATTTGGAGTCGCCACCGGTTTTTCTTGGAGGGTAGACCGGAAACCTTACTGACCGATTGGGAGAGATCGATCAATTCTGCGGAACCAGAGATTTTGGGTTCGGGGACTTGGTTACGTCGGTGTCATTACCAACGCCCTTTCGGTACCTAACGCGAGTGATTTTCCTAATTAAGAGTTCATGCAGGCGCAATTTTGGGTGATATAGGTATGAGTCAGGGTTTCATGCAGATTGGAAGACTGGTCCTACCACATCACAGTCAATATAATGAAAGCGCAAGTCAAGTGCATAAATAAATCATGTCAATACACATCAATTTCAATCATTGGCCTCCTAGTATAGCCATAAGGGCTTAGGGAAGATGTGATTTAGGGCTAGGGGTAAAATGGGAAGATTCGGGGACAATTAGCCCGAAGGGCAAAATTGTCATTTTTTGGAAGGTTTGGATACCGAATTGCCCAAAATATTCCATGGCCAGTTGATTGTGGCCATTTCCCATTTTTGAGAATTTTTTTGGAATTTCTTGACTTTTCTTCAACTTTTGGAAGACGATTCGCCCGAAGGGCGAAATCGTCATTTTAAGAAGGGTCGGGGTTTAAAACACCCGAGATGAGACTTGGCCAGTTGTTTGTGGCCATTTCCTATTTTTTTGGGATTTTCCTGGATTTTTTAGAATTTTTTGGAAGACGGTTTGCCGGAAGGGCAAAACCGTCATTTTTTGAAAAGACCGGGGGTCGAAAGACCCGGAACAGGTCATGGCCAGTTGAATGTGGCCATTTCCTATTTTCTGGAATTTTTTAGAATTTTTCTGAATTTTCCGAATTTTTTGAATTTTTTATGATTTTCTATTTTTTATTGATTTTTTGATTATTTTATTACTGTTTTTGAATTTTTTTTAATATTTAAAACTATTTTCCGGGCCGGGTCAAACCCGGCCCGGGCCTCTCGGGCGCCCGGCCTGACCCTAGGGGTCGGCACCGGTCTAAAACGACACCGTTTTATTTTTTTAAATATTTTTTTCTATTTTTTAAACAATTTTTGGATTTTTTTTATCTATTTTATTTAATTATCCGAAAATTCCCCGGATCGGACGGTCCTCATTGTGCCACGTGGCCAGTTCTCGTGCGTCCGATCTGTCACTCGATCGGAAGACCCACAGAGAGCCACGTGGCTCAATTATAGCCGTCGGATCAAAAATTAATTTATTTTCCTTTTTTTAGAAAACCATTCAAATCGGACGCTCCAGATTGTGCCACGTGGCCACCTTCGGCGCGTCCGATCTAACCTTAGATCGGACGTTCCACAGCGTGCCACTTGGCACAATCTCGTCCGCCGGATTGATTTTAATTTATTTATTTTCCAAAAATTCCAGGATCGCGACACGTGTCGCGATCGTGGCCGTCCGTTTGTTTTATTTGAAAATACGTGGATCGGACCCCACCCGGCTGACGTGGCTGCCTACGTGGCACGCCACGTCAGTCGTTGACCGTTGACCGGCCGGAGGGTCGCCTGAGAAGACGATGAACAGTGAAAAATCCGGCGGGAATAGTAAAAATTCCGGCGAGGTCGCTGGAAAAATTGCGAAACGGGCCCGAAACTTGGTATTTTTCGCCCGTTCTTGCGGCATTCGATTCCTTAGACACTCAGCATCAACATGTAATCAAAACATGGCAATAAAACACGTCGGAAAACACCTAAACGACCGACGACCGAACCGGCTCCGGCGAACCGATTTGCAGAAATTTTTTGTCGCTCAAACTCGTTTTCTTTCATTCACATAGCATCCAAGGGAGGTTTGAGGACTTACCTGGGGTCCCTTGATGGTCGGCGGCCGCCGGAAATCCCTCGTCAAGCTCCCGTCCGAACCATGGTCGGCGAAGCTCCGGCCCTCGGTTTTTTTGCGGTTCAAATGCAAAACAAAGGCATAAATGAGCGTAGAAGCAATGCTAGTACATATTCAGAGCTAGATATGCGCAAAGGGGGGTCGGGAAAGGCACGGCCGAGACAAAACCAAGTCGAGACATCCATCGGCATTTTATCGAACACATGGCGTGCGTATGAGAAACGGTGATCGGAGGAGCACACCTACCTGTTCGAGGGTCACCGGCGATGAGGGCTGCTTCGACAACGATCCCACAATGTCCTTGGAGCTCCCTCAAGGTCTCTCTCTCTCTCCCGGTTTTGCTCGCCAACCCCTTTCTCTCGGCTCCCCCTGTTTTTTAAAAACCCGAGCACCTCTCTCCTTCCCGGTGGCCGACCGGCGCGTTCTTCGTGCCCACGCCTCTGCCAAAGGCGAATACCGAGTCTGGTCGTGTCCCCCACGTTCGTTTGTCTCATTTTCTTTAGAAAAATCGCGCCCCCCCACGCTGCCCTTTCTTCCCCTGTTCTGCCCACGGTCTGCTGCACATTCTGTGCATTTGCAGACCGGGTCGGACCGGGTCGGGTCGGGCCAAATCGCCCAAATCGCCAAATTGACCCCCCAAATGACCTCTTTTCATGAAATTGATGGCAAAATCGAATTCCTTGACATGTTTTCCATCAAATATGGGTATTTTCGTGAATCAATTTATTGAAATTCTGTGAAAACCCCAAATTGTCCCTAGGATCCGAAATTTAATTTCGCCAAATCGAAGGCCTAAACGATCAAATTAGCCAAAATTGAGCCCACCAATGGATTCAGCATGATGAAAACTGTTGGGTAGAGGTGTTTAATTTTAATGTGTGTGCCCGTGTGAAATTTAATTTCAACAATTGTGAAACCGGGGACTAAATTGAAAGATTTTTATGCAATTAAGCCCTTTTGGTTAAAATTGATCAAATTGGAGGGCAAATTGACCCAATTGCATTTCAATACTTTAGAGTCCAATGTCATAGCTTATAAAAATCGAGAATTGAAAATTAAAAGACTCGAAAAGGATTTTTTAGGCCCGGTTCGGGATTAGGTTTGTGAAGGAACCCCATGAACCAAGCCCAATTTCCCTAATAAAAAGTTAAAATATTAAATATAGAATTAAAATAAAATTTCTGAATATTTTTGTGTAATTTTCTGACCACGGATGGTATTTTTTCTATTTTTTGGGTATTTTTATAATTAAATAAATTCCAAAAAATATTAAAAAATTCAAAAAATATTTTTTGTTCAAAATTGGTTCCTAAGGCTAGGCTAAGGCTTCCAAAGTTGATTTTGCAATTTTTTGATCTTTTTTACTATTTTAAATTAATTTTAGAAATTAAAATTATAATAAAAGATAGTCAAAAATCAGGTGTCAACATTGGGTCAACTCACATCGAAATTAAGCTCGGGCAGTCTCTACGGCGTCGACACGAGCGGCGACGATCCACGAACTTCGGCGAGGCTCGGAATTCTTCCCGGTGACTCACGGATTAAGGCCCAACTTCCTCAGACAACAGCCCAAACCCGCGGCCCACGGGCCAAAACTCTCGGCCAACTTGGGCCACGGACCTAGCACGAAGGCCCAGCCACCCGGCCCACCTCACAGGCTACGGCCCAGCCCGCTGGCTCACGAACTCGGCCCAAAACAGGGCAGGGGCGACGGCGGAGACTTGAGGGAACGTCGGGAAAGCTGATGGAGGCGACGACGATGGCGAAGGGCGGCCGGAGGTGGCTGAACTGGCGGCGAACAGAACCGGGTAGAGGCAAGGGTCTCGCGCGGCCGAACAGGGGTAGGGCTTCGGGCGACTTCCCGGCCACCACGCGCGGCGGCGAGCTCCGCCGAGCTCAGGTAAGTTAGAGGGAAGTCCAAGGAGGCTGAAGGAGGTGGCGATGCACGGCCGGGGGGGGGGGGGGGGGGCGAATTGACGGGATCGAAGAAAATCCCCAAACCGGTCAAAAACAGGGCACCGCGAGCTTCGGGGCTGCTCGCGGCGGTTCCGGCGGTCGATCAGCGGCGGGGTTGGGTCGAGGGTGTCGAGGGGAGGCCGGTGGATGTCGCTGAGGTGGTGGCCGGCTTCGGTGGCGCCGGAGACGGCCGGAGGAAGGCCGAAGGTCCTCAGGTCAGTGGGTGTCCGAAACAGGGTAGGTTTCCACGACGATTTTCGCGGCCGTCCGACGGCTGGCGACGGCGGTGGAGGGGTTGAGGGCGACGGTGACGAGCTGCTGAAGGTGGTGGTGGGCGGTGGCGTGGTGGTCGGCGGCAAAAATACGACGGAGGAAGAGGAGGATGTGTTCGGTGGGGGGTGTCATCCGCGAGGAAGAGAAGAGAGGAAGAGAGAGAGCAGAAGGGAACGAGAGAGAGGGAGAGAGAAAGAGCACATGGGCAGCTGAAGAAAATGAGATGGGGTCCACCTTGAAGACTTTTGGGGCTAATTTGTCCCATAGCAAATAATTGAGGGGCATTTTGGTAATTTCGTAAATCGGGACTGAGCGAAAATTTAGTACACTGAACGAAGGGCATTTTCGGTATTTTCACAGGTTAGGCTCGGTCAGGGTTAGGCTCGGGTCGCAAGGATTGAAATCCTAATTCACGGCGACTAAGAATTTCGAACCTAATCTAAACCGACTGAAATTCTAATTCGTCCAAACGTCGTCTCTTCAGTCCCTTCGATCCAATATAATTTATCGACTAAACTTCGATCTTAATCTATTTTATCGAATTCAGGGACTTCACCGAAGTCGGATTTCTAGGGCGTCACAACTCTCCCCCACTTAGGAAATTTCGTCCTCGAAATTGAAGTACTGCTACAACCCTTCAAACGAATAAGAATATCTATGCCACATACTTTCCTCAATTCCCCAAATAGTTCCTTCAGGTCTATGGCGTTACCAAACCACCTTGACTAGCGGATTCTTCACGTTCCGGAGCACTCGCTCTTTTCTAACCACTATCCCAACTGGACTTCTCACAAACGATGTCTACTCATCCAATTCAGTTTCCTCATAACCCAGCACATGAGTAAGTCTGATTCGTACTTCCTCCATATCAATAAATGGAAAACATTATCCTTGGACAAGTCCCGGCGGCAACACAAGATAGTATGCCAAATTTCCAATTTCTTCCAAAATCTCGAGAGGTCTGACATACCTTAGGCTTAACTTTCCTTTATTGCCAAACGAGATGTCCCTCTTCATAGGCGACACCTTCAAAAAGATAAAATTTCCCATCTGAAATTCCAACGGTCTTCGCCTCCTAATGGCGTAACTTTTCTGATGACTCTGCACTGTTCTCTGTCTGTCTCTGATATCCTTGACAGCTTCCATCGACTGTTCTACTAACTTAGGACTCGTAATTTTCCTTTCACCACTTCAATCCAAATAAGCTAGCGTTCTACACGCTCTACTATACAGTGTCTCGAAAAATACCATCTTAATGCTCTGCTGGTAACTGTTATTTAGGTAAACTCCACTCGTAATTTGACCTTGGTCAATTAACACCAGCTCCTGGGATCCATCAACCAAGAATAACTCTCCCAACTTAACCAGGTTACTGATGTCCGGGATTGTGTCCATCAGTTTAGAACTGACAGATAGGCTTATTAAAGTGGAAGGAAGCCTGGGCACCTTACGGAGCTCATCACAATGAAGCAGATCGAGCATTTGGAGTTTGGGAAGTCTACAAATGTTCTTTGGCAGACCACGAATCCGAGAGCATCTAAGCTTGAAGACCCTCAATTCCAAAAGCTTCTCAATTTCTGCAGGAATTTCCCCGTCCAGACTCCAACATCTTGAAGCGTGCAGCTCTTCCACCTCTTCAACGTCCATATAGCATCAGGCAGCTTTCTTACAAAAGTAAAATCTATTTTGAGCACTTTTAAAATATTTAGCTTTTTGACTTCATCAGGTATTTTGACAATTGCAGTGCTTGATAGATCAAGTTTGATCAAATGAAGCCAAGGTCCCCAAGGAAGTTGGTAACTTCAATATCGATCGACAATGACTTATTGACAAGTGTTGTAGCCCTCCTAAGTTTCCAATGGATTCGGGAAGCTTAGTTAATTTGGTCCCATTCAGTGCAAGGAAGCTCAAAAATTCAACCTGGCTCATTGAATCAGGCAGCTGGATCAATGAAAGACAATTGCAGGCGCTGAATCTTTTGAGATTTTTCATGCGACCGATAGAGGCAGGAATTTCTTGAATAGCAGTTCAATCTATAAGAATCTCTTCCAAGGATTCGATGACACCCAGCTCTTTAGGCAACTTATTGAGTTCAGTGAAAAAACCTCAAGTTCAGTGAAACCAAGCGCTGCAGACTAGTTACAGATGAATCAATTTCAACCAATCGAATGCAGTTTTCAAGAATCATTCTCTCTAGACGTTTATAAGAAGATAAGTCTGGAGTTCTGGTCAAGTCAACACAACCGGTGAGGTTCAAAACTTTCAAATTCTCTGCATTCTGTTAGAAAATAGAAGGATGAAATCAGTAAACTTTTTCGCAACCATTCGACAAATGAAATTAAAAAAATAATTTTTTTTACCTTGATTTCACTCCAACCCTTCCATTTTCCGTTGACCTTGCTCCAGGAAAGGTCTAGAATAACAAACTTTTTCAAATCCAAATTTTCAGCACCAAGATTCCGAGGACAACCTTGCCAATGGAACCATCACAAACTTGACAGATGCCGCTCAAAATTCCCGTCGAGGTTCGCCTGATCCAATCGAAGGAATCTCATGTTCGGCATACTCGCAAAATGTGCTGGAGTAAAACTGCATTGTGACTTGCTGTCAAATTTGAGAAGAACACCTTCAACTCTTTCCGTTCCCTCCACGTGGAATATAGGATTACCAAGGGACTCAGCGTTTTCCCACAAATTATGTGGAGACTTCAAACAAAAAAAAAATGATTTTATGAAGGCCCATCTGTTTCGTGAAAAAATGAATGATTTGAAAATAATTTCAATAAAAATGATTTACCATATCTCTTATAAAAATGAATCAAGAAAAATATTCTAACATATATAGTTATAAATAATGACAAAATTTTCCTTGACTAGTCATTTCAAGAAAAGCGATCTCTTTTAGGACAATGTTTTTCAAATCATTCATTTTCCACAAAACAAATTCATCCTAATTGTCTTTCCTCTATGAAGAAGGAATGTCACGCTCCGAACCCGACGAGCACGCGAACATCCCCCAAGCCACTTTGGTTTACACAATCTTCCAGGATCCTCAGGTCCGCACCATTTAAAAATACATTCAACCAGCGAAAGCAAGAAAACACCCCATCCAAAGCAACTATACAAGATGACTTGGAACAAGAGGGGTACATCCCCCCATTTTTTTTCTTTTTTTTAAAACACCAATTATAACTCTAACTTCTAAGCGTAACAAAATCCTTAACGTCATCAGATATCCCTTAATCCATCAACTACCACTTCCCTCAAATTCCAATCCTTGGCCAACTGATGCGTCCTAGCTTAGAACCTGAAAAAAAAAAAATCCCACGACGGGGTGAGAGTCTCAGCGAGCTATCTTAACCCTAAACTAGGTCATCCGTCCCACCGGACCAAAGCAATCATAGACATATGCAATTCATAAACAAAAGCAAAGCATAATGATTACTCATGGCATCAAGTCATTATTTCACGAGAATATCAATCAGAACAATCAGGGCACACATGACCAAGCTTCCGTACTAGCTTAATGAATCATAACTTCTCTTGAAATAAAAGATATTTCAGTCACAATTTCGCGTTCACACCGCCTTCGGCGCATCATGTTTCTCAACCCCGTGTCATATAGGCACCTCAGGGAGTTTCACAATTCTCAACCCCATGTCATATGGGCACCTCAGGGCGTTTCACAACACACTACCCCGCGTCATATAGGCGCATCAGGGTGTTTCTTAATGCGCAACCCCGCGTCATATAGGCGCATCAGGGTGCCACCGGCCTTAAACCCTCATATCATCGATACTTGCCATCATTCATGTGTTCTCACGGCTCAACAGCCCAATTCCTCCCGAAGTTCAATCAATAATCTTCAAAGCCAATACTCAATCGCATTCCGCAATGAGGAATTGTTAAACATTAGAACACAGTTCAAGTGCTTGCCAAAAAGAAATAAACGTGCTTATCGTAAATCACAGTTTAAAAGCAATTGAGAATCACACCGCCATATAGGCAAGTAAAGCGTCTTAGTAAGCACACCACCAATTCAATCCCAAGAACACGATTCCATGACCAATTAGCTCTCACGGCTCGTTCCTCATCAAAACCCTTAGGCTTCCAACCATCAAACAATAAAAATCAATTGATTATCGATTCCCAATAACAAAATCATCCAGTCGCGTCCGAATGTCCTAATAGAGGGTTAGAGGTCACTCACCTCTTCAAGCAAGACAGCAGTTCCACTCACAATGCCCCTCCAAGGTCAGCAACTCCATGGCCGAGCAGGGCACCCACGGCGCACCTAAGAAAAATCACATCGGAAAACGGTCATTTCTCATTGCCATCGTGCTAATACTTCAATCGCATGCACAACCCCTTGTTCTCATGTCCCCCACAATGTCGATTCAATGGCCCCAAGCATGCCAGTCGCCGCTCTATCAAGGCAAGTCATCTTAAATAACATTCCGCCCAAAACTGCTTTATTTAGGCTCCACGTCCAGTTTCATTCCTAGATACCTTGACATTTATTCCCTGAATTTTTATGAAATCAACTTTCATAATCTTAAATTTCAATGTCTTATGGACGCGTAGGCCAAAATGGAGCTCAATTCGAATACCGGACGACTTAGAACAACTCATTTTAGAATTGGTGCGCAGCAGGATCAGATTGGTCGGCCTCACGCTTTACACCTCAAGCAGCCCTTGAAATTCTTTCAATAATTATTCCACCAAGTGTACACCTGATCAACAGATCACTTGACATCATAGGGTGCCTTAACAAAGAATTCCGAGCTCAGCGACACTCTTAACAGTCCCTAAGGTCTCGATTTGCACAGAACCACAACCGAACAGAACCGGTTCAGCATAATCCCACACTAAACGATCCACTAATCATCCTTAAACTCCAATTTAATATAAATTCCTCTTAATAACATATTAATCTACAAGTCACAGAATCTCATGTTTGGCGTACTCGCAAAATGTGCTGGAGTAAAACTGCATTGTGACCTGCTGTCAAATTTGAGAAGAACACCTTCAACTCTTTCCGTTCCCTCCACGTGGAATATAGGATTACCAAGGGACTCAGCGTTTTCCCACAAATTATGTGGAGACTTCAAACAAAAAAAAATGATTTTATGAAGGCCCATCTGTTTCGAGAAAAAACGAATGATTTGAAAATAATTTCATAAAAATGATTTACCATATCTCTTATAAAAATGAATCAAGAAAAATATTCTAACATATATAGTTATAAATAATGACAAAATTTTCCTTGACTAGTCATTTCAAGAAAAGCGATCTCTTTTAGGACAATGTTTTTCAAATCATTCATTTTCCACAAGACAAATTCATCCTAATTGTCTTTCCTCTATGAAGAAGGAATGTCACGCCCTGAACCCGACGAGCACGCGAACATCCCCCAAGCCACTTTGGTTTACACAATCTTCCAGGATCCTCAGGTTCGCACCATTTAAAAATACATTCAACGAGGGAAAGCAAGAAAACACCACATCCAAAGCAACTATACAAGATGACTTGGAACAAGAGGGGTACATCCCCCCATTTTTTTCTTTTTTTTTAAAACACCAATTATAACTCTAACTTCAAAGCGTAACAAAATCCTTAACGTCATTGGATATCCCTTAATCCATCAACTACCACTTCCCTGAAATTCCAATCCTTGGCCAACTGATGCGTCCTTGCTTGGAACCTGAAAAAAAAAAAATCCCACGACGCGGTGAGACTTACGTCTCAGCGAGCTATCCTAACCCTAAACTAGGTCATCCGTCCCACCGGACCAAAGAAATCCTAGACATATGCAATCCATAAAGATGAGCAAAGCATAGTGATTACTCATGGCATCAAGTCATTATTTCACGAGAATATCAATCAGAACAATCAGGGCACACATGACCAAGCTTCCGTACTAGCTTAATGAATCATAACTTCTCTTGAAATAAAAGATATTTCAGTCACAATTTCGCGTTCACACCGCCTTCGGCGCATCATGTTTCTCAACCCCGTGTCAAATAGGCACTTCAGGGCATTTTACAATTCTCAACCCCGTGTCATATAGGCACCTCAGGGTGTTTCACAACACACTACCCCGCATCATATAGGCGTATTAGGGTGTTTCTTAATGCGCAACCCGCGTCATATAGGCGCATCAGGGTGCCATCGGCCTTAAACCATCATCTCATCGATACTTACCATCATTCACGTGTTCTCACGGCTCAACAGCCCAATTCCTCCCGAAGTTCAATCAAGAATCTTCAAAGCCAATACTCAATCGCATTCCGCAATGAAGAATTGTTAAACATTAGAACACAGTTCAAGTGCTTGCCAAAAGGAAATAAACGTGCTTATCGTAAATCACAGTTTAAAAGCAATTGAGAATCACACCGCCATATAGGCAAGTAAAGCGTCTTAGTAAGCACACCACCAATTCAATCCCAAGAACACGATTCCATGACCAATTAGCACTCACGGCTCGTTCCTCATCAAAACCCTTAGGCTTCCAACCATCAAACAAAAAAAATCAATTGATTATCGATTCCCAATAACAAAATGATCCACTCGCGTCCGAATGTCCTAATAGAGGGTTAGAGGTCACTCACCTCTTCAAGCAAGTCAGCAATTCCACTCACAATGCCCTTCCAAGGTCAGTAACTCCATGGCCGAGCAGGGCACCCACGGCGCACCTAAGAAAAATCACATCGGAAAACGGTCATTTCTCATTGCCATCGTGCTAATACTTCAATAGCATACACAACCCCTTGTTCTCATGTCCCCCACAGCATCGATTCAATGGCCCCAAGCATGCCAGTCGCCGCTCTATCAAGGCAAGTCATCTTAAATAACATTCCGCCCAAAACTGCTTTATTTAGGCTCCACGTCCAACTTCATTCCTAGATACCTTGACATTTATTCCCCGAATTTTTATGAAATCAAATTTTATAATCTTAAACTTCAATGTCTTATGGACGCGTAGGCGAAAACGGAGCTCAATTCGGATATCAGACGACTTAGAACAACTCATTTTAAAATTGGTGCGCAGTAGGATCAGATTGGTCGGCCTCACGCTTTACACCTCACGCAGCCCTTGAAACTCTTTCAATAATTATTCCACCAAGTGTACACCTTATCAACATATCACTTGACATCATAGGGTGCCTTAACAAAGAATTCCGAGCTCAGCGACACTCTTAACAGTCCCTAAGGTCTCGGTTTGCACAGAACCACAACCGAACAGAACCGGTTCAGCATAATCCCACACTAAACGGTCCACTAATCATCCTTAAACTCCAATTTAATACAAATTCCTCTTAATAACATATTAATCTACAAGTCACAGAACCTCACCAAAGATTTGAGAGCGAAATGATGTCCAAAAGTTCCCGAAAAACTCCGGTTTCCACAAACCTACCGCCAGACAGAATCTGTTCCAGAGATTCATCACAAAAATGGCCATGGTTACACTTCCAAACCCCATCAAAATCACCACTTCAACCCAGCCAACACTAGTACTATGGGTTAAGAAGTCCTCACCGAAAATTTAAAGGCAATTGAGTTCTTGAAGTGGGCGAAAATGAATTTTTCCCAAACCGGATCAAATTCTGCCCCGTCCAGACCCTTGCTCGTTCAAATCGACCTACGGGACAGAATACTTGGCCAAATCAAGCTCATAATATATCCTTGGAAAGGCAAGACGACAAGCTTTCTAATGGCGGAATTACCTCAATTGGCCATCGGATGACGAAGATATGGCCGGAACAGTGAAGCAGTCGGGATAGGGAGCGAACTGGTCGAACGAGAGAGAGAGAGAGAGAGGGTGAAGAAGAAAAAGGAAGAGAGAGTGAGGAGAGAGAGAAAGTGGTTGTGCACCACATTGGAAGGAGGGAGAAGAAGACTATAATTAACCCATGTGGTCAATTGGCAAAGTCAAAAAGTAAATCGTTAAACCCCAATTATTGTGCCAAGGAGAGCTCTTGTGGTGACACTTGTCCAAGTCTTCTTAATATCTTTGCCCCAATGACTAAACTGCCCCTCTATTTTCGGCAGTTATGGGGGAGTGAAAATGACTACAATGCTCTTCTTGATTAATCAAAGCAAGGTTATCTCTCTAGGGGCAAAATGATCCTTTCACACCTTTCGTCCGAAATTCCATTTTTTCCATATAAATTGCCCTTGATGAGGCGACGTCCAATTCAATTCAAATGTTGAAATTCCTCAATGTCCAATACCTAATGTCGAGATCCGATTTCATGTCGAGCTCTCGTCGATTGTAATTTCGATTTATCTCAAACTGACAGGCGACTCTTGTGGGCGCTACGCGTATCGACCTTAGGGTTTCTCAAGCCGCGGCGACTTTGGTTGTTATGTGATTGCGAGGGTTTATCACTCGTTCCTGCGGTCCTGATCATCGAAATCCGATTTAGGAAATTCTCGCAAATTACACATTGGTTAAGCGGAATCACCCGCGTCCCAATGTATAACACTAGCTAGGCATCCCTCGATCGTTCCTAGACCGATCTCTGCTGGCCCAAAATATTCCCCTCGACAATCCTTATGGTCAAAGCCCCATTTCTCATTCAAAATCCCCAGGTCCACGTACCTGACTCCGCGTCAGTCTTTCCCTTTTGGTCAGTTAACTCGGGAGTGGCCAACTCCGAGCGAGTTACAACTAAATCACATCAATCGATATCTTTCCATTCCATAGCCTCGAGAGGGGCTGGAATTCGAAATGTCACAACTCCTCCCCCCTTAATGAAATTTCGTCCTCGAAATTCGCCATTTTCCAATTATCCAATTTCATGGGGTACCGACGCCTCATCGTATCATCACTCTCCCAGATAACTCTTCCCAACTTGACGTTCTCGATTATCTTTTCTGACACAAGTCAACCTTTCTCAGGACTTGTTTCCTTCATTCCTCATCCGGTATTTACCTTTCTCTATTCTCCTTCGACATTAAAAACATTCGTCGGTGGTACACTTTCGAGCATTCGAATCCCCCTTTCGATTTGTCTCTTGATTCGAGGAAATATGCACGTCACACTGTAATCTCGCTTTTCAAATTCTCTGTCGGAGAACTTTTCTAGGTCGTCGTAGAAGGCTCAAGATCCTTTCTTGTCATGATCATTATCAATCCCTCATGAACACATACTCTTCGGTACTTCCACCTTTTTTGACATAATCCTTCAATCTGTATCGTCGGGAACATATGAGTTCTACTAACTTTATCCCATTTGTCCAGTTTGAACTATAACCTTCTCAACTTCTTAGGCAGTCTCATGATTAAGTCCTAAATAGCTCTTCTTCGATTACATTCGAAATCCTCCGATGATCAATTTAATCCACCAACCCGCAACGGTTATGCTTTCCCTTCAATCCTTTTAGAGCAGTCAACATTTTCAATTCTCGTAGTTCACACAATTGCGAGGTCTTTCGTTACACAAGCAACGCTCTCGTATCCGTAAGTAATTTCATCTATCAGCGTTGCTTCTCGTCAATTCCTCTCAAAGAAATTACCACTCGATATTTTTGGAGTAGATATATACTTGAAATCTTCTACCGCTTGAATAATGTTTCCCAACCTTGTCGCGAGGACATCCACAAATCAACTTCAATCATGCTCTAAGCATTCCAACTCATATAGCCTTATTGTCAAGGCGTATTCACACGATCCAATTTAATCTGCCTTGCTACGCCTCAAATTTCCTTTTCACGTTACGTTATTATGATTCTCTTAACTCTTTCGATTCCACACAAGAACACCATTAACAGCGTAGTCGCCACCTCGACTCAAGTCCTTGAGGACTCACCACATTCATCCACCCATTCACGTTATATCTCGTCCTTAGTCCATCACATCCATGGAACAACTCTCATGGGGAATCCTTCCACGATCCGTCTATAACAATTCATCAATCTCAGGAAATTTCAATTTCCAGCAACCCACATCGACTTTAGTCGGTTCGTCACTTAATTCATCTTCAAAGGATTTCGTAGGAATTTCATTTCCCATAGATTTTACGACTGAAGAATTTTACTTCATCAGATCCGCAGCTCGCATACTTTACATTTAGCATACAGCGAGCCTCTCCTTAGAGTCCATGGGATGCTCTCAAAAGTTACTCATGTTTCTCATGACTCCTTAAGTTAGTCCAATCATCGTCTCTCAAGACAGTAACCATCGATCCAACTATCCCTTGGATACTCAGTTAAACTCACATCAGTTTCTTTCTACCAAGTGTTGCATTTTCAGACTATTCATCATACTTTTCATTTGAGAACTCAAACCTTCGCTCTCACAGGTCTCCATTAGGACCACGCTCTTGCCTCAGAAAACATTAGTGCTCCGACCTTTCCATTTCGCAACTTTCTAATGCGACTTGTCTCGATTTCACCCATTCGACTGAACATCAACATTATCCTGGAATTCAACGTTGTATACAGGGTAATCTCTCAAACTCCACTTCCAGGAATTATTCAGGTTCTGCGTCTTCTTTCTCAGCCCAGACGCTCAATCTTAGTACCGAGGTAATTAATTTCCTTTTCTTCTCACACTAGAGTCTCTTACTCTATGAAGAAAACTATACACTTCAGTGGCATTCTTTCACTTCGAATCCACCTTGTTCTTCCTATTCCATAGGACGTCAATCTTGGAGTCTATGTCAACGGTAGTATTTTACTCCCAGATTCCCAAATGTCGCCAAACTCGACATCCTTATTCCCATAATTCAGTCACTTCAAGTGACAATATCCGTCTGTCCTTGGTCTCCACCAATTCGCGTATCGAATACTCAGGTCGATTATCTTAAACCTTTCGCAATTACCCTCTAAGTGCTCTTTTCGCTCACTCATCCATTCACCAGGATTACGACAGCTAGGACTATTAAGTCCATTCACTTTCCCTTTTTCCAATGACCATCTCATGGTTTACTCGCTCTTTAGGAACGACACCCTATTCATTAGGGGTGATATCTCGTAACGTCACTTCTCGTGGTTTCGTTTCAATCTCAATCATTCTCACTTCAACCGACAGGGTCCAACAGACTGACACGTCAGCCTCTTTTATGTTCCTCATATCAACAATAAATTTATCGCCATAAGCCTTACACCAAGGTAACGACCATTGCTTAAAGGATTCAATGCTCCGTAATGAATATTTCTTTGCTCGTAATCCATGAGGTTGAGTTCTTTTATTCATAAGTCTTCCGATCCTTCTCTTCTTTTACTGAGTTCAATACCATTCCTCAACACCAGGAATAACAACAAGTCATAAGGCTTTCAAGTTCCAATCCACTCAGGGATTTACTTGTCTTATCTAAGGGGTCCTTGACCATTCTTAATGCACTGAGGCGACCGTGAGAACTCTGTCTCCCATTGGTCGATCATCATCTGATCCTTGCAAAACTATCAGGATCCAAACAACCCTTGCCCTCAAGCAAGCCCAAGAAAGTACTTTTCGTCGAACAACTCAACAGAGGTAACCTAGGCAGAGAACATGCCTTCGAGTAACCCTTCCTCTGGTGACCTTTCACCAATTACCAACAACCTCTTAAGGCTAAAGACTACTGAGATCGCTTTCTTTCTTCAGTGCACCCAAAGCCCTTAAGGTTTTCTCACAAAACCCTCAATTCAAAAGAAGGTAATTTCAAACTCACTTTCTCCGTCGAGCCTTGCTGGACCTCGACCTCGTGGTCAACCTCACAAGCTAAACGAACTCTAGTGGTTTTTTTTACAATCCCCATTTAGAAATGGGTAACCTCATAGTCACCTTTCCTCGTGACTGCCATCACTTAGTTCAATAGCACTAGCCTTAGTCGTCTCGGCGACTTAGTTGACAATGGCAGCTCTTTCTTGAGTCTGTCTACCCATCTACTTTTCCCATTTCCATCCAAAGTTCTCACGACCTATTTAGCTCTTGACTCCCACGTAATCACCAAAATCGAGCCATATGCTCTTCTCATACTCATTTTCCAATTGTTCTCTTTACTCAATTATCACGATCCCTTTTTCAGTTCTTGGATCTTCCATACCGTATATACTCGAGCCCAATGCTCTTCCACGACCATGCTTTGGTCATTCAACTTCATCAGGTTCTCACATCACTTGAACCACTATGATCCCCTCCAGGAATCAAAGACTTAGTGATGTGGACATCGAACCATATCGAGGAGGAGGTGCTAGGGACTCGTTGCTCTATCCGCTTGGTCCAATTACTCGAGCGAGAGCGAGGGAATTCAAGCAAGCTATCGGCATCATGGTTCAAGATCTTTGGAATGGAGGTGATCTTGATTCGAGAATTGAAGATTCTGAAGCTCCTTGGTGCAACATGATTACATTTAACCTCGCGAATTCTGAACGGAATTAGGGCTAACGAGCTCCGAATGAGCTCAAATTTGGTCAGCTGAAGAGAAACGACATCCTGATCAATACTCATGGCCTTTGGCCATGAACTGCGATGAATTTCAACCATTCGGCATCATTTAGATGGACTTTTAGGCCTTTTTCTATTTTTAGGCGAATTTTTATTAATTAATGGTATTTTTGTAATTTTTGCCTTTTAGGGTTAGCACCATATATAAGGGTGCTTATGAGTTTCTGAAAACATAACATTAATTCAGAATTTTATACAGAGAGGTTTTCTCTTCTTCAAGTTCTCTTGAAGACAAGATCTTATCAAGGCTTCCTTGTGGCGATCGATCGACTTATCGAGCAAGATCGCGAATTTTCTTGTTCGTGGCGTCTATAGCGTGGATTGGTTGACACAGGTTCGTCAACAGGTCACGCTCATACCGAGGTTACCAATCACAGGTTCGATTGGGGGTTAAGGTTAGCAACTCGCAACCCTTGGATCTTCGTAGAACGATCAGTTTTTCGCAGCGATTCACATCATCTGGTATCAGAGCTGGTTCTACAAGATCTAGTTATTATCTTACTTTTACTGATTTTAATTCAGCAATCTAGGGTTTATAAAATTAGGGTTTATAGAATTGGGGATATGTTACTAATCGAATTAGGATTCTGAATTAGGGATCTAGGGTTTATAAAATTAAGGTTTTCGGTCCTAGTTGTTTTGATTGTATTGAGTTCGTAAAAAAAAATTCAGCCAAAAAAATCAGTAAAAAAAACAAAAAAAAAGAGTATCGGTGAAAAAAAAATAGATAAAAAAATTGAAAAAAAGGAGGCTGAAAAAAAATCAAGAGGACGACTCGTTTCTTTTTATTATTATTATTGTTAGTTGGACCGAATAGAAAAAAAAATAGCAGCAAACATTAACCTGAATTCAAATCTAGCAAAAGTTGCTGAATTGAGCAGTATATTGCTGAATTGATCTTGCTTGGTGGTTTAGTCGACTGTTATGAGGAGCTTGTGAGAATGGAATTCTAGTGTGATAAAGAACTTGAAAGAAGAGAAACGAGAGGAAAAAGGCAAAAGTGTGTAAGTTTAATTGAGAGAAGAAAAAGCCTAGATTGAGTTAAACACGAGGGGAGTGACAAACATCTTGAGCGAAACACGTGAGGGAGTGTGGTGAGATTTCTTTTATTTCTAACATTTTCTTGCAGGTTAAAAAAAATCATGGCAGACCAAGAAAGCGTAAATCAAAGGGAGGATGGCACCAATCCAAGGGATAATGCGATTTTAGCAGGCATTCAGCAGTCGAGCTTACAACTTGAAGCCCTTAGCAACCGAGTTGTGAGGTGTGAGACGAGGCTTGATGGTGAACAAGAGCCACCACGAGGGAGGCCACAAAATCAGCGAGATGAGCCTAGGGCGGAACCCAGATGGCAGCGACAATTTGACGATGAATATGTGTCTGATACAGAAGATGATCGAGATGGCAGATTTGGGAGGAGAAACAGACGCCGAGAGTTCAGACATCGAGAAGAAGATGAGCTTAGCAATATCAAGATGAAGATTCCATCTTTCCAAGGAAAGAATGATCCTGATGCATACCTAGAATGGGAGAAACGAATGGAGATGGTATTTGACTGCCAGCGATATTCGGAGCTCAAGAAGGTAAAAATTACAGCTGTTGAATTCACTGATTATGCTATAATTTGGTGGGATCAACTTGTGAATAGCAGGAGACGCAATGGTGAGAGATCGGTAGAAACGTGGGATGAGATGAAAGCGGTGATGAGGAAGCGATTCATACCAAGTCATTACCATAGAGACTTGTTTCATAAACTGCAAAATCTCACACAAGGTAACAAGAGCGTGGAAGAGTACCATAAAGAGATGGAGATTTTCATGATCCGTGCTAATGTGGTAAAGGACCGCGAAGCTACTATGTCACGATTCTTATGTGGTTTGAGCCGAGATATAGCAAGAGTGGTAGAGCTGCAACATTATGTCGAGTTGGAAGAATTGGTGGACAAAGCTATCAAAGTAGAGAGGTAATTGAAGTTGGACCGAAATTACAGGAGTGGTGGAGGTTCAAGCTCGAATTGGAAACCCAATTGGAAGAGAGACGAGAAGCCGAACTGGAAGGGAAACAACGCCAAGGTTGAAACTTCAAGGGAGAAGGAGAAAGATGGCAGAGTTGGTTCGAATCCGGTTTCAGGTAAAACTGAAAATCCTAACACTAGAACTCATGAAATTAAATGTTTCAAGTGTTTAGGCAGGGGTCATATGGCAAATCAATGCCCTAATAGGAGGTGATGATAATGACTGGGCCTGGAGATGTTCAATCTGAAAGTGACAGGGAGGAAGATGATGATGTCATGCCGCCATTGGAGTACTGTAGCAATGTCGAGATGCCAGTCAAGGGTGAATTGATGGTGGTTAGGTGTTCTCTTAGTGTGCAAGTCAAGGGGGAGGAGCATCACCAGCAACGTGATAACTTGTTCCATACAAGATGCTTGGTGAATGGTAAGATTTGTAGTTTAATTGTTGATGGAGGTAGTTGTACAAATGTGGCAAGTTGTACTATGGTGGAGAAACTAGGATTGAAAACTACAAAGCACCCTAGACCATATAGACTTCAGTGGTTGAATGATAGTGGTGAAGTGAAAGTTTCGAAGCAAGTCCTAGTTCCATTTGAGATATGGCGATATAAAGATGAGGTGGTGTGTGATGTTGTACCTATGCAAGCGGGACATCTTTTACTTGGTAGACCATGGCAGTATGATCGGAGGGTACATCATGATGGATACACTAACCGATATTCATTGGTGATGAATCAGAAGACTTACACTTTGGTGCCAATGACACCTACTGAGGTGTATGAAGATCAATTGAAACTACAACGTGAGGCTGAGAAAGAGAGAAAAGGTGAGAAAACTGAGAGCTTGCGTAGAGAGTCTGAGACGCAAGGAAAAGGAGAGACAAAGAAAAACAGAGTGGTAAAAGCCGAGGGAAAAGCAGAGAGAAAAGAATTTCTATGCAAGATCGAGCGAAGTGAGGAGAGCTTTGGTTCTGGACCGACCGATGCTTGTACTTTTGTACAAGGAGGCATTGTTTACTATTAACGATCTTGACCCGAGTTTGCCTAGTTCTGTCGTGTCTTTATTGCAGGAATTTGATGATGTCTTTCCTGATGAGGTTCCTGGAGGTCTACCACCGATTCGAGGCATAGAGTATCAAATCGACTTGATACCTGGTGCGCCATTACCTAATCGACCCGCATATCGAAGTAATCCTGAAGAGACAAAGGAACTTCAGCGGCAAGTTAGTGAATTACTGGAACGAGGATATGTGCGAGAAAGCCTTAGCCCGTGTGCTGTTCCTGTTTTGTTAGTGCCAAAGAAGGATGGGACTTGGCGAATGTGTGTCGATTGCCGAGCAATCAACAATATTACGGTAAAGTATCGACATCATATTCCTAGATTAGATGACATGTTAGATGAGTTACATGGAGCTTGCATATTTACTAAAATTGATCTGAAAAGTGGTTATCATCAGATTAGAATGAAAGAAGGGGATGAATGGAAGACTGCATTTAAGACCAAGTATGGGTTGTATGAGTGGTTAGTCATGCCATTTGGTTTAACTAATGCACCTAGTACTTTCATGCGACTTATGAATCATGTTCTGCGTGCTTTTATTGGTCGATTTGTGGTTGTATATTTTGATGATATTTTGATATATAGTCGAAGCCTTGATGACCATATTGAACATGTGCGAGCTGTTTTACAGGTTTTAAGGGCCGAGCAACTATATGCTAATATGAAGAAGTGCTCTTTTGTGACTAACAAATTAGTATTTCTAGGGTTTATTGTTGGAGCTGATGGAATACAGGTTGATGAAGAGAAGATGAAAGCGATCCAAGAATGGCCAACACCTAAGACTGTAGGACAGGTGCGCAGCTTTCATGGCTTAGCCAGTTTCTATCGTAGATTTGTGAAGGATTTCAGCACCATCGCCGCACCTTTAACCGAGGTCATCAAGAAGCACGTGGGTTTCACGTGGGGAGAAAAGCAAGAGAGAGCATTCAATCTGTTGAAGGATAAGCTAACTAATGCTCCTTTGTTATCTTTACCAAATTTCAGTGCTACTTTTGAAATAGAATGCGATGCTTCTGGTACAGGAATTGGAGCTGTGTTGATGCAAGGAGGACGTCCCATATCTTATTTCAGCGAGAAGTTAAGCGGAGCAACATTGAATTATCCAACTTACGATAAGGAGATGTATGCTTTGGTGCGAGCTTTGGAGACTTGGCAACATTACTTGTGGCCAAAAGAATTCGTGATCCACACCGACCACGAGACATTAAAGTACTTGAAGGGACAGCAAAAGTTGAACAAAAGACATGCTAAATGGATGGAGTTCATCGAGACTTTTCCATATGTAATCAAGTACAAGAAAGGTAAGGAAAATGTGATAGCCGATGCACTTTCTCGAAGGTACGCAATTCTAACTACTTTAGGAGCAAAGTGCCTAGGTTTTGAGCATATCAAAGAGATATATACTGATGATGATGACTTTGGAAGAGTGTTTGACGCTTGTGAGCATGCTGCGTTTGAAAAATTCTATAGGCATGATGGCTATCTCTTTCGTGAAAACAAGTTATGTTTGCCTAGATGCTCTTTGCGAGAGTTGTTGGTGCGAGAGGCGCATAGTGGTGGTTTAATGGGGCATTTTGGAATCAATAAAACTTATGAAGTGCTGCATGAACATTTTTATTGGCCACATATGAAACGAGATGTCACACGTGTTTGTGAAAGGTGCATTGCATGTAAACAGGCTAAGTCTACAACTAAACCACATGGCTTGTATACGCCTTTGCCTATCCCAACGCATCCTTGGGTTGATATTTCTATGGATTTTGTGTTAGGATTGCCTAGGTCTAAGCATGGTAAGGATTCTATTTATGTGGTTGTAGATCGATTTTCAAAAATGGCTCATTTTATACCATGTCATAAATCCGATGATGCATCACATGTTGCTGACTTGTTCTTTTGTGAGGTTGTGCGTTTGCATGGCATGCCTAGGTCCATTGTTTCTGATCGAGATACTAAATTTCGTAGCTACTTTTGGAAGACATTGTGGAAGAAATTAGGTACACAACTTTTATTCTCTACTACTTGTCATCCACAAACTGATGGTCAAACTGAAGTAGTTAATAGGACTTTAGGGACATTGTTACATGCTATCATTAAGAAGAACATTAAGTCTTGGGAAGATTGTTTACCGCATGTTGAGTTTGCATATAATCGGAGCGTGCATTCTGCTACTAAATTCACACCGTTTGAGGTTGTCTATGGTTTTAATCCATTAACTCCGTTAGATTTAACTCCTTTGCCTGTTGAAGAGCGTGTGGATTTAGATGGTGCTAAGAAGGCCGAGTTTGTGAAGACATTGCATGAAAAGACACGGCTGAATATTGAACACAAGACAGAACAATATGCAAAGCAAGCCAACAAAGAGCGTAAGAAAGTAGTGTTTGAACCCGGCGATTGGGTTTGGGTTCTTATGCGCACGGAACGTTTTCCCGAGCAACGACGTTCTAAGTTATTACCGCGCGGGGATGGACCCTTCATGGTGTTGGAGAGGGTCAACGACAATGCCTACAAGCTTGATCTTCCAGGTGAGTATGGCATTAGTGCTACTTTTAATGTTACTGACTTGACTCTTTTTGATGCAGATGATGATTTGAGGGCAAATCCTTTGCACGGCGGAGGGAATGATGTGGACATCGAACCATATCGAGGAGGAGGTGCTAGGGACTCGTTGCTCTATCCACTTGGTCCAATTACTCGAGCGAGAGCGAGGGAATTCAAGCAAGCTATCGGCATCATGGTTCAAGATCTTTGGAATGGAGGTGATCTTGATTCGAGAATTGAAGATTCTGAAGCTCCTTGGTGCAACATGATTACATTTAACCTCGCGAATTCTGAACGGAATTAGGGCTAACGAGCTCCGAATGAGCTCAAATTTGGTCAGCTGAAGAGAAACGGCATCCTGATCAATACTCATGGCTTTTGGCCATGAACTGCGATGAATTTCAACCATTCGGCATCATTTAGATGGACTTTTAGGCCTTTTTCTATTTTTAGGCGAATTTTTATTAATTAATGGTATTTTTGTAATTTTTGCCTTTTAGGGTTAGCATCATATATAAGGGTGCTTATGAGTTTCTGAAAACATAACATTAATTCAGAATTTTATACAGAGAGGTTTTCTCTTCTTCAAGTTCTCTTGAAGACAAGATCTTATCAAGGCTTCCTTGTGGCGATCGATCGACTTATCGAGCAAGATCGCGAATTTTCTTGTTCGTGGCGTCTATAGCGTGGATTGGTTGACACAGGTTCGTCAACAGGTCACGCTCATACCGAGGTTACCAATCACAGGTTCGATTGGGGGTTAAGGTTAGCAACTCGCAACCCTTGGATCTTCGTAGAACGATCAGTTTTCCACAGCGATTCACATCACTTAGGTCACATAAGTCGAGCAGTCTCAAGCTGCTCCTCTCATTTTCTTTTGCCATCAACCCTCAGTGGTTCCCACACAATTCTCAACTAGTTGCTCATTACACAAGAATTCCAATTCATCCTTAAGCGGCAACCACAAAAAAAGTCAACCTTCACGAGGCAACTGCTAAATGAACAGCCATCACTAGGCAAGCCTCAACTAGGCTAAAACTCAGCTAGGTCAAAACCCAGCAAATATTCAAGGCATTCCTTCTATGAATCAATCGTTCATAATTTTAAACATGAGACATCTGCCATCCTTCACAAACACGACAGGCTTTCTCATTCTCATTAGGCATCAATTCAACGGGGTATAAACTCCCCACGCACCGTCTAATCTCTCAGTTAGGCCCTAGCCAACCCAATCACATGATGTCAAACATAAAACACGCCTAACAGGCCCGTCACAACATCACTTTTCTCTTTCAAACGGCATCCACTGCCAAGCACAAGGCTTATAACGATGCCACTCACAGGCATCATTTCACATGTCATGCCACTTTCGAACATTCACTTCGAGAATCAATCTCGTCCCATACATCTCACTTAACCACGACCAGAGCCAACCTGATACCTAGACTTTCTCTTTCAATTTATGGCCTAGGTCAATCCTGCCTCCTTGATCTTAGAAGCCTACCAGGAGCCGCTCCTTGTCAGTACCTCTCTATACCGGCGATCACTCCCCACCCTCATCAAATCTGGTCGTTGCAGGTTGTCCCAAGTCATACATCTATGGAGGAAGCCCCATTCCACACGTCCCATAACATGTTTCATTACGATTTATAGGTATCACATCAACTCGTCCCATACCAAGCGATGGTTTATTAAGTCTGACAGCGATAAGCTCATGCATGCACCCTCATCAACTTTCGTTTCAATTCCACGAACACATACACCACATATTTGTTCTCGCTACTCATCATGCTATGGTCGTTTCCCAATCGATTCTCATCCATAAAAGATTTCAAATTCTCACAAGCGATCATCACTCTTCCGAGTCAATTTCCTATGCTCAATCATTCGCCTCAAGTCTAGCCACAACTCTAGACAATTCACATGCGTCCGATCATAGCTGGACTTTAATCAAAATATTCCTTATACACTTCCTTGTATACACACCAACTCATACTTTTCAAGGTCGTCCTTAGCAATCGATATTCGAAAGTCATCAAGATCTCTCGCAATTCAAGCTTGAATCCTCTAGTACCAAGCGTCTCATTATAACTCATATTCCCCAATTTGGGCCATCGACAAGCCAAAATCACAATCATATATTTTTTTTCCCAATCAACCCTCCAGTCATATGTGATTCTCTAGCAACTTCAATCCAAGCTCATGACTCTTCAACCTCTACTCACTTCCTTGTGAGCCTTAGTCATGAAACCACTCAAAATCATTTATTAAATCAACACTAGAACAATTAATGTCCCTCAAAGGTTCAAGCCTATAATCCCAAGATTCCACAATCCATGCTTAATCCTAAGGGTTTCATTATTCAATCGTCCTCAAGTCATCACTCTTATCACTCCAAGCCTCGACCAAATTGGATCGAGCTAACCTGCTCTGATACCACTTCAACGAAGATGTCACGCCCCGAACCCGACGAGTACGCGAACATCCCTCAGGCCACTTTGGTTTACACAATCTTCCAGGATCCTTCCTTAGGCCCGCACCATTTTAAAATACATTCAACCAGCGAAAGCAAGAAAACACCACATCCAAAGCAACTATACAAGATGACTTGGAACAAGAGGGGTACATCCCCTCATTTTTTTCTTTTTTTTAAAACGCCAATTACAACTCTAACTTCAAAGCGTAACAAAATCCTTAACGTCATCAGATATCCCTTAATCCATCAACTGCCACTTCCCTGAAATTCCAATCCTTGGCCAACTGATGCGTCCTAGCTTGGAACCTGAAAAAAAAAAAAGATCACACGACGGGGTGAGACTTACGTCTCAGCGAGCTATCCTAACCCTAAACTAGGTCATCCGACCCACCGGACCAAAGCAATCATAGACATATGCAATCCATAAATAAGAGCAAAGCATAGTGATTACTCAAGGCATCAAGTCATTATTTCACGAGAATATCAATCAGAACAACCAGGGCACACATGACCAAGCTTCCGTACTAGCTTAATGAATCATAACATCTCTTGAAATAAAAGAAATTTCAGTCACAATTTCGCGTTCACACCGCCTCCGGCGCATCATGTTTCTCAACCCCGTGTCATATAGGCACTTCAGGGCACAATTCTCAACCCCGTGTCATATAGGCACCTCAGGGCGTTTCACAATTCTCAACCCTGTGTCATATAGGCACCTCAAGGCGTATCACAACACACTACCCCGTGTCATATAGGCGCATCATGGTGTTTCTTAATGCGCAACCCCGCGTCATATAGGCGCATCAGGGTGCCACCGGCCTTAAACCATCATCTCATCGATACTTGCCATCATTCATGTGTTCTCACGGCTCAACAGCCCAATTCCTCCCGAAGTTCAATCAAGAATCTTCAAAGCCAATACTCAATCGTATTCCTCAATGAGGAATTGTTAAACATTAGAACACAGTTCAAGTGCTTGCCAAAAGGAAATAAATGTGCTTATCGAAAATCACAGTTTAAAAGCAATTGAGAATCACACCGCCATATAGGCAAGTAAAGCGTCTTAGTAAGCACACCACCAATTCAATCTCAAGAACACGATTCCATGACCAATTAGCTCTCACAGCTCGTTCCTCATCAAAGCCCTTCGGCTTCCAACCAATCAAGCAATATAAATCAATTGATTACCGATTCCCAATAACAAAATCATCCAGTCGCGTCTGAATGTCCTAATAGCGGGTTAGAGGTCACTCACTTCTTCAAGCAAGTCAGCAATTCCACTCACAATGCCCCTACAAGGTCAGCAACTCCATGGCCGAGCAGGGCACCCACGGCGCACCTAAGAAAAATCACATCGGAAAATGGTCATTTCTCATTGCCATCGCGCAAATACTTCAATAGCATACACAACCCCTTGTTCTCATGTGCCCCACAGCGTCGATTCAATGGCCCTAAGCATGCCAGTCGCCGTTCTATCAAGGCAAGTCATCTTAAATAACATTCCGCCCAAAACTGCTCTATTTAGGCTCCACGTCCAGCTTCATTCCTAGATACCTTGACATTTATTCCCAGAATTTTTATGAAATAAACTTTCATAATCTTAAACTTCAATGTCTTATGGACGCGTGGGCGAAAACGAAGCTCAATTTGGATATCGGACGACTTAGAACAACTCATTTTAAAATTGGTGCGCAGCAGGATCAGATTGGTCGGCCTCACGCTTTACACCTCAAGCAGCCCTTGAAACTCTTTCAATAATTATTCCACCAAGTGTACACCTTATCAACATATCACTTGACATCATAGGGTGCCTTAACAAAGAATTCTGAGCTCGGCGACACTCTTAACAGTCCCTAAGGTCTCGGTTTGCACAGAACCACAACCGAACAGAACCGGTTCAGCATAATCCCACACTAAACGGTCCACTAATCATCCTTAAACTCCAATTTAACACAAATTCCTCTTAATAACATATTAATCTACAAGTCACAGAACCTCACCGAAGATTTGAGAGCAAAATGATGTCCAAAAGTTCCCGAACAACTCCGGTTTCCACAAGCCTACCGCCAGACAGAATCTGTTCCAGAGATTCATCACAAAAATGGCCATGGTTACACTTCCAAACCCCATCAAAATCACCACTTCAACCCAGCCAACACTAGTACTATGGGTTAAGAAGTCCTCACCGAAAATGAGGAGGCAATTGAGCTCTTGAAGTGGGCGAAAATGAATTTTTCCCAAACCGGATCAAATTCTTCCCCACCCAGACCCTTGCTCACTCAAATCGACCTACGGGACATAATACTTGGCCAAATCAAGCTCATAATATATCCCTGGAAAAGCAAGACGACAAGCTTTCTAATGGCGGTGGAATTACCTCAATCAGCCATCGGATGACGAAGATATGTCCGGAACAGTGAAGCAGTCGGGACAGGGAACGAACTGGTCTAACGAGAGAGAGAGAGAGGGTGAAGAAGAAAAAGGAAGAGAGAGTGAGGAGAGAGAGATAGTGGTCGTGCACCACATTGGAAGGAGGGAGAGGAAGACTATAATTGGCCCATGTGGTCAATTGGCAAAGTCAAAAAGTAAATAGTTAAACCCCAATTATTGTGCCAAGGAGAGCTCTTGTGGTGACACTTGTCCAAGTCATCTTAATATCTTTGCCCCAATGACTAAACTGTCCCTCTATTTTCGGCAGCTATGAGGGAGTGGAAATGACTAAAATTCCCTTCTTGATTAATCAAAGCAAGGTTATCTCTCTATGGGCAAAATGATCCTTTCACACCTTTCGTCCGAATTTATATTTTTTTGATATAAATTGCCCTTGATGAGGCGACGTCCAATTCCATTCAAATGTTGAAATTCCTCAATGTCCAATACCTAATCTCGAGGTCCGATTTCATGTCGAGCTCTCGTCGACTGTAACTCCGATTTATCTCAAACTGACAAGCAACTCTTGTGGGCGCTACGTGTATCGACCTTAGGGTTTCTCAAGCCGCGGCGACTTTGGTTGTCATGTGATTGCGAAGGTTTATCACTCGTTCCTGCGGTCTTGATAATCTGAATCCGATTTAGAAAATTCTCGCAAATTATACATTGGTTAAGCGGAATCACCCGCGTCCCAACGTATAACACTAGCAAGGCATCCCTCAATCGTTCCTAGACCGATCTCTGTTGGCCCAAAATATTCCCCTCGACAATCCTTATGGTCAAAGCCCCATTTCTCATTCAAAATCTCCAGGTCCACGTACCCGACTCTGCGTCAGTCTTTCCCTTTTGGTCAGTTAACTCGGGAGTGGCCAACTCCGAGCGAGTTACAACTGAATCACATCAATCGATATCCTTCCATTCCATGGCCTCGAGAAGAGCCGGAATTCGGAATGTCACAAGGAAGATGACTTTTAACACATACAATCGTAAGGTAAGTTAGTGATGAACTTGTATCTTACTTTTTTCTCCATGAGCACATCTAAGGCTTTCTCTTGAATCCAGAGTCTGCTGCGCTCTCCAGGTTCATGATGTCCAAGTTTGACCAACTCCCAACCTAGCTCTCGAAGTTCATCATGCATCCATGGCTTCTTATTCTCAATCTTAACCAGGGACGAGAGGATGAGCACTTATAATCCCACTCTGCCTGCGGAATCAAGGTCAGCCCATAGGTAGCATGCAACACCTTCATCTTCTCCAACGAAGAGACAAGCAATGTCCAGAAATATCTTTTTTTGCCTGTCAGTTAATTCATCGATGATTACAAAAATCAATTGTCGAGATTGCTTAGGAAATTTTTTCAACGCGTCTAATGTCCGCTCCCACACGTCCCTGCTCTTAGAAAATAGATACGAGCCGACAACCTTGATAGTCAGTGGAAGCTGGTCCATAGTTGATACAATGTCTTCGCACAGAGTGGCAAAGTCATCTGGAGCAGGTCTCCCCTCGAAGGCATGGGCGAGGAAAAGTTTAAGGGCGTCAGCTTGTTGCATGCCCATGACCTTATACTTCAGGTACACTTTAAGCTCATCTAAAGCTTGTTCGTCTCTGGCAGTGATTATGATCCTGCTTCCAAAGCCTAACTATTGCGAAAAACGCCAAGAGATGCGCAAATTCAAGCGCGAAATAGCAATGATGAAAGCAAAATAAAACACGAGGCACGATATACGTGGAAAACCCAAAACGGGAAAAACCACGATGAGAGATATGAGTTTCACTATCTTCAATAACGAGTACAAGCGTACAATCAAAGATCTAAAGATCTGACAAGAAGAAAGTGAAAACAAAGGGTTTCGGGGCAGAAACTAAAGTAAGCATCCACATGAGATATTCAAGATATCTTTTTTATAACCCCCATCTAAGAAACCCTAAAACAAAGTAAATGGTCCAAAATAACCTTATCACAAATTTGGAAGTCAGAATATAACAAATCTCTACCTTGACTTCAAATCTCCAAAAGAGCATTTTGCCAAACGCGACAAGACCTCTCTCATTTACCTTCAAGAGTGACCACACAAGGCCACCCGCCAAACGGCAGAATTAACAACGTACACCCCTAAGCCTACAAACTGCATTATTACCCATCAAAACTGAACCACCGGTGACTTTCTCATATGTGTGGAACCAATCTTTATTTGGGCACATATGGTATGAACAAGCCGAATCCAAAATCCATTCATCATCTATACGACAATTCGAAGACAAAACAGTAAGAACATTATCTGCATTAGCAGACTCATTATCCTTTACCAGACTAGCCGAATCAGAGCTGTCCATCAACCTTTTCCCTTTAGCTTTAAGCAAAGGACACTCGATTTTATAGTGTCTGAACCTGTGACAATAGTAACATTCAACATTTTTCTTGTCCCGGCCTGATCGAGATTTTGAACGCCCTTTAGAATTACTACGTCTATTCCGATGATTCGACCTTCCCCTAACAACTAAGCCATCTACTTTATCTGCACTACTACTCGCATTCAACTTTGTACGCATCTCCGCGAAATTCAGCGAGGCCTTCATATCCTCAAGAGTTATGGATTCTCTTCCATACAACATAGAATTCACAAAATTCTCATACGAGCTCGGTAGCGAGCATAACACAATTAGGGTTTGATTCTCATTATCTAATTTCAAATCTAGATTTTTCATATCCATAATAATTTTATTAAATTCATCTAGATGTTCTTGGATAGGAGTACCTTCTTGCATCTTTAATGTATAAAGACGCTGCTTCAAGAATAACTTCGTGGTAAGAGATTTCTTCATATAGAGACTCTCTAACTTTTGCCATAATCACGATGCCGTTTCTTCATCAGCAACTTCACGAAGCACCTTGTCAGACAACGACAATTGGATGGTGCTATGCGCCATTTCTTCCATCTGCTCGATCTCTGCCGTAGTCATGTCGTCAGGATATTTCCCATCCAAGGCTCTAACCGAACCTTCCTGACGCAACAAACCTTTCATCTTTATCCTCCATAGCCCGAAATTATTTTGGCCATCGAAGGGTGCCACTTCAAACTTGATAGATGCCATCTCGAACAAAAGACTGAAATTCCTTCGCTCTGATACCAATTTGTTGCGGAAAACGCCAAGAGATGCACAAATTCAAACGCATAATAGCAAGGATGAAAGCAAAATAAAACACGAGACACAATATATGTGGAAAACCCAAAACGGGAAAAACCACGGGGAGAGAGATGTGTTTCACTATCTTCAATAACGAGTACAAGCGTACAATCAAAGATCTAAAAATCTAACAAGAAGAAAGTGAAAACAAAGGGTTTCGAGGCAGAAGCTAAAGTAAGCATCCACATGAGATATCCAAGATATATTTTTTTATAGCCCCCATCTAAGAAACCCTAAAACAAGGTGAATAGTCCAAAATAACCTTATCACAAATTTGGAAGTCAGAATATAACACTAACCAATCTGGAATTCCTAAAACTGGTGTAAGGTTCAAGCTTGGTTCAATATCATCGAGAACAATCAGAACTGTTTTGTGCAAGAATCTGCTTCTAAGGGACTTAGCCCCGTCAACAACAGAACGAGTTTGTCAATGCATTTCACCTAGAAGGTCAGAAATCAACTGACCTTGCATATTAACTAAGCCTCCTGGTTTTTTGGCATTTTCTCTAACGCTCTCCAGAAAGCTACAGCCATCAAAGAGATGAGAAATTCTTTTGTAGATGGACTTGGCAATGGTTTTCTTCCCGGCGCCCCCGATGCCATGTAGTCCAACTACACGAATATCACTAGATTCCACATTTAGTAATTCCATAACTCCCTCCACGTGATCCTCGATTCCAACAAAGTATATATTCAATGCCTTCAACACATTTGCGACAACTTCATTGATGATTGAAGTTTCTCCGCCTAAGCTGTATCAATGCGTGCGCGTGAGCACAATAACATACATGCACAAAGGTTAATGCGAATCCAATAACTAGAGTAGCTTGCAGTAAAAAAAATTCACGCGCTCCTTTCGACAACTATCATACAGCAATCAGCTTTAGACAAACAGGCCACGCAATTCGTGGCACATATCATTAATATTCGGACACAGATAAAGCACGGTAAGATGAGATGCAAAAAGGTTTCGTACTTAAATTTCTTGGCTGCATTATAGCGTTCATCAAGGGTGGAAGATAATGAGGTACCCTTTAGCCACATCCCATGCCGCTAAGTGTCCGACCGTAGAGAGAGCAGCTCTCCACTTGTGGATGGTCATATCGTCCACTCGGTTCTCCTCGTGCCGACGAAAGGCCTCCCCGAAACCTCCGGTTTGGCGTGCAACCTTGAATGGTCGGACATTGTAGTAAATGGGCATGATTATCTATCCCCTCCTACTCCTGCACTCCACCATATGAGCTAACTCATTAAGGCACCATTTGCTAGAAGCATATCTTTCAGAGAATATGGGTATCGAGATCTTTGATTGCTCAATCGCTCCACGCAGATGCGGGCCGAACTCTTCGCCGATGGGGAGATCTTCGTCTCTGCACGCACGGACTCCTGCATATCTGAGACGGGCGTAGAGATGACTGACGAAGCCATGGCGCATGTCCCGTCCGCTAAAACTCAAGAAAACTTCATAGTCGCGCCCTTCCATCGCGACCACCGGATGCAGAGAGAAATGAAGCACCCAAGCCGCACCCAGTTCAGCAAAAGCACATTTCTGAGCTCTATGAAGCGGAAAAGGGCACATTTCTGCCAAGGCAAAACCCTGGCAGGGTGGGGGCCATCCAATGGAGGGTGGGGATCACCCTGCCAAGAAAAAATCTTGGCAAGAGAGGCAAGGAATGTCTAACCTTTTCTCAGAATGGCATGTTCTGCCTTTAAAATTCGGGTCATTCGTGTTATGAATGAACGGCCCAGATTATTAATAAAATATAAAAATCCAAAAAGTTACATCTAAAAATAGGAGATTTTGGCTGTTTGTCAAAAAACGATGGGCCCGGATCTTAAGGGCAAGCGCCTGCCCCTCCCTTACAAGAGCAGACGATCCGGATCCGACAGAGGATTCATGCTTCTCGTTAATCTCAACACGAATTTTTTTACTTAGAACCGCCAATCTCCCTGCCAGATCCCCTGCACATATTTTTTATGGGAAGGGTGGGGATCTCCCTGCCCATAAAAAATATGTGTGGGATCCCTTCCCGCCAATCTCAAGGAAGCAAATTTCCGGGAACTTCACCCTATGACTGGGAAGGCAGAGCACAGAGCACACGCTCTTCCCTCTCCTTTTATCGGGTGAGTGGAGTTTAGGGTCGCCCTAGTCTAGCTCAACCAGGAATTAGACTTTGTCTCTCAAGTTTATGCGGTTCATGTCCCAAGGCTTACAACAACGCATTGTGTATTCTTTACTCAACTTAGTATCGAGTCAAGCTTACGAGGTTTATTGATGTGGAGAGTATTAGCAGTACATTTTTGGACCGATTGAACAAGCAGAATCCAAATGGAAGTCGAAGAGAGGATGATGCACCTAGGACCAGCGGACTCACAAGTCGACGACTTTGGAACGGGTTCAAATTTTTTCAGTTGAAGTGAAACGGCCTCCTGATCAATACTCACTGCATTTGGTTGTGATTAACGATGGATTTTGACGATTCGAGATCGTTTAGATGGATTTTTCTTTTTCTTTTTTTGTATTTTTTTGGCTTAATTTTATTACTAGTGGCAATTTTATAACTTTGGGTTTTTCTGTTTAAAATCCTAGTATTGTTAGGTTTAATACCTCATATAAAAGGTGTTTTATTACATTTGAGACGGCAGAATATTGATATTGACCTTTGAGATTTCCTATTATGTTTTGCTTGTTATCGATTTCTCTTATGGTTTGCGCTGCATCATTTATGTCCCGTGACCACAGAACAAGACGAACTAATACTCTTTGCCCGATATGTATCAGGTTTTCATTTTCGCATTTTGCTTTAAAGTCATTTCATTTCTTGAGTATTTAATTCCCACACATATCAAGAAATTAGTCTTTCCTTTTCCTTTTTAGAATGGTTAGGACAACTTTTAGGAAGATAATAAATCCCAACAAAAGAACATTGCATGGTTACATATCGACATTATGACCTTTAGGATCATAAATGGTAAAAATTGCTTGATCACTGAGATGAACAGTCCCGCCAAATAGGAGGTATTGAAATGGCGCTAATTTGGCGATCAGCATGATCAAAACCCCGATTTTAGTAAATATCTGATTATGCAGAAAACGAGACAAGCTCCCACATCTTGTTTGATTTCTCATTTGGTTTCAAGCCGAGCTTCAAAGTCTGATGGACTTCTAAAATCCCTTAGGCTAAATCAAAACCTAAAATGAAATCCAACATCGCGTAAGATATGAAGTTGGGAGACCCCGTGTCTATTCCTTATCCCAGGAAACGCGAAAAGGAGGATCGTGGCAGGGAAGTTAAGGGTGCGTATGGTAACGTTTTTGTTCCCGGAACAACTTTTGGAACAGAAACACTTTTTTGTGTTTATGTTCCCGGCTACGATTTTTGGAAACAGAAACGCGTTCGGTAACTGCAAAAAAAATCTGTTCTCGAAACAAAAAAAGAACAGAAACGCGTACGATAACCGCAAAAAAAAAATGTTCCAATTTTTTCATTTAATTAAGGCGACTATATATATATATATTAAAATTAAATTAAATCTCATTCAATTTAGTAAATCAAATTTTATGCACGATTTATAATTACAATATGGACAAGATCAGCTATAAAAAAAATTAATAACGTATAATGAAAGCGCAATCAAGTACATAAATGAACCATGTCAACGCACATCAATTCACAATAAGAGTCTCCTAACATAGCCCTAGGGGTTTAGAGAACCCGTGATTAAAGGCTATGGGTAAAATGGAAAGATTTGGGGACGATTTGCCCAAAAGGGCGAAATCGTCATTTTTTGGAAGGTTTGGATATCAAATTACCCAACATATTCCATGGCTAGCTGATTGTGGCCATTTCCCATTTTTGAGAATTTTTTCGAAATTTCTTGATTTTCTTCAATTTTTGGGAGACAATTTGTCGAACGGGCGAAATCGTCATTTTTAAGAAAGATCGGGGATCAAAATATCGAAATAGGTCTTGGCCAGTTGGTCGTAGCTATTTCCTATTTTTTGGAATTTTTTATTTTTTATGAATTTTTTGGGGGACGGTTTGCCGGAGGGGCAAAATTGTCATTTCTAGAAAGATCGGGGGTCGAAAGACCCGAAACAGGTCATGGCCAGTTGATTGTGGCAATTTCCTATTTTTTTGGAATTTTTTAGAATTTTTCATTTTTTGACAAAAGTGTTCTAAAACCTTTTCTAAAAAGTGTTCCCGGAACACAGAAACAAGTATTTGTTGTTCCTCAGTTATGCTTCAAAAGTGTTCTAGAAACACTTCTGGCTGCGTATGGATGGTAGCCAGGGAAAGTGTTTCTGTTCCAAAAGTGTTCCCGGAACACTTTTGGAACAGAAACGCGTATGGTTCAAAAATGTTCCGAAAGTGTTCCACGGAACACTTTTGTGCTATGGAACACTTTTGAAGGAACAAAAAAAACTTGCTTTTGGATTTTTGGAACACTTCTTGGAACGCTTTTGAAACCACTATCCATCGTCGCCGACGCGGCTACCACCTGCTACCTCGTTAAAGCCGGCCGCCTCCGCCGGTCGCATGTCGCCAGTTGCGGTCGCCGGACGCCCGTCGCCGATCGCGGTCGCCGTCGGTCATTGGCCGCTGTCGCCGCCGCCGCCTCTGCCGCAAGTCGCCGGTCGCCAGCCGCCGCCGCCGCCGATCGCTAGTCGTTTGCCGCGGTCGCTGGCCGCCGCCGCCGCCGGTAGTCAGCAGGGGTCGCCGGCCGTAGCCGCCAGTCGTCGGCCGCGGTCGTCGGCGATCGCGGTCGCCGCAGCCGGTCGTTGGCCGCCGTAGCCGGTCATCGGCCGCAGTCACTGCCGCCGGTCGTTGGCCGCCGCCGTCGCCGGCCGGCAACCGAAAAAAGTGTTTTTTTTTACTTACCAAACGCGTTTTTTCCCCAAAAATCGTAGTTTTGAACAGAAACACAAAAAAATATTTCTATTCAAAAAATGCTCCCAGAAACATAAATGCTACCCAGCCGACATGATACGGTCCAACTGACTATTTTCAAGTAAAAGCTGATTTTTTATGCGTCGCTTCTCGGCCATCTCCTCGTCGACTCGTTTTTTCTCACCCATCAGTGCATTAAAAGAGCCAATATCCTGCCACAAAGCCCCTTCAACCTGAGCCATTTGGGTGTCTTTGAGTCTCTGTTGATTTCGAACTTCAGCTAGCCGTCTCTCAAGGTCTGCCTCTTCAGCATCAAGGCCAGCCCGGTCATTCACCAAAGTCTGCAGGGCATCTTGTTTTATCTTCAAGCTACGACAGACTTCCTCAATGGAGCTTTGAGGATATCGATAGTCCTTTTCCGAGACTACCAGAACAGCGATTCTTTCGCAGTTTTGTTGGTAAGTGTCTATCCCATGGAGAAATTCAGCCAAGAAATCTTCACAATGTTTCCTGAACCTGGGAGACTTTGTGAAACGGATGTCACCACCACATAGTTCATGCGCTAAAGCCTTAAGCTGCTCGGCGACTATCGGGTCATTTGCAATCGATGGAAAACCACCTTGGGAGAGTTCGAGAAACTCAGTCCATTTAGCCTTAGCCACTTCATCAGTAATGATAGATCCTGACGAGGATTCAGATGTAACATTACTAGAGTTAGTGACCCTGGGGTGTAGTATCCTTGCGACCTGCTCAAGAGCAAACTTGGCTCGGGCAGAAGAACTTGAAGATTCCCCAACATCAGGTCGACCCCCTGGTTGTGACAGTGAATGCCCAGGAGATGATCGTGACGGATTAGCGGCAGAAACGGGCATCGACGAGGGCTCCGGAATGTGGACGATCTCAGGGCTGTTAATGTTTTCGTATTGCCTTGCCGGAGGAGACCTCAAATCAACAGCTTGACCCACTGGGGGCGATGGAACGGATAATGAATCCCCTTCAGTGCCTGATAAGGCAAGATAAGGTCTAACATTGATGATACAAATGGAATGGATTATGATGCAAAGCAAAGCAAACTTAAATACCTTGTCTTGGCCCTGGGAGAAGCAAAAGTGCAGGAGTAGTTTGAATCGACGGCGTCTGATGGATGCCATCAGTGATTCCTTCCAATTGATTGTACGTACTAGGAATGATAGATGCCCCTGTCGTCTCGGAGCTAGTCGCATCTGTTGATGGAGAGATGCCAGTAGTTTCGGACCCTATCAGATCCACCGACAAACTGGAATGCTCATCATGCTCAACATCGCTTAAGTTTTCCTTCACTCTACCCCGCGTGGTTGATGAACCTCCAACAGAGGAAGAACTTTTCGAGGGAAAACTGTGTACGTTAGAAGAAGCGCCCATAGCTTCAGTGACTGACTTGTCAGACTTGGAAGATTTTGCTTCCGCTTCAGGTGGAAGACTGGGCTTGACGGAAACTGCCAAGGCAATGCTTGCAGCATGTTCATTCTTTTCCCTGTCAGGAATGTAATGCTCATCCTTATCTTCGTCATTGACAGGGAAAGCGTGGCCATCATCCCTTGCCGTTGTAGTCATATCGGTCAGAAAAAAAGCTGCCAGACAAAAGAGGTTTGTCAATCCTCTATTGAGAAAGGAGGAGAGCGTCAAATAGCAACTTACCTCGCCTCTTGGATGGTAGATAAAATGCCATTTTCAAGCAGAAATTAATGGAGGACAAAAGGAGACCATGATGTTTGTCAGCACTTGGAGATAAAATGCCATTTTCAAGCAGAAATTTAATACCTTGTCTTGGCTCGGGGAGAAGCGAAAGTGCATGAGTAGTTTGAATCGACCGCTTCTGATGGATGCCATTGGTGATTCCCTCCGTTTGATCGTCCGTACTAGGAATCATAGATGCATCCGTTGTCTCGGACCTCGTCCCATCTGTCGATGGAGAGATGCCAGTAGTTTCAGGCAGTATCAGATCCATTGACAAACTGGAATCCTTATCCGGCTCAACATCACTTATGTTTGATTTATTTGAAAAAGAGCATGTTCGTTTGTCTCCAACAATCAACTGACTGCTGAATTTGGAAGCGACAGTCTGAAAGAAATATGGAATCAATCATTGACAGAGTCAATTTAATAGAAAAGGAAGACGTCAGCTGTATTACCTTCACTCTACCCCTTGTGGTTGATGAAACTCCAAGAGAGGGAGAACTTGACAAGTAAGTGTCCATAATTTCAGTGATTGGCTTGTCAGAATTCGGAAATTTTGCTCGTGCTTTTGGAGGAAGACTGGGCTCGTCAAAAATCGCCAAGGCAATGCTTTTAGCAGATTTATTATTCTTCCTTTCTAGAACGTTACCTTCATCCATATCTTCATCATCAAAAAGGAAAATGATGCCATCATCCTTCCCTGATGTAGTCATATCAGTCGGAGAAACAGCTGTCAGACAAAAGATGTGTGTCAATCCTCTATTGAGAAAGGAGACAAGGTCACATAACGATGCGCCTTGCCTCTTTGGTTGGATAGATAAAGTGCCATTTTCAAGCAGAAAGTAATGGAGGATAAAAGGGGACAATGATGTTTATCAGCGCTTTTAGACTTACTAAGTGTAACCATTTCCAACAACACGGCATAGCTTGACATAATCCCTTCTAGTCTGGCAGCTTTCTAGCCATGACGGCATGACCTCTTTCAGTGTTCTACATTTCATGGTTGAACTCCTACTTAATCTTATAGAACAACTCCGATTTGACAATCTCAATGTAGAGCGCACCTTTGTATTTGTGTTTGACGCCCTGAATGGAAGAAGGCTCGGTATTAGCTGGTTTGCTAAACTCCACCTGTGACAAAACTTGGGTAAGCATGTATTCAGTGCATCAAATTAAGATTTCTACCATGTGTCAAATGGTTATCAAGATCGATGCTTAGATTCAAACTGACTGAACGTGAAAAGAGACCAAACAAGTTTCGAGATGGACAGTATTGATCAGACTATGTCTTTGGAAGAGTAGCTCGTTAAACAAGTCTGAATCACAAGAGACCAGTTTGGAATATGGAAAAGCTTCTATGAGCCACTTATCCCAATTTATTCGGAATTAATCTGACCGTAGCGGAAGCACCACATCAGAAATTAGTAGTGTTGGTTACCTTGGGTAAGCTTTCTGCCTCAACTATTGAACTGCTTGGCTTCTTGAAGGAATTCAGATGTTCCACACTCCTAACATCAGGAATCTTCAGACAGCCCTTGATTTTAATATCTTTCAGCTTCTTTTGTTTTGACAGACTGGGAAGTCTCTCAAGACTCTGACAGTAAGAAACATTCAATGATGCTATAAGTATCAAGCTCTCCAGCTCATCCAACTGTTGCAGGTTGCAGTGAGATATTTTGAAAACTTGTAAGGATTTGAACTTCCCGAGGCCTGGAACTTCTGTTACTGCACAGTCGAAAAGCTCGAATTCTGACAGGTGCTTCAAATACGAAAAATCTGGCAATCCTGTCCCCGATTTGTAATGGTGAAGTGATAGAGTCAATAAACTTGAAGGAAGCTGTGGTAGCTCTTCCAAGTGAATGCAGCAAAGGGAGAGCTTCCTGAGCTTCATAAGGTAATGCAACCAAACAGGTTGGATATTTAACACAGACAACTGCAATATCGTTAGCTCTAGCAAACTCCCAAACCGCAAATTAGCGTGTCCTATTGCCTCAATTTGACCTTGGTCAGTTAACACCAGTTCCTGGGATCCATCAGCCAAGAATAGCTCTCCCAACTTAACCAGGTTACTGATGTCTGGGATTGTGTCCATCAGTTTAGAACTGACAGATAGGCTTATTAAAGTGGAAGGAAGCCTGGGCACCTTACGGAGCTTGTCACAATGAAGCAGATTGAGCGTTTGGAGTTTGGGAAGTCTACAAATGCTCTCTGGTAGACCACGAATCCGAGAGTATCCAAGTTTCAAGACCCTCAATTCCGAAAGCTTCTCAATTTCTCCAGGAATTTTCCCCTTCAGACTCCGACATCTTGAAGCATGCAGCTCTTCCAGCCTCTTTAACTTCCATATAGCGCAAGGCAGCTCTTTTACGAAAGTAAAATCTATTTTGAGCACTTCCAAATATTTTAACTTATCGAAATCATTAGGTAATTCGACAATTGCAGTGCTTGATAGATCAAGTTGGACCAGTGAAGCCAAAGTCCCCAAGGAAATTGGCAACTTCAATATGGACCTACAGTGACTTATCGACAAGTGATGTAGCCATTGTAACTCTCCAATAGACGTGGGGAGTTTAGTTAATTTGGTCCCGTCCAGTGCAAGGAAGCTCAAAGATTTAACCTGGCTCATTGAATCAGGCAGCTGGATCAATGAAGGACAGTTGCAGGCGCTGAATCTTCTGAGTTTTTCCATGCCACCGATGGAGGCAGGAATTTCTTTAACAGCAGTTCCATCTATAAGAATCTCTTCCAAGGATTTGATGACACCCAGCTCTTCAGGCAACTTATTGAGTTCATTGCAAAACCTCAAGTTCAGTGAAACCAAGCGCTGCAGACTTTTTACCGATGAATCAATTTCAACCAACCGAATGCAGTTTTCAAGAATCAATCTCTCTAGACCTTTATAAGAAGATAAGTCTGGAGTTCTGATCAAGTCAACACAACCGGTGAGGTTCAAAACTTTCAAATTCCCTGCTTTCTGTCAGAAAATACAATGATAAAATCAGTAAACTTTTCCACAACCATTCAACATATGAAATTAAAAATAATATACTTTTCTACCTTGATTTCACTCCAACCCTTCCATTTTTCAGTGACCTTGCTCCAGGAAAGATCTAGAATAACCAACTCTTTCAAATCTAAATTTTCAGCACCAAGATTCCGAGGACAACCTTGCCAATGGAGCCATCTTAAACTTGACAGACGCCACTCAAAATTCCCTTCGAGATTCGCCTGATCCAATCGAAGGAATCTCATGTTTGACGTACTGGCAAAATGTGCTGGATTAAAACTGCATTGTGACCTACTGTCAAATTTGAGAAGAACACCTTCAACACTTTCCGTTCCCTGCACATGGAATATAGGATTACCAAGGGACTCAGCATTTCCCCACAAATTATGTGGAGACTTCAAACTAAAAAAAATAAAAATAAATTGATTTTATTAAGGGCCCACTTGTTTCGCAAAGAACGAATGATTTGAAAATACTTTCCTGAAAATGATTTACTATACCTCTTACAAAAAGGAATCAACAAAAATATTCTGACATAAATAGTTATCAAGAATGACAAAATTTTCCTTGACTAATCATTTCAAGAAAAGCGGTCTCTTTTAAGAAAATATTTTGGAAATCATTCATTTTCCACGAAACAAATATACCCTAAGTATTTTTCCTCTGCATAGAAGGAAGGCGATTTGTAAGGCCCACAATCATGATTTATGAGGTAGGTACAACAGTGATGAACTTGTGTCTTACTTTTTCCTCCACAAGCACATCGAAGGCTTCCTTGTGAATCCACAATCTGCTGCGCTTTCCAAGTTCAGGATGTTCTCGTCGGACCATATTCCTACCTAGGTCTTGAAGTTCATCATGCATCCATAGCTTATTGTTCTCAATCTTAACAATAGACGAGAGGACGAGCGCGTCTAATGCCACTCCTCTTGCGGAACCATGGTCAGACCACAGGTAGCATGCAACGCTTTCATCTTCTCCAACGAAGAAACAAGCAATGTCCAAAAATATCTTTCTTTGCTTGCCAGGCAATGCATTGATGATTACCATCAATTTCTGTTGCTGCTCAGATACTTTTTCCAACTTGCCTAACGTTTGCTCCCACACGTCCTTGCTTTTAGAAAATAGAAACGACCCAACAACCTCAATAATCAGAGGAAGCCGGTCACTAGTTGATACAAAGGCTCGGGGCAGAGAAGCAAAGTCAACTGGCGCAGGTCTCCCCCCGAAGGCATGGACGTGGAAAAGTTCAAGGGCATCACCTTGTTGCATGCCCCTGACCTCATATTTCATGTACACTTTAAGCTCATCTAAAGCTCGTTCGTCTCTGGCGGTGATTATGATCTTACTTCCAGAGCCTAACCAATCAAGAATTCCTAACACCTGTGTAAGGTCCAAGCTAGGCTCAATATCATCGAGAACAATCAGAACTTTTTTCTGCAAGAATCTGCTTCTAAGGGACTTAGCCCCGTCAATAACAGAACGGGTTTGTCTATGCATTTCACCAAGAAGTTCAGAAATCAATTGACCTTGCAAATTGACTAAGCCTCCTGGTTTTTTGGCATTATCTCTAACGCTCTCCAGAAAGCTACAGCCATCAAAGAGATGAGAAATTCTTTTGTAGATGAACTTGGCAATCGTTGTCTTCCCGGTGCCCCCGATGCCATGTATTCCAACTACACGAACCTCACTAGATTCCACATTTAGTAATTTCATAACTCTCTGCACATGATCCTCGATTCCAACAAAGTATCTCCCTGTCAATATCTTCAACACATTTGCGACAATTCCATCGACGATTGAAACTGCTCCCCCTAAGCTGTATCAATGCGTGCGGCGGGCACAAGACACATGCCCAAAGGTTAATGCAGGTCCAAATAACTAGAGTAGCTTGCAGTAAAAGGTTCGCGCAATCCTTTCGACAACTATCAATACAGCAATCAGCTTTAGACAAACAGGCGACGCGATTAGTGGCACATATTCGTAATAATTGACACATACAAAAGCAAGGGTGCAAGATAATGAGGTACCTGTTAGCCACTTTCCATCCCTTTAACCTTCCCACCTCATCGAGAGCAGCTCTCCACTCGCAGATGGTCTCATCATCCACTCGCTTCTCGTTTTCGTGCATGAGTAAGGCCTCGCCGTAACCTCCGATTTGGTGTCGAACCTCGGATGTTTTGACAAAGTAGAAAATGGGAATGATTACCTGTCCCTTTCTTTTTCGACACTCCACCATCTTGACCAACTCATTCATACACCGGTTACTGAAAGCATAATTTTTTAGAGAAGATGGGTATGGAGATCTTCGATTGCTCAATCGCCGCAAGCAAATCCAGGCCGAGATCTTCGCCAACGCAGATTACTTCATCGTCTCTGTACGTACTGACTCCTGCATCTCTGAGACTGGTATAGAGATGATTGGTGAAGCCGTTGTGCGTGTCCGGTCCTCTGAAGCTCAAGAAAACTTCGTAGTCGCACTCTTCCATCACGACCGGACGCAGAGAAAAATGAAGCACCCGAGCCGCACCATTCAGCAAAAGCACATTTCTGAGCTCTAAGAAGCGGAAATTTTCTGGAAAGTTAGAAAATGCTCTCGCAAACTGAAACGGGAACGACCTGTCATGATCATGGTGCGTCTCGTTGGTCTGAACTCAACACGGAGTTTCTTAGGACCGCCAATCTGAAAGAAGCAATTTCCGGGAGCTCCACCCTGTTACTGGGAAGGCAGAGACAGAGCAAATGTTCTCCCCTCTCCTTTTTTGTTTTGTTTTTTTAAGCCTTTTTCATCCATCCAAGGAACAATTTCCGAGAACTTCATTTTCGTGTGGGGAAGGCACAGGGACCTCCTCATGGGACACCTTTCTTTTTTGTTTTTTTTATTTCTTTTTTTTAAAGGCTTTTCATCCGTCCATCCATCAATGCCGGAAAAGTGTCATGAAGCCCCTCAAGTTACACTAGAATTTTGTTTTTTTTTCCCAATTTAATTTTAAAAAATTATTTACAAAATTAGGCAAATTAGAGAATTAATTACCAATTTAAGTCTCGCGCGACAGTCTAATTGTCGCGCGAGACCCGCTCAATGGTCATACCACTGCGCGACTCTCCAGGCGTCGCGCGACAATGGTGTCGATACTCGCACGCCAATCAACATGGCGCGCGACTGTTGACCCACGCACGACTGTTGACCCACGCAACGCTGCAGGCCTTATTAAACGCACTAAAGGTCACTTCAGCTTTGTTTAAAAGCAAAGCCTAAGTAGCTCTTTCCTCCTCACTCTCATTTCTCAGTCTCAAAATTTCTTTCCTCCCTCACTCCCTCAGAGGTCTAACGTGTAACTCTCTCAGTTGCTCTTGTGCTGTTCTCCCTTCCTCAGACGGTCGTTTCAACTACAATTGCTGTATTCAGTCATTATTTGGGGTTCTTTCGGTCCTTTAGTTCATTTTTGCAGGCCCCCATTCTACCTTACTCATTATTCCTCCCTCAAGCGCTCTCAGTATTAAACTCCCTCAGATATTTGCATTTAATTTTTTAAAATATTTTCGTGATATTTAAATTAATTTATAAATTTTTTATTTGACAGATAAAAACAAAGCAGGCCTTTCTCTTGACAGTTGGAACTCCTCATTTGATGCATGTTCTCCCTCGATAATTTGAGGTAAATTTTATTGTAGTTATTTTTCGCAGTTCCGTAAGCATAAATTTATTTGTTTGATCGTTATTTGTACCTGAAAAATGCATGTTACTTATAGGTTGTTAATATTACGTCCCGAGAAGCGAGGATTGGGTTTTACCCCGTCCAAAGAACATTTTTTAAATAAAATAAATTTTTAATAATTAAAAAATAGAAAATTGCCACAATCAACTGACCGTAGACTAATTTCGTTAATTTGGCATTCGAAATTTTAAAAATAATGATTTTGCCATTCTAGTAAATTATCTCCTCCCAAAAATAGAAAATGACCACAAACAACTAACTGTGGACTATTTTCGGTAATTTCGAGTCCAAATTTTTAAAAATGATGGTTTTGCTGTTCTGGCAAATTATCTCCCAAAAATTACGAAAAAATCTGAAAAATTCTTAAAAACTCCCAAAAATAGAAAATAGCCACAATCAACTGACCGTTGACTATTTTCGGTAATTTCATGTCCGAATTTTTAAAAATGACGATTTTACCCATATGGAAAATTATCTCCAAAAAATTACGAAAAAATCTGAAAAATTCTTTAAAACTCCCAAAAATAGAAAATAGCCACAATTAACTTACCGTGGACTATTTTCGATCATTTCGCGTCCGAATTTTTAAAAATGTCGATTTTCCCCTTTTGGCAAATTAACTCCCAAAAATTAAGAAAAAATCTGAAAAATTCTTAAAAACTCCCAAAAAAAAATGGCCACAATCAACTAACAGTGGACTATTTTAGATAATTTCGAGCCTGAATTTTTAAATGACGATTTTTCCCTTCTAGCAAATTATCTCCCAAAAATTACGAAAAAAATCTAATTGTTTTTAAAAACTCCAAAAAATAAAAAATAGCCACAATCAACTGACCGTGGACTAGTTTTAGTAATTTTGCGTCCGAATTTTTAAAAATGTCGAGTTTTCCCTTCTAGCAAATTATCTCCCAAAAATTTCGAAAAGTTCTGAAAAATTCTTAAAAACTCCTAAAAATAGAAAAAATGTCGCAATCAACTGACCATGGACTATTTTCGACAATTTCGCGTCTAAATAAATGACGATTTTTCCCTTCTGGCAAATCACCTCCCAAAAATTATGAAAAAATCTGAAAAGTTCTTAAAAAATCTCAAAAAAAGAAAATGGCCACAATTAACTGACCGTGGACTATTTTTTGTAATTTCACGTCCTAATTTTTAAAAATGACGATTTTCCCATTCTGGCAAATTATCCCCAAAAAATTACAAAAAATCTGAAAAATTCTTAACAACCCCCCCCCAAAAAAAATAGAAAATAGCCACAATCAACTAACCGTGGACAATTTTTGGTAATTATGTGTCCGAATTTTTAAAAATGATGATTTTTCTCTTTTGGCAAATTATCCCCCAAAAATTACGAATAAATCTGAAAAATTCTTAAAAACTCCCAAAAATAGAAAATGGCCACAATCAACTGACGGTGGACTATTTTCGATAATTTCGCTCAACCCAATAGTCCGATCCACCATACGGACCAAAACCATGACGAATCCCAAAGGAGAGAGGAGTCGTTTTCCTTGGTAAGCCTTACTGTAAGCGAGCCAGTTCGGGTTCAATCCACCATATGGATCAAAACCCCTGGCAAATCCCCAAATGCGGGATGTGTCTTCCTTTGGTTCCTATCAGTTAGGAATCCATTATGGTTTGGCCTACCATACAGGCTGGAGCTTAACTTCCTTAGGATACTCAAGACGAGTCCTTAGGTACCCACTTGAATCCACTAGACATCGCAAATGCCGCACGAGCATCAAACAGGTAAGTGGTAGGTACGCCTCTCTACTATCTCACTCTCTCATGTCGAAGGAAACCAAATGAGCATATCCCCTTGTAAGAAAGAGCATACATCGATGGGCATGAAAAATTGGATGTCATGATTCCTTTTCTTTCATTTTCTTCAGTCGAGTCGATTTGAACTCAGGTGTCATCTTATCTTTGAGAGAAACCTCTAATGAGATTCCCCTTAAAAATGGGCAGCTTTTGACACCTGATTTTTGATCAGCTTTTTTCCTTTATTTATGAAATTCATAGAAAATCAATAAAAAGTCAAAAAAATTGAAAAATCAACTTTGGTAGCCTTGGCCAAGTTAAAGGAACCATTTTGGACAAAAATAATTTTTCATATTTTTTTGTATTTTTTTTAATATTTTCGAAAAATAGAAAAATACATGAAAAACCATAGAAATATAATTTGAGATCACAAAAATATTTAAAAATAGTCAGTATTTTTATTTTAATTCTCTCTTCATTTAGAACTTATAAAAAAAAAATCAAAAATCAAGTTCAATTGCATGTGTCCCTTATAACACATGGAGTTAAATTCGACCAAAAAAATATCATCTAATCTTTTGATTTACAATTTTTGCATTTTTAAAGTCTGGACATCCAATTTGATCGCCCTGTCATTCTTTCAGCTATTGCTAATGTTGTATCCACCAAGAGCGTTTTCATGTATTCTATAGTCCAAGTCCAAGGTCAAGCCATGCGGAGTTTGTCATTCCTTATCATAAGTGGCCTAATTCAAAAGTTAAGATGCTAATGGACGGTTTGCCCACCGAAAGGTCATCGTTCGAAAGCAAAAAAATAAAAGGGAGCTGTCCTGGAAGCACTCACGGAAAAGAGCTGGACCTTTTGTATTAGAAAAGTAGAAAGAGGACAACAAGAGAAATGAAAAAGAGAAAAGGGATGAGCACCGACGGTGGAAAGGGAGATGCAACAGACAAGAAGGTGGGGGAAAGAAATAATAATAAAAAAGGGTGAGTATGGAAGGCCACAAACAGGATCTCTCTTGATCAATAATGCACAGATGAGGGGTTGGGGAGAGAGGTTTTGGTGGCGCGCGCAAAGGGAAGAACTCCATTTTCGCAACGAGAAGGTTTCTAGAGAATAAAAAATGGAGTCCATCGGTGGCCATGTGGGGGTGGCTTGAGCAATATAGTGGAGACCTCTAGTCGCACGAGGTCTGACGAGCATGGTGGCAGAATGACAGCACGCGAGCAGATCCTGATGGCTGCGACGAAGCACGCCAAACCTGTGGCGGAGCGATGACCACAGTCCGACGAGATGGCGGTATGACGACAGGTGCAGCCCGTGCGGACGGATCGCTTTGACAGGCTCACCTCGTTGTTTCAGTGTTCGTTGTTGTTCAGAGCGACCTTGAATTTCTTTGATTTTGCAGGCGGACGCCTCTGCTTCGGGCCAAGAATTTCGATGTTGCTCTGATGATCGTACCTTCGCATCACCAGGAGCCTCTAATGAGTAACAGAGTCCGGTTCTCCTCTTTTAACTTTTCTGTGGAGTGTTGAACTTGTAGGTTTCAAACCCAGCTAAGCAATCCATGAAGGTTAGCCGGGGATGTCCATGCCAAGAAGCCAACTGGGAATCGATTACCCATCGGCGCACACCATCGTCAAACCCTCCTGTATCCGCCACACCCCCTGCAAAAGGGAAATCATCGAACCCATCCTGAACTCGAAAACTCTCTTCGAGCTCGAGAGCTCGCTTTCTGGCGAAACCAAACCTGTTGAGGTGCAGGAGTCAAGAATCGCCATGGAAACTTGAGAAGGCTGAGGACCGCCGATCACTCTTGGGACCTCGACCGGAGATATCAAAGTCGTCGATCCTCCATTCCAACCTCCTGAAGATCAGAGGAAGCTCGAAGACTCGACGGATTATCCCGCAAACTCAAAAAAACAGTGAAACTCTCTCTCGAGTTCTAGCTTGGCCTCCACTGGCAGCCCGAGCTTGAATCATTCATCTGATGTGCTATTTGTTGCAAACTGTTCCTTGCACTTCCCTGAACATTTTCGTTTTTTTTTTGTTTCATGTGATTCCATCGAGTAAATCCCTCGGTCGACCCCCACAAGTTTCGGATCCTGTCACGAACAAGGAACCTCTTTCCAAACATGAGCTACGCGAACGCGCTGGTAAGTTTCTTTGGCCTACTTCGTTGTTGCTTGATGTTCAGAATAGCTTAAATCTTGGTAGAAATGCCTAAGTCAAACCCCCGGCGAAGATGGATTTTTGGTTGGAGCTGTTTAGTCTAATTCCAGCATCACCTTGATTAAAAATTGAATACATGAGGCTGTAGAGTCGATCTAGATTTAAATTGGGAGGAAACCGTTCCATGGAGTGTTTAATTTTCGGAAGGTTAAAAAAAAAAAATTGCGATCTAACTGTCAGGAGTTCACCACGTGGCACTCAGTGATCCGTCCAATCGGTGGTTATAATCGGATCAATAAAACCCATATCGGATGCACCAGGAGAAGCCATGTGGCGCTTCCTGGAGCGTTCGATTGTGAATTTTCGGATAATAGTAAAAAATTGATAAAAAAAAAATTCAAAAAAGTATGAAATGGCGTCATTTGAGTCCGGTTCTGACCCGTAGGGTCGGGCCGGGTCTAACCCGGTTCGGAAAATATTTTAAATATTAAAAAAATTCAGATAATAATAAAAAATAAGAAAAAATCGAAGAATTCAGAAAAATTCCAAAAATTAGGAAATGGGCCATTTTGACTGGCCAATCCTATTTTTGGTGATTTTTCCTTCTGATTCTCTCCAAAATGACCATTTTGCCCCTCATGGGTAAATCGCTCCGAAAATTCAAAGAAATTCTCAAAAGTGTTAGAAAATAGGAAACGGGCCATTTCAATTGGCCAATCTTTTTTCTAACGCTTTCGGGTTCCTATCCCCTTTTAAAATGAAGATCTTTCTCTTATGGGTAAATTGGCCCTTGATTTTCTCAAAATGACAATTTTGCCCCTCATGGGCAAGTCGCCTCCAAATCTTTCCTGAACTCCTTTCAGATCTTGAGTGTCCCATCTCTAAGCAGATGGGGCTATACTAGGGATGCCATGTTGATGCGATGTGTTTTGTCTGCACATTACGTTTCCCTATTTTGCACTTTCACTATATTGATTGTGATTGATAGGACTAGTCTTCCAATCTGTATGAAACCCCGAATCAGACTTGCCTCACCCAAAATTGCACCCACATGAAATTTTAGTTAAGGAAATCTCTCGTGTTAGGTACCGAAAGGGCGTTGGTAATGATACCAACGTAACTAAGTCCCCAGACCCAAAATCTCTTGTTCCGCAGAATTGATCGATCTCTTCCAATCGGTCAGTGAGGTTTCCGGTCCACCTTCCAAGAAGGACCGGTGGCGACTCCAAATGCATGCACACGTTGCACATGCCACCACGACCACACCAAGTTCGAAAGCGATCGACTCCTATCGTCGAAATCCTAAAAAATCACTCCCGTTGCACACTCTGAGTTGGTCCCTATTTAGCGAACCGCATCAAGGAACTTACGATGAAGCCCGGGGACCAAATGAACTTCCTTTTTTGGCGACTTAGAATAGCATTGATGATTTGGCGATTATTCCTTGACCTACTCCCAGCAGGATCTGATCGTGCCAGAGGTTGTTGTAGGGGAAGTTGGTTGGCTTTGAAATGGTCAGTGGTGAGAGTAAGCCCTTCGTCAAGGAAATTGTAGCGAAACGCATCCCATCCTTCAAAAGATGGTTCGAGGGAGTGGTTGGTGGACTAGAATTTGCGATCTTCATAGAAGGCTTATCACTGGACATTCCGTGGATGTCGATAGGGCCACCGCAATTAAGGCAAGCGGTAGTGATGAGGACTTCCTTATACCACATGTTTTCTGCTCGAAGCTTGTTGTGTTCTTCCATTAGAGTTTCGAGCTCTTGACGTTTACGTTGAACTGCCAATTTGGTTCGCCTGTTTTGAAACCAGTACCTGATCCTCGAAGGGTCTATCCCTAACTTGTGGGCTAACTCTTTTCGTGCTCGGGTGATAGCACTCTCTGAAGACAACTTCGAACACTTGGATTTCCTCCTCAGTATGGGGTTGCGATGTCTTCTTTTTCGAGGTTGGCTATCGTTAATTGCTACTGTTGCTGTTGTCGCTGCGATCTTGAACCTCGTTGCCAAAAGGGTTGGGTTCCATGGTTTCGGTACCTTGCTCGATCCCGAAACCTTCGAGGTTTCCCAATTGCACATTATCTAGGACGTTTGGGTCAGTCACCTCCAACAACTGACGGTAACTCTTAAACATATTGGATCAAGAAGGGGTTGCTTGATTTTTACTTACTCAGGGCTCTGTAATCTCTATGGTATGTTCATTGTCTCTAAACTTTCTTTTGAGTGGCTCCGTATGTTCAGGAAACGTTCTTCGAACACAGATGAAGATCATCAAACAAGCGCTCCCCCTCAAGATTTTGAATTTCCCGCTTTGTCGTCTTCCTTCCTTTTTCAACGTGGAGGGACCCCTAGATCGATTTTCTTTCCTCGATAGCCAAGCCTATCCCCCACTCTGTTTTCAAAAGGCTGAACTATGTTCACCTCCCGCTCAGCTTTTCAACATTATGGGACCGCCAAATCCTGTCGCGACTTCTTCGATAGTTGCGCTTGCCTCCCACCCAATATTAATAATGGCGAGACCGACAAATCTTTTATAACTTTTTCAAATTTGTCAGGCCTGAAATCACGGACAGAGATGGATGCGATGGCTCACGGGAAGAGCGACCTCTGCTTTACCCAATTAATTTGGCTCCATGAGTATTATTACTGAGACCTTTCTTCACCCTTGAGCTACTATAAAACGAGGAGTTAATGCAGAGAAGATTAACGCTCTCGCATAATCGGCTTCCACCTTTTACTCACTCTACCACGCTCATCTTCTTCTCCACCATTCCAACGAAACTGGCCTCCTCTCCTATTCGCACCTTCTCGGTTGGAGTTTTGGCCCAGTGGGAAGAACTCTATAACCTCTTGGGTCGAGGCTATGCTCATATAGCCGATCACCCAGAAACTGAAGATGAAATCCATGTTTTACTCGATGACATGGACACCACCTCCATTGAGGGCGCTGAGTTAGAGAGGGAATACAGAGTTTTCCCAACCCTCTTTACAAACTCCTTAGAGGTTTATCGTGTTACTAATTGGGAAGTTACCTTGGCTCGCGTCTTGCGAGCTCGCTACAAGGACCGATGCGATTGCTTGGTGCTGACTAACTTCATGACTGACAGCCACAATAAGGTTATTGAGTCCGCCAAGGAGCGGGTCTCGACGTTGCTTCGCAAGTGTGGAAATTTGGCGGAGCGCTTGGCCCTATCCCTGACCACCTATGAGCACGATCGTCATAATATCATGTTGAAGTTTCAATGTGAGTGGCTGGAAGAGAGGCTCGACAGCATTACCGTAGATATATCCCGTGGGAGAGAACTAGTTCAAGACTTGGAACTTGCCGGTGAAGATCATGGGGCCAAGGTTGCGGAGCTTAAGGATGAATGTAAACGCCTTCTTCTTAAGCTTGCGGACCTTGATACTCCTTGTGGTGAGTGTAGGCAGAGCATCCACAATATAGAGGGTCAGCTGGGTTCCTTTGTGATGCTAATTAGGGCTCATTTCGATTTTACATTTCCACCTCGATGATCTGTATTGATTTGCTTTTAAAACCCCTCGGTTGAGCTAAATGAATGAAAGCTCTCGAGTGTGTGTCTCAACTTCTGTATGGTTGACTTCCTTGGATACCCGACCACTCTCAACCTGGGTGAACTGAGCTTTAATATCGATGAGTTGAGCAAATACACCTTGGTTTTTCATCTTGTTTATGGTCAGACGAAAGAAAATCCCCCCACGTTTATCCACGAATGTACCCTTCTTTTCTACCTGTTTTGAATAAAAGGCAGAGTTAGGAGAAAGAATTTGAAGAAGAAAGCATAAATCCTTTCAATTTTATGCTTGCTTGTGATTAATAAGGATAAGAACTTTTACAAGGGTTTTAGCCTTGTGTGAAAAGCTTTTATCAATATTTTTCGAGGGAAAGCATACCATTGAAAGAAATGTAATTCACGATAATCGTTTTTGATCAATTCCAAGAAAATCAATGGAGCGTTCAGAAGTGCAAAGCACAATTCTGATGTGTTTCAAATTCAATTGAAGATACGGTATCCAAATTAAAGCCGTTTGCTAAGAACGAGAGTAATTTGGATACCTATCTTTTCATTGGATTTGTAAAACACCAACAGTCTTGGTCAATTATCGTGAATTACCACGGGTGTAAAACATGCTTGAACCAATTCAATTATATATTTCCATCTACCGAAATTGAGATTGGACCCTCGTAAATGGCCACAAGGTCACATAGGAGTTCTAATTCCAATTTCCTATAAATGAATTATATAATTGATTTGGGAATATCCTGGTGATTGGAAGAAATGCCACTCTCACATTCCCATGATAAATGAAAAAGAAATACGACAGATTTCAATCTAACTATATATAACACAAACAGATCCATAATACAATCAATCTAAGAGAGGATTTCAGAAGAATAAATCCTATACAAGAGGGCTAAAAATGCAAAGCAAATCAAAGGAATGTGGTCCGAACATAGAAGGAGCTCAACTGTCACTCCATGTTATCCATGCCTTGCCTACAACCAGCGCTTCGAGAATCAAGATCTGCGAGCTTGAAGAGAAGGAGACGATATTTCTCCTTAAGTTCGTTCACCTTGGTCTCGTGGTACTCGGATTCATGCTCCAAATCCTGGACCTACGCTCTCCCGCGGGCTATATCCATGGTCAGATCGTCAAGTCTTTCCTCCAACCACGCGCACTGGAGTCTCAGCATAAGATTACGCTGGTCTTGCTCAAAGACAGTTTGACATAGAGCTAGACGCTCTACTAGGTTGTCCCTCTCACGGACTAGCAACGAGACCTGGGCGTTGGCGTATTCAACGGCCCTCTTATGGTTTTCAGCCACCAAGGTGGCCAACACCAAGGAATCAACCTATCTTAATAATGAGCTCGCACAATGCAAGCCAAGGTGACATCCCGAATGGTGACATGGTAAGCCTGCAGGAAATTAGTGAAAAGTGTCGGGAAGATCCTAAACTCCCTTCACAGTTTTGTGCCCTCGATACAGGCAGTGCCTAGGGCCGGAATCAAAGTACGGATTTCAACTTCAGTTTCGGGGTGATCATTTATGTAACCATAGCCTCTACCCAATAGGTGATAAAGTCTCTCCCATTGGATCAAAGTTTCGGCCGAGGCAGCATGTGTAGGGGAAGAAGCCATTTTCGATTGAACGGTAGAAAAGATGATGAATGTTGCGAAGCTAATTAGGCTGAAGCGTTAACCTTCTCGGTCTTAACTTCTCATTTTATGGCGCTTAAATAAGGAGGGAAAGTCACAGCATTAGCTCTCTTGCTAACCGAGCAGAGTCATTGATGCTTCTTTTGCAAATCACGGATCCACATGTGTCCCACGATTTCGGGCTTAACAAATCATAAAAGGCGCCGAAAGGTCGGCAGACCCATCACTTTGAAGACTGAGCTAGGGGACAAGCGTATTGCTCGATAAAGCAAAATCAATGCGAGAGATTTTCAGGCTCCATTCACGTGAAAAAAAGAAGAAGAAAGGACAGAAGGGGAATTACGAAGTCTCGAGAGGAGCGCTTGCCAAATAGCCATCATCCGTGATCAAAGGGTAGTTCTTGGACACACTTACTCTCTCAAAAGAAATTTCTGCAGAGAGGGTAAGGATCCGAGAAAGGATAAAGAAAACCCAGTGGACGAAAATCAGTCAGTGATATTTCGATAAACCGAGCGGACGAAAATCAGTCAATGATATTTCAATCCAAAATGCTCAAGGGATCCCGTCATTTATTGGAAACGCCCGACCTAAATGTCCTCGAACTTGAACTGCTGGAGGAATTTGAAGATCCCGGGATCGAATCTGGCACGAAGGCTATGGAAACCAAAGACCTTGGCAACAAAAACGCCAGCGGCAGTGGTCGGCGCTAGAAAATGAAGCATCCCCACTGCCACACTATACACCAAATCCGAGAGCTTAACGCTCTTTTTAAGGAATGCCCCATTCAAACGAGCAGCAGAGAGCTAAACTGGGCCGGAAGCTGGTGTTGGAACATTTGAAGGTTAAGTTTTGGTTTCACAACAAACGAGCCCGGTTGATGGAACAACTCAGACGTCACGAGTTGGAGATTCTAAAGGAGAAAAATGAACAGCTTCGAGTGGAAAACGCGAAGTATAAAGAAACTTTGAGCATTGCTACTTGCCTTAACTGCAGCAACCCTATCCCAATCGGCGAAATGTTCCCCGAGGAGCCATATCTAGGGATTTATAATGCTCACCTGTCACAATGCCCTCCATAATATCTTCCGGCACAGTAGGGTATTGTTGGAGATTCACAAGAGCAAATCGGCACTACAAAGTCAATATCGACGCCTGTTAGGGGATGGAACGTGTATCGTAACAAGTGGGGTCTCCCCAATGATGAGCTCGCCATCACGACCAGTCAACCCGAAGCCAACCAACTCTCCCCAGAACAACTTTCAACACAGCCAGATCTCGATGATAGCAACCGCCAAGTTGCTAACACTGCTCGGGGTAGGTGGAAAAAGAAGCTTTGTTGGACCTATGGACTTCATTAGAAATTTATTGATGCAGTTCGGCAACTCGGCTCGCCCACAGCACGTACTCCAGATCATGAATGTACAGGGACTCACCAAGAGTTGCGTCGTAAGTCACCTCAAATACTATAGGAGATTGCTGAGGGAAAGCTTGGCAACTTTAAACCTAGATGGAGCCAGTTCGAGCCAAAACACTGGACATGGTTCCGACCACAATACTCCGGAAGCAAGAAGCGCTCAGCCAGGTATCGTAACAAGTGGGGTCTCCCCAATGATGAGCTCGCCATCACGACCAGTCAACCCGAAGTCGACCAACTCTCCCCAGAACAATTTTCAATACGGCCAGATCTCGATGATAGCAACCGCCAAGTTGCTAACACTGCTCGGGGTAGGTGGAAAAAGAAGCTTTGTTGGACCTATGGACTTCATCAGAAATTTATTGATGCAGTTCGGCAACTCGGCTCGCCCACAGCACGTACTCGAGATCATGAACATACAGGGACTCGCCAAGAGTTGCGTCGTAAGTCACCTCAAATACTATAGGAGATTGCTGAGGGAAGGCTTGGCAACTTTAAACCTAGATGGAGCCAGTTCGAGCCAAAACACTGGACATGGTTCCGACCACAATACTCCGGAAGCAAGAAGCGCTCAGCCAGGTCTCAGCACCGACTGTACCGGTAGTTACGTCGTCGACTTTTCAAACCCAAATTAGAATGCTTCCCTGAGCTACCTCAGCACTCCTCAAGAGTTTATACCACAATTCCAACAGATGAAAGTTGGGTGAGTTAGACAGCGAGCTTGTGGACGAGGGTTCCAGTACAATATCACTGACTGATTTTCGTCCGCTCGGTTTATCGAAATATCAATGACTGATTTTCATCTGCTCGATTTTCTCTATCCTTTCTCGGATCCTTACCCTCTCTGCAAAAATTTCTTTTGAGAGAGTGAGTGTGTCCAAGAACTACCCTTTGATCATGGATGATGGCTATTTGGCAAGCGCTCCTCTCGAGACTTCGTAATTCCCCTTCTGTCCTTTCCTTCATTTTTTTTTCACGTGAATGGAGCCTGAAAATCTCTCGCATTGATTTTGATTTATCGAGCATTGCGCTTGTCCCCTAACTCAGTCTTCAAAGCGATGGGCCTACCGACCTTTCGGCGCCTTTTATGATTTGTTAAGCCCGAAATCGTGGGACAACGGTGGATCCGTGATTTGCAAAAGAAGTATTAATGACTCTGCTCGGTTAGCTTAGCTCCATGAGAGTTAATCCTGTGACTTTCCCTCCTTATTTAAGCGCCATAAAATGAGAAGTTAACGCCGTGAAGGTTAACGCTTCACCCTAAATAGCTTCAGCCTCTTGAATACTCCATAACATTCATCCTCTTTTCTACCGTTCAATCGAAAATGACTTCTTCCCTCGCACATGCTGCCTCGGTTGAAACTTTGATCCAATGGGAGAGACTTTTATCACCTCATGGGTAGAGGTTATGGTTACATAAATGATCACCCCGAAACTGAAGTTGAAATCTGTACTCTGGTTCCGGTTCTTGACATTGTCCAATGGGAGAGACTTTTATCACCTCTTGGATAGAGGCTATGGTTACATAAATGATCACCCCAAAACTGAAGTTGAAATCTGTACTCTGATTTCGGCCCTTGACACTGCCTATATCAAGGGTACAAAACTGCAAAGGGAGTTTGGGATCTTCCCAACTCTTTTCACTAATTTCCTGCAGGCTTATCATGTCGCCAGTCGGGACGTCACCTTAGCTTGTATTGTGCGAGCTCGTTATCACGATAGGGCTGATTCACTGGTGTTCGCCACCTTGGTGGCTAAAAATCAAAGAGGGCCGTTGATTACGCCAACGTCCAGGTCTCGTTGCTAGTCCTTGACAAGGGCAACCTAGTGGAACGTCTAGCTCTATGACAAACTTTCTTTGAGCAAGACCAGCGCAATCTTATGCTGAGACTTTAGTGCGCGTGGTTGGAGGAAAGACTTGAAGATCTAACCATGGATATAGCCCGCGGCATAGCGTGGGCCAGGATTTAGAGCATGAATCCGAGTACCACGAGACCAAGGTGAACGAGCTTGAGGAGAAATGTCATCTCCTTCTCTTCAAGCTCGCATACCTTGATTCCCGAAGCGCTGGTTGTAGGGAAGGCATGGATAACATGGAGAGTCAGTTGAGCTCCTTCGTGATGCTCATTAGAGCTCACTTTGGGTTTACACTTCCTCCTCAGTAGTATGTTTGTAAAGTCCCCTATTGAATGAAATAAATGAGATTTTTTGTACATGCTCCCTCATCTTCTGCACGGTTAATGAGCAAAGAAAGCTCTTTGCTTTTTTGTCTTTTCAATTTTCCCTTTTCAGCTGGGCCAACTGCCTGGTTGCACATTATTTCAACAACCTGATACTTTTCATCTCAACAATTTGAATCCCTGGTGAGAAATGGATTTGTAGCCCCCCAAAATTTTAAGATTACCCCTGGTTTTGTAGTTATAGTGTTTGAGGCGGATGACGATCTCTCCGTTTTCAAGCTCGCTCACATTTTGTTGGTATCTTATTATGCAAATGCTGTCACTTTTTCCTTCACGGAGTTGGGTTGATCTACCTCGAACCTAATATAACAAGGGATTGCCGCATCTAAGCCTGATGATGCTCGTAGGCAGCGTTGTGCGGAGTCAACTCTAGGCATTAAAGAGAAAAATAGATGTTCTAATGGGAACTTTACAATGAAAAGATAAGAGATACATCCCTCTCGCGCACATGCCCCTCTTTCTCTGGGTATGCTTAATGACCAACCAATCGCGTCTCGGCTCAGGAGAGTGATTGTCGACTTCAGATCATGGCTGCGAAGGTCTGCTAGCTTCCCACTGATCGAACAAGGCATCGAGTCTCTCATCAAAGAAATCATCTGATCCTTCGAACCACTGATGTGCGGGTTGAGCAGCACCGTCGTACGGATTCTTTGAACCGGAACCCCCGTCCTTGTTTGAGAATACTAGAGGAGGGTCGACCGGTTCACCATCAAAAGCGTTCCCTCTCTGGGAATCAGGGAAGCAAAAATGTTCGAGGTATTCCTCCATTAGATTATCTGAAATCATATGCCCCAGTTGGGCAAACCCCTGAACACTAGGCATAATGGGCTGATTAGTAACAGGAAGAGCATCGGCAGATGGCTGTTGCTCGAACAGAGGAGTGTACACTGAGATGACCCATAGGGACATTCTGACCAATTCTCTAATAGTTGGCGGTAGAGCTGCCAGCTCGGTTGGTGTTGAGATTCGACCGGGCCTTTCATAATGCACGGCCATTGTGTTTGCGGCCGCGCCTAGTGTTTAAGCTCGAGTCGGACTTTTTTACGCCCAGCGACATCCGTGGAATGTCCCATGATAAGCATTCTATGAGGATCGTAAATGCTCGTCCACCACCCCACTCCCTCGAACCATCTTTTGAAGGATGTGATGCGTGTCGCTACAATTTCCTTGACGATGGGCATACTCTCATCACTAACCAGTTCAAAGCCAACCAGCTTCCCCTATAACAACCTTTGGCACGATCAGATCCTGTTGGGAGTAGGTCAAGGAATAATCGCCAAATCATTAACGCTATTCTGAGTCGCCAAAAGAGGAAGTTCATTTGGTCCCCAGGGCTTCATCGCAAGTTCCTTGACACGGTTTGCCAAATAGGGACCAACTCAGCGTGTGCAATGCGCATACATGAGGTCATGAATGAACCGGGACTCCCTAGGAGTGTAGTCGCGAACCACCTTAATAGTTATCGAAGGGTGTTAAGACAGCGTCATGCGGCGTTGGGCCTAAAAAAGCCCGACTCGAGCTTAAACACTAGGCGCGGCCGCAAACACAACGGCCGTGCATCAAGAAAGGCCCGGCCAAATCTCAACACCAACCGAGCTAGCAGCTCTACCGCTAACTATTGGCGAATTGGTCAGAATGTCCCTATGAGTCATCTTAGTGTTCCTCAAGGATACGTGCCACAGGTGCAACAAGTGTACACTCATCTATTCGAGCAGCAGCCATCCGCCGGTGCTCTTCCTGTTGCTAATCAGCCCATTACGCCTAGTGTTCATGGGTTTGCTCAACTAGGGAATATGATTTCGGTTAATCTAATGGAGCAATACCTCGAACATTTTTGCTTCCCTGATTCCCAGAGAGGGAACGCTTTTGATAGTGAACCGGTCGACCCTCCTCTAGTATTCTCAAACAAGGAAGGGGGTTCCAATTCAAAGAATCCGTCCGACGGTGCTGCTCAACCCGCACATCAGTGGTTCGAAGGATCAGATGATTTCTTTGATGAGGGACTCGATGCCTTGTTCGATCAGTGGGAAGCTAGCAGACCTTCGCAGCCATGATCTGAAGTCGATAATCGCGCACCTGAGCCGAGACGCGATTGGTTGGTCATTGAGCATACCCAGAGAAAGAGAGGCATGTGCGCGAGAGGGATGTATCTCTTATCTTTTCATTGTAAAGTTCCCATAAGAACATTTGTTTTCTTCTTTAATGCCTAGAGTTGACTTCGCACAACGCCGCCTACGAGCATCATCACGTTTAGATGTGAAAATCCCATGTTATATTAGGTTCGAGGTAGATCAACCCAACACTGTGAAGGCAAAAGTGACAGCATTCGTATAATAAGATGCCAATAAAACGTGAGCGAGCTCGAAAACGGAGAGATCGTCAGCCGCCTCAAACACTATGACTACAAAACCAAGGGGCAATCTTAAAATTTTAGGTGGCTACAAATCCATTTCTCACCAGGTATTCAAATTGTTGAAATGAAAAGTATCAGGCTGTTGAAATAATGTGTAACCAGGCTGTTGGCCTAGGTGAAAAGGGGAAATTGAAAAGATAAAAAAGCGAAGAGCTTTCTTGGCTCATCAACCGTGCAGAAGATGAGGAAGCATGTACAAAAACTCTCATTTATTTCATTCAATAGGGGACTTTACAAATAGACTACTAAGGAGGAAGCATAAACCCAAAGTGAGCTCTAATGAGCATCACGAAGGAGCTCAACTGACTCTCCATGTTATCCATTCCTTGCCTACAACCAGCGCTTCGAGAATCAAGGTCTGCGAGCTTGAAGAGAAGGAGACAAAATTTCTCCTTAAGCTCGTTCACCTTGGTCTCGTGGTACTCGGATTCATGCTCCAAATCCTGGACCCACGCTCTCCCGCGGGCTATATCCATGGTCAGATCGTCAAGTCTTTCCTCTAACCATGCGCACTGGAGTCTCAGCATAAGATTGCGCTGGTCTTACTCAAAGAAAGTTTGACATAGAGCTAGACGCTCCACTAGGTTGCCCTTCTCACAAACTAGTAATGAGACCTGGGCGTTGGCGTATTCAACGGCCCTCTTATGGTTTTCAGCCACCAAGATGGCCAACACTAGGGAATTAGCCCTATCATGATAACGAGCTCGCACAATGCAAGCCAAGGTGACGTCCCGACTTGCGACATGGTAAGCCTATAGGAAATTAGTGAAAAGAGTTGGGAAGATCCCAAACTCCCTTCGTAGTTTTGTACCCTCGATACAGACAGTGTCTAGGGTCTGAATCAGAGTACGGATTTCAACTTTAGTTTTGGGGTGATCATTTATGTAATCATAGCCTCTACCCAGGAGGTGATAAAGTCTCTCCCATTGGATCAAAGTTTCGGCCGGGGCAACATGTGCGGAGGAATAAGCCATTTTCGATTGAACGGTAGAACAGAGGATGAATGTTGTGGGGTATTTAAGAGGTTGAAGCTAATTAGGCTGAAGCGTTAACCTTCTCGGCGTTAACTTCTCATTTTATGGAGCTAAAATAAGGAGGGAAAGTCACAGCATTAACTCTCATGGAGCTAAGCTAACCGAGCAGAGTCATTAATGCTTCTTTTGCAAATCACAGATCTACCGCTGTCCCACAATTTCGGGCTTAAAAAATCATAAAAGGCGCCGAAAGGGTTGGCAGGCCCATCGCTTTGAAGATTGAGCTAGGGGACAAGCGTAGTGCTCGATAAAGCAAAATCAATGATAGAGATTTTCAGGCTCTATTCATGTGAAAAAAAAGAACGGATAAAAGGGCAATTACGAAGTCTCGGGAGGAGCGCTTGCCAAATAGCCATCATCCGTGATCAAAGGGTTGTTCTTGGACACACTCACTCTCTCAAAAGAAATTTCTGCAACGAGGACAAGGATCCGAGAAAGGATAGAGAAAACTGAGCGAACGAAAATCAGTCAGTGATATTGTACTGGAACCCCCGTCCACAAGCTCGTTGTCTAACTCACCTAGCTTTCATCTTTTGGAATTGTAGAATATACTCTTGAGGAGTGCTGAGGTAGCTCAGGGGAGCATTCTGATTTGGGTTTGAAAAGTCGACGCCGTAACTACTGGTACAGTTGGTGCTGAGACCTGGCTGAGCGCTTCTTGCTTCCGGAGTATTGTGGTCACAACTATGTCCAGCGTTTTGGGTCGAACTGGCTCCCTTTGGGTTTAAATTTGTCAAGCCTTCCCTCAGCAATCTCCTATAGTATTTGAGGTGACTCACGACGTCCCTATATGTTCATGATCTCGAGTACGTGCTGTGGGCGAGCCGAGTTGACTCCTTAGCTGTCTAGCAGGTTGAAAGTCTTATGGTATAGGCTGGTTTCCTTGTGGCTGTTACACCTCATTTGCCTGCTGATATCCTAGCTGCACGTATTGTTGATGTACCGTGGGCTGCAGAAGTTGTTCTTGCCCCCGGATCAGAGAGAATTGGTCCTGCCCTCTTGCCTGCCACTGCCCCCTAGGGAGAACTGGCACTGCTCCATGGTTTTCGACAACCATAGAGATGGGTTGCTCGTTCACATGTATAAGATTTGGATGTACACTAGCCCCGTGATGGATAACCGGTGCATCTTGTCGAGGATAATGGTTTGGATTATTTGCCTGAGGATTAGGCTCATTTGTTGGTGGTGCTTCTCTTCGTGGCAAAATTCTGACAGGTACAAATGTTGGCGTGTTCTGGCCAGTGAGTCCTACGTTGCTGGCAATGGCACATTCGTTATGGGTATGGATAGATTTCCCATCTGAGCCTATTGATAACCTAGGGATGCTCCGTGTTGACTTGATGAACATTCGTGATAAGTATTGATGATCAATGGCCTAACGACTTCAGTCATGCGTTGGACCATATGATCAACAAACTCGTTCTAGGCTTCCTCAATCGTACGCCGTATTGAAGATAGCATGACTGGCGTTACTTCAAAGTTTCGCCTTGGATCTTCGACAGGTCGTCGCTGAACCTCGCCTTCTTCAATTTGAGGTGGATTTTGGACTCCTCGAATCGTTGAGGATTTTGCTCTTGGTACTTCCTCCATGAGTTCGTCTCCGTCTAAGTTGCTACGACCCCCGGTATGTGGCATAGCACTCTCTCAAACCTGACGTCTTTGTCCTATCGGGCGTGCCAAAAAAGGATTGTTGTACCAAAAATTCCCCTTAATTGGGCCCGTTTAATCTTCTCAAGGCTCAGCCCAAGGAGTTGAGGCCCAAAAAGGGTTGTTTGATGCAGGAAAACCCTTTTATTGAACGTTAACAATTCTTTAAGAAAAAAAAGGGGTTCGGTGCAGGTTTTGGACATAGAGTGTCAAATGCAGAATATCTTATTGATAAGAACGTGCCTTTCGACAGCTCTGTACAAGATTTCGACAAGGCCTATGGAGACGAATTTCGATGAAACTTGTCGACTCTCTTCAACAAAATTATGAACCTAGATATGACACCGGAATTGAATCAACGGCGCTAACTCTTACCGTAGGGCACGATGTCGAAATTTAATTGACGACACCGGATGGGCGGAAATGTAGGATACATCACCGAAATTTAATCGACGGTACTGGACGGGTGAATAGTGAACCAATGCAATGCCAGAATTTAATCGATGGCACTGAACTGGGCGAGAAAATGTCGGAATTGAATCGACGACACTTAACTCTAGATATGAGACACGTCGAAATGAATCGACGTTGGGAATCTGAAGCTACGGCTAGACTAATAGCAGATTGATAAGATAAAGACTTGTTTGTTGTGTGTTGTGTGTTGTGGGGGGGCTTCGATGTAGGATACCCTTAGGTATTGTCGCGACCCTCTTGAGGTTGTCGGGCTCTCGAGGGCTAATGGGCCGTCCTGTCTGGTCGGACGCGGGCCTCTCCCAAGGCCCATTACCCAAATTGCAACGGAGGTATGCGTGATCGACTTTCAGTGTGGTCTAGTGACATGTGCTAAGTGTGCATGCCATGGAGTCGCCACCAATCATTTTTTTAGGGTATGATTGGACCACCCAATCGAATAGTTGGGAGTTTCTATTCAATTCTGCGAGAACCAGAGAAATGGTTTCGGGGACTTAGTTACGCCAACCGTCAGAGTTGACGCCCTTTCGGTACCTAAGTTGACTGAATTTTCTAGCCTGAGATTCATGCGGATGAGTAAGGTATGAACCATAAATCTAGAAATTCATGCAGATAGGAATGCTTATCCTAGCAATCACAATCAGTAATAAAATGCGCAACTCAAGGAATCTAGATATGCAAATAAATCACATGGCATTCCTAGTAATGCCCTATTTATCAATCACAGCTCAAGAATGATTTAGCTGTCCTAGCCGTTCTACACTCGATCTAACCTAAGAAAAGCATTAGGAAGCATCGCAGGAGTTCGAGAGTACTCACATGGGGTTCGCCGTGCCCTGGTTTGGTCTTGGACGAGCTATCGAGCTCATGCCGACCCGATTATATTTGGGGATCCACTCGGCGTTTTACACCATGAAATCATGTGAAACAAAAACGAAAATATTCAGCAAGGGGAATTTATTGTAGATGGTGGTCGATCTAATTGGACGTCAAGACTAAAAAATATGTAGAAATTTACAAATTAAAATACTCGAATGACATTTTTTTGCCAAATTCAACTCTATGCGTCGTGAAGAAACACATGCAATTGAACTTGAATTTTGACTATTTATGAGTTCAAAATGAAAAGGAAATTAAAATAAAAATATTGACTATTTTTCTATATTTTTACGACATCGAACGCTATTTTTCTTCATTTTTCATGTATTTTTCTATTTTTGGAAAATATTAAAAAATATGACAAATTATTTTTTTTTATCAAAAATGGTTCCTTTAGCTTGGTCAAGGCTACCAAAGATGATTTTTTAATTTTTTTTTAACTTTTTATAGATTTTTTATGAATTTTTAAAAAATAAACTATGAAAGACTGATCAAAAATCAGGTGTCAACAGCTGCCCCTCTTTGAGAGGAATTTCGTCAGAGGTTTCTCTCAAAGACAAGGTGACACCTGTGTTCCGATCGACTCGACTGGGAAAAGAAAAGAAATCATGACATCCAATTTTCATGTCCATCAATGTGTGCTTTTCCTTAAAAAGAGATGTGCTCGTTCAATTCCCTGATATGATGTAAGAAAGTTAAGGAGTAGATAGACTTCCCTGCCCCTTACCTGTCGAATGCTTGCGGCATTTTTTGTGTCTGATGGGTTCAAGTAGATTCCTAAGGACTTGTCATCGGAGTGTCCTGGGGATGTTAAGCTCTGACCTGTATGGTAGGTCAAACCATAATGAGATTCCTAACTAATAGGAACCTAAGGAAGACGCATCCCACATTTGGGAATTTGCCAAGGGTTTTGATCCGTGTGGTGGACTAAACTAGAAATGGTTTGCCTAATGTAAGGCTTATTAGGGAAAACGACTCCTCCCGCGTTCGGGATTCATCAAGGTTTTGATCCGTATGGTGGATCTGGCCATTAGGTTGATCCTTCAGGCGGTCTCTACCAGTCCTTTGACCCTTCAGGCGGTTTCTACCATTCATTGACCCTTCATGCGGTTTCTACCATTGAGTTGACCCTTCAGGCGGTTTCTACCATTGGTTGACCCTTCAGGCGGTTTCTACCATACATTGACCCTTCAGGCGGTTTCTACCATTATGTTGACCCTTCAGGCGGTTTCTACCATTGATTGACCCTTCAGGCGGTTTCTACCATACATTGACCCTTCAGGCGGTTTCTACCATTGATTGACCCTTCAGGCGGTTTCTACCATTGAGTTGACCCTTCAGGCGGTTTCTACCATTTATGAAATTCCAAATTGATATGAATCAAAGGATGACGTACCCGCTCTTCGGGGCTAGTCGGAGACTCGATCATTCTGTGGATCGGTCTTAGAAAAGATTTGCCTACTAAAAGGCCTCACTTAAGGATGATGCACCTAGTCTTTAGGGTGGCCAAAAGTCCTACAGAAAGCTTAGACCTGAAAAAATTTTCCTCGCCAAGAAGATGTTAGTAATCTTTGGGAAGACAATAATTGTCTAACTGACAAAATTCTACGACTTAAGTTTTAGTCATGAAATGTGCATTTTGATTGTTGGAGGTTATCCAAAACATTCCTGCCACATATAGATGTGATCATAAATTCCTTGCACGGAAACTCTAGATCAAACAATTTGAAAATTTCAAAAAGAGTTTGCTCAAAACATCCATTGGAGTATTTCTCATCCAAGAAGGCTCCTCACTGCTCTGTGATAATGATCTTTAATAGGGAAAGTGCTCAATTTCCTACCGACCTGTGCCTAGGTTTCAGGATCATTCGCAACGCATACATTTCGATCAATCAGGAGGTCTTTCACGGGACCGTAGTGTTAGGCTTGGATATCGGTTTCCAAGGGGGACTCACTTTTGAGTCAAGGCCGTTGAACGAAATTTTTCACTATCTGCTCCGGGTTTACAAGTCAAGAACCCTGCAAAATGAGAAAGAAATAGTCTTGCTCGTACTTCTTTGAGCTAAGTTATACATTAACCCAAGTGTCTTAGTCAGAGAAGACTGCTTCAGGATTGTAACATTGGAAGGATTGGGGACCGAAAAAGGCTTGTTTTTTGCCTAGAAATTGTGAAGGGTTTGACATTGGTGATCATTGCAAATTTGCCACATGTCCTTCGAAGAACATCTCCATTTCTTGAAGTGTACACTCCTCTTTTAGAGCGCACAAGGATGTTTAAAAGCGTCTCTTGTTGCATTAAGAGATCGTCTGTTTGTGTGTTTGCTATTTGAGCACGACATCATTTGGGGAGTAGTCATCTTGATCTGACTCCTTTGGAGGGTCTTTTCATCATCTCTCTAGACTTTACTAGGGATATTTTGAATGGACATCGGCCTTGCTTTTTACCAGGCACTTTGCTTTTTCTTGATGTCTAGGGATTTTTCTTTTCCCCCTTTTTTTAATCCTGTGTTTTTCTTTTCTTTTGGAGCTAGGATTTTCAGCAATCATGCTAGATATGCAACTTAAACTTTGGCATGCTTCCGTTCCTAGAGTGATGTTGACTTTGCTTTGGAATATGCAATGATCACCAATAGGTTGATGAAATGAATTTGCTGGCTCAACATGGTCGTGCAAAGGATAACAGTGTGTAGGATAGAGAAATGAATTATTCTCGTCATCCTATAACACTTGGATTATCATATAAACAACACACAAAGATTTATGTTAGTCCGAGCAAGAAAATTTCTAACCATTTACTTTCTGATACTGTTGGACTAACCTTCATTTGCCCCAATGTGGGGTGGTTCTTGACAGGGTTGAGAATGAAAATCGCCGTTCAATGGGGTTCTCAATGGGCATCTGTAGTGTTTGGAATGAAGAAATAAATGCCTCTGTCATCTCGATCCATGTAATCGTTGCGAATGACCCTTATGTCCATAGGTTAAGGTTTCTCAATCATTTCCAATCTCCTCATCTCTCAAGTGTGTATGGGACGTGTTTGGATTAGGCTCGCTTCTCTTATGAGAAAATACCCTTTTGAACAGTTCAAACGACTCTTGTTGGAAAAATTCATTTCATTTCATCAAGATTTATCCTTCAAAAGGATTTTGTGATGCACCATATATGTGTAATTCATGTTCAGACAATCTCTTGTTTTAAAACATGAATGTCAATGAAGTAAGAATTCTATGTCTTTTTAGATGTGAGAATCGAATTAATTCTGAAAGTTTTTAATCTCCAATGAATTGGGAAAAGGGATACTTACCTGCCCATCGAGGTTGGAGATCCTGGAGATATAAAAGGGATATGTCATTGTATATTCTAAAACTTTGCAAAAATTGGAACGATACATCTTACCCTTCGTCGTATGCTCCAACGAGTGTACAAGGGTTGTGAAAATCTGCAGTGTCTGCCTTGATGGCGAGCTCCTGCCAAGGATAAATATTAAGCATTATTTTGGGTTTCCAAATTCAAAACAAATTGGGACGATACTACTTTACTCTTGATTTGAATTCCATTCTGCATGCCAATGTGGGGATTGCAGAAGCCAGCCCTCAAGCTTGTGGCCATGATTTCTTCGTCTGGTTGGGCAACAAATCCACCTCAAGGATTTACGTCGGAGGAGATTCATTCATCTTTTTGGGCGTGTTTCATGCGCTGTTTTGTTATTTGAATGCATGGCTTCTTGGGTGCCTCGTCTCTATTCATCACCTGAGAGGAAAATGAGAGAATATTATCCCCGCATCTGATTGAAAATCATCTAGGAACGATACGTTCTTTTTACCAAATGGGTGGCTCTGCGGCCAAATGCGTTTTACGTTGAAAGGATGGATTCCATTACGCTCTGCGGATGATAACTATCGCTTGGGGGACTTGCCCCACGGATTAAACGATGAATCTGATGTCTTCGGCTTCGACATGCTTTCCGAATGTAGGAATGGTTTGCCCCCATTTTCAGTAGAGATGGGTTTTGTCGAGTGGGCAAGATCAAAAACTCATCCTAGATTTGGCTTTAGTCGAAGGTTGAAATCCCGACCTTGGATAAGCGAATCATGATTCATCTCCTTCTGCTTCGGATTTGTCATTTGCGCGCTTCACATTTTACAATACCAACTTCGCCGCTTGATGAAAATGAATCGATGATTTTCGAATTGCCCCAAGTTCTATAGTCATCTTCGTCGAATCTCTTTGAACTTCATCGAGTGATAGACCAACTTATAAAACGATTTTTCAATCCCGAGATCGAACGTTTCGTACCACTGCCATTTCACTCACTACCAAGACACAGCACTATTGGCGTCCCTAACTGGTTCGTTTTTTGTTATAAAATTCTCGAAGCAGTTAGTGACCCCCATTGAGAATGAAACAAGCTCAATTTAGAGTTCGTAACGACTAAAGGTCCCTTGGAACGATACAGAGCTAACCGTCTTTGAGCTCGCTCGGGCTTTTGCTCGCATTTTCCTATGTGAAGCCTTTAAATGTTTTTCTTTGTGGCGTTCAATTGATTCGCCTCCACTCTAATCTAACAAGGGATTGTCGCACTCAAGCATGATGATGCTCGCAGGTAGTACTGATCGCTGCCCCAGATTAACTCTAGGCATTAAGGAAGATTATCTTGCATGGAAGACTTTATGACAGAAAGATTAATGATACATCCAGTCACATGTGCCTAGTTCCCTTGAGGATTCTCGGTGATCAGCCAGTTACACCATGAATCAGACATATAATCGTCATTTTGGATCATAACTTCATAAGTCCATCAGTTTTAAACTGATCGATCCAGATATGGAGCTCCTCATCAAGGAAATCTTTTGATTCTTCGAGCAACTGATATTCGGGTTGACCATCATCTCTTGGCGTTGAAGGATTCATGTTTCTGTTGTGAGCGATCTGATTCTTCGAGCTAGAACCTTCGTCGTTGCTCAAGATTATAAGAGGATGATTGATCGGTTCACTATCAAAAGCACCTTCCATTTGGGAATGGAAGAAACAAAAATCCTCAGAGCATCCGCCCGCTTGATCTTCCGAAATCATATGCCCAAGCCGGGCAGATCTATGAACACTAGGTGTAATATGTTGATCGGGGATAGGAAGAGCACTAGCGAAAAGTTGCTGCTCAAACCAAGGAGTTCGTACCTGCTGCACTTGTGGCATATACTCTTGAGGGGTGCTGAGATGATTCGGGGGAATATTCTGATTAGCGCCCAAGTAGTCGATGGTGCTGCTACCAGCTTGGTCGGTGCCTAGATTCGGCAGGGTATTTCTTACTTCAGGGGCATTGTAGTTATAGCCATGCCTAGTGTTTAGGCACAAGTTGAGTTCTTTCAGGTTCAGTGCTGTGTGGCGCTGTCTTAGCGCCCTTCTGTAGCTCTTGAGGTGACTCGCGACTCCATCTTTAGTGAGTCCTGGTATGTTCATGATCTCAAGTATGCGCGTTGGATATGCTGAGTTGATCCCTAGTTGCTGAACCGCACTAAGGAACTTGAGATGAAGCTCGGGGGACCAATTGACCCTCGTCTTCTTGCGACCCGGAACAGTGTTGACAACTTGGCTATTGCTCTCTGGCCTATTTCCAGTAGGATTTGATCGAGCCGGAAATTGTTGTGGAGGGAATTCATCAGCTTTGGATTGGTCGGTCGTGATAGTAAGCTCATCGTTAAGGAAACTCCAATCATGGTGACGCATATCACATCCTTTAGAAGGCATCGGTATTGACTTCGTAGAATTGATTTGTTCATGCATATCTCCAACAAAATCCGATTGTATCGAAGATGGTTCGAGGGAGTGGGGTGGTGAATGAGCATTTTCAATCCTCATATAAGGCTTATCAAGGAACATTTCGCTGAGAGTGATAGGGCCACCGCAATTAAGGCAAGCGATAGTGCTGGGAGCTTTCTTATACCTCATGTTCTCCGCTCGAAGCTTTTCGTTTTCCTCCTTTAGAATCGCAAGTTCTTGACGTCTGTGTTGAGCCCTCAATTTGGCTCGCTTATTTTGAAACCAAAACTTGACCCTCAAAGGTTTCATCCCTAGCTTCTGGCCCAATTCATTTCTTTGTTTCATGTTCGGGAGAGGGCATTCACTAAAGAAAGCTTCAAGCTCTTGGATTTCATTCTGAGTGTGGCACTGGCGACGTTTCCTTTTCCGGGATTGACCATCGCTGCTGCTGTTGTCGTCGCTGCTGAGATCCTGAACTTCGTTGCCGAAAGGGTTGGGTTCTGTGGTTCTGGTACCAGACGCCATCCTAGAATCTTCGAGATCTCTCAGTAGTTCATTTTCTGAGATTTTTGGATCAGTCGCCTCTAGCAACTGATGGTAACCCTCAAACATGTTGGATCGAAAAATGTTCGATCAATTTTTGCTCACTCAGGGTTCTCTACTCTCTCATGTATGCTCACTCTCTCTAAATTTTCTTTTGAGTGGTTCTGTATGCCCATGAAACGTTCTTTAAACATGGATGAAGATCATCAGGCAAGCGTTGCTCCCAAGATTTCGTATTTCCCGCTTTGTCGTCTTCTTTCTTCTTTTCAACGTGGAGGGACACCAAATCGATTTCCTTTTCCCGATATCCATGTCTGTCTCCCACTTATTTTCAAAAAGGTGGAACTACGCTCGCCTCCCGCTCAGTTTTTTAATATGATGGGACCGCCAAATCCTTTCGCAACTTTTTTCGATAGTTGCGCTTAACTCCCGTTCAATTTTAATATGGTGACACCGACATATCTTTTTCCAACTTTTTTAGGTTTATCAAGCCTGAAATCGCGGACTGGGATAGATCTGATGGTTCACCGAAAGAGCCACCATTGCTTTACCCAATTAACTTGGTTCCACGAGCATTATTGCTAGAGCCACCATATGGTGAGCGATCTGATTCTTCGAGCTAGAACCTTCGTCGTTGCTCAAGATTATAAGAGGATGATTGATCGGTTCACTATCAAAAGCACCTTCCATTTGGGAATGGAAGAAACAAAAATCCTCAGAGCATCCGCCCGCTTGATCTTCCGAAATCATATGCCCAAGCCGGGCAGATCTATGAACACTAGGTGTAATATGTTGATCGGGGATAGGAAGAGCACTAGCGAAAAGTTGCTGCTCAAACCAAGGAGTTCGTACCTGCTGCACTTGTGGCATATACTCTTGAGGGGTGCTGAGATGATTCGGGGGAATATTCTGATTAGCGCCCAAGTAGTCGATGGTGCTGCTACCAGCTTGGTCGGTGCCTAGATTCGGCAGGGTATTTCTTACTTCAGGGGCATTGTAGTTATAGCCATGCCTAGTGTTTAGGCACAAGTTGAGTTCTTTCAGGTTCAGTGCTGTGTGGCGCTGTCTTAGCGCCCTTCTGTAGCTCTTGAGGTGACTCGCGACTCCATCTTTAGTGAGTCCTGGTATGTTCATGATCTCAAGTATGCGCGTTGGATATGCTGAGTTGATCCCTAGTTGCTGAACCGCACTAAGGAACTTGAGATGAAGCTCGGGGGACCAATTGACCCTCGTCTTCTTGCGACCCGGAACAGTGTTGACAACTTGGCTATTGCTCTCTGGCCTATTTCCAGTAGGATTTGATCGAGCCGGAAATTGTTGTGGAGGGAATTCATCAGCTTTGGATTGGTCGGTCGTGATAGTAAGCTCATCGTTAAGGAAACTCCAATCATGGTGACGCATATCACATCCTTTAGAAGGCATCGGTATTGACTTCGTAGAATTGATTTGTTCATGCATATCTCCAACAAAATCCGATTGTATCGAAGATGGTTCGAGGGAGTGGGGTGGTGAATGAGCATTTTCAATCCTCATATAAGGCTTATCAAGGAACATTTCGCTGAGAGTGATAGGGCCACCGCAATTAAGGCAAGCGATAGTGCTGGGAGCTTTCTTATACCTCATGTTCTCCGCTCGAAGCTTTTCGTTTTCCTCCTTTAGAATCGCAAGTTCTTGACGTCTGTGTTGAGCCCTCAATTTGGCTCGCTTATTTTGAAACCAAAACTTGACCCTCAAAGGTTTCATCCCTAGCTTCTGGCCCAATTCATTTCTTTGTTTCATGTTCGGGAGAGGGCATTCACTAAAGAAAGCTTCAAGCTCTTGGATTTCATTCTGAGTGTGGCACTGGCGACGTTTCCTTTTCCGGGATTGACCATCGCTGCTGCTGTTGTCGTCGCTGCTGAGATCCTGAACTTCGTTGCCGAAAGGGTTGGGTTCTGTGGTTCTGGTACCAGACGCCATCCTAGAATCTTCGAGATCTCTCAGTAGTTCATTTTCTGAGATTTTTGGATCAGTCGCCTCTAGCAACTGATGGTAACCCTCAAACATGTTGGATCGAAAAATGTTCGATCAATTTTTGCTCACTCAGGGTTCTCTACTCTCTCATGTATGCTCACTCTCTCTAAATTTTCTTTTGAGTGGTTCTGTATGCCCATGAAACGTTCTTTAAACATGGATGAAGATCATCAGGCAAGCGTTGCTCCCAAGATTTCGTATTTCCCGCTTTGTCGTCTTCTTTCTTCTTTTCAACGTGGAGGGACACCAAATCGATTTCCTTTTCCCGATATCCATGTCTGTCTCCCACTTATTTTCAAAAAGGTGGAACTACGCTCGCCTCCCGCTCAGTTTTTTAATATGATGGGACCGCCAAATCCTTTCGCAACTTTTTTCGATAGTTGCGCTTAACTCCCGTTCAATTTTAATATGGTGACACCGACATATCTTTTTCCAACTTTTTTAGGTTTATCAAGCCTGAAATCGCGGACTGGGATAGATCTGATGGTTCACCGAAAGAGCCACCATTGCTTTACCCAATTAACTTGGTTCCACGAGCATTATTGCTATGCCTTTCTTCATTCTCGAGTTGCTATAAAAGGAGGAGTTAATGCAGAGAAGATTAACACTCTTACATAATTGCCTTATCGTATTTTAATCACTCTACCACACTCATCTTCTTCTCCCTCACTCCAACGAAAATGACCTCCTCTCCTATTCGCGCTTTCTCGGCCAAAATTTTGGCCCAGTGGGAAAAACTCTATAACCTCCTAGGTCGAGGCTATGCTCATATAGCCGATCACCCAGAAATTGAAGATGAAATTCGCATTTTGCTCGTGGAAATAGACACCACCTCTATCGAGGGCACTAATTTAGAGAGGGAATATAGAATCTTCCCAACCCTCTTTATAAACTTTTTAGAGACTTACCGTGTCGCTCATCGAGAAGTTACCGTGGCTCACGTTTTGCTAGCTCGCTATGAGGATCGGTCCAACTGCTTGGTGTTGGCCAACCTTGTGGCCGATAGTCACAGAAAGGCTGTTGAGTTCGCCAACGAGCGGGTCTCGATGTTGCTTCGCGAGAGGGGAAATTTGGTGGAGCGCTTGGCCTTATCCCTGACCACCTATGAGCACGACCGTCGTAATGTCGTGTTGAAGTTTCAATGTGAGTGGCAGGAAGAAAGGCTTGACAGCATTACCGCGGATATAGCCCATGGGAGAGGACTAGTTCGGGACCTGGAAATAGCCGCCGAAGATCACGGGACCAAGGTTACCGAGCTTAAAGGAGAATGTAAACGCCTTCTTCTTAAGCTTGCAAATCTCGAGTCTCGAGGTGGTGAGTATAGGCAAAGCATCAATAATATGGAGGGCCAACTGAGTTCCTTTGTGATGCTAATTAGGGCTCATTTCGGTTTTACTTTTCCACCTCGATGATCTGTATGATCTGCTTTTAAGGTCCCTTGATTGAGCGAAATGAATGAAAGCTCTAATATGTGTGTCTCAACTTCTGTATGGCTGACTTTCTCGAACACCTGACCACTCTCAACCTAGGCAAGCTGCGCTTTGACATTGATGATTCGAGCGTGTGCATCTTGATTTTTTAATCTTGCTTATGATCGGATAAAGGAACCTCCCACCGCGATTATCCACAAAAAGACTTCTCTTCTCTACTTGTTTTTAACCTGTTTCAAATGAAAAGGCAGAATCAGAAGAAAGAATTTGAAAAATAAAGCATAAATCCTTTCAATTTTATGCTTACTTGTGATTAATAGGGATAAGAGCTTTTACAAGGGTTTTGGCCTTGTGCAAAAGCTTTTATCAATATTCCTCAAAGGAAAGCATATCATTGAAAGGAATGTAATTCACGATAATCGCCTTTGATCAATTCCAAGAAAATCAATGGAATGTTCAAAAGTACACAATTACGATGTGTTTTAAATTCAATTGAAGATACGGTATCCAAATTAAAGCTGTTTGCTAAGAACGAGAGTAATTTGGATATCTATCTTTTCATTAAATTTGAAAAACACGAATACTCTTGATCAATTATTGTGGATTACCAATGATGTAAAACATGCATGAACCAATTCAAGTTTATAGTTCATTCTGGCGAAATTGGGATTGTATTGCCCTATACAGCCAAAAGGTTGTATAAGACTTCCAATTTCAATTTCATCCAAAGGAATTATAAAATTGATTTTGGAGTATTCGAGTGATTAGAAGAAATGCCACTATCACATTCCAATGACAAGTCAATAGAAATACAACAAATTTCAATCTGAATGTATATAAACACAAATAGATCCCTAATACAATCAATCTAAGGGATCAGATAGAGAGGATCTCAGCAAAATAAATCCTATACAAGAAGGCTAGAAATGAAAAATAAAACAAAGGAATGTGATCTTAATACTTAGGCTCTTCTTGTCCACTTGGCGCTCGTAATGGGATGACACCATCTTCATCTTCCATCAAGAACATTGGGAGGAAAACACACATATCTATCCTCAAAATGGCATTTAATCCAATCACCGGAATTATGCAATGAATATAATGATTAAGAGCTGTAACAAGTTCGAGGGATAGAAAAGTCTTACCAACCAAACTTAAGAGAAAATCAAGCTTCTCTGTATTTTTTGCAGTGTTAGGCATACTAACCTTCCATAGACAAACGCATGAGACAAGTGAGGGAAAACTCCTAAAAATCAAAAGATAGGGCTTGGTACCTAAAGCCAAGGTTCTCACCTCGAATTCTGGGAAGAGCCGATTCCATTGCACAACTATCGTTGCATTGGGACTCAATCCATAGTTCGAAGTGAGCGGAATTGAAAAGTGGATTACCCCATGTTTTTCCTCACGGAGATTCCATTTTCAATTCCTTCTATTGTGTTCCTAAAGAGGGCGCCTGGGGTTTTAGGCGCAATTGTGTGTATTCATTGTGTCGTGCTAAAGCAATAGACATGCATTTTATTTAACAATCACCGCTTCAATATAAACATCCACACAATCATACATCCAAAACTCCTGCCTGCATAAAACAAAGTTAACAAGCACTTCACCCCTTATTTCTCCCGTCTACAAAAACATCTAACACATTCGTTAGCATATACACCTCACTTTCGAGAGCATCTGCATAAAATTAGGTTAGAAGAATCAATCAACTTTTTAATCGGCTCAAGTCCACTAAATGGTTAAGAACCAGTCCCCAGCGGAGTCGCCAGTCTGTCGCGACCCTCTTGAGGTTGTCGGGCTCTCGAGGGCTAATGGGCCGTCCTGTCTGGTCGGACGCGGGCCTCTCCCAAGGCCCATTACTCAAATCGCAACGGAGGTATGCGTGATCGACTTTCAGTGTGGTCTAGTGACATGTGCTATGTGTGCATGCCATGGAGTCGCCACCAATCATTTTTTTAGGGTATGATTGGACCACCCAATCGAATAGTTGGGAGTTTCAATTCAATTCTGCGAGAACCAGAGAAATGGTTTCGGGGACTTAGTTACGCCAACCGTCAGAGTTGACGCCCTTTCGATACCTAAGTTGACTGAATTTTCTAGCCTGAGATTCATGCGGATGAGTAAGGTATGAACCATAAATCTAGAAATTCATGCAGATAGGAATGCTTATCCTAGCAATCACAATCAGTAATAAAATGCGCAACTCAAGGAATCTAGATATGCAAATAAATCACATGGCATTCCTAGTAATGCCCTATTTATCAATCACAGCTCAAGAATGATTTAGCTGTCATAGCCGTTCTACACTCGATCTAACCTAAGAAAAGCATTAGGAAGCATCGCAGGAGTTCGAGAGTACTCACATGGGGTTCGCCGTGCCCTGGTTTGGTCTTGGACGAGCTATCGAGCTCATGCCGACCCGATTATATTTGGGGATCCACTCGGCGTTTTACACCATGAAATCATGTGAAACAAAAACGAAAATATTCAGCAAGGGGAATTTATTGTAGATGGTGGTCGATCTAATTGGACGTCAAGACTAAAAAATATGTAGAAATTTACAAATTAAAATACTCGAATGACATTGTTTTGCCAAATTCAACTCTATGCGTCGTGAAGAAACACATGCAATTGAACTTGAATTTTGACTATTTATGAGTTCAAAATGAAAAGGAAATAAAAATAAAAATATTGACTATTTTTCTATATTTTTACGACATAGAACGCTATTTGTCTTCATTTTTCATGTATTTTTCTATTTTTGGAAAATATTAAAAAATATGACAAATTATTTTTTTTTTATAAAAAATGGTTCCTTTAGCTTGGTCAAGGCTACCAAAGATGATTTTTTTAATTGTTTTAACTTTTTATAGATTTTTTATGAATTTTTAAAAAATAAACTATGAAAGACTGATCAAAAATCAGGTGTCAACAGGTATTTATTGGCGTGCTCTGGTAACCGTCGAATGGTCTTTGCCTTGGGCATTAAGTACATCTCCCTTCGGTGACTAGGCTTGCTTCGATAACTGCTAGACAGCTGTTGCCTTCGAGCTTTTTGCACGTTCTCCTTCGACGAATCTTGTGGATGAAGTCTTTGACGGTTTCCGCGCCTCCCTTGTTCCTTTTGATGGGATTGCCGCCAAATCCTGCGATCGACCTTGATCGTGGCTTTCTTTTGCGCGCCCTTTTTATTTAGCATTTTGGGACAAATTCCGCCAAAATCATTCTTTATGTGGCGTCTCTATAGCTGATATTTGCGTGCATTGTGCACACCTTTCCGTAGCTGATCATTCCATCTCTTCGTGCGCATCCCGTGACTCATAGGGTAATTTTGGGTGTCAACACATACATTAATGAGCTTTGTCCTCTCATAATACATCTAATTTGTAGTAAGATGTATAACACTCATACTATCATAATGGACAAGAGTCGCACCATGACCCATGGTGAGCTCTCCAAATAATACTCTTAACCATATAACATCTTTAACTGCCTTTATAATAACCATATACTTTGCCTCTATTGGAGACAAAAAAATAGTATGCTGTAAAACAGCTTTCCAATTGACTGCGCAACCTCTAACAGTAAAGATATAGCCAATCAAAGACCTTCTCTTATGAAGGTCGCCGGATAATCATGATCAACATATCCAATAAAAGTATCACCAATTTTGAAATTCAAGGCCTTGACAAACTAGAGTTATTGCAAGCGTTGGATATCTCATTGTGCAAGTTCCATGGAAGGTTGGACTTTTCTCAATCAAGATGTCTGCAGCTAAGTTGTTCGAGAATGCGAAATCCTATATGAAATTCAAGGGCTCGGTACAAAGGAGTTATCAGATATCTCTCGGCGCAAGTCCCTAAAGAAGGCTATAGCTATTGAATGCTGCAGGTTGTCATCATCCAGTTGCAATGTGATCCTAGTTCGTAGAAGAGTTAGGTATCTCTTGATGCGAGTACATTGAAAGGCCTGAACGAAGTTGATGAAGCTTTTGACCGCTGCAAATTGCAAAATCTTGTTAGAATTCATGGCCATAAATAAAGGTGAGACTTCGCTGGATGCGAGTCCATTGAGAGGCTAGATCTTTCAGATCTAATATCTGGAGCTATTGATTGCTGGAGTTTGCCAAGACCTAGTTGAAATTAGGACTTGTCAGACTGGATTCTCGAAAGAGTTTGATTTTTTTTTTGTGCACAGATCTTCCGATTATGGATCAAATCAGGCTGTCCATTTTGATTTGGACGGCCCGATTTAACCCATGTCACCTCTAACATTGAACTAATAATGTTAGGAGATCCATTTTCCCGATTATGCGATGCCCATGCTCGATATCATCCGAAATCTGCAGAATAAGAATGAATTTGTGATCTCGGTTCGACAAGGGTTACGCGTGGGTTTAGTCTAGACCAATTAAAGCCCATATCTTGTTGGGCCTTCGTACTCTGAATTCATAACAACCCATTTTTAACAAGCCTCCTTAAAAAAGCCGAGGGAAAATTTCAAAAAAATGGCCTCAACTGTCCTCACTTTTTCAATAAAGGGCATGAAGTGAATTTTATATCAGATGAGGGCCCGAAGTGCCATATCTGTTTCAAAGAAGGGCTGATTGGGGCTTTTTGGTCTTTTAACATTTTCTGGTTTGTCTTCTTTTTCTTCCTTCTTTCTTTTAGCTTTTTTCTTTCCTTTTTCATTTCCAAGTCACTGTTCATCGTCTTCAACTTAGGGCAGTGTTCAAATGGAGAAGACGATTCATCCACAGAGAGAAGAGAAATTGAGTTTGTGTGTCTCAAACATTCCATCGCCATTGCCCACCTCTTCCCTCCCCCCATTCATATCCCAATCTCTCCCTCTTTCTCCCAGCCCTAGTCGCCTTTCGCCTTTTCTCTCCAGCTCTCGATTTCCTCTCTCTCTCTCTCTCAATCGACCTAATCGAAAATGGCTCAGATGACGGAAAAGGAGGAGACGGAGTTCAAGGTACCCGAGGCCTTGACCCTCTGCATCAACAACTGTAGTCTCACCAGTAATCCCGCCACCAACATGTTTCAGAAATGTTTCAACGCCACCTTCGCCACCACTTCCTCCTCCTCCTCCTTCTCCTCCTCCTTTGCCGCCGCATCACCCAGTCCTCTCGTTACCCGAATCCAGTGACCCCAGAAAAGCCACGCGAGCCCCGACCAAATCTAAAGACTTCTCACCGCCGCTGCCCTGCTGCCTCGTCATCACCTTTAGCGTGTGTCCCAGCTGTGCCGCCGTTACCCTCAGCCGTCGCCAACCCTCCGCCGGACCGCGACCTCGACCCGAGCCCTCCCGCAACGCTGACACGAGACCCCATCCGACGGCCATAGGTGGGAGGGACAGCCCTCCCGCCTATGTTTGGCTATTTTTTCATTTATTATTTGTTAATTTTTAAAAAATAGAAAGAAGGATAAAATAGAGAAAAAATGTACAAAAAATCAAAAACGGGAAATGACGATGATGCCCTTTAAGTCAGACCATTTTTTGAAACTCTATTGTCATTTTAAGCCCTTATTTGAAACACGCTATATCACTTTGGATCCTTAATTGAAATAATGTTTACTTGGGGCCCTTATTTGAAAAAAATAAGAAGACTTTGGCCCTTAAACGAAAATTTTCCAAAAACCGATGACTCATATCCCCAACAAAGTAGAACTATCTACATATCCGTTAACCTTACCCCGAATTAGCATGCCATCCTTTCAAAGACGTCACTTTTTTTTGGGCACTCTCCCATTTCTCGATCTTAGCCTCGTCAATTCCTTTCTTCCTGTGTTCTCTAATGTCAGCGGGGTGGGGACCCTTCCCATCCTTCATCTACACATGATTCACCAGGGTCTCCAAGAAGACGGGCATGATGATCATCCCATCATTATCGTGCTGATCAGTCATCTGAGCCAGCTCCCAGAGGCACCATTTACTCGAGCCAAAGGTGTTGGACAGGATGGGAATGCCCATCTTGGACAGTTTGATTGCATTGGGAAGCTCCTTCGCGAGGGACTCCCCATCGGAAAGCTCTTCTTCGTGTCTGAGGGTGCGTACCCCAGCACCAACGAGGCTGTTGTAGAGAACATCGGTTATGGAATCTCGGGTGTCGCCTCCTTTAAAGCTCATGAACACGTCAAAGTTGTTTCCTGTCTCCGGAGCTGATGATGCTGAGCTCGAACCGCCGTGAGGACCTTCTTTCGCCATGTGCAACTAGACAAATGCTCCCAAAATTTCTTCAGGTTGATTCGCTTTCATTTTTCCTCTGTGTTGACAAAGTCAACTGACTACACAAAGGAAAGACTGAAACGAGTGGGGTGATTCTGACCGATTCATTTAAAGTGAAACTGAAGCGCAAAATGCTCCTAGACTCCTACAAAAAGCAGACATGTTTTGTACGCATATATATGCTTAATTAGTATCTAACTATGACGGAAATGTATTGCCGCACGCCACCGCCGCCGACCGCTGGTCTCGCGCCCCATCACCGCTCGCTGACCGCCGCCACCCGTCGCTGCCGCCCATCACCGTTGACCACTACCGCCGTCCATCGCCGTTGACCGCCATTGCCGCCGCCCGCTCGCTGTCGCCCACCATTGCTTGTCTATCGCTATCCATCGCCATCGCCACCGCCAACCACCGATTACCACCGCCTGCCAACCGTCACCCACTGCCATTGTCGCCTGTTGGGTACTAAACCCTAATCTATAAACTGCGGAAGTATGCCCAATTTAATCACTTGAATCACTGATCATCAAAAGTATATCACGAGGACATACCTTAATTGTCACAGATTAAATGCCCTTTGTGTTCTTGAAATTCCTCTTTCCTCAACGCCAAATCAACGAGCGTTCTGTGGGGAGGAGCGTTCTCTGTATCGGTTTTCTTTTTGGGAGTACAGAAAGTGTCGTTGAAAAACTGACGAAGAAGACGACGTTTTTACGTCTTCTCAACCAACGTGATCTTTCATGTTTAACTTGGATAACTGCCAAGGGGGTGTGGTTGCCCGCCTGGACGCACACCGTAACTCCCGTAGGCCCCATTGTATTATCCAATATCTCCCACTCGCCTATGTAGGGCAAACAACTCCCACTTGCCCACATAGGACAAAATTCAACTCTTAATATTTTCGCAAAGTTCATATTGGCAAATAACCCGTGCGACCAGCATACTCTGAGAGCTCGTTGTCATACATCCGTTGGGAGTACATGACAGCTCTAAAATTGGACATATTCAAATATAGATTTTAGTATGCTGTACCCTAGATCAATCAGTCACATTTATACATCTCACTAGATCTCATTTAATAATTAGATACATTATATTCACAATTATGATTATACTAAATAACCATAATTGACCGGTCTGTGAATATAATCCATAATGTGACTTAAACTCCAAATCAATCTTCCTCTTTCATCAAACCTCTCAATTTCAGTTTAGCTCGCTTTTCTAGAAATGTCCCTTTAGATCGAATCAATTTCATGACCATAGGCAACACTCTAAGATAGCGAACACTAAATAGAAATCTCGAGAATAACGAAAAGTCATAAGGGTACTAAAAATTGAGGAATTTTATCCTCGAGAGTCTCACACGGCTTAAGAAAGTTGAGATCATAACTTTTGCCAACTCTCATTGGTCGACCATGCATACGTAATATGAAATACGTATTACGGTATTTTCTCCTTCCCCATGGAGCGTATGTCTTTCCAACTTAATACTGTACAGATGATTATTTTGACACACTCAGTGTCTAACTTGAGTTCACGTAACAACTCAAGCCAAGAGTTTCCATCAGAACTCTCATCTGGCAATAAAGACAGGTAAAATGAAATATGTGGGCTATTTCATTTTCGGACATTATAAATTTTAAGTCCTTATCTTAATATTTTGTTAAGGCGGCATAAATATTTTAAGTTTGAGCTCTCAATTATCACCTAGATAATAAACTTAAAATTGCCTCATCTCTATTCATCACATAGTGAACAGAGGCGATTACCCGTGTGAGTGGGCTAATCTCTCATCTGTCCGACATACATTTTTCATTGGCAGAAGGACAACAGGAGTGCCAATATTTGTGTACGGCGCTCACTTTAGTGCCAATATTTTTTTTGGGATCACTTCAGTGTCAATTTTTGTCAAAAACGATCATTTGTGTGTCAAATCTGACGTGGCTTGCCTGAAATCATGACACGTGTCCCATTGTGATCTGACGTGGCTTGCCGGAAATCATGACACGTGTACTGTTGGCACTGAAATGATCGTTTTTGACAAAAATTGGCACTAAAGTGATCCAAAAAAAAATATTGGCACTAAAGTGAGCTCCGTACATAAATATTGGCACTTGTAGTGTTCTTCTGCCATTTTTCATTATAATGCATCAAGCATTAACATGCATAAATATCAAATAGACTTCCATATTGACAAACAACATCATCAATAAATAATTGTTAAGGGAAAATACAAATATTTAGTACATCAATCTCTACGCAGTTCTAGAGTCTTTATATGACGAAAAAGACATCTCTTGGAATTGGCTTCGTCATAGGATCTGCTAACATTTTATGTGTAGATATGTACTGTAAGTTTACTTCCTTTCGTGCCACCATGTCCTTGACATAGTTATACTTAATGTCTATGTGTTTGGTCTTGCCATGGAACTTAGGATCCTTAGTGTAAGCTATTGCTGCCTGACTATCACAATAAACCTTCATTGGGTTTGCATCATCTCTAGTAACACTCAAATGATCCAGAAATTTTCTAAGCCAAACACCTTCTTGTGCTGCCGCTGATAAAGCCACGAACTCGACTTCCATGGTGGATAATGCTATACACTGTTGTTTCTTACTGCTCCACGATATGGCGCCGTTATTCAGTAAGAATACATTTCCAGAAGTGGATTTCCTCTCATCCAAATCTCCTCCCCAATCAGCATCAGTGTAGCCTCAAGGTGCAGATCACTTCCTTGGTACTTCAGTGAGTAATTGGCAGTTGCTTTCAGATACCTCAAGATTCTTTTAACGGCAGTCCAATGTGCTTGACCTGGATTGGATTGGTATCTACTGACTAGTCCAACTGCGTAACAAATATCAGGTCGTGTACACATCATAGCATACATGAGACTTCCAATAGCACTGGCATATGGAACGTTTTTCATACGTTCTTGCTCTTGTAGAGTCTTAGGACACATTCTTTGACTCAGTCCTTCACCTTTTGCAATAGGAGTATCAATGGGTTTACAATCTTGCATACGAAATCGTTCAAGGACTTTATTAATATAAGTCTCTTGCGAAAGAGACAGTAACATTTTCGAACGATCTCTCGAAATCTTAACTCCGAGAATGTACGTAGCCTCGCCCATATCTTTCATTTCAAAATTTGAAGATAGCCAACATTTGACTGTCTTCACAAACTCCATATTGCTTCCAGCAATCAGTATGTCATCAACATATAATGACAAAATCACAAAGTGATCTTTGAATCTTTTGATATACACGTAATTATCTTCATTGATCATCTCAAAATCATATGCCACTATAGCATTATGAAAGCGTATATTCCATTGTCTAGAAGACTGCTTAAGGCCATATATCGACCTCAGAAGTCGACATACCTTTTGTTCTTGGCCTTCTTTAACAAACCCAACGGGTTGTTCCATATAAATTTCTTCTTCTAATTCCCCATTGAGGAAAGCAGTCTTTATATCCATTTGATGTAACTCTAGATCCAAACTAGCCACTATTGCCAGAATAAGGCGAACAGAAGTCATTCGAACCACAGGAGAAAAAGTTTCCTCATAATCAATTCCTTCCTGTTGGTTGTATCCTTTCGCGACAAGGCGAGCCTTATGCCTTTCAATTGAACCATCAGCCTTGCGCTTTATTTTGAGAACCCATTTGTTCCCAATGGCTCTTCGTCCTTTCGGAAGATCAACAAGTTCCCAAACTTGGTTTGATCTCATTGACTCCATTTCTTCTTCCATTGCTTTCATCCATTTTTCTTTATCAGGGCAAGATAAAGCCTCATTAATATTTCTTGGCTCATCTTCTTCTAGTGGAGTAATCATGAAAGCTTCCCCTTCAATTTCAAAACGTCGTCGAGGAATGCTTTTGCAACTTGTTTGCGTTGGAGAAGATTGCACCACCAAAGGTACTTCATTCTCCATTATGCCCCCACTTAGACCAGATAACGATATTGATTCATCAAGTGGTTGCAATTGAGACTAGTTCGTACACAATTCCATACTTCTCACATTGCTCCCACTTGGATCATTATATATCGCAGTTCCATTATCCTGATCTAAGATCTCAAATAGGGAACAATCTTAACCTATTTCGCCCTTTCTTGGAAAATCATTCTCTAAGAATGTGACATCTCTTGATTCAAATTCAGTCACGCTTCCGCTTTCTTGTTCACCTATGAACACATATCCTTTAGAGTGTTCCGAGTATCTTATGAAGATACTCTTTCTACCTCTTGGTCCCAATTTTTCATATTTATGAGAGGACTCATAAGTATAGGCAGCACAACCCCAAGGTTTAAAAAAGCTCAAATCAGGTTTCCGACCTGTCCATAACTCATATGGGGTTGAAGAGACTGATTTAGAAGGCACTCGATTAAGCACATAGGCATCAGTTAATAAAGCATCACCCCAAAAAGTGATTGGTAAATTAGCTTGCGCCATCATGGACCTAACCATTTCTAGTAAGATTCTGTTTCTCCTTTCAGCTACTCCATTTTGTTGAGGAGTGTATGGAATGGATAACTATCTATCTATTCCCTTTTCATCACATAAGTATCTAAACTAATCAGATAAATACTCTCGACCTCGATCGGATCTTAAAGCTTTTATATTCTTATCTAACTGATTTTCCACTAAGGTCATAAATTTCTTGAAACAACTTAATGCTTCAGATTTATGAGAAATCAGATAGACATATCCATATCGAGTATAATCGTCAATAAATGTGATGAAATAAACAGCACCGTGCCTTGCTTTCACATTCATTGGACCATAGATGTCAGTATGGACTAATTGCAAAGGAAATTCAACTCTAGTGCCCTTTCCAAATGGCTTTCGTGTGGTTTTCCCAGCTAGGCAATGCTCACATACAGGCAATTCTACTTTCTCAATATTGCCCAATAAGCCATCTTTGGCCAATCTATTCATTCTCTGTTGGCCAATATGACCAAGCCTTGCATGCCAAACATTCACATCATTTTCACTAGAATTGGAAGATGCAAATAGGGAATAACATACATTAACACTGGTATGTTCAATATCTAATACAACAAAACCATCCACGAAATAGTCAGAACCATAATAAGTTGTATCTAACAACAAATCCACTCCATTGCTATGAAAATTCATACTAAAACCGAGTTTGATTAAAACCAGCACAGAGATAAGATTTCAACGAATCTCAAGGGCATACAAGACATCGTGTAGGAATAAAGTGCGTCCACCACGCATGATCAGTTGGCAAGTGCCAATTCTTTTCACTTCCACTCTGGAATTATTTCCTACATAGATCCATCTCACTCCACTTGGAATTCGTCGAAATTCCACAAACGCACTTCTATCCCTGGCTACATGGTCTGTGGCACCTGAGTCTACAGTCCACAAAGGATGAGATTCAGTTAAAAATACAGAACTTGATACATAACAAGTATTTTTAAATGTGTTAAGGGTTTCTACCTTCTTCGGCTCGCCACAGTCGCGAGCGAAGTGACCCTTCTTTCCACAATTGTAACATTTCATCCTTGAAATGTTTTTCTTCGCGGGACGCTTCCCTTTTCCATGCTTTTCAAACTTCGGTTTCTTTCCAGATGGTTCCACTCCTTTGCCTTTCTACTTTTTGAAACTACCAGGGTGCTTGCGCTTGGAGCCCGAAGCTCCATGTGAGCTAGAACCAGCAAAATACACATCAGTTTGTATTTTGGCTGCTAAAAGGCGGTCCTCTTCCAGCTCAAGATGTCGCATAGCATCCTCGAAGGTCGTGACATTCACATTATGGGTCAAGTTAACCTTCATGTGTTCCCAATTGTTAGGCAAAGAGCGGATCACAGCCTGCACTTGCTGTTCATCAGACAATGTGTGACCAGCATCCTTCAGCTCGCTAATCATGTTCGACATCTTCCTCAGATGTTGTTTCATATTCTGCCCATGTGGCATCTTATATGTATCGAACCTGATTGTAAGCTGCCTCAGGTTAGTGACAGAAGTTTGTCCAAATCGAGCCTTTAAGGCGTCCCACATGTCTTTAGCATTCTCGTGTTGCCTGAACTCTCGCATAATGTCATTATCCATACTGCTCAACAACGTAATGCGAGCAGTTGAGTTCTTTTTCTTCCAGGCAGTGAAGGCTTCCTTGTCCCTTCTTTGCTGTGCAGTGTTACCATCCTCTGGTTCAGCCATGATCAGGTTAAGAGCTTCCAATGCCTCAAGTTCCTCTAGCACATACTGGATTTTCATACTCTAGATTTCATAATTCTCTCCATTCAATTTCTCACCCTTGTTGAATTCAGCAACAATGTTCTTTGAAGCCATTGCCATGGTATCTGAATATTGGACATTTGCACGAATTTTAAGTCTATTTATATGCAACAAATGCAACTCTATTTATGCATTTAGATTATATTGATATATTATTTCAGAAAAGATTCTAAAATCAACGGTTCACTAAGTTCCCCATCATCATCTAGATATTCTAATCTAAAACATATATCAATACAATCATTCAAACGTGTTCATCAAACAGTTACTAAAACTTATGAACACTCCCACTAAATTATATATATACAATAACATATATCTCACATTATCAACAATAGATAATCATGAATTCAATAACAACATATTCCTAAAAAAATTGCCTATACATACTTAGAATTAAAAAAAATCTAAAGATAATCAAGCGTTGTAACCCTTTCTGAGGTTTGACGATTGATCCAGGTAATAACCCTTATATAAGGTAGGGAATCCGCAAGTTCTCTAGGGGAATTTTTGACAAAATTAGGAGCCCATATCCCTGCCTTAGCAAAAATCCTCTGAGGACCCTTGGTATTTAGCCATGGTACACTATGCTTGTGTGATCCATTCATTCCAAGTGACGACGTCTTTGCTGCCCCGACTCTTACAACCTTTTGTAAAAAATGCAGTACAAACGTCTTATATGACCATTGTTCATCCCAAGTGCGGTCGAGCTGATCATGCCAATCCTCAGGCATTGAATTTTTAAGTGCGTTAAACGCTTCTCGATCTTGCACTATACGTCCACCCCAAATGATCTCTTGGATCATATTGTTGACCTTTGTTACATGGGTTATAATGTCACATACTTTATCCCATTCATAATTGTTCAATATTTCAATCTTTTCATTAAGGGCTTGTATCTCGCTATGTCTTCTTAGTTTTGGAGGTTTCTTGTCTTCTAGCACCTTCCATTTGTCCCGATGTATTTTTGTTGACGGCATTGTTCCTGCAACGAATGCATTATAAAGTGAATGACTAAAATCCATCAATTATATAAAATTTACGAACATATCGTAAATAAGGATAAATAAATACAAGACATTATACAAACCCCAAGATTGAAAGACTTTTTTTTTTGGGGGGTCAACGGTCAACTCTCGGTCAATGGTCAATGGTCAACTCTCGATCAACGGTCAACGGATCGGGTCAACGGATCAAACCGGGTCGGGTCAAACCCGGAACTAATCCGGTTCGGGCTTGATTATTAAACGGGCCAGGCCCTTTAAATTTTTTTTTGGGCCGGCCCAGGCCCAACTTGTGCCCGGGCCGAGCACCACGTGCGTTGCACGTGGCGCGGCCCGCTCGTCCGTCACGTGCCCAGCACGTGGCGCGTGGGGGGGCGACGGTTTCGCCCCGATGGCGCGTGTCGACGCGTGAGCCGCCGTCCGGCCTCCTCCGGCGGCCATCCACCCATCAAAATTCTCGTCTCTTCGAGACGAACACGATGGTATATTCACACTTCAATTTTGACAAACAAAAAATTGCTAAAAAGTGATGAACAGATTCGGCCTTGAGGGACTCCGTCCCGCCGTGGCGCGTGTCGCACGTGCGGCGGTTCCCGGCGTCTCCTCGGGGCCGTCGACCACTCAAATTCATCGTCTCGACGAGCCCGTTCTAATGGTATGTTCAAAACACATTTTTGACAAATCAAACTCTTAATATCATGCATGAACAGTACACGCAATTAGGGCTAATTTGTTCACAATTAACACGAAATCAATCAGGAAACAAGCAACTAAGGCTCTTATACCAATGTTGGGTACTAAACCCTAATCTATAAACTGCGAAAGTATGCCCAATTTAATCACTTGAATCACTGATCATCAAAAGTATATCACGAGGACATACCTTAATTGTCACAGATTAAATGCCCTTTGCGTTCTTGAAATTCCTCTTTCGTCAACGCCAAATCAACGAGCGTTCTGTGGGGAGGAGCATTCTCTGTATCGATTTTCTTTTTGGGAGTACAGAAAGTGTCGTTGAAAAACTGACGAAGAAGACAACGTTTTTACGTCTTCTCAACCAACGTGATCTTTCACGTTTAACTTGGATAACTGCCAAGGGGGGTGTGGTTACCTGTATGGGCGTACACCGTAACTCCCGTAGGCCCCACTGTATTATCCAATAGGGCAGTTAACTCTTGATATACAACGTTTGGAGATAAACGTTTATATACGTCGTTTTAGAACGTCGCTCTTCCAACGAAGAAAAAGAGAGAGAACGAAAAGACATGACCACGACGAATCTCCCTGAACGTCAATTGGACGAACAATCTCTCGACTGCACTGTGGACACTTAATCTGTGGAAATCACGGTATGTCCCTCGTGTGATATACTCGTTTACGATCAGTGATTCAAGTTAGATCATAGGCTTGTTGATTTAGAGTAATTCGCTACTGACCAACTTTTTTTTTAAGTAAAAATACTTTACAAAGTTTATTTTTCACCAAACAACATTTACGTCAAAGTTACTTTCCAATGTATTTTTAAGATACACTTTATCGAACAATACTTGCATTTTGAAAAAAAAGGCTTTTAGCCCAAATATATTTGTATTTTCTCAAAATCCTTTGATTAAATGCTGAACCAAACAGACTCAATATAATGCGGCTTCCTTTCTATTCTATGTGAATAAGTAAGGTCTACATTAGTAAGTGAATCAACTCTTTTGAAGCTATTTGGTGACCAAAACTTGTTTGAAGAATTAGGAATCTCTTGATGCAAGTACATTGAAAGGCCTGAACAAAGTTTATGAAGCTTTTGACGGCTACAAATTGCAAAATCTAGTTAGAGCTCATGGCAATAGGTAGGGGCATGCGCGAAAAAGCGGAATATCGCTGGATACAAGTCCATTGAGCGGCTCGATCTTTCGGCCGAACAACAGTCCAAACAGCATTAGCCGGCCCAAACAAGAGGAGGCATTGTCTGGTGGGTTGCACGTGGGTTTAGTGCAGACCATTTAAAATTGGGATAATGACACGATAAGTATCATAATCTCCATATGATACTCATCTTAATGTCAATCTTTTTTTTTTTTCCGATCACTTGAGTGTCATAATTTATGTGCAGCACTCACTTAAGTGTCTATTTGAGAATTATGAAAATGTTTCTTTCACCTGTTATGTGTCTCAAATATCCACTGTCCAAGTACCACTTGTCTTTCTTCGATTTTCACATTTTTTTTTTGCACCCACACAAACTTGGGTTCTTTTATGTCTTGGGTCTAGGGTCATATCTGTAGTAGATATTTTTAGGCTTCATTTGCTCATCTAGACATGTTTGCTTGTTATGACCAGGTTCATTGCAAACTGAGTAATTGAATTGCTCACCAGTTGATCATGTGAATTGTTGTGCAAAATGATCTTTGTAAGACTGAAGAGGAGATGTTTGTTTCAACCTAGTTTTGACATTTGTAAAAGCATTCATCTCTTAATGTCTCCCTTCATGTCCAAGTCTAAACTTGTCATAATGAGGAATTTGAATAGATAAAATGTGCTGTAGAGTTTTTGAACTGCAGAAGAAATTTGTACTGGTTTTTTAAATGTCTTTCTTTATAAATTTGCTTTCCTCCCGCGAAAGGTCGCGTTCACTCTAAGTAGTGACTGGATCTTTCTGCAATTTCTCAAGCTCATCTTTTTCGTTGTTCATTGAGTTTTGAAACTTCCTTTCTCAATTTTGAGTTTTTTCTTTTGAAGCTTTTTGTGTTCCGTAAATATTTCCTTAAAAAACTGTTGCATTTCTTCATATGAGAATTCAGATTCGCTTACCCCCATCTTCTTCCTTTTTTAAATTTAACCTTGAGACAAAGATTTGCTTCGTCGTTGTCACTTGATTCGCATTCGGTGCCGCTCCATGTTTTTGGTTTGAATTCTCTTTTGTTCTTTTCAAATGGCTAAAATACACTACAAGTGCCAAATTTTTGTATGGTGCTCACTTTAATGCCAAAACTTTCAAAACAATCACTTAAATGCCAATTTATTTTTAAAAATGATCACTTCAATGCCAACTTCGATTTGAGCTAATATGGCTCGCCGGAAATCTGACGTGGCCTATTTTTTGTTAATATTTGAGCTGAATGACTCGTCGGAGTTGGCATTAAAGTGAGTAGTGTTTTAAAAAAAATGGCACTTAAGTGATCGTTTTTAAAAGGAATTTGTATTTAAGTGATCGTTTTGAAAGTTTTGAAACTGAAATGATCATTTTTCAAAAAAATTAAAAATTAAGCAATCGTTCTAAATGTTTTGGCACTAAAGATAGCGTCGTACATAAGTTTGGCCACTTGTAATGTAGTTAAGCCCTTTTCAAACCTTCCTCCTTTTTTTTAGCAGTAGACAATCAGGCTTAATATGCCTTGATTTTTTGTACTCAAAACAAGCAATGTCCTTATTTTTTCTTTCTTTCTTCCTTTGGAGGATCTCTTTTCTTCTAAGAATCTCTCTGGAGTGTCCACCTTTCTTCTTAAGAGTTTTAAATCTTCTAGTAAGGAGGGCCATTTCGTTGTCATTGTCTTGTTCAACAGATGTCTCACCTCCTTCGTTTTCGTCATTGGCATTAAAAGCAAAATCTTTATTACCTTTGGACAAGTTTAGCTTGTTTATGCCTTCGGCTTCGTAAAACATCAACGTGCCAATGAGTTCATTCATGGTGATAAACTGAATTCTCTGAGTTTCTCGGACTGAGGTCTTCATGGTGATCCATTCCTCTAGAAGTGCTCTCGGCAACCTTTTTACTATATCAGCGTCTGTGAAGATCTTTGCTTGATTGGCCATACCATTCACTATCTTAGTGAATATTGTGTACATTTCTCTTACTGTTTCATACGGTTTCATTACAAATGTCTCATAACGACCGAATATGATATTCATCTTGTTTTCTTTCACATGATTAATGCCTTCATAGATCACTTGAAGGTAATCCCATATTTGTTTAGCTGAACACAAGAAGATATACTATTAAATTCAGATTGAAATAAAGCATAGTAAAGGAGATGTCTCGCTGTAGAGTTGAGAGCAGTCTTTTTTGAATATATTCAAGGCGGGCCATTGTAGTAGTAGTAGTTGGATCAATAGCTGCTTCTCCAGCGGCAACAACGGTAACAACAGGAGCAGCGACAACAGTAACAATAAGAGCAGCAACAACAATTGGAACTTCTACACCATTTTTGAATCACGTCCCATATATCTTGATTACAGGCATTAAGGTACGCAAACATTCTATTCTTCCAGTAGTTGTAGTTGCTCTCATTGAAGTATGGAGGATTGTTAGATGCTGCGGATTCATTGCTCTAAAAACCATCAACGTCAGCCATGATAAGAATATTTATGCTCTGAAGAAATGCACTTCAAATAACAAACAACAGAGGTCTAATACCAATTGCTGGTGCTAACAATGCGACCTAAGTGGATTGAATAGATAATTTCAAAACTTTTTCAATTGATTTGCAAACCAAAAATTAATATGAAAAAGATCAAGTGAGCAAATATTTCTCGAAATAATATTTGAGTGTGTGCAAAGCAAAATAAAGCTTTAGAAAAGATGAGCACACCAGATATGCAGTGATTCAACTTATATGCCAAGCCTATGTCCTTCATACAATTAACAGCCACAACATGCGCTGAAATAACTAGTAAACTGCCTCACAAGTTACAAACAGTACGTGAGCTGATGTGTGATAGATCACACTGATGGATCTAGCAATATCACCTAGAGGGGGGTGAATAGGTGATTCTGAATAAAATTGAGATTTCTTGCGGAATAAATAAAATTCCGTGTGCGATTAGAATCATGAACAGTATAACAGTGTGCAAGAAGTCTAAACACAAAGGTAAGAGTTTAGAGAAGAGAGAATTGCACACGACGATTATAGTGGTTCGGCTTAGATGAAGCCTACGTCCACTCTCCCACGATGACAGCCGATCGGCTGGATTTCACTATGAAGAATCAAGAGAATTACAAACACTCAATCACTTGGTTTTTCTCTCTCTCAGATTTTCACAATGAATATGATTTTGGGTACACAGAATATTTTCGGATAGAACTCAGATTATGCTTGCACTTTGGATTGTTGTTCGTTCTCTTACTCTTTAGTCCATCATGGTTCTTCTTTTATACTCTCCTGCCTCCAAACTAGCCGTTGGATTCCCGACCAATGGATCGCTCTTCAATCCTTGATTGGACGTCATCAATCGTGATTGATCGAGACTGTATCTTCAGAAGATATGTAGACCGTTGAATAAGATATTGAACCCTTCTGATTCAGTCGCCCATACAACTGAATCTCCAGCTTTCATAAGTGTGATAGGTCTGAGTTGGTTCCCGAAGGAATATTCCTTAGAAGATGATATCCCATTGTAGAAAGTCCCTTGATTGATTGGAAGGGATATCAAGGCAATCGAATATCACAAGCTTTCCATAAGAATCTGGCCTTGATCGGAAACCTGCCATACGTGGGTCTTCACGTTTTGCAGATGTAGAAACTGATCTTTCTTGGATTTCGTCTTAGAACAGATTTGTTTCTTACTAGATCAGTTGACACAGAATGATAATACAGAGATTTGATGTGATCCATCCGTCACTGTTTAGATCGTCAGAAGCACTTCCATCTGACCCTCAGTCAGAAGCACTTCCATCTGACCCTTCGTCAGAAGCACTTCCATCTGACCCTTCGTCAGAAGCCACTTCCATCCGACCATTCGTTAGAGGCACTTCCATCTGACCCTTCGTCAGAAGCACTTCCATCTGACCCTTCGTCAGCGCGATAGAATTAGATCCACTCAACCTGCTGTTTACACATTCTTTCTACATCACATAACGTTATACAATTTCTTTCGATAGTTTTGTCAGAATCAAAATATAGGAGAATTTCCACAACAATCTCCCCCTTTTTTTATGGCGACAAAACTACTCTTATTGTAAATACATATGAGTAAACTGAAAGAATTTAAACAGTGACAAAAACAAGTAATCATCCGATTTGCTCCTGTAGGTAATCATTATTAGATATCTTGTACTGAAAGTACTCTAGTAGGAGAATATGATCAGAGTACGGTTATCCTGCAGTTATCCTGCACAAAAGTAAACTCCTCTCCCCATAATGAAAGTATAAACAGCATATAAGTATCTCTGCTCAAGATGAAATCAATTTCCCTACACAAATAATTCTTCTCCCCCTTTTTGTCAACATCAGAAAGAGTGTATAAAAAAATAAAAGAGTCATTTTTAAACAAAGAAGAGTAAAAGGTTGTGTCATAACAAAGAGCAATTTTTGGCTAAAAATATAAAATAAAATTAAGAGGATGTGGGTGGTGGCATTTTTGAAGAAGAGGGACGGTCTTCAGGCTCGTTATCAGCCTCCACTGGGGAAGGTCCTTCATAGCTTTCTCCCATTCGCTAAGCGTGGCTTCTAATAGCTTGAGATGAGGGCAGGTCTGAAGCTGTTTTGTCAGTTCTGACCAGTGTGTAGGTAGGCATGTTGGCGACCTCATCACAAAACATTCTGCCATAGAGATCAATGGACTTCTCCAACTTTGTCACCTGACTAGTTATACCCTGCAACTTCTGATCGATCTTCTGTTCAAAAGTCTGCAGTTTCCGATCAAACCTTGTTTCCATAGCAGCCAGAGTCTGAAGAAGAATACGTTGAAGATTCTTAAAATGCCCTTGAAGTTCCACCTGTGGTTCTGGAGGAGCAGATTCTTGAGATGAGGTGTCAATCCCTCTTGTAGCTAAATTCTCCCCCTCAGTTTGTGTGCTTTAGGAAAAGCTTGAGAGGCAAACACTTCAGTGATAAAGACATCAGATGTTGCAGGCAATGGCTCCCCCTGAGTTATAGCCTTCTTCCCTTTTTCTCTTAGACTGGGCACAGATTCTGCATCTTCATCAATGTCCATGGGTATGGACTGAGCACTCGACAGCTGATCTTCTCGTGCAATAGCTGAAGCCAAGCTTGTGGCAGCTTTGTGAATTGTTAGTCTGGTGGAGGATACAGAATAAGCCTCAATGTCATCTGGCTCTTCTTCCTGCTCTTTTGAGGCCAACTTAGCTAGGACTTGTGCTAGCAACTGCTCATGATCACAATTGACAAGGGTTTTGTTATACTCTACTTCATCTTCAATTCTGGCAGCATGCTCCTCATTCCACATTGTGAGGAATTCTTCCTCAGTCAGATCACAAGGATACACAACCTTCTCTTGTGGTTGTGTTTCTGCTTCATCTCATTCTTCCTCATTCCTTTCAACACTGTGATCGCCAGGTTCACCTTCTTCATCTGATCCAGCTCGAGATTGTGTAGCTTCAGAATCATACTCCCATGTTCCTTCTTCACTTGCCTCTGAGTCCTTATCAGTTGAGATGTCTTTCTGTTGTCCCTTGACAGCCATAACTTTTCTCCTCTTTGGAGATTTCTGCTTGAACTCATCCTCAAAATCCACAATGACTGGTTCATTGTTCTTTGTTCTCCATCCAGCAGGAGTCATCTTGTATCACATCTTTGTCACCATAGTCTCACCAGCAGTCATCAGAGGAATTTCTTGTTTGATAAAGACGCTCAAGCCATCAATCTTGAAATGATCTATTATTCTATAGATCAAGGCAGTATATGGTAGCTGTCCTTTTGGCTTGAGAACAGACCTATACATGTGTAATAGGACTGTGCGAGTAAAAGAAATCCTCTTTCTTGTCAGGATGCCCCACAACAGTTTTGCCTCATATTTCGAGATATCTGTCTTTGAGGCTGCCTTGGGTCTAAGACATTCTATGATCACCTTGTGCATCATGATGTGTTTTAAGGGAAAGTCATTGTAGGCAATATGCGACTTGGATTCCCTTGAGAAGCTTGACTTGCCAGTTAGGAAGCAAAAGGCTTCTCCTGCAGTGACATCTAGGGGTGTGAAATCTCCCTTTTTGGTTCCCATGATAGATGTCAATTCATAAACAGTCAGAATATACTTCTTTCTTTTCATCGTGAAAGCCAAAGAGTTGAAGTTGACAAACTGAAGATTTGAGTAGAAGTAGGCCACCAGATCAGGAAAAGTGAAGCCCCTATGCGTTATGAATTGATCTATCTTCACCTTTTGTAGATGCTTCCTCAGATAAATGCCGTTACTATCAAAGTATTTTAACTCAAATACTCTGTGAGGTATAACACATCTCTGTTTCAGTAATTCAAACTTGTCTTTGTAAGCCTTATTCTGGAACATGGGATCAGGAAAGCTTTTATCCAAAATAAACCCAATATTCTTCACAAAGTCATTAAACAGAATGTCATCATCATCTTCGACCTTTGCCTTAGTACCGCCAGGTCTAATTAGAGAGGATTTTCGTTTCGAGCTTGTCTCTGCCACTTTCTCCTTTCCTTTTCTAGAGGCAGATTCAGGTTTTGTCGAAGCAATCATTTGAGGATGTTGTGGGTTCATTTCGTTCATCTTCTGGTCTTTCTTCAACTAAGAGAGTTTCCTTCTGAACATTCTCAACATTCACATCTGAGTCTTGCTTGTCTCCTGAATCTTCTTGTGAGTCTGGGACTAGAGGAAGTGTATGAACTTGAATAGATTTAGGTTCATCATTCTGATGGCTTTCATCGAACTTGATGTTTACTGATTCTTCAACGACACGAGTGTTCTTGTTGTAGACTCTGTAGGCTTTGCTCGTTGTTGAATATTCCAAGAAAATTCCTTCATCTGATCTCTCATCAAACTTTCTAATTCGATCATTTGCATTATTTAGAATAAAGCATTTGCAACCGAATACATGAAAATATGCAACATCAGGCTTTCTTTCTTTGAAAATTTCATAGGGGGTATTTTCACTAAAATGTCTGAGAGAAATTCGATTTAAAATATAACAAGCTGTGGAAACGGCATCAGCCCAAAAATGAGATGCAGTTTTACTTTCAATAAGAAGAGTTCTGGCCATTTCTTGCAAGGATCTATTTTTCCTTTCTACTACCACATTTTGTTGAGGAGTATAAGGTGCAGAGAAGTTATGCTGAATTCCGAAATCAGTGCAGAAATCTGAGAAGTTTTGATTTTCAAATTCTCCCCCATGATCCGTTCTCAAACTAGAAATGGTGTAACCCTTTTCATTTTGAATCCTTTTAGCAAGTTTTGAAAAAGACATAAAAGCCTCACTTTTGTGAGCTAGAAATAAAACCCATGTAAATCTAGAGAAGTCATCAACTATGACAAGACAGTATTTCTTACCTCCAAGGCTTAAGGTTCTGTTTGGTCCAAAGATGTCCATATGAAGTAGCTGCAGACAATGCTTAGTGGACACTTGATTTAAGGACTTAAAAGAACTTCTTACCTGCTTGCCTAGTGTGCATGCATGACATAGTCCACCTTTTTCAAAAGTCGTTTGAGGTAACCCTCGAACAAGTCCCTTCTTGGAAAGCTTTGAGATATGTTTTACACTAATATGACCTAACTTTCTGTGCCAAAGATCAGATTCATCCTTAACAGAAATAATACATTTTGCACTTTCACAGTTAGTATCAATATCTAGAAGGTAAATGTTCCCATGCTTTCATCCCGTGAAGGATTACTTCTTGTCCTTGCTTATACCTGTACATTTTAAATCTTGGAAGCAAATATCATAGCCAGAGTCACAGAGTTGACTTACAGAAGTTAAGTTGTAGTTCCATCCTCTGACTAGAGAGACATCTTTAACTGTCAGATTTCCAATCTTTACATTTCCTTTCCCAATGACCTTTCCCTTGTTCTTTCCTCCAAAAGACACGCTTCTTCCATCACAATCTGAGAATGATATAAATACATCTGGATTTCCAGTCATGTGACTTGAACAACCACTATCCAGAAACCACTTGTTCTTCCTTTTCTTTGGTTCCTGCAAGAAATAAACAACTTACTGTTTCTTTGGTACCCATGCTTTCTTGGGTCCTTATGTGTTAGTAGGTTTTGACCTTTTAACAGGTCTCCAAATTTTCTTGCAGTGATCCTTAGTATGACTAGGATCACCACAGTTCACACAGGATTGTCGAATATAAGATCTAGTAAAATGCTTATGAAAATGATGCATGTAATCGGAAAATGTTGGTTTTCGAAAATCAATTTTAAAGGAATTTTTGAGATTACTCTCCTTTTTAAAACCTAACCCAGATCGGTCATTGAATTACTTCGTTCTCGCTCGAGTGATCAAAACAAGTGGATAGGACAACAGGTCCCTAGCACCTCCTCCTTGATATGGCTTGATATCCACATCATTCCCTCCACCGTGCAAAGGATTTGCCCTCAAATCATCACCTGCATCGAAAAGAGTCAAGTCAGAAACATCGAAAGTAGCACTAATACCATACTCGCCTGTGAGATCAAGCTCATAGGCATTACCGTTGATCCTCTTCAACACCATGAACGGTCTATCCCCTTGCAGCAATAATTTAGAAAGTCATTGTGCTCGAGAAATCGCAACGTATGCATATGAATCTAAACCCAATCGTCGGGCTCAAACACTACTTTCTTGAGTCCTTTGTTGGCTTATTTTGCATATTGCTCTGTCTTGTGCTCAATATTCGGCCTCGTCTTCTCATGCAATATCTTGACAAAGTCGGCTTTCTTAGCACCATCTAAATCCACGCGCTCATCAACAGGCAAAGAGGTTAAACCTAACGGAGTTAATGGATTAAAACTATAGACAACCTCAAACGTTGTGAATTAAGTAGCAGAATGCACACTCCTATTATATGCAAACTCTACATGGAGTAAACAATATTCCCAAGTTTTTATGTTCTTTTGAATGATAGCATGCAATAATGTCCCTAAAGTCCTATTTACTACTTTAGTTCGACCATCAGTTTGTGGATGACAAGTAGTAGAAATAAAAGCTGTGTACCTAACTTCTTCCACAATGTCTTCCAAAAGTAGCTAAGAAATTTAGTGTCTTGATCAGAAATAATGGACCTAGGCATACCATGTGATGGGTTTTTCGTACTAAAAATTAAAACGAGATCTATATACACAGTGGAACAAAAATAGATCTTCATACAAATGAACAAAATGTACGGATCCATAAACGAAACGTGCGAATTTCAATCATACAATGATCAAATCAATAAATACGTACTTTTACTGATGAATCATATTAGATCACATGCCCTGGAATCCACTTGTATCACTGATAAAAGAAGTAAATCACGAGTAACGGAAATACCTCAATACCACAAATTAAGAGCCCCAAGAGTGCAGACGAGAAAGCGATCTGGCGATCTGTCATTCTTCGGGAGAACCTATGAGAGAGCTTTTTGGGAGAGAATACTGATAGGGTGAAAGGTGAACAATGTACGTTCAATTCCAAAGCTGATATACCATATGCTTTGTTTCCTTTTGCAGAATAGGAAACAATGTCCCCTAATTTCCAATCTATCATTGTAATATTGGCAACGGTTGATTTGCCCTTTAATTGGCGCCATCAAATCCATTATCTCTCACTCGTCGATAAAGGGCTAAACATCCATAGTTCTCTTATCATTGCAAAGTTCATATAGGCAAATAATCCGTGCGACCAGCATACTCTGAGAGCTTGTTGCCATACATCTGTTAGGAGTATATAGCATCTCACATTGGGCTTTACAATTTTCGAGTAGATTCAGTATGCTGTACCCTAGATCAACATGTCACATTAATATCATATCTCACTTGATCTCTTTGAGTACTCAATTACAATACATTGTATTCACAATCATGATTAAACTTGAATAATCATAATTGATCGACCTTTGAATACAAAGATTGAATGTGACATCCAAAATAAAATTGATCTTTCTCTTCCTTAAACCTCTCAATCTTAGTCCAGCTTGCTTTTCTAGAAATGTTCCATTAGATCGAATCAATCACATGATCATTGGCAATACTCTAAGATAGCAAACACTGAACAAAAATCTCAAGAAAAGGTCAGAGTCATGAGGGCACTAAATTGAAGAACTCATATCCTTAAGAGTCTCACACGACTATAGAGTTGAGATAAAAAAAAACTCTTGCCAACTCATCTCGGTCGTCTCATGTATACGTAATATGAAGTGCGTATTACGGTATTTACTTCTTTCCTGTAGAGCGTATTTCTCTACATTTAATACCGTATATATGATAGCTCAGACATACTCAATGTCTAGCTTGAATTCTCAATTCTACTCTCTTCAAAGAATCCAACAGAACTCACATCTAACATCAACGACAAATAAAATGAAATACGTGTTTACTTCACTTTGGTGCATAACTTATTATGACATCATCTTAACACTCCTATTAAGGTAACATAAAACATTTCAAGTTCGAGCTCTCAATTATCACCTAGATAATGAGCTTGAAAATGTTTCATCTCTATTCGTCGCCAAGCAAATAGAGGCGATTACCCATGCGAGTGGGCTAATCTTCCATCTGTCTGACATACTTTCTCAATGTAATGCACTAAGCATTAAAATGCATAAAAGTAAACTCATTAGACATCATTTAATGATAACAAATATCATTTATTGTGAACTTCTGGAAAAAGAAATATAAATGTTCAGTACATCAATTTCTACGCAGTCCCAAGGACTTTACATGATCAAGAAATATATGTCTAGTAATCGGCTTGGTCATAGGATCTGCTATCATAATGTGCGTAGATATATAGTGGACGTTCACAACTTTTTGTGCAACCATGTCTTTCACAAAATTGTACTTGGTATCTATATATTTGATCTTGCAATGAAATTTAGGATCTTTGGTGTAAGCTATAACTGCTTGGCTATCACAATTAACCAGCAAAGGACCATTAGTATCCTCAGCAACAGCCTGACGATCCAAAAATCTCTTATGCCAAACTCATTCTTGTACTGCTGCTCATAGAGCCACAAACTCAGCTTCCATTGTCGATAAAGCTATACATGTTTGTTTCTTACTACTCCAAGATATTGCGCCATTGCACAATAAGAAAACAAACCCAGAGGTAGATTTTCTCTCATCTAAATCTCCTCCTCAATCAGTATCCGTATAGCCTTCAATGTGCAGATCTCTTCCTTGAAAAGTCAGCGAATAATTTGCAGTACCCTTGAGATACCTTTGGATTCTCTTGACGGCAGTCCAATGAGTTTGACCTGGATTGGATTGGTACATACTCACCATTCCAATAGCATGGCAAATGTCAGGTCTTGTACACATCATAGCGTACATTAAACTCCCAACAGCACTAGGATATGGAACTTTTTCTATACGTTCTTGTTCTTGTTCTTGTGGAGTCTTAGGATACAATCTGCAGCTCAAGCTTTCACCCTTGATAATAGGAGTGTCAATGAGATTACAATCTTGCATACGGAATCGTTTAAGGATTTTATTTATATATGTCTCTTGTGACAGAGACAAAAACCTTTTTGAACGATCTCTTGAAATCTTAACTCCAATAATGTACGCAACTTCTCTCATATCTTTAATTTCAAAGTTGGACAATAACTAATCCTTGACTGTTTGAACTAACTCTATATTATTTCCGACAATGAGAATATCATCAATATATAATGATATAATCACAAAAAGTTCTTTGGATCTTTCAATGTACACACAGTGATCCTCATCAATCATTGTAAAATCATACGCTATGATAGCATTATGAAAACATAATCACCATTGTCTCGAAAACTGCTTGAGGCCATATATCGATCTCATAAGTCGACATATCTTTTGTTATTGGTCTTTTACAACAAACCCAATAGGTTGTTGCATATATAATGTTTCTTCTAATTTTCCATTGAGAAAAACAGTCTTCACATCCAACTGATGTAATTCAAGATCCATGCTTGCCACTATTGCGAGAATAAGACGAATTGAGGTAAATCTCACCAAAGGAGAAAAAGTTTCCTCATAATCAACTCCTTCCTATTGATTGTACCATTTTGGCACAAGGTGAGCCTTATATTTTTCAATTGAGCCATCAGTCTTTCGCTTTATTTTGAGAACCCATTTGTTTCCAATTGCTTCACATCCTTTCGGAAGATCAATTAGTTCTTAGACTTAATTCAATCTCATTGACTCTATCTCTTCTTCCATTGCATGTAACCATTTTTCCTTGTCGGGACAAGACAGAGCCTCATTTACATTCATTGGCTCTTTTTCAATTTGTGGAGCAACTATGAAAGCTTCCCCTTCAATCTCAAAGCGTCAACGGGGATTGCTTTTACGACTTATTCATTTGTGGGGAAGACTGTACCCCAGGTACTTCATTCTCCATTATGCTTCCACTTGGATTAGGTAATGACGATATTGTGTCATCAAGAGGCTGCGATTAAGATCGGTGGGAAACGAATTCCTCATTTCTCGCATTGCTCCCACTTGCATCATTGTCATTATCTAATACCTCAAATAGGGAATTTCCTTCTCCTATTTCCCTTTTTTAGGAAATTCATTCTCTAAAAAAGTGACATCTCGTGATTCGAATTCAGTTACATTCCCACTTTCCTGCTCACCTATGAATACATATCCTTTTGAGTTCTCAGAGTATCTTATGAAGATGTTCATCTTGCCTCTAGGACCCAATTTCCCATACTTGTGGGACGATTCATAAGTATAGGCCGCACAACGCCAAGGTTTCAGAAAACTCAAATCGTGTTTTCTACCCGTCCATAATTTGTATGGGGTGAAGGTAACTAATTTAGTAGGCACTCGGTTAAGTACATAGGCAGCTGTTAACAAAGCTTCACCTCAAAAAGTGATTGACAAATGTGCATGTGCCATCATAGACCTAACCATATCCCAAAGGGTTCTGTTTCTTCTCTCTGCAACATCGTTTTGTTGAGGAGTATATGGAATGGACAACTGTCTGTCTATTTCCCTTTCATCACACAAATCTTTGAACTGATCAGATAGATATTCTCGTCCTCTATCGGATCACAATGCCTTTATTTTCTTGTCCAATTGATTTTCCACTAAAGTCCTAAACTTCTTAAAACAATATAATGCTTCAAATATCTGAGAAATCAAATAAACATATCTGAATTGGATATAATCTTCTATAAAAGTGATGAAGTAAACAGTCTCATGCCTTGCTCTTATATTAATTGGACCATGGAAGTCATAATGAATTAATTGCAACGGAAAATCAGCTCTAGTCTCTTTTCCAAATGGCTTCCGTGTCGTTTTTCCCACTAAGCAATGCTCACAGATAGGCAAATTGACTTTTTCGATACTGCCCAATAAGCCCTCTTTGTCTAATCTATTCATTCGTTGTTGGCCAATATGACCCAGTCTAGCATGCCACATATTCACATCATTATCATTAGAATCGGAAGATGTAAATAGAGAAAAAAATGTTATTGACACCATTGTCATTAACATCCAAAACGATAAAACAATCCAGCAAATAACCATAACCATATAGACTTGTTCCCAAAAATAAATCAACACCATTATTATGGAAATTCAAATTAAAACTATGTTTAACCAACACCAACTCTGAAACTAAATTCCAACGAATTTCTAGAGCATATAGCACGTCATGCAGGATCAAGGTGCGTCCACCGCGCATATTCACAGGTGCCAATACCCTTTACCTCGTCGAAATTCCATGACGGCTCCTTGATCCTTCGTCACATGGTCTATGGCTATTGAGTCTACAGTCTACAAAGGATGCGATTCAGTTAAAAAGAGCGAACTAGAAATATAAGAAACACTCACAAGTGTACACAAGGTTTCTACCTTCTTCGGCTCAACGCAGTCGCGAACGAAGTGCCCTTTGTTGCCACAATTGAAACACTTAACCTTTGAAATGTTCCTTTTGAAAGGACGCTTTCCTCTATTCGGTTGGCTGGTTTTAGGTTTCTTCCCTAAAGGTTCCGCTCCCTTGCCTTTCCACTTCTTAAAACCACCTGAATGCTTGTGCTTGAAGCCCGCAGCTCCATGTGAGCTAGAAGCAGCATAGTAAATATCTGCTTGTGGCTTGGCCGCCAGAAGACGGTCTTCTTCCAGCTCAAGGCGTCGCATCGCATCCTCAAAGGTTTTAATGTTATCGTTATATGTTAAGTGGACTTTCATGCTTTCCCAACTATTGGGCAAAGAGCGTATAACCGGTTGCACTTGCTACTCATCAGTCAATATGTGTCCAGCATCAAACAATTCACTTATCATGTTCGACATTCGCCTCAGATGTTATTTCATATTCTGGCCATGAGGCATCTTATATGAATCGAACCTTATAGTGAGCTGTCTTAGTTTGGTCACAGAAGTTTGACCAAACCTAGCCTTCAACGCATCCCACATATCATTGGCATTGCCAAACCGCCTAAACTCTCTCACAATGTCATTTTCCATGCTGCTCAGCAACGTAATGCGAGCAAGAGAGTTCTTCTTTTTCCAAACAACGAAAGCATCTTTGTCTCAACGATGCTGTGCGGTAGTGCCCTCTTCAGGTTCATCCATAATCTGGTTAAGGGTTTCCAGTGTTTCCTGTTCCTCTAGAATATATTGGATTTTCATGCTCCAAATCTCATAGTTTTCGCCATTCAATTTTTCTCCCTTGTTTAGCTCAGCCATAATATTCTTTATTGCTGAAGTCATTCTATAAGAACACAAAGTTCTTTAGACACTATTTGCATGAAACTTTTAATGCCTATCTTTTATGCATTAAGATTTATATTGATTAATTATATTAACAAATAATCTCACAAAAGGCCTTAATATTCGAGAGTTCACTACGTTCCCAATCATCGTCCAAAGAGCCTAATTTGAAATTACCGTTAACATAATTACTCATATAAATCAAGTTCCTTTAATAGTTACACAAACTTATTGAACTCCTACTTAAAAAAATAATCATGGCAATACATAATATAAAACATAATAGCTTCCATTCATTATTCAATACTTATCAAAAGTCTATAAAGTAAGTTCCAAACATCACCCAATAAATAACGTCGTGAAGATAAACAATCCTCAGTATGGAAAGATAAAAGGTCCCATAAATAGGCTGCTTAAAGAAGTATGACAAGGCAGCTTAAAGAAGTATGACACTTCAATGAACGATCCTTTTCTTGTAGACTGAGAGAGTGTCATAAAAATATTTTGGAAGCTTTTTCTGTGAAATACCCCATAAGGCCAACTGCTTAGCAAGTCCATTTGACTTACACCAAGGTGCACTCCTGCACGCTCTAGTGTTCATTGAACGAGTCGTCTTCTTTGATGCCTGAATCTTCAAATCCTCCCTTATGAAGGCTTCAAGTAGTTTTTTTATAACTTGGGCGACAATCCTCTCTCAGAGATCATGCAGAAAGTTCATCTGACTTTCTTGCAGACGGTTAGCATAAGCGATAATCATGTTACAATCTTTCATTCAGCCACCCGCCCAAATAACATCGAGTAACTTCTCATTGAATTTGATGACATGATCAATCAAATCAGTCATCCTATCCTACTCAATGGCCTCCAACTCACATCGCAAACTCTCAAGTTTGGCCTTCTAGGCTCTTGTCTTTGCAATACGGGGAGTACGCTACATTTGCACCATCGTTTCTATAACATATACAGAAACAATAGAAAGATTACTCATAATCCATGGTACAAACATCAATACAATGGTAGTTTACAAGATATTATACATTTAATGGGGTCCATTAAAACATTTTTTAGAAAAATAAGGATCATATTACAATTCTCTGAAAAATCAGGGACCAAAATGCAATTTTCGAAAAGTTGGGGGCCAAAATGTAATTACCCAAAAGCTCAGGGACCAAAATGTAATTACCAAAAAAATTATTTATTATAATTATTATTTGTTATAAAAAAAAACGGAACCTGGATCGGGTCGGAACCCGACCCACAGTGACATTAGCACCACTCAGCAGGGCGTACGCCTCACATGGCGCGTGCCACATACGCTACGCGTGAAGCCCACTCGTAGCGGGTTTCACCAGCGCGTGCGGCGCGTATAACGCTGTCCGACGTCCTCTAGCGACGTTCGACCACTCAGTTTTCTCGTCTCAATGAGCCCGTTCGTTTGTTATATTCAAAATTGAGTTTTACCCTATGGAACAAAAATAAGCACACCATAACAGTACGTACAAGAATGGATATTCGAAGCTAATCGTGATTAACGAAGGTAAGCATGATTAGGAAACAAGAACATCTATGCTCTGATACCACTGATGGGTTTTTCGTACTAAAACTAAAACGAGATCTATATACACAGCGGAACAAAAAATAGATCTTAATACCTATGAACGAAACGTGCGGATCCATAAACGAAACGTGCGAATTTCAATTATACAACGATCAAATCAATAAATACGTACTTTTACTAATGAATCATGTTAGATCACATGCCATGGAATCCACTTGTATCACTGATCAACGAAGTAAATCATGAGTAACGGAAATACCTCAATACCACATATCAAGATATCCGAGAGTGCAAACGAGAAAGAGATCCGGTGATCTGTCGTTCATCGTGAGAACTTGTGAGAGAGCTTTTTGGGAGGGAATACTGATAGGGTGAAAAGTGAACGATGTACGTTCAATTCCAAAGCTGATATACCATATTGTTGACACCTAATTTCGAGTCAGTCTTTTTTAGCTTATTTTTATAAATTCATAAAAAGTAAAAAAAAAAACAACTTTGATGGCCTTGACCAAGCCCAATGAATCATTTTTTACCAAAAAATAATTTTTCATATTTTTCTCATTTTTTTAGTATTTTTGGAAAATAGAAAAATACTCGAAAATTCAAGAAAAATAACATTCAAGGTCACAAAAATATGAAAAAATAGTCAATAATTTTCTTTTAAATCCTTTGTCTTTCTTTCCTCATAAAAAGTCCAATTTCAAATTCAATTTTATGTGTTCCTTTGTTGCGCATGTGATTGAATTTAGTAAAAAAATGTCAATCGAGTCTTTTAATTTACAATTTTGGCATTTTTAGGATCTTGGCATTCAATCTAATTGACCCTCATTGCAATTTAGCCCAATTATTTGCACAAATAGCTCAATTGCATGGATTGGGTAAAATTGCATACTTAATTGCATTTTAGTCCTTGAATTTGGGCATAATTGAAATTACTTTCAATTCAGGGACTACCATTACAAATTGAAGTCACTACCCAATGGTTTTCATCATTTTGAATCGATTGGCATAGGTGGTTTTGTCTAATTTGATCATTTGAGCCTTCAATTTCACGATTTGCCGAATTGCAATTAAATGAAAATTTGGGGCTTTTGTGGAAATTGACATGAACTTTTGGGCAAAATCACATTTTTAGATAAAACTGATGTCCTAAGTTCGATTCTGAGGTTTAATTGTAAAAATATCCAGTGGAATTACTATTAATTTCAAAAATTGGATCAGAAACCAATTCTGACCGGTCAGACAGGTCGAACCGGTCCAAACAGTGTCGTCTTCTTCCTCAAGAACTCACGCAGGTGAATGTCGCGACCCTCTCCTTAGAGGAGGGGGATAATAGGCCGCTCGATCGCTCCCTGATCGGATGCGGGCCTCTCCCAAGGTCCATTACCCAAATCGCATCGGCTGGATATACGTGGTCGACCTTCGGTATGGTCTGGTGACATGTGATATGTGTACGTGTCACGGAGTCGCCACCAATCATTTCGTGGAGGGTACGATCGGAAACCCTATCGAATAGTTGGGAGCGATCTATTCGATTCTGCGAAAGCCAAAGAAATGGGTTCGGGGACTTTGTTACGCCAACTGCTAGATTTGACGCCCTTTCGACACCTACACTGAATGGTTTTATCTGATCTAAAGATTTCATACAGATGGGCGAGGTACAAATCCTAAATCTAGAAGTTCATGTAGTCGGGAATGGCTACCCTGTTACTCACAATCAATGAAAATAAATGCGTAAATCAAGGATCCAATATATGCGGATAAAGCACATCAAATCAGCATGGCATCCCTAATGAGGCCCTATTAGCCTAAAGAAGTCTCAATCAAGGCTTAGGAATGATTTTGACATGATTTTGCCCGTGAGGGGCAATCATAATTTTGAACAATTTTGGGACAATTTGCCTCGGAAGGGCAAATTTGTCATTTCAGATGAATTGTATGGTCGAAAGACGGGGGAAATAGGATTGGTCATCAATCCGATCCATTTCCTATTTTTTGGGAATTTTCAGAATTTTTCTGGAACTTAAAAGGGATTTTACCCTCGGAGGGTAAAATTGTCATTTTGGACAAAGATGAGAACTGAAAATCTCAAATATTAGGGTCGGTCGTCCATCTGACCCAAACCCTAACTTTAAGCAATTTTCAGAACTTGACTGGAGTGGGAAAGACGATTTACCCTTTGGGGGGTAAAATCGTCATTTCAGGGAAAATGACGAGATTCGAACACCCAAACAAAAGGATTCGCCACCTAGCTGGCCCTATCCTAATCTAGGCATTTTCGACCTATCTCAAGATACAAAGCACGGACGAATTACCCCTAAAGAGAATTGTCGTCAATTCTTGGAAGAACGGATGAGAAACCCCAAAAATAGGATTGACCAGTTTTCTGTGGTCAATCCTCAATTTTTGGGGATTTCTGGAGTGTCTAGGAATTTCCTACAATATTCCTACATTTTTTTTGGAATTTTCTGGAATTTTCTAGAATTTTTTTTTATGATTTTCTATGATTTTTCCGATTTTTTTTTAAAAACCATTTTCTGATTTTTTTTATTTAAAAATGTTTCGAACCGGGTCGGAAACCGGCCCAGACCCGGACCCGCGAAACCCTCAACCAAAAACGACTCCGTTTCAAACCTTTTTTATTTTCAGATTATCAGCCTTGATCCGACGGTCCTCAATGAGCGCGTGACTAATCCGCAGCCATTCGATTTGATTACTAGAACCTATGGTCTAGATTAAGCGCAGACTCAACCTGAGCCATTTTATTGACTTACTAAAATGCACGGTCTAGATTAAAACCTAAGACTCGATCTGGGCCGTTCATTTTCATTAGCCTAAACGACGTCGCCTGACCCTTTATCTAAACGGTACCGTTTCTGTTCTGATTGATTTTCCGATTAAAACTATTTTAGGATAATCCTAATTTCTAATCGGACGGCCACCAATTATTTGACTCGATTAACCTGGACCGTTCGATCTATTTATTCGAATAACAATCCCCAACGGCCGAGCTGACTGGACCGACACGTGGACCAATGACCAACTGCCACCTAAGCATTTGATTCGTTGACCCTGCCACGTCAACTTCGTCTTCAACCTCGCGACTTCGATGAAATGAACGGCTGAGGTTCTCCAACGATGATCCAACGGTGGGATCTTAATGAAATCGCGTGAGACCAACCCTAATCGACTCGCGATCTTCTCTAGTTCGACATATCTAAGAATTACATGATTTCGCTCGCCAAATCACGATCGCCATGCGAGATGCCGAGTACGGCCATGGAAATTCAATTGCTCAAACCACGCAAAATCAAAGCGATTCATTCACAGAATGGCATCAATCAATGTTCAGGAGGCTTACCTCGAGCTCCGATTGAGCTCGCACGGCCTAGATTGGGCTAGGCAGGGATGAACAGTGGTCGGCTATGGAGGCTAAGTTAGAAGACTCGATTCGAGTTGTTCAGGCAAAATCGATGCAAAATCAAGACGCGGTGATGGTCAGTGATATCCAAGGAGCGAAATGCACACACTAAATGCAAGAATCATTGCCAGAAATGAAATTTCCCATTGAAGCTCAGTGTAGAGTTCAAAGCTCTGACTCACCTATTTTCGCGGTTTAAGCCTGCGCGGTCGGCGGCGGTCGCTTTCAAGGAGTCTGGGCGACCTCCTCGCAACACTCTCCGGCTTTGGTTTGGCTTGGAAGTGGCCCTACCTACGCCTCACAGTTCGAGCTCGAGCTCGAGCCCTCGAAAATGGCGGTTGGAGGGCGAGCTCTCAGTCTCTCTCTCTCTCTCTCTCTCTCTCTCTCTCTCTCTCTCTCTCTCTCTCTCTCTCTCTCGATTCTGTTCACCCTTCTCCAACTGAACTCTCCAACCTCTTTAACTGAAAGCCCTCGCGGGCTTATATACCTCTTCAAAATTTGGTGCTGAACCGGGGGTGGTGTAACGGCTTCAATTGCACGTGAGGCCACGTGCATTTAGGTCCAAACGGCATCGGGGACGATGGGCTTTCCATCCAACTCCGTTTGGTCCTCCGGCAGCCCTCCTCTCTTGCGAATTTGGCATGGACTTGTGCTGAGTTGACTTTTGCAGGCTAGCAGGATTGACCGGCCGATTACTCCTTCTCCGGTGACCATTGGCCGTGATTCCGGTGTCAGTCGACGGGGAATGATCTAAAGTGTTAAACCCCCACTAATGTGTCTTCGATTGTGGTCGACTGGACCTTCAATTTGATCTTCAAAGCTTGGCATGTCACTGTTCATCTGCTCGAGCTCTTTGGGAAAGACGACACTGTTTTGGACCGGTTCGACCGGTCTGACCGGCGGTCTGACCGATCAGAACCAGTTTCGACTTACAATTTTCGAAATTAAACCCAAATTAATGGGAAAATTTTGCAATTTAACCTCAGAATCGAATTTAGGGCATGTATTTTATCTAAAAATGTGGTTTTGCCCAAAAGTTCACATCAATTTCTACGAAAATCCCAAATTTTCATTTAATTGTAAATTGAGGAATTATGCAATTGAAGGTTCAAATGATCAAATTCGGTCAAATTACCTGTGCCAATCGATTCAAAATGGTGAAACCCATTGGGCAATATGTTTAACTTGCAATGATAGTCCTTGAATTGAAAGTAATTTCAAATATGCCCAATTCCAAGGATTAAAATGCAATCAAGTATGCAATTGAGCAATTTGTGAAAATAATTGGGCTAAATTGCAATAAGGGACAGTTAGATTGGATGTCAAGATCATAAAAAATGCCAAAAATTGCAAATTAAAAAGACTCAATTGACATTTTTTCTCAAATTCAATCATATGTGTTACAAAGGAACACCTAAAATTGAATCTGATTTTGGACTTTTTGTGAGGTCAAAGACACAAGGGATTAAAAAGAAAAATACTGGCTATTTTTTGTTAGGAAACTATTGTTGATTTTGACGTAAACAAAACCATTCGTGTCTTGATAAATAGAATTGGATGAACTTGAAGGATATGTATTTCACTGTGTTTATCTCCAACATATCCATCTTGATAGAAGGAGGCAAACCTTATGGCAAAGGCACACTGGTTGGATGTTCGCATACTTCGATTTAATATTCCAACTAAATCTTATTTTCTGTTTGTTGCAGATTAAATTCCCCACTAACGGTCGATGATTTGGAAAAGATTTCGATGCTAAGTCATATCGTCATTGTGTCAATCAAAATGATTTCCTAAAGGTTTTCCTTTTAAAGGTTATCCTGATTGCCAATTCAATGTTTAGGCAAATACCTTATTTAGATTCTTTGTTTAAAGGTCTTCGATATATTTGTATGGGCGAATATATCTTTCCAAAATTTCTGGTGTATCTTACCGTAAACGACTTGTGATCTTTTGTCAATCAACCAACGGTTAGTTTTTGGTGATTGATCCTCGGAGTGGATCTGTCCAGCGGGGAGCTTGGAGGACGAGGACTATAAAGAGCACGAAGTTCCAAGAACGTAGAATGACCAAGAAATAACAGGCCTCATTCAAAGAAAGCTTCATCGTTTGTCTAAAAGCACTTTAGTGAATCCCGTAAGAGAGAGTGAAGTAGAGAAAGAGTGCTGAGTGAAAAATCTTGGTAGAGGCATAGTCCGCTTCTATTGAAGCAGTGGAAGTTCAAGCAGTCACTCGTGTATTCTGTAATCTTTTATTCGGATACTTAGTGAAATCCAGCCAATAGGCTGTTAGTGTGGGAGAGTGGACGTAGGCCCTCAAAAGCCGAACCACTATAATCTCGTGTGCAACTCTTTCCTACTCTATCAACTGCATCTATCAATCATCTGGCAGAAGCACCGCAATACTTTGTTATCACTTGTGTTATCTCAATTTCGATTATTTTATTAATTCCGTATTATTTGTCGAAATTCGATATATATACACCTATTCACCACTCTAGGTGTATAGCCTAGCCTGGAACAACAATTGGTATCAGAGCCTAAGGCTTCTTTTTGGAAGTGTATACTTCTAAGCTAACGATCTTAAATGGCTAGCATCCTTGGAGCAGGTATTGTTGAAGGTCAAAGCAACACACGACCTCCATACTTTGATGGAAGAGACTACAACATCTGGAAGAATAAGATGAAAGCATTCATCAAATCTACAAATCCACTGATGTGGGATGTCATACAAAATGGGGCAAATCCAACAATCTCCTCTTCAAAAGAAAGCAGCAAAGAAGAACCAAAGCATAGTGTCTCGGAGATCTCCAAAAGAGAAGCTTTGGATTCAAAAGCAATTTATTCTTTATATTGTGCTTTGTCTCCATCTCAATATAATCGCATCTGCTCTTGTGAAACATCAAAGGAAATCTGGGAAAGTCTGTAACTTACCCATGAAGGGACTGATATAGTTAAGGAAACAAAGACGAATATTTTGCTTGGAAATATGAATCTTTTAAGATGAAACCTGACGAATCTGTTTCTGATATGATCAACAGGTTTACAGATATTGTGAATGGCTTAACATATTACGGCAAGCAGATTTCTCAAACGGAAAGGGTCAACAAAGTTCTGAGAGGATTGACAAAGGAGTGGAACAACATAAAAACCACTATTCGTGAAACATCAAGAATCTCACCTTTGACTGTTGATGAACTTGTAGGTACACTTACATCATATGAGTCTGAGCGACAGAATGAAGAAGATGAAACAAAAGGAAGAAAGGAGATTGTCCTAAGATCAAATATGATAAATTCGAGTGACTTTGAATCAGAAGCAAAGGATGACAATGAAAAATTGGCATTGATGCTTAAAAGATTCAGAAAGATGGCAAGAAAATGGAGAAACTTCAAAGGAAAACGTCCTTTCAGACAAACTGAGAAATCTTCTGGTGAAAAGGATGAAGGCAAGGAAGTAACTTGTTTCGAATGCGGTAAACGTGGACACATCAAGCCAAACTGTCCCTCTCTGAAGAAGACTCGAGGAAAATTTGAGAAGAAAAAGAAAGCACTAAAGCCTGAGACATGGAGTGGTACCGAATGTGAAGAAAGTGATGATGAAGATTACGCAAATATTTGTCTTATGGCAACTTCAGATTCAGAGGATGGAAAAGAGGTAAGTTCTCTTGAAATCTCTGATGAAGTATCTGATTACATTGATGAATTAGGTTCGGAATTGAAAAATGCTCTTAAAAGGATTTCTGATTTGAAAAAGGAAAATTCTAAGCTAAGGCAACAAGATCTTTCCAAAAACGAAAATATTGATTTTCTTCAAAAAGAATATTCTGTAATACTTCAAGATCGTGATTTTCTCAAAAAGGAAAATATGAGCTTATCCAAAAAACATGATTTTCTCAAAAAGGATCTCTCAGATTTACAAGAGAGATACAATTCTATCTCAAAAGAGAACGTTTTCATCAAGCAAGATATTTCAAAAATAAAAAATAATTTTTCAACAGGCTCAAAAACCTTGGAGCATATCCTCTCTGTTCAGATTCCTTATTATGACAACAACGGTCTTGGAATGAAAAATAAAAATGTTTTACAAAATACATTTCCTAAGTATGAAGAAAGGAGAAAACAGAGACCTTCGAAGAAAGATTACAAAAAACATTTTCAAAGACATTTTACAAAACCTGTTAGCCACGAATTTTTCTGTTCCAACTGTGGAGACAAGACTCATTTGAAAAATGAGTGCCCCAAAGTCTGGAAACCTATCAGAGGACCTCTTATAAAGTCTACTAACACAAAAGGACCCAAAAAGATTTGGGTACCAAAGAAATCGTGAATTTATCTATTGTTTGTAGGTACCAAAGAAAAAGAACAAGTGGTACCTTGATAGTGGTTGCTCAAGACATATGACAGGTGACGCAAGCAAGTTTATGGACATTTCCAAAGTAAATGGTAGAAGTGTGTCTTTCGGAGGAAGCAAAGGAAAGATAACAGGTAAAGGCACTGTCAGAATCGGAAAGCTAACGATAAGTAACGTATCACTCATTGAAGGACTCAACTACAATCTTCTGAGCGTAAGTCAACTTTGTGATATTGGTTATAAGATATGCTTCCAAGAGAATAAATGCACTGGTGAAAGGAGTGACAAAACCCAAACCTTTACTAGAAGAAGGCATGGGAACATCTATCTATTAGATGTGGATACCGAAGAAGAAAAATGTCTGATCATAATCAAGGAAGAGTCTGACCTATGGCACAAGAAACTTGGGCACATTAGTCATAAACAAATTATCAAGCTATCTTCCAAAAAGCTTGTGAAAGGATTACCCAGAGTCAGGTTTAACCAAGCTGAATTATGTACAGCCTGTACTCTCGGAAAGTAGGTAAGAAGTTCCTTCAAACCAATAAATTGTGTCTCTACTAATTGAGCATTGCAGATTCTACATATGGACATTTTTTATCCTACCCGAAGTCAAAGCCTTGGCGGTAAGAGATACTGTTTAGTGATAGTAGATGACTACACTCATTTTACATGGGTATACTTTCTTGCTCACAAAAATGAAGTATTTTTATATTTCTCTAGCTTTGCAAAACTTGTCCAGAACGAAAAAGGTTACACAATTTCTTGCATTAAAACGGATTATGGTGGAGAATTTGAAAATCAAAATTTCTCTTCCTATTGCATTGAAAAAGGTTTACAACACAATTTCTCTACTCTTTACACTCCAGAACAAAATGGGGTTGTAGAGAGGAAAAATCGTTATCTATAGGAAATGGCAAGAACACTTTTGATCAAGAGCAAAATTCCTTCATACTTTTGGGCAGAGGCAGTCTCAAATGCTTGTTACATTTCAAACCGTGTATATCTCACACCACTTCTTGACAAAACGCCTTATGAACTCTTTAAAGGCAGAAAATCGAACATTTCCTACTTCAAAGTGTTTGGTTGCAGATGAAAACTCTACTGAAGACTCTACTCACTCCGACTCTATCAAAGCTAAGTCTGCCTCTACAGATGAAAAGCTGAAAGAGAAGTTTGATCACAACTGGAAACATAAATCCAGTCATCCTCTACAACTTGTCATTGGAAACGTACAAGATGGAATAAAAACACGAGCTTCTATCAAGGAAATAACAAGTAGGTTTGCTCTCATTTCTGAAATTGAACCAAAAAACTTGACAGAAGCACTTTTGAATGAAAGTTGGATAGAGGCGATGCAAGAAGAACTACTCCAGTTCAAAGTAAATCAAGTTTGGGAACTGGTTCCAAAACCAAACGATCGACCAGTCATTGGTGCAAAATGGGTGTTTCGAAATAAGCTTGATGACAAAGGAAAAGTCACACGAAACAAAGAAAGGTTGGTTGCAAAAGGATACTCACAAGAGGAAGGGATTGACTACGACAAGACCTATGCGCCGGTAGCCAGGTTAGAAGCTATAAGATTATTATTAGCATATGCATGTTATTATGGCTTCAAGCTTTTTTAGATGGATGTCAAAAGCACGTTCCTGAATGGCTACATCAAAGAAGAAGTATACGTAGATCAACCACCAGGCTTCGAAGACCCGAACAGATCCGATTATGTATACAAACTAAACAAAGCATTGTATGGTCTAAAACAAGCACCACGTGCTTGGTATGAGAGGCTGAGTACTTTCCTCATCTTTAATGGTTTTGAAAAAGGTAAAGTAGACATTACTTTGTTTATTCAAAGGGAAGGTAAGAACATTCTTCTAGTTCAAATATACGATGATGACATCATTTTTTGTTCTACTAATGGAACTCTATGCAAGAACTTTTCGCAGATTATGACAAATGAGTTCGAAATGAGTATGATGGGTGAGTTAAATTTTTTCCTTGGACTACAAATCAAGCAAGGAAGCAAAGGTACGCTCATCTGTCAAGAAAAGTATGCAAAGGAACTAGTAAAAAGATTTGGGCTTGATAGATGCAAAAAGACTGAAACTCCTATGTCTCATTCTTCAAAGCTTGAAAAAGATGATAATGAGAAAAAGGTAGATCAAAAACTCTACAGAAGCATAATTGGATCTCTACTATATCTTACTGCTTCTCGACCAGATATTCTTTTCAGTGTATGCATGTGCGCTCGTTTTCAATTAGATCCAAGAGAATCACATCTCTCTGCTGTCAAGAGAATCATTCGATATGTCAGCACTTATTCTTCACTTGGATTGTGGTATCCTAGAAATTCAGATTTTTCTCTTATTGGATATTCTGATGCTGACTATGCTAGATGTTGAATTGATAGAAAGAGCACATCAGGGACATGCCAACTAATGGGAAATATGCTGGTATCTTGGTTCTCCAAGAAACAGAGTATAGTGGCTCTATCCATGGCAGAAGCAGAATATGTGGCTCTAGGAAGCTGTTGCGCACAAATATTATGGTTAAAGCCATAACTTCAAGATTATGATCTTGAGGAATCCAACATTGAGATTAAGTGTGACAACACAAGCGCCATTAGCTTGACAAAAAATCCTATTCTTTACTCAAGGGCGAAACACATCGAGATCAAGCATCACTTCATAAGAGACCATGTGCAAAACAATGATGTTCATATTCAGTTTGTTGATTCTAAAAATCAATTGGCTGACATCTTTACGAAGCCTATTGAAAAAGATAGTTTCAATTTCATTAAAGAAAAGCTTGGAATTACTAACTTTCCTATGAAATCCTGAGTAGATGCAGGAAACAGGGGTTGAAAGAAAGGAAATAAAATCCTTTCCAATTTGCTAAGAAACAAAGGTATGATCTCAAATCTCTTATAATCTTATTCGAATATGCTGTGATTGATTAACTGAACATTATCATGCATATCCACTTTCCAAGAAAAACTACCCGTTATCATTTATCACAAATCTCGACTTTCTCGGACATCTTGGAAAACCTCTCGGGAAGCTACCTTTAATAACCGCTTTTTACACTATCCCTATAAAAGGAACAGTTTCTCACTCTTTTCACACACACAACAGTCCTTCAAAAAGCCATCACCTTTCTCCAATCCTCTTAAAAATTCAAACTTTCCACACGAAAACCGTTCATCTTCTCCATCATGCCTCGTAAACCTCTCTCTCTCTCGAGCCAAAGAAGACCTCCACCTCTGTTCGCCGATCACAAAGAACATCCGCTCAAGCCGCCCGGTTCTCAAAATGCGGTCCCTCACACATTTCCTTGGTGGACGAAGACCCCGATAGCATGGAAGTTTCCTCAGCAGAACGAGGATCGAGTGGGTCTACTAACTCCCCCCCAAAGGAGGGATCTTTACAAGTTTTTCACACTCCTACCACTCATCCAAGCCTAGGTTCGAGCATTTCTACTCCCTCTCCGTTACAAACTCTTGAGGGGATACAAAAATCCATCACCCTCATGCGTAAATCCGGGATGGATGATCATGCTGTGGAACAATTTGTGAAAAAATTTGGGTTCGATTCTGCTTCGGATGTTGAGACTGAGGTTAGGAAATTTGCAAGTCCCTTTGGTTCTGCCAATGTTGAGAAACAGGATGTTGGTACATCCAAAGGGAAGGAAAAAATTAGTGCTGATGTAGAGGAAACATATGATTATTTTGAAGAAGGAGATGACACTGAGTCTAGGGTAAGGACTACTGATGACGATGATCTGCTTTTGAGAACTTTCGAGCATTTGGTGGGTTTGTAAAGATACAAAATTTCGACCCAAATTGTTTAAGAGTCAACAATATCATGACTCTTTTCAAAACTTTTTGGCCCGAAAGGTAATGCCACATAAGACGGTTGATTTTGACTATCTTGATAGTTATGGTATTCTTGTCACTGAGATGTTTGAGAAGTTAAACTTGTTGACTTTTTGTACCGATTCTGAAGTTGTGTACCCTGAATTGGTGGCTTTATTTTATTCCAACTTGCATTTCACAAAGAACCTGAACAGAATGACCTTCACTGTTGGCGATTTTTGGTATATTGTGTCTGGCGAACTGATAGCATCTCTCATTGGAGTAAGAGCGTCCGACTTCGTGAAAATCGAGATCTCATCTAACGAAGCTTACAAGCTGATCACAGAAGATACTGACTATCGAAGGAGCATCGGGACACATATCAACTATTCTGCCATGCCTCTGATATACAGGATCGTGCACAAGATTCTCATTGGATGTATTCGTCCTAAAGCCTCATCCACTACTGATGTATCAAGGTACGAAGCTCGATTGATGGCTGCAATTGTAAAAGGCAAGTCTTTTTCGCTGGTACATACTATCATCTTTCAAATGTATCGCACTGTCACCAAGCGAGCTGGTCAACTTCCTTATGGCGCTCTCATTACCAAACTGTTTCGAGCATTGGATGTCAAATCCACCTCGAAAATGAAGAAAGAAATTCTACCACGTATGACAGTAGGAGCTGATACATTATTTAAGATGCATTTTTCTGTCACTCCTGATGGTTGGATGGATAAGGACGGTCAGATCATCAAGATAGGTTGTGATCTTGATGATGCCGCAAAGAAAATCATTGGTGCAACACTGGTGAAATTGAAAGGAAGACCAAAGAGAAAAGCCTTAAGGAAAGTCTCTGTGCCCCCAAAGAAAGGAAAAAGAGTCAAGAAGGACTCTATTTCCTCTGATTCTGAGCAAACTATCTCTGGTGATGCCTCTCCTCTAAGCCAGAAGTCTTCTCAGGCTGCGATAGATGCACAGATTGTCGAGGAAATGGAAAAAAGGAGAAACTACTCCGCTGGAAAAGAGTAATGAATTGGAAGAGAGTGCCACAGCTTTGTTTGACGCAAAGGAGCAGGCTATTCAACAAACTGAAGACATAATTCGAGAGTTGGACACTCAGATTCAAGAAAAAGCTCAAGAAGAAGTAGAAGCACAGGCTCAGTTGGAAGTTGAGACCCATGCCAGATTACTCGAAGAGGCCAAAGCAGAAGCAGAGGCTACTGCCAAGGCACATGCCAAAGCAGATGCTTTATCAGAGAAAGAAAGCATTGCTTAAGCCCAACTTGCCGTCACAACAGCCGTCACGAAAGTTATTGAGGATGAAAAGAAAAGAAAAGCTGAAGAACTTGCTAAAGCAGAGGCAAGAAGAGCAAAAAGAGAGGAAGAAAAGAAACAACTTCACGAAGAATACTTTGAAATTCTTCGCAGCGAACGAGCTCAACGTGAAGAGCAGCGAACTGTTCTTGCTGACAAACTTGATCTTGCCAGTCTTACTGAAGGGGCTGACACTCAGGGGGAGAAATTGACAAAAGCACTTGAGAACTTCACACAGCTTCTCTTAAACATTCAGCAAGGGCAAGAGAAGATGCAGCAGCAAATCAATATTCTTCGGGTAGAACTCTTCAAACAAACTGATGCTCTTGCAAGTCGCCTGAAATCCATTGAAAGCTGTCTACCAGTTGAAGTCAAGAAAGCTCAAGACCAAGTTTCAGGGGATCTGGTTATGTTTGCACAGAACCAAGTTTTATTGGCCCGAGAAATGAAGAACTTAACAGAGGTGTTCGATATGTGACTGCGGGACTTGACTACCTTCAACCTTGTTCGTGATCCCTTTGACATTGCCACATCCAAACCATCATCTTCTTCCCAACCTCAAAAATGATCCTCCCACCTTCATGTTTTGTCGCATTTTCTTTCATGGTTATGCTAGCATGCAACGTACTATAAATTGCATGTTTAAATAAATTGCTTGCTTTATGACTTTCTCTGATCTTTTGATGCTGACAAAAAGGGGGAGAGACACCAGATTGCTCTGTAAGTTTGCCCTTTATATGCTCTATCGCAATTCGAGAAAATGGTTTTTTCTCCATCAAAATAGGGGGAGATTGCTAGGAAATTATTGTTGATTTTGACGTAAACAAAACCATTCGTGTCTTGATAAATAGAATTTGGATTAACTTGAAGGATATGTATTTCACTGTGTTTATCTCTAACATATCCATCTTGATAGAAGCAGCCAAACCTTATGGCAGAGGCACACTGGTTGGATGTTTGCATACTTCGATTTAATATTCCAACTAAATCTTATTTTCTATTTGTTGCAGATTAAATTCCCCACTAACGGTCGATGATCTGGAAAAGATTTCGATCCTAACTCATATCGTCATTGTGTCAATCAAAATGATTTCCTAAAGGTTTTCCTTTTAAAGGTTATCCTGATTGCCAATTCAATGTTTAGGCAAATACCTTATTTAGATTCTTTGTTTAAAGGTTTTCGATATATTTGTATGGGCGAATATATCTTTCCAAAATTTCTGGTGTATCTTACCGTAAACGACTAGTGATCTTTTGTCAATCAACCAACGGTTAGTTTTGGTGATTGATCCTCGGAATGGATCTGTCCAGCGGGGAGCTTGGAGGACGAGGACTATAAAGAGCACGAAGTTCAAAGAACGTAGAACGACCAAGAAATAACAGACCTTATTCAAAGAAAGCTTCATCATTTGTCTAAAAGCACTTTAGTGAATCCCGTAAGAGAGAGTGAAGCAGAGAAAGAGTGCTGAGTGAAAAATCTTGGTAGAGGCATAGTCCGCTTCTATTGAAGCAGTGGAAGTTCAAGCAGTCACTCGTGTATTCTGTAATCTCTTATTCGGATACTTAGTGAAATCCAGCCAGTAGGCTGTTAGTGTGGGAGAGTGGACGTAGGCCCTCAAAAGCCGAACCACTATAATCTCGTGTGCAACGCTTTCCTACTCTTTCTGCCTCTATCAACTGCATCTATCAATCATCTGGCAGAAGCACTGCAATACTTTGCTATCACTTGTGTTATCTCAATGTCGATTATTTTATTAATTCCACATTATTTGTCGAAATTCGATATATATGCACCTATTCACCCCCTCTAGGTGTATAGCCTAGCCTAGAACAGCATTTTTCATATTTTTGTAACCTCAAATGCTATTTTTCTTGATTTTTCTAATATTTTCCTAATTTCTGAAAATATTAAAAAAATGCGAAAAATATGAAAAATTAATTTTTTTTTTGTCAAAAATAGTTCCTTAGGCTTGGCCAAGGCCACCAAAGTTGATTTTGTATTTTTTTGACTTTTTATGGATTTTCCATGAATTTTCTAAGAAATAACCAAAAAAAGTTGATCCAAAATTAGGTGTCAACAGTTGCCCTTCTTTGAGAGGAATCTCGCGAGAGGTTTCTCTCAAAGACAGGTGACACCTAAGTCTAGATCGACTCTACTAGGAAATAGAAAAATGAATCTTGACATTTAATCTTTCTTGTCCCGCTGGTGAATGCTCTGCTTATTTTGTTTCAGCTGACGTGAGTGTCACGACCTGTCCGGAAGCGGACGCGGCTAATGGATTACCGATCGCGGGTCTTGGATCGGCGCAGGCCCTCCCAGGCCCATACCAAATCGCGGCGGGAGTATTTTTCGACGATAAGAGTCGATCGCTTTCGACCTTCAGTGTGGTCGTGGTGGCATGTGCAAATTGTGCATGCATTTGGAGTCGCCACCGGTCTTTCTTGGAGGGTAGACCGAAAACCTTACTGACCGATTGGGAGAGATCGATCAGTTCTGCGGAACCAGAGATTTTGGTTTCGGGGACTTGGTCACGCTGGTGTCATTACCAACGCCCTTTCGGTACCTAACGCGAGTGATTTTCCTGACTAAGAGTTCATGCATGCGCAAGTTTGTGTGAGGTAGGTTTGATTCAGGGTTTCATGCAGATTGGACGACTATTCCTATCAATCACAATAAATTTACATGAAAGCGCAAACAAGTGCATAAATAAGTCTCATCGATGCACATCAATTCGAGTCAATTGCTTCCCAGCATAGCCATAAAGGTTTAGGAAAGGTGTGATTTCGGACCGGGGTAAAATGGGAAGACTTGGAGGCGATTTAGCCCGAAGGGCAAAATCGTCAATTTTTTGGAAGATTGGGATACCGAATTACCCAAAATAATCCATGGCCAGTTGATTGTGGCCATTTCCCATTTTTGAGAATTTGTTGGAATTTTTTTTATTTTTCTTCCATTTTTGGAAGACGATTCGCCCAAAGGGCGAAATCGTCATTTTAAGAAGGGACGGGGTTCAAACACCTGGAATGAGTCTTGGCCAGTTGTCTGTGGCCATTTCCTATTTTTTTGGGATTTTCCTGGATTTTTTAGAATATTTTTGGAAGACGGTTTGCCGGAAGGGCAAAACCGTCATTTCTGGAAGGTTCGGGGGGTCAAAAGACCCGAAACAGGTCGTAGACAGTTGAATGTGGCCATTTTCTATTTTCTGGAATTTGTTTTAGAATTTTTCTGAATTTTCTGAATTTCTTTGAATTTTTTTAGGATTTTTCATTTTTTATTGAATTTTTGAATTTTTTTATTATTTTTTTATTATTTTCTGATTTTTTTTAATATTTAAAATTATTTCCGGGCCGGGTCAGACCCGGCCCGCGCCTCGCGGGCGCCCGGCCCGACCCTACGGGTCGCAACCGGCCTAAAACGACGCCGTTTTGGATTTTTTGAGAATTTTCTAATTTTTTTAACATTTTTTATTATTATCCGAAAACCTCGGATCGGATGGTCCAGGACACGCCACGTGGCTTCCTCTGGCGCGTCCGATCTTCGGTCAGATCGGACGCTCCTCAGAATGCCACTTGGCGCGACATCAACCGTCGGATCAAAATATTTTATTATTTTCAAAATCATTTATTAATTTCTGAAAATCTTTTTTTATTTTTCCAAATTCCCAGATCGCGACACGTGGCGCGCCACGTCAGCGTTGACCGTTGACCGCCGGCGAAGTCGCCGGAGAAGACAATGAACAGTAAAAAATCCGGCGACTTCGCCGGAATTCTCGCTGGAGAACCCCGAAACCGAGCCGAATCATGGCGTTTTTCATTCCTTTCTTCGGCGTTCGGCTCCCTAAGACCTCGACAGCAACATTCGAGCAAAACATGGCACGGTGCACGTCCAAAAACCGACGAACCGAACCTCCCCGAACTCGGCTCCGGCGAGGTACCTGCAGCAAATTTTTTTGCGTCCGAGCTCGCTCCTACCCCATCACACAGCATATAAAGGAGTCGAGGAAGCTTACCTAAGGTCTCATGGCACTCGGCGTCTGCCCGGAATCCCTCGTCGACGCCCGATTCGAGTCGCGGCCGGTGAAGCTCCGAGCGCCATTTTCGTTGCATTTTAATGCAAAACAAAGATCCAAAGAGCTTAGAGTCGGTGAGGGAACAATTTTTAGACTATATTCGCACGAAATGAGGCCGGGGGAGCTACGGCCGAGACTTGAAAAATACGAAGCCCATTCAGGCATTTTGTCGACCACATGGCGTACACACGAAAAATGGAGGTCGGGGAGGAAAACCGACCTATTCGTGGCTTGCCGACGGTGGCCGGAGCTTCAGTGATGGTTGGTGTGTCGCCTTGGAGGTCGGGGATCGTCGACTTCCTCCCCGTTTCCGCTCGGACTCTCCTCTACCTCTCTCACCCTCTCGGCCGAATTCCCTCTCTCTCTCTCTCTCTCCCCCCGCCTTCCTTTTGTCCATGGCCGACCAGCCTTTTTTCTGACCACTCGCCCTTGCACCCACCTTGCACGTTCCCCCTTTTTTTACCAAAAAGAAAGCCTCCCACGATCCCCTGTCTTCAACCATCTTTCGGCCGGTGGGTCTGCAACAAAGTTGCAGACCCGGTTCGGACCGGGTCGGGTCGGGTCTGACCCGACCGGCCCGGTTCGACTCTCCTAGCCCAATTGAGCCCCAAATCGACCTCTTTTCATGAAATTGATACCAAAATCGGACTCCTTGACATGTTTTCTATCAAATATGGGTATTTTTGTGAATCAATTGATTGAAATTTAGTGAAAACCCCAAATTGTCCCTAGGATCTGAAAATGATTATCGCCAAATTGAGGGCCCAAACGATCGAATTAGTCCAAATTAAGACCACCAGTGGATTCATCACGATGAAACCCATAGGGTAGAGGTGTTTAATTTTAATGGGTGAGCTCGTGTGAGATTTAATTTCAAAATTTGCGAAACCGGGGACTAAATTAAAAGAAAATTGTGCAATTAAGCCCTTTTGGCTAAAATTGATCAAATTGGAGGGCAAATTGACCCAATTTCACTTCAAGCCCTTATAATTCAATGTCATAGCTTATGAAAGGTGAGAATTGAAAATTAAAAGACTCAAAAAGGATTTTTTTGGCTCGGTTCGGGTTTATGTTTGTGAAGGAACATAGTGACCCGAGCCGAATTTTCAAGATTTTAAGTGACACACTTGAAGAGGAAATTAAAACAAAATTATTGAATATTTTTGTGCATTTTTATGACCACGAATGGTATTTTTCTGATTTTTTGGTTATTTTTAATAATTAAATAAATTCGAAAAATATTTAAAAATACCAAAAAATATTTTTTGTTCAAAATTGGTTCCTAAGGCTAAGCCAAGGCTTCCAAAGTTGATTTTGTGATTTTATGACCTTTTTTGATATTTTTAATTAATTTTAAAGAATAAAAATCACAATAATAAATGGTCAAAAATCAGGTGTCAACAGTGAGAGAGAGAGAGAAAGAGAGAGAGAGAGAGAGAGAGAGAGAGAGGCGGGATAAAGATACCCACATGTTACTTACCTGCCCGACGCTCGTGCGGCGTGCGCAGTTTATAGCGGATTCTAGTGGATACCTATGGACTCGTCTTTTGAGTATCCTAAGGCGGTTAAACTCTATCATGTATGGTAGGCCGTACCAGAATGGGATTCCTATACTTGACAGGAACCTATGAATGATGCACCTAGTCTCTTAGGGATTGTCAGGGGTTTTGATCCGTATGGTGGATCAGACCATGAATAGGACTCCTTTCTGCTAGGAACCTATGGATGACGCACCCATTATGTAGGGATTGTCGAACATTTTGATCCTTCAGGGGGATCAGGCCGGGGATAGGACTCCTTTCTACTAGGAACCTATGGATGACGCACCCGTTCTGTAGGGATTGTCGAACATTTTGATCCTTCAGAGGGATCAGGCCGGAAATAGAACTCCTTTCTACTAGGAACCTATGGATGACGCACCCGTTCCGTAGGGATTGTTTTGCTGACCCTATATTCTGAGGAATTAACTAGGGTTCGCACAAGCGAGGTGTGCCTAATTTTTAGGCTTTACCAAATGAGTTATTCTGGTTTTAGGGATTACCTAGAACCTCATAGAAAGCTGGTTCTGAAATTTGTCCTTTTGACATGCAATGTGTTGTTCTGGGATTTGGGGACTCCAAGTATCCTGCAAAAAATTCAAACCTGCAATCATTTTGATAAGATTTTTTTGAGATTCAAGGGTTACCTGAAATCTTGCAGAAAGACGATCTTGACTATCGTCTTTTCGATATTGGAGGTGACATTCTGGGATCTGACTACTCCAGGCATCCTACAGAAAGTTCAAACCCATAAAACTGAAATCCCACACAGGGATATAATTTCAAAGATTGTCCTTTCGACATGGGAGGTGACATTCTGGGATCTGGGTGCTCCAAGTATCCTGCAGAAAGCTCAAACTTATAAAATCGAAATCTCACACAGGGAGATAATTTCAAAGATTGTCCTTTCGACATGGGAGGTGACATTCTGGGATCTGGGTGCTCCAGACATCCTATAGAAAAGCTCAAACCTATAAAATAGAAATCTCACATAGGGTGATAATTTCAAAGATTGTCCTTTCGACATAGGAGGTGACATTCTGGGATCTGGGTGCTCCAAGCATCCTGCAGAAAGCTCAAACCTACAAAAACTCTTCATAAGAATATGTGTTCCTGAGATATGGGGTTACCAGGGACCTTGTAGGAAAATAAATTTGAAAGCTCTTCTTCACCGAGCAAGGCATCCTTCTGGAATTTGGGGTTACCATGAGTCCTAGAAGCTTAGACCTGAAAGTTCATTTCTCATTTGCCACAATATTAGCCTTCTTGAGGTAATGACAGTTATAATGTAGGTAAAAGGCTTCATTTTAACCTACGCAATTATGCAAAAATGGCTTAAGACGTTGGAGGTTATCCAAAACATCTCAAAGCATGCAAAGATGATCAAGAATCCCTGTAAGGAAAAATCCTTGGATCAAACAATTTGATGTTTCCAATCAAAGCTTGCTTGCGAGCATTCTATTGGAATATCTCTTGTCAGAATGGTCTTCTTATCCATTTTCTGACTTGGTCTTTTCATAATAGGAGCACTCGAATTTCCTAACACCATGTACTTGGGTTTTCGGGACCGTTTGCAGCGCATACATTTAGATCAATCGGGAGGTCTTTATGGGACCGTAATGTTGGACTTGGACATGGTTTTCGAAAGGAGGACTCATTTTCTAAGTCAAGTCTTTTGCACCAAAAATTTTCTTCATCTGCTCCGGGTTTACAAGTCAAGAACCCTGCAAAAATGAGAAAGAAATAATCTTGTTCGAACTTCTTCAAGCTAAGCTTAGATATTAATCCCTATGCTAACCCAAATGCTTTAATCAGAAAAGACTTCTCAGGGATGTAACATAGGTAGGATTAGAGATCAAAAAAGGCTTGTTTTGGCCCAGAATATGTGAAGGGTTTAACATTGGCGATCATCGCAGATTTGCTGCCGATCTAGTCCCTCATAGAGCGCCTTCAGTCTTTGAAGTGCATTGGTAGTCTTTGGGGAACTTCTTTCTTGCGCTAGTGTGGCGTCAACATCCGAATGTGACATTATCAAATCTCACTAGTGACCTATACATATATATCATGCCATCTTTTGGCATTTACAAGATCAAACACGTGATTTACAAGTGTATAAGCATTTGGACGAGCATTGGCCTTACTTTTACCAGGCACTTTGCTTTTTCTTGATGCCCAAGAATGGAATTTTTCTTTCACTTTTTTTTAGGTCTCTTCTTTCTCTTTTGGGAGCTAGCATTTTTCAAATGAATGTGCTAGATGTACAACTTGACTCTCAACACTCAATCATTAGTCCAAGGATTTGTATAAATCCTATCTTTCGAATTTTTACGCTTTAGAAGTGGTGTCGCTTTCGTTTTGGAATATGCACTGATCACCAACAGGTTTATGAAACGAATGTACAGGCTCGATTGGGCTGTGCAAAGGATAAAAGTGTATAGGATAGAGAAACGAATGCTTTTTGTCATTTTAAAGCACTTGAGCTATCACAGGAGTTAAAATGACAAGCAACACACGAAGATTGATCCAAGTCTGAGCAAGAGGATTTTTAACCATTTACCTCCTTATATTGCTGGACTTATCTTCAGTTGGCCCCAATGTGGGGTGGCTCTTGACAAGGGTAAAGAATGAAACCGCCGCTCAAAGGGGTTATCAATGATTACCTATAGTGTTCAGGATGAGGAAATGAATGCCTCCGTCATCTCAACCAATGTAATTGAAGCAAAGGGTCCTTGTATCCTCAAATTCAGGCTTTCCTATTCTCACCCTTCCCTCATCTCTCAAGTGTATGTGAGACGTGTTTGGTTCAGGTTTGCCTTTCGTTTGGAGGAATATTCCCGCTAGATAGCCTAAGCAAGCCATGCCTTTGGAAAGATCATTTTGTTTTTCTCCATGCGTTTTACTTCGCAAGAGATTCCAATGATGCATCATGTCTACTTTGAACATGCTTGGACAATCTCTGATCTTGATAGGTGTGCAAAAATGCAAGGAATTCATTTTTCAACAAACAATGTTTTTATTCCTAAGTCCAAGTATGTGAACGCTCATTCTCCTATTCTTTTCATGTCACAAGAAGTGTGAGAGAGACTTTACTGTATTCTTCTTTTGTTATCTCCCGTCTTCGCCAGACATTCTTGCAAGTAGGATAGAAGAGATATTCTTGTGAGTGAAAGAGGGTTTAATCTTTGATGGAACAGATACATATCACCTGGTACTTGGTGTCGAGGTCCCTTCCGTCTAGGGTTTTGCTCGAATGAATTTGATTTCGAGTCTGCTCCTTGGAATCCTACAAGACTGAACACATGCTAGTGTATGCATGGATGCATGATATGCTTTTGCAATAACCGTTATGGCAATTCAGATTACTTCGGAACAAGCCACACGACCAATATCTGATTTTATTTGAAGGATAATACTTCTTCACATCATCTGAATTTACAAGGTGCCCCAATTCTTCTCCTTCAGAGTTTACAAGAATCAATGATCCTCCTGTGAGAATCTTTTTGACGATATAAGGGCCTTCATAATTCGTGGTAAACTTGCCTCCCGGATGAACAGTACTTGGCAGAATCTTCCTTACCACCAAGTCATTCACTTCAAAATTTCTGGTTTTGACTTTTCAATTAAACGACTTGGCCACCCTCTTCTGGTAACTTTGACCATGACAGATGGCTCTAAGACGCTTCTCGTCTATCAGATTTAGCTATTCATATCTGAGCTTGGAATATTCTGGCTCGGAGAACTTACCCTTTGATAAGACTCTTAAAGAGGGAACCTTAACCTCCACGGGTAGGACAGCTTCCATCCCGTATACCAGACTGTAAGGAGTTGCCCCTATAGAAGCCCTGATTGAAGTTCGATATGCCATTAATGCAAAGGGTAGCCTTTCATGCCAATCCCTATAGTTTTCTGCAGTCTTAGCCAAAATCATCTTGATGTTTTTATTGGCTGCTTCTACTGCCCCATTCATCTGTGGGCGGTAAGGAGACGAGTTGAGATGTCGAATACCAAAGTGGTTCAGCAGATCATCGACGATCTTATTGTTCAGGTTGGACCCATTATCTGTAATGATTGCTTGAGGGGTACCATATTGGGAGATTATGTCCCTCTTAATAAACCTTGCCACATTTCTCGCGGTGACATTCTTGTAAGAACTGGCTTCTATCCATTTTGTGAAGTAATCAATCGCCACCAGGATGAAGCGATGACCATTTGAAGCCGTTGGATTGATAGGGCCTATCATATATATCCCCCACATAGAAAAAAGGCCAAACTTCAGACATTTGATGTAATTCATTCTGGGGCGCATTAATCTTATCGCCATATATTTGGCACTGGTGGCATGACCAGACATGTTGACAACAGTCTGATTCGATGGTCATCCAATAGTAGCCAAGCCGCATGATCTTTTTGGCAAGGAGATGGCCGTTCATGTGCGGCCTACATATACCTTCATGGATCTCTTTCATGAGATCATTTGCTTCTTTGGCATTTACTCACCTTAACAGAGTGGAGTCAAATGATCTCTTATACAGAATTTGTCCACTGAGGAAGAACTTGCTGGCCATCCTGGTTATGTATCTTCGGTCTCCTGGTTGACACCCCTCAGGAAACTCCCCTTTTAAGAGATAATTCTTGATGTCATAATACCACGATTCTCCATCAAACTCTTCTTCGATTAGCATACAGTAGGCCGACTTTTCAACTATGCCGATCCTTAGAGGCTCTATCTCCATCCCACCAGTTATTTGTAACATAGAGGCCAGGGTGGCTAAAGTGTCTGCAAACTGATTATGATATCTTGGCAGGTATTCGAATGACACATTTTCAAACTTAAGTGTCAATTCTTCAAGGTATTCCTGATAAGGGATGAGCTTTGCGTCTTTCGTGTTCCACTCTCCCTGTGTCTGTGAAATGATGAGCATGGAATCCCCGTAAACTTGCAGCTTGGGTATTCCCATGGAAATGGCCAATCGTAGGCCTAGAATACACGCCTCGTATTCTGAGATGTTGTTGGTGCATGAGAAAGTCATCTTCGCCGCAACAGGATAATGCTGATCATCAAGGGATATCAATACTGCCCCTATGCCCGCTCCAGATAGGTTGACAACGCCGTCGAAATATATGACCCACCTATCTTCTATCAGGTTCAAAATTTGGTCTTCGGCTTTCATTTTTCTGAAATACTCGCAAGTGGGCGAGTTTTCTGCCAACATGTCTGCTATGGCTCTTCATTTTACTGATTTTTGTGGAGAACATCTGATGTCGAATTCAGACAATATCACCTGCCACTTTGCTAATTTCCCGATTAAGGCAGGCTTCTCCAAAAGGTATTTGACAGGGTCATTTTCTGTCACCAGCGGAATATGGCGATGTAGGGTATACTGCCTTAATCTGCGAAGTACCCATACAGTTGCCACACCTTTCCTTTCAACAGGTATGTATTTTGCTTCAGATGGAGTGAACTTCTTACTCAAGTAGTAGATGGCTCTTTCTTTACCATCCATAGGGCTTGTTTGGGCAAGTAAGGCTCCCAAAGATTCCTGCCGTATGGTCAAATACAAGGTCAAGGGGTGACCTGGGATGGGCGGCACAACTACCGGCGGAGTGACTAGATAGTTCTTGATCTTTTGGAATGCCTGACTGCATTCTGCATCCCATGTCACTCTCGCGCCTTTCTTGAGTAATTTGAAGATTGTTTTAGCCATATCGGACAGCTGATTGATAAATCTGGCAATATAGTTCAGTCTCCCCAGAAGGCTTCTCACTTCTTTTACTATGGAGGGAGTCGTTAGATCATGGATGGCTTGAATCTTTGAAGGATTAATCTCAATGCCCATGTTACTGACCATGAATCCAAGAAGTTTCCCAGATTTTGCCCCAAACACACATTTGTTAGGGTTCAACCTTAACTTATATTTGCGCAGCCGCTCAAATAACTTTCTTAACACCCGTATATGATCCTGTCCCTTCTTGGACTTGGCGATCATGTCATCGACATATACTTCAATTTCCTTATGGATCATATCATGGAATAATGTGACCATAGCCTTCTGGTAGGTGGCCCCTGCGTTCTTTAGTCCAAAGGGCATAACCTTGTAGCAAAAATTTCCCCAAGGTGTGGTAAAAGCAGTCTTTGGTTTGTCCTCCGGTTTCATGAGGATTTGGTTATATCCAGAGAATCCATCCATGAATGAGAATAATTCATACCCCGTAATACTATCCACCAACACATCAATGTGAAGTAGTGAAAAATTATCTTTTGGGCTTGCTCTATTCAGATCTCGGTAATCCACGCAGATCCGAACTCTACAATCTTTCTTCATGACGGGGACTATATTTGCAATCCAGTCCAAGTATGGGATAGCTTCAATAAAGCCTACCCGGAGAAGCTTCATGACTTCCTCCTTAATTTTGTCTTCTAACTCGGCTTTCATCCGTCTGTTGCCTTGTCCGACAGGTTTGACACTAGGATCCATGGGCAATGCATGTTCCACAATTTTAGGATCCAAACTTGGCATGTCACCCTAAGACCATGCAAAGACATCTTGATACTCCTTCAGTAATTCTGTGAACTTGAGTCTTTCATTTCGGGATAAATGTCCACCGATCTTGACTTCCTTGATATCTGTGGAGTCCCCCAAGTTAATAACAACTAGTTCTTCTGAAGTGGGAGGCATTGATTCTTCGAAGGCACTCCATTCTCTGCGAATAGACGCATAACCTTCATCCTCATCTTCCTCAATGCTGTAGGAACAGTCCATGTGGCGATCCGAATCGCATAACAACCTGGTATGTATGTTTGAGATGACATGCTGTTTCGACCCTCTCGAGGTTACCTACGCAATCGAGGGCTAATGGGCTGTCCTGTCTGTTTGGACGCAGGCCTCTCCCAAGGCCCATTACCCAAATCGCAACGGAGGTATGCATAGTCGACCTTCAGTGTAGTCTGGTGACATGTGCTAAGTGTGCATGCCATGGAGTCATCACCAATCATTTTTTGGAGGGTATGATTAGACCACCCTATTGAATAGTCGGGAGTTTCTATTCAATTCTGCGATAACCAGAGAAATGGGTTCGGGGACTTAGTTACGTCAACTGTCAAAGTTGACGCCATTTCGGTACCTAAGTTGACTAAATTTTCTGACCTAAGGTTTCATGCAGATGAGTAGGGTACGAATCATAAATCTAGGAATTCATGCATATAGGAGTGACTATCCTAGCAATCACAATTAATAATAAAGGTATGCAATCAAAGAGAATCTAGATATGTAAATAAATCACACGACATTCCTAATACGGCCCTATTAGCCTAGAGAAACGTCAATCAAGTTTAGGAATGATTTAGACATGATTTTGCCCATCATAGGCAAAATCGTAATTTTGATGCAAAGGGACGATTTGCCCGAAAAGGGCAGAACTGTCATTTCGGAATGAATCCGGAGCAAAACAATGTCAAAAATAGGTTTGGTCGCCCAATTGATCCATTTCCTATTTTTTGACAATTTTCAAGATTTTCTGGAATTTTAGAAACCGATTTACCACTCGAAGGGTAAAATCGTCATTTTCTAAAGTAGAAAATGAAATATGGAAATCTTTGAGATAAGGTTTGGCCACCCATTTGACACATCGCCAAATTCTAAGTAATTTCCATAAGTCTTTGGAATATCAAAGACGATTTACTCTTTGAGGGGTAAAATCGTCATTTTGGATTTAACGGGAGAAAATACCAAAAATGACAATTTTTGGTCATTTTCAGCCTTTGGAATTTTCTAGAATTTTTTTTAGGAATTTTCTGCAATTTTTTCCAAAATTTTTAAACTTTTTCTTAATTTTTCCATTTTTTAGGAATTCTTCTATTTTTATTATTTTTTAATTTTTTAGAAAAAAAATACGAAATGGAAATCAAACCCATAAGATCAGACGCACATTGGATTAAAATAAAACAACTAACAGATCCTATCCTTCTTCTTTTTTATTTATATTTTTAATACTTTCTTTAACTATTTTTTTTTCCTTCAAACTCAAGCCCATCCCCAAACTAGTCCAACGTGCAGATTGTCCATCACGCAGGATGAACAGGAGCTCTCTCGACGACTTCCATTGACCGTAACAAGGACCCACACCACACGAACCATTACCTGAGACCTTAGACTTCGACATCCAATGCCTTCGATCACTCACCCCAAACGGTCCCATTGTCGGCCAAGTCGATCATCGCTAGACCCCATCGATAACCACAAAAAAAAAACAAGGAGATTCGAGCGAAATACAATCAGATCATCACGGCTCAAGCCAATGCATAAAAAAAAAAAGCAAGTAGAAGTGCAAGGACTACCCTACGGGTGGGTAGAAACGCGAGTCACGGAATAAACATGATCAAAGCTCACATATTTGACCGGCTCGTTTGATATCCGAGCGTGGGTAAAAACAGGACCTTTAGGAACGACGTCGGCGATTGCAAAGGCGTCGGCGGTGGACCATTTTAGTGAAGACTTCCCTATGCATTTGCAGCTCATGAACCTCCTTTCAAAGCTTTGCTCTCTCATGCTCTTCACGAAGTCTCCATGTGGAAGGAAACAACGGAAGAACGAACGAAGAACGAACCTCCCCAATATCTCTTCGGGCTCAGCTCTCAATTTTTTTTTCTCTCTCTCCCTCTCCAACTGTCCTTTTTGTCTGCTTCGACCTGTACCCTCCCCTTCTTTTTTTGTTCGTTCTTTTTTTATAGGGAGAGAGAGAGAGAGCCGGTTCCCTCTCTTCTCAGGTGGCCATCCCTTTCTAGCATCCTCGAATACTATAATGTTGGGGGCTCCGGAGTGGAGAATGTGTGTTCTTCAATCTCTGGAAGACTGAGCCCATTCCATCATTAGGTTCTCTAAAGAAGATTTGCCATAAGAAGTGGGGTTGTGTTGAGTTGGCAAAAGAGAGCGAATTGATTAATGGAAGACAGCCTTTGGTGGGAGGAATCATCCACCGACTAAAATAAAAATGGGAAAGGTAATGACAGATGGTGGATGAGAATCAACGTGGGAAGCTTATGTCTCGCGATAATGAATGTGTTTATGATCATATTTAAACTAATCTATGTCCCTGCCGATCTAACTCAATTACGCAAATGCCATGCAAGAATAAGAATTTAAATGAGCTAGGCACGAAAATTACTTATTTTTTATATTTTTTTATATGAGAACTACAACTAATTCTTATTTTATATAAAAATGAATTACTTGAAGGAAAAATAGAAATTTAGGTGTCAACAGATGCCCCTCTTTGAGAGGAATCTCGTTAGAGGTTTCTCTCAAAGACAAGGTGACAGCTACGCTCCGATCGACTCGACTGGAAAAAGAAAATAAAAGGAATCATGACATCCAATTTTCGTGCCCATCGATTTACGCTATTCTATTCCTGTTCTTGTGATGCGAGAGAGTTAGAGAGTAGGGAGATGTACCTGCCACTTACCTGTTTGATGCTCGTGCGACATTCGTAGAGTCTGATGGGTTCAAGAAGATACCTAGGGAATCTTTTAGAGTGTCTTAGGAATGTTAAGCTCTGACCTGTATGGTAGGTAAAACCGCAATGGGATTCCTAACTGGTAGGAACCTAAGGAAGACGCATCCCACACCTTGGGATTTGCCAAGGATTTCGATCCGTACGGTGGATCGGACCATTGTGTTGACCATTTAAGTAAATTTTACTATTGGGTTGACCCTTCAGGCGGTTTCTACCTTGAGTTGACCATTCAGGTGGTTTCTACCGTTTAATTGACCCTTCAGGCGGTTTCTACCTTTGGTTGACCCTTTAGGGGGTTTCTACCTTGAGTTGACCCTTCGGGTGGTTTCTACCTTTGTTTGACCCTTTAGACGGTTTCTACCGAGAGTTGACCCTTCATGCGGTTTCTACCATACAGTGACCCTTCAGGTGGTTTTTACTATTGGTTGACCCTTCAGGCGGTTTCTACCTTGGTTGACCCTTCCGGCGGTATCTACATTTATGTGACTCCAAACTGATAGGAATCTAAGGCTGACATACCCTATCTGGTTGGGACTAGTCAGAGACTCGATCATTCTGCGGATCGGTCTAGGAAAACGCTTGCCTATTAAAAGGCTTCACCTAAAGGTTGACATACCCTGTCTTCTTGGGACTAGTCAAAGACTTGATCGTTCCGTAGATCGGTCTTGGAAAAGGTTTGCCTACTAAAAGGCTTCACTTAAGGATGCCGCATCTGGTCATCGAGGGGAGGTTTACCTAACTTTAGGTTCACCTGAAGGCTATTCTGGGATTTGGGGTTACCAAAGATTCTACAGAAGTTTAAACCTGAAAGATTTTTCTTCACCAAGAAGATGTTAGTAATCTTTGCGAAGACAACAATTGTCCAATTGACAAAAATCTATGACTTAAGTTTTAGTCATGGAATGTGCATTTTGATGCTGGAGGTTATCCAAAACATTTTGCAACATACAGATGTAATCACAGATTCGTTGTACGAACAATCTAGATTAAATAATTTTAAAATTCCAAAAAGAGTTTTCTCAAAACATCAATTGGAGTATTCTCATCCGAGAGGGCTCCGCACCGCTCTGTCAGAATGATCTTTTATATGAAAAAGTGCTCAATCTCATACTAACCCGTGCCTAGGTTTCAGGTTCATTCGCGGCGCATACATTTTGACTGATCAGGAGGTCCTTCATAGGACCGTAATGTTAGGCTTGGATATTAGTTTTCAAGGGGGACTCACTTTTGAGTCAATGCCATTGAATGAAAGATCTTCATTGTCTGCACCAGGTCTACAAGTAAAGAACCCTGCAAAATGAGAAAGAAATAGTCTTGCTCGTACTTCTTTGAGCTAAGCTATATGTTAACCCAAGTATCTTAGTCAGAGAAGACTGCTTCCGGGTTGGAACATTGGTGGGATTGGAGACCGAAAAAGACTTATTTTTGGCCCAGAAATTGTGAAATGTTTGACATTGGTGATCATTATAGATTTTCCCCCTGTCCTTCGAAGAACATCTTCAGTTCTTAGAGTGTACACTCCTCTTTTGAGCGCACAAGAGTCTTTAAGGGAGCGTCTCCTGTCACATTAAAAGACTGTCAACTCTATTTATGTCTTTGCTTTGAGCGTGACATTATTTAGGGAGTAATGTTCTTGATTTAACTCCCTTGCAAACTCTTTTCTTCATTCCTCCAAACTTTACTCGGGATGTTTTCAATGGATATTGGCCTTGCTTTTACCAGGCACTTTGCTTTTTCTTAATGCCGGGGATTTTTCTTTTTTTCTTCCCCCTTTTTTTATCACGCTTTTCTAACTAGGATTCTCGGCAATTGCGCCAGATATATAACTTAAACCTTAGCACGCTTCTGTTCCTGGAGTGATGTTGCTTCCATCTCGAAACATGCAATGATCACCAACGTGGGTTTTTCAAATGAATTTTCAGGCTCAACTTGGCTATGCAAATGGTATGGTGTGTGGGATAGAGAAATGAATGCTTTTCATCATCCTATGGCACTTGGATTACCATATAAACAACACACGAAGATCGATGTTAGTTCGAGTAAGGAAATTTCTAACCTTTTACGTTCCGATACCGCTGGACTGACATGCGTTTGCCCCAAGTTTGGGGTGGTTCTTGACAGGGTTGAGAATGAAAACCGCCGTTCAAAGGGGTTATCAATGGTCACTTGTAGTATTTAGGATATGAAACGAATGCCTCCGTCGTCCCAATCCATGTAATCGCTGCGAATGATCCCTACCTCCGTAGGTCCAGATTTTGCTATCTGATTCGCTCCACTCATCTCTCAAGTGTGTGTAGGACGTGTATGGATTAGGGTTTGCCTCTCGTCTTTCGAGAAAACGCCCTTTCGAATGTTTTGAGCAACTTTTGTTTGGAAAAATCTCTTTCATTTTCTCCGACAAATTTCCTTCCAAAGGGTTTCTCTGATGCACTATGCATGTTCCATCCATGTTTAGGTAACCTCCCGATTTAAATCATGAATATCGATGCATTGGAAAATCTCTATCCTTTTTAGACATGATGACTGAAAGGATTCTGACATTTTTTATCTCCAGCTAACTGGGAAAAGGGATATTTACCTGCCCGTGGCGGCTGGAGATCCCTGGAGATAAAGAATAAATATATCAGTGTATGTCCCAAAACTTTACAAAAATTGGAACGGTACAACTCACCCTTGATCATGTGCACCAGTGAGTACACACGGGTTGTGAAAATCTGTCCTCCTTGATGGCGAGTCCTTGTCAAGGATAAATAATAAGTGTCAACTCATATTCCAAAATTCAAGATAAATCGGGACGATACAACATTACTTTTGATTTGCATTCCATTCTGATGTTGCATACTGATATGAGCAACATCTATCGAATCCCTCCATTCATACTTGGTGGTGTTTATAACATCGACGGTCTGTTTACCCCAACTGAGCGACGTCTGTTTTGTTATTTGAATGTGTGGCCTTTTGGGGCCTTATCTCTTTTTATCATCTAAGAGGATAAAGAGAGGGAACATTATCCCCAAATCTGATTGAAAATCATTTAGGAACGATACGTTCTTTTACCGAATGGGTGGCTCCGCGGCCAAATGTGTTTTGCGTTGAAGGAATGGATTCCATTATACTCTGTGGGTGATAACCATCGCTTGGGGGATTTTCCCCATATATTAAATGACGAATACGATGCCTTCGACTTTTGACAGGCTTTCTGGATGTTGGAATGGTTTGCCCCCGCTCTCTGTATTTTTGGAAATTTTAGGTATACTAACCCTTCATAAACAAGCGCGTGAGACAAGTGAGGGTAAAACTCTAGAAATCAAAAGATTGGGCTTGGTACCAAAGGCCAAGATTCCCACCTCGAGTTCTAGAAAGAGCAGATTCCATTGCACAACTATCGTTGCATTGAGACTGGATCTATAGTTCGAAGTGAGCAGAATTGAAAAGTGGATTACCCCATGTTTTTTCTCACGGAGATTCCACTTTCAATTCCTTCTATTATATTCCTAAAAAGGACGCCCGTGGTTTTAGGCGTGGTTGCATGAGTTTATTGTGTCGTGCTAAAGCAATAGACATGCATTTTATTTAACAATCACCGCTTCAATATAAGCATCCACACAATCATACATCCAAAACTCCTACCTGCATAAAACAAAGTTAACGAGCACTTCGCCCCTTATTTCTCCAATCTGCAAAAATATTTAACACCTCAAGGGTTAAAGTACGTACCTCACCTTGGAGAGCATCTGCATAAAACAAGTCAGAAAAATCAATCAACTTTTTAATCGGCTCAAGTTCTCTAAGTCCCCAGCGGAGTCGCCAGTCCGTCGCGACCCTCTTGAGGTTGGCTGAGTTCTCGAGGGCTAATGGGCTGTCCTGTCTGGTTGGACGCAGGCCTCTCCCAAGGTCCATTACCCAAATCACAACGGAGGTATGCATAGTCGACCTTCAATGTGGTCTAGTGACATGTGCTAAGTGTGCATGCCATGGAGTCGCCACCAATCATTTTTTGGAGGGTATGATTGGACCACCCTCTTGAATAGTCGGGAGTTTCTATTCAATTCTGCGACAACCAGAGAAATGGGTTCGGGGACTTAGTTACGTCAACTGTCAGAGTTGACGCCCTTTCGGTACCTAAGTTGACTGAATTTTCTGACCTAAGGTTTCATGCAGATGAGTAAGGTACGAATCCTAAATCTAGGAATTCATGCAGATAGGAGTGACTATCCTAGCAATCACAATTAATAATAAAGGTATGCAATCAAAGAGAATCTAGATATGTAAATAAATCACATGACATTCCTAATACGGCCATATTAGCCTAGAGAAATGTCAATCAAGCTTAGGAATGATTTAGACATGATTTTGTCCATCAGGGGTAAAATCGTAATTTTGATGCAAAGGGACGATTTGCCCGAAAAGGGCAGAATCGTCATTTCGGAATGAATCCGGAGCAAAACAATGTCAAAAATAGGTTTGGTCGCCCAATTGATCCATTTCCTATTTTTTTGACAATTTTCAAGATTTTCTAGAATTTTAGAAACCGATTTACCACTCGAAGGGTAAAATCGTTATTTTCTAAAGTAGAAAATGAAATATGGAAATCTTAGACATAAGGTTTGGCCACCCATCTGACCCATCGCCAAATTCTAAGCAATTTTCATAAATCATTGGAATATCAAAGACGATTTACTCTTTGAGGGGTAAAATCGTCATTTTGGATTAAACAGGAGAAAATACCAAAAATGACAATTTTTGGTCATTTTCAGCCTTGGGAATTTTCTAGAATTTTTTTCAGGAATTTTCTGCAATTTTTTCCATATTTTTTAGACTTTTTCTTAATTTTTCCATTTTTTTAGGAATTCTTCTATTTTTATTATTTTTTAATTTTTTAGAAAAAAATACGAAATGGAAATCAAACCCATAAGATCAGACGCACATTGGATTAAAATAAAACAACTAACAGATCCTATCCTTCTTTTTTTTTTATATTTTTTATATTTTCTTTAACTATTTTTTTTTATTTTTCCTTCAAACTCAAGCCCATCCCCAAACCAGTCCAACGTGCAGATTGTCCATCACGCAGGATGAACAGGAGCTCTCTCGACGACTTCCACTGACCGTAACAAGGACCGACACCACACGAACCATTACCTCAGACCTTAGACTCCGACATCCAATGCCTCCGATCACTCACCCCAAACGGTCCCGTTGTCGGCCAAGTCGATCATCGCCAAACCCCATCGATAAGCACAAAAAAAAAACGAGGAGATTCGAGCGAAATACGATCAGACCATCACGGCTCGAGCCAATGCATAAAAAAAAGCAAGTAGACATGCAAGGACTACCCTACGGGTGGGTAGAAACGCGAGTCACGGAATAAACATGATCAAAGCTCATATATTTGACCGGCACGTTTGATATCCGAGCGTGGGTAAAAACAGGACCTTTAGGAACGACGTCGGCGATTCCGAAGGCGTCGGTGGTGGACCATTTTAGTGAAGACTTCCCTATGCGTTTGCAGCTCATGAACCTCATTTCAAAGCTTTGCTCTCTCATGCTCTTCATGAAGTCTCCATGTGGAAGGAAACAACGGACGAACGAACGAAGAACGAACCTCCCCAATATCTCTTCGGGCTGAGCTCTCAATTTTTTTTCTCTCTCTCCAACTATCCTTTTTGTCCGCTTCGACCTGTACCCTCCCCCTCTTTTTTTGTTGATTCTTTTTTTACAGGGAGAGAGAGAGAGAGAGCCGGTTCCCTCTCTTCTCAGGTGGCCATCCCTTTCTAGCATCCTCTAATACTATAATGTTGGGGGCTCCAGAGTGGAGAATGTGTGTTCTTCAATCTCTGGAAGACTGAGCCCATTCCATCATTGGGTTCTCTAAAGAAGATTTGCCAGAAGAAGTGGGGTTGTGTTGATTTGACAAAAGAGAAGGAATTGATTAATGGAAGACAGCCTTTGGTGGGAGGAATCTTCCACCGACTAAAATAAAAATGGGAAAGGTAATGACAGATGGTGGATGAGAATCAACGTGGGAAGCTTATGTCTCGCGATAATGAATGTGTTTATGATCATATTTAAACTAATCTATGTCCCCGCCGATCTAACTCAATTACGTAAATGTCATGCATGAATAAGAATTTAAATGAGCTAGGCACGAAAATTACTTATTTTTTATATTTTTTTTATATGAGAACTACAACTAATTCTTATTTTATATAAAAATGAATTACTTGAAGGAAAAATAGAAATTTAGGTGTCAACAGCTGCCCCTCTTTGAGAGGAATCTCGTTAGAGGTTTCTCTCAAAGACAATGTGACAGCTACGCTCCGATCGACTCGACTGGAAAAAGAAAAGAAAAGGAATCATGACATCCAATTTTCGTGCCCATCGATTTACGCTATTCTCTTCCTGTTCTTGTGATGCGAGAGAGTTAGAGAGTAGGGAGATGTACCTGCCACTTACCTGTTTGATGCTCGTGCAACATTTGTAGAGTCTGATTGGTTCAAGAAGATACCTAGGGACTCTTTTAGAGTGTCTTAGGAATGTTAAGCTCTGACATGTATGGTAGGTAAAACCGCAATGGGTTTCCTAACTGGTAGGAACCTAAGGAAGACGCATCCCACACCTTGGGATTTGCCAAGGATTTCGATCCGTACGGTGGATCGGACCATTGTGTTGACCATTTAAGTAAATTTTACTATTGGGTTGACCCTTCAGGCGGTTTCTACCTTGAGTTGACCATTCAGGTGGTTTCTACCGTTTAATTGACCCTTCATGCGGTTTCTACCTTTGGTTGACCCTTGAGGGGGTTTCTACCTTGAGTTGACCCTTCGGGCGGTTTCTACCTTTGTTTGACCGTTTAGGCGGTTTCTACCGAGAGTTGACCCTTCATGCGGTTTCTACCATACAGTGACCCTTCAGGTGGTTTTTACTATTGGTTGACCCTTCAGGCGGTTTCTACCTTGGTTGACCCTTCCGGCGGTATATACCTTTATGTGACTCCAAACTGATAGGAATCTAAGGCTGACATACCCTATCTGGTTGGGACTAGTCAGAGACTCGATCGTTCTGCGGATCGGTCTAGGAAAACGCTTGCCTATTAAAAGGCTTCACCTAAAGGTTGACATACCCTGTCTTCTTGGGACTAGTCAAAGACTCGATCGTTCCGTAGATCGGTCTTGGAAAAGGTTTGCCTACTAAAAGGCTTCACTTAAGGATGCCGCATCTGGTCATCGAGGGGAGGTTTACCTAACTTTAGGTACACCTGAAGGCTATTCTGGGATTTGGGGTTACCAAAGATTCTACAGAAGTTTAAACCTGAAAGATTTTTCTTCACCAAGAAGATGTTAGTAATCTTTGCGAAGACAACAATTGTCCAATTGACAAAAATCTATGACTTAAGTTTTAGTCATGGAATGTACATTTTGATGCTGGAGGTTATCCAAAACATTTTGCAACATACAGATGTAATCACAGATTCGTTGTACGAACAATCTGGATTAAATAATTTTAAAATTCCAAAAAGAGTTTTCTCAAAACGTCAATTGGAGTATTCTCATCCGAGAGGGCTCCTCACCGCGTCTACTTCCCCAATATCTCTTCGGACTCACCCTCCCTAGGGGCATAAAATCATCCAGATCTCATTACTGCGTCTACTTCCTTTGTCCTATAGTCCCGGGAGACAGCTTTAGGATCGTACTCTTCTATTGGAGGGACTTGTATGGTTATTGTTGTCGGACCAGGTTCCTCTGGTTCAGTTGTATCGTCCGCCTCCTCTTTCGGCAATCGGATCACAACAGGTTTGATTAAGTAATCTTCCACCTCATTCAAGCTATCCAGCTCTTCTAATCTGATTACCACAGTCGTAGGAGCTTCGATCATTGACACAGTGTCATCAAAGTGTTTCGTAAAAGAATTTTCCATGCCCCTCGGGATCTCGAGTTGAGCGGGATCATCCATTCCTCCCCATCCGTCTGGTATGATATCCTCCATTCTCTGATAGAAATTAGGACGAACAGAATATTTCACTTGAAAGTTGTATCCTCCAGAATCCTGACCCAGGTTGTCTATGATATCCCCCATTTCGAGTGCTTTAGCCACGAATCTGCGATCTGCTAGACTTCGCTTCTTGGCCTCCAGTTCGTCCTCATCAAATTCTTCTTCCAGTTTAGTGATCGGCCAAAGATTGCCTACCAAATTTTCGTGGGGAATATCCCACGTGTTTCCCTACTCAGTCCTGATCACAAAATGGCTTCCTTCCATGGTTAAAGAGGCCTCGACCCCCTCGAATTCTTTATTGGTAGCGTCTGACATTATCCCCAAGCTCATCATCTTGGCGATACATAGTTTCTTCATGTCAACAAGGATCTTCCCTCCTTTTGGGTATGACGAAGCGATTGCCAGAATGTCAGTTAGCTTAGACATGTTCACCTTCATCTTGAGGTAGTTTTTCTCCTCTTCAGTGAAGATTGCGCCAATTGCTTGATGATCAGGGAGTGGATTTTCCTGTACGTTCGGAGCTATATTGTCAAATTTCAGAATCTGACTGTCGATCAGGGCCTGTACCTTAAGCTTAAGGATGTAGCAATTATCGACATTATGTCCCTTTTTCGCCCATGTGATAGACACAAGTCTGGCTCTCATCAAAACCTGGATACTTGACAGGATTTGCCCTAAGTGGTTCATTCGCCACCAAGTGTTGCTCTAGCAGCATCGGGAGCAACTTGGACAAAGGCCTCAGGAGCTAAGAAAACTGCCTTTGGAGTTGCCTCTTTCTAGGCTCCTGTCCTTTCGGCATCGACCACGATGATCCTCCCTTGGTCTGATTAGAATTGTTGAACGTCTTGGGCTTATGGGGGTCTGGTATGAATGCTATGTCAAGCCCGGCCTCTTTCTCCCTCTTTAGGGGATACTGTTTTCTGGTAGAAGCTTTATGCTGCCTCCTTTCTCTTAATGCCCATTCGAGCCTTTCTGCCACCTTTATCTAGTGTGTAAAGGTTTGACATCCAGAGATGTTTAATCTGTCGAAATATTTGTAGGGTAGTGCCTTCAGAAATAGATCAATCAGCTCGTTTTCAGGGATTGACGGCTTTATTTGGGTTGCCAAAGCTCGCCATCTCTGGGCGTATGTTCTAATCAGCTCGTCCCTTGTATTTGAGGTTCATAGAAGGTCTTCTCTCGTCGGGGCCGTAGCCGTGTTGAACTTATACTGTCTGAGGAAGTCCTCGGCAAGATCTTCCCATCCGTCATAATCATCTAGGTTCAGTTCAATGAACCATGCCAGAGCGGCGCCAGCCAAACTTTCTTGGAACGTGTTCATCAGCAGTGGAAAATAATCTTAATATTGCGCCATCTTGCGCATATAATATTTGAGGTGAGCGCGTGGACAGCCTGTCCCATTATACTTCCTCATGAAATCTGGCTCCTTGTAGTCAGGAGGGGCCTCCACCTTAGCAAAAGGAGATATCTTGTCGAAGCGGGCCAACTCATAACCCTGACTGCTTAAACATTCCTCAATCTTGACTAATCTCTTAGCCTCCACTTCGGTTTTTACAGTTTGCTTCCCCTTTTCATTCTTCTCAAGGTTGATGACAACTGGGGGTGCCTTCTGTTGTGACTGGATGTTCGGCATACGGACATCCTCCTCGGTACGTTGGGCATCGTTCGCTGTCTCTTTATCAGCTACATCTGGCTCAAAGGACGGATTTGAATTGTTCTGGTTAGGAGGCACTGCCTGTCTGGCTTGGGAGGCTTCCATCATTGCTTTAATATCAGCTATCATGGTTGCCATAGAAGTCATTTGATTTTCTAGCATGCCCACTCGCGGGGTCAGTTCTTGTTGTTCCATCCTCGTTTTTAGTCGAGTACGAAAGCGATGTGTTGGCAATTTCGTGATTAGAGTGCCCCTATTTAAAGGGAATTCCAGTGAGTATTTCTTTTGTATTGACAAAAGGAGTCACTTAATTCCTTTAGTTGCATGTTTTCTATTGGTGAATGAGAAAAAGTACTACCTTATGAGCCTTAATCTCATGTGAGTAGTTCTTTTAATCATTTGCCAAAAGAATTCATGAAATTAAAAGAAGCATAATTTTTTACGATGGTTTTTTGATGTATTTGTAAAATATGTCCACATTCATGCTCATGTGTCCAAAATAATATCCAGTGCAAATGAGAATGCATGACAAGGCATCGCAATGTTTGCTCATTTTACACTTGACAGAATAATCTATTCAAGTCTAGGACGCTTGAGGTATAAGGTATCCTCATCGTCCCAATATGGATTCCTCTCTTCAATCTAAGACTCTTCTTCTTCTTAATATGACGGCAACCCTATATCTACGGGTATGTACGGCTCTACTCCAGGCATGTACGGTTTAATATACTAAGGTATATAAGGCTCGACAAAGCTGCGTCTGGTCGCCTCAAAGTGCTGGATGTACTTAGTGGTGGCCCTGTGAATGTTCTCCTTGCAAGTCATATTATCTGGCTAGCTCATATATTCGGCTTGAGAGTTCTTCAGAGAGTGAATAATAAACGCCACTTTGGCTTCGAACTGTTTCTTCGTTTCTCCCAATAGGGTCTCGTTTGGTATGTCAAAGGAAAAGACACCAGGTCGTGATGGAGAAGAGATCTCATGTAATGCCCCAAATTATCAGATAACCCTCTTCGGATAATATGCGGCAGTGCCTGTGAATCCCAGCAAAGGGACTGGATCTTCGCCATTGTATGCTAGTCTGACTTTGCCTAGTGTTGTTAACCATAGCCGCCATCGGAGCTGTTCGGGTTTTAAAGCTCTAAGAAATTCTTTCCATTCTCTAAAATTGAACTTAGGAATGCATGTATGGGTTTTGACGAAGGTTTTAAGGGGATGAGCATCGGAGCTAATCTCAGTGAAACCCATGCGAATACGGAATTGTCTGACATGAGATGTGAACCATAGGTACAGAAGATTACTAAAGGCTCTAAAGATTCCCTTCTTGTTTTTCTTGAAGCGATTTAGGAAAAGAAAGGTCTCAGCAAGGATGATGTTTGAGTAATCCCACCCACAACAGACTTGTATGACTATAACGGCCATAATAGGATCGAAGGTGACAGACGAGATTGGGAATAGCAAGAAACTAAAGAAGGCCAACACAAAGGCTCTACCTAATTTAGTCCCTTTAGCGGCAGGGAGGTTGGGAAATCGATCTAGGAGGAAGGATAGTGAAACTCGCCCAGAATTACTTTTGGCATCTACTTTGACTTTTTTGAGACTTGTGTCAAAGAATTCAGCTAATTGACTCAAGGGTTCAAATCCTATAGGAGGTTGGACTAGCGAGTGAGTGAACTCAACTCCGATGACGGCGCTGTATTCTTCGATAGTGGGGGTAATCTCTAGTCCTTCCATGCAGAATGTAGCGGTAGTAGGATCCCAATAGAGCGCCATGGCTTGGATAAAGGCAGGTGGGCACTCAATCTTTAACAAGTCTAATAGACATCCCAGTCGTGATTCAGCGTACTTCTGGCTGGCTTTGCCCATGCTATCCCACCATGATTGGAGTTCGGTCCGGGGAACTTTGAACACTTGAATATCATTCTTTCCCATCAAGTCTAAAATATGCAATTGATTTTGAAAAGTCAATCGTCAAAAATTACTTTAAACATGTGATTATGCAGATGCCATGAAGTATGCATGAGCTAACTTAATTGCATAGTTCAATTTGAAGAAATGGAAATTGAGACCTTTTTCAGGTCTCGAAGGCCTAACTTAAAGCCTAATTTGAATTTCAGGGAAGTGAATTATGCAATTTAGTCAGGTTCACTCCAGTGACTAAGGGAAATAGCAATGTCACATTCCATTGGTCAATACATCAAATGAGAAGAGTGGAGTGAATTTCTCATTACAATTAGGACGCCTAATGAAAGAAAGGTAAAGAGAGACTCTTCAAACAAGAAAGCCATAAAAGGCCGATGGAATGTGAGGATCTAAATCACCCTTTTCCTAGAAGTCTACCCCTCTTCACAATGAAAGTCAATCGGGAACCCTCATCCAGTCGAGTGTGAGGGGTTGTCTTCAGTGTGTTGATCAAGGTATCTTAGCTCCTCTGGCCATTCTCTGGTCCATGGTAGGATGACTTCAGGAGCTTTCTTGGGTTTCACCTTCTTGAGTGTGATGCGTTTCGGCTTCGTCTTGATTGCAAGGCGCCTTCTCTTTCCCCAAAAAGTGATCCTTGGTGTGTGTCGCGACCCGTCCGGAAGCGGACGCGGCTAATGGATTACCGATCGCGGGTCTTGGATCGGCGCGGGCCCTCCCAAGCCCACACCAAATCGCGGCGGGAGTATTCTTCGACGATAAGAGTCGATCGCTTTCGACCTTCAGTGTGGTCGTGGTGGCATGTGTAACTTGTGCATGCATTTGGAGTCGCCACCGGTCTTTCTTGGAGGGTAGACCGGAAACCTTATTGACCGATTGGGAGAGATCGATCAATTCTGCGGAACTAGAGATTTTGGGTTCGGGGACTTGGTTACGCTAGTATCATTACCAACGCCCTTTCGGTACCTAACGCGAGTGATTTCCTAGCTAAGAATTCATGCAGGCGCAATTTTAGGTGGGGTAGGTTTGATTCAGGGTTTCATGCAGATTGGAAGACTATTCCTATCAATCACAATCAATTTTTGGAAGACGATTCGCCCAAAGGGCGAAATCGTCATTTTAAGAAGGTTCGGGATTCAAAACACCCGGAATGAGTCTTGGCCAGTTGATTGTGGCCATTTCCTATTTTTGGGGATTTTCTTGGATTTTTTAGAATTTGTTTGGAAGACGGTTTGCCGGAAGGGAAAAACCGTCATTTCTGGAAAGATCGGGGGTCAAATGACCCGAAATAGGTCGTGGCCAGTTGAATGTGGCCATTTCCTATTTTTTGAAATTTTTTTAGAATTTTTCTGAATTTTCCGAATTTTTTTGAATTTTTTATGATTTTCTATTTTTTATTGATTTTTGCATTTTTTATTATTTTTATTATTTTTATTATTTATTTAAATTATCCGGACCGGGTCAGATGACCCAGCCCACGACCCGGACCCGCGACCCAGGCCCGGCCCACCTCCTCAACGACCAAAACGGCGTCGCTTCGCCAATTGAGAAAGGACGCTTCAGATCCAGCCACGTGGCGTATCCGGGACCGTCGGATTATTTTTTATTTTTCTTTTATATCCTATTAAAGCTGCGCGCTAACATGGCCGCCACGTGGCTGCCACGTCAGCGCCACGTCAGTGTTGACCAGTCAACAAGCGTTGACTGGTCAACGCCTCGTCGGGGAAGACGACCGGCGCCGGCGTTCCCTCGCCGGCGCCCCATCGGAGGGCCATATCTCGGCCTTCCGACGTCCAAAACGCGCGATACCAAAGCCAAATTAACCGTTTTGACGATCTCTACGACATATCAAAAGCACATCACAGCAGAAACACATGAGCATAAACTCGGGTTTTCAAATTTTCGGCGATATCCCCAACTTCCGGCGAGCACTGATTTTGATGCGATGAGCCATTTAACCTATGATTTTGATACATTTACAACACGTATGATGGCTCAGGAGACTTACCTGAGGTCCATGAGGTCCTACGGTCCTCAGCCGGCGATCCCCAGCTCCGGGTTCCGGCGAGGTCCATGTATAAACTCGGTTAGGCCATTTTGACCACATCCATGCAAAAAAAATGGTAAATACAGTCTTAGAAGTCGTGCTAGATGCGAATTCAAGTATGAGAATGCAAAGTAGAAGTGACCATAGTTCGCGACTCAGACCGACTGTTCTCGTTGCCTGTTGGCAATTCGTCGAACATGTAACGTGCATTCTCAAAACCTGCTTGAATGATTTCGTCGGAGCTTGGCGAGGGATACCGAGCCAAGATGGCTACTGATTAATTCCACACGAGTCGTTGGGAGGATCGGGTACTATCGGCTTTGGTCCGACTCGATCGAAACCGAGTCGGACCGAGGAGCCCTGCTCGACCGCGCTAAAACAGAGCAGAAACAGGGGGGAAGAAAAACTGACCTGGCAGCTCGGCGGCGTCGGCGGTGACGTAAGGCGACGGCGACGGCGGCCAGCTCGCCCTTGTCCCCTTCCTTTTTTTTTTTGAACCTCTCTCCCTCATCCTCCTTTTTCGCTTGTTCATCCCTCACCCCTCTCGACCCAGCTCATTCTCTCTTCTTCTTCTTTTTTATTATTATGGTCGACCGGCTCTAGCCACCACGGCCGTCGACCACTTACCCTTTTGTTCCCCACTTCGTTTGTCCCTTTTCTTAAACAATACAGCCCGTCCTCGTTCGGTCGCCACCCCTGCTTTTCCCGCTTGATGTGTACCTTTTGGCGACGGTGGGTCTGCAAGTGCAGACCCGGTCGGACCGGGTCGGGTCGGGTCTGACCCGACCGGCCCAGTTCGAACAAATCTTGACAAATTGGCCCCCAAATCAACCTCTATTCATGAAATTGGTGGTAAAATCGGACTCATTGACATGTTTTCTATCAAATATGGGTATTTTCGTGAATCAATTGATTGAAATTTAGTGAAAACCCCAAATTGTCCCTAGGATCCGAAAATGAATTTCGCCTAATCGAAGGTCCAAACGACCAAATTAGGCAAAATTGAGGCCACCAATGGATTCAGCATGATGAAAAACATAGGGTAGAGGTGTTTAATTTCAATGGGTATGCCCGTATGAAATTTAATTTCAAACATTGTGAAACCGGGGACTAAATTGAAAGAAATTTGTGCAATTAAGTCCTTTTGTTCAAAATTGATCAAATTGGAGGGTAAATTGACCCAATTGCACTTCGAGACTTTAGAATTCAATGTCATAGCTTATGAAAAGTGAGAATTGAAAATTAAAAGACTCGAAAAGGAATTGTTTTGCTCGGTTCGGGTTTATGTTTGTGAAGTAACATAGTAACCCGAGCCTAATTTTTAATATTTAAGGTGACACACTTGAAGAGTAAATTAAAAAAAATTATTGAACATTTTTTTGTATTTTTCGGACCATGAATGGTATTTTTCTGATTTTTTTGGGTATTTTTAATAATTAAATAAATTCGAAAAATATTAAAAAATACCAAAAAATATATTTTGCTCAAAATTGGTTCCTAAGGCTAAGCCAAGGCTTCCAAAGTTGATTTTGTGATTTTATGACTTTTTTTGATATTTTTAATTAATTTTAAAGAATAAAAATCACAATAATAGATGATCAAAAATCAGGTGTCAACAGTGTGTCTTCATTAGCGCGTCGGTCGGCCTGTCGACGTGCATATGCTTCCCTAGCTAGGCGGTTGCGACGTTGCCTCTGCATTTCCAAGTAACTCTTGAACATCTCGTCCCTTTGTCGCTTGAATCTGAGGTTGTTGACGTAGTAGCGGGTTTGACACTCTTCCGCATACCCCAGCTTACGTCCAGTCAGCTCCCGACCATGCACGAACCTAGTGAAGTACAGCCTTGTGTTCGGTCCAGGACGAGTGACTTTCCTCATGTACTCGAAGGTTACTAATTATGTCGAACTCTTGGGAAACAGTGACATCCTACCCCTTATCATTGTTGTTTCGATTAGCCACTTAAGTGATTTTCATAGCACCAATGCATGTATATGTAATGCAATGTACGTGTCATACTATGAAACAAGGAATAATGAAGTACATCGAAAATAAATGCCTTACCAACCACACTCGGGGAAGGAAAAAAATGTTCCCCAGTAATAATGTACGGTTTTAGGTATACCAACCTTCCAAAGTCATGCGCATGAGACAAGTGGGTATAATCTAAAAACAAAAAAAAAAAATCGGGCGAGGAACCTATGGCTCAGGCTCCCACGATCCAAATGAGGCAGATTCCTCCCCAAGAGGGTTAGATATCGCCAATTTGGATTGTGAGCGGGAACGAACACGAAAGTCTCAAGTGCCATCAAACACGAGAACCTTCCGCTCCCTTTCCCTATCTAAGGTAACCTAGAGGTGGTTTGCAGTCGGGGTTTGACCGCCAGTGCGTGCGAGGTGTCGTTGTTGTCACCTGATTTTGGTCATCTTTTATTTCAATTTTTATTTCCAAAATTAATTAAAAATAGCTAAAAACTCATAAAATTACAAAATCAACTTTGGAGGCCTTGGCCTAGCCTCAAGAATCAATTTTGAGCAAAAAACATTTTTTGTATTTTTTATATATATTTTTTTGAATTTAATTAATTATAAAAATACCAAAAAAATCAGAAAAATACCATTCGTGGTCAGAAAAATACAAAATAAATTTAATAATTTTGTTTTAATTTCCTCTTCAAGTGTGTCACTTTAAATCTTGAAAATTCGGCTTGGGTCACTATGTTCCTTCACAAACATAAACCCGATCTGAGCTTAAAAATTCCCTTCCGAGTCTTTTAATTTTCAATTCTCACTTTTTATAAGCTATGACATTGTATTCTAAAGCCTTGAAGTGCAATTAGGTCAATTTGCCCTCCAATTTGATTAATTTTAACCAAAAGAGCTTAATTGCATAATTTTCTTTCAATTTAGTCCCCAATTTCACAAATTGTGAAATTAAATTTCACACGGACATACCCATTGAAATAAAACATCTGTACCTTATAGTTTGCATCGTTCTGAATCCATTGGTGGCCTCAATTCGGGCTAATTTGGTCGTTTAGGCCCTCGATTGGGCAAGAATCATTTTCGGATCCTAGGGACAATTTGGGGTTTTCACTAAATTTCAATAAACTGATTCACGAAAATACCCATATTTGATAGAAAACATGTCAAGGAGTCCGATTATGGCATCAATTTCATGAAAATAGGTCGATTTGGGGCTCAATTGGGCGAGGAGAATCGAACCGGGCCGGTCGGGTTAGAACCAACCCGACCCGGTCCGAACCGGGTCTGCAACTCATTTGCAGACCCGCGCGGCGCAAAACAGGGAAGAAAAAAAAAAGAAAATGAGGAGGGGCCGGCCAGTGGAAAAGCGAATGTGGTGGTAGACAAAGGTAAGTGGTCCATGAACGGAAGTGGGAGAGGGACGGTGGCCACCGAAACCGGTCGGCCACAGGATATAAAAAAAAGAAAGAAAGAAGGGAGTGAAAAGGAAGCTCGGCCGAGGGAGTTGAGGGGGGTTCGAGTTAAAACGGGAGCGAAAAGGAGCATTGCCAGAGGTTCAGCGACTCGGACCAACTACCACTAGAGCCCTAGTCGCCGTCGAGGAGCCCGAACCAGGTTGGTATATTCCTCGGACCTTCATTTTTCATACGCATATTAACTACTCGACGAAATGCCTCAATGAGAGTTTGAATTTATAACTCTCGGTCGTGCCTTCCCCGGCCTCATTTTGTGCGAATCTAGCCTCGACGCCTCTCTAGAACTGACTCTAAGTCTGCGTGTGTCTTTATTTTGCATCGAAACGGCGCCGGAAACGATGGCCGGAGCTCTACCATGCTCGGACCGAACCGAGAGCTCACACCGGCGAGCACGGCGGACGGCAAGCTCGAAACGAGCTCAGGTAAGTCCCTAGGGACCTCCTTTAGATGCTCCTTGAATGATTGAAACCGAGTTTGAATGAAAAAAAAATTCTGTAAATGCTTCATCGGCGCCGGACCTGTGGGTGTCTCTCTGGCCTGTTTCCAACGTCGTCTTCGCCATGTTTTTGCTGAATATTGATGTAGAGTTCGTGGGGGGTTGAATGGTGTCGAAATCGGGCCTTAAATCTGTCATTTTTGCGTTGGTTTGGTGTCTCGGTGAGGCACCGGCGCCGGTCATCTTCTCTGGTGGGTCTGGACTGGTTAAAGGTCAAAGTGCTATCGTGGCATACCACATCAGCAGCCACGTCAGCATGGTGGGGCCGGTTCCTAATAAAAATAAAAAGCCCAAATCGGATGGCCGTGATCTTGCCACGTGTCCCGATCTGGGATTTTTGAAAAAATTTTAAAAAAATATTTTCAGAATTAATAAATATGTTAAAAATAAAATTAGATCTGATGGACGAGGTGGTGCCAAGTGGCATCCAGTGGGACGTCCGATCTATTGCTAAATCGAACGCACCAAAGGTGGCCACGTGGTACAATGCGGGCCGTCCGATCTTTTGGTTTTCAGATAATTAAAGAAAATACGAAAAAAATCAAAAAAAATGTTAAAAATAGAAAAATCTTTTAAAAAAATGAAAACGGCGTCGTTTTAGGCCGGTTTCGATCCACTGGGTCGGGTCGGGCGCCCGCGAGGCGTGGGTCGGGTCTGACCCGGCCCGAAATTTTTTTTTAAATAATTTAAAATTTCAGAAAATAATAAAAAATAATAAAAAATTAAATAATTCAATAAAAAATGAAAAATCATAAAAAATTCAAAAAAATTCGGAAAATTCAGAAAAATTCTAAAAAATTCCAGAAAATAGAAAACGGCCACATACAACTGTCCACGATCTGTTTCGGGTCTTTCGACCCCCGGTCCTTCCAAAAATGATGGTTTTGCCCTTCCGGCAAACCGTCTTCCAAAAGAAATTCTAAAAAATCCAGGAAAATCCCAAAAAATAGAAAATAGCCGCAGTCAACTGGCCAAGACTCATATCGGGTGTTTTGAATCCCAACCCTTCTTAAAAATGACGATTTCACCCTTTAGACGAATCGTCTTCCAAAAATTGAAGAAAAAATCAAGAAATTCCAAAAAATGCTCAAAAATGGGAAATAGCCACAATCAACTGGCCATGGAATATTTTGGGTAATTCGGTATCCAAACCTCCAAAAAATAAGAATTTTGCCCTTTGGGCTAATCGTCCCTAAGCCTTCCCATTTTACCCCTGGTCCTAAATCACACATTCTCTAAGCCCTTATGGCTATACTAGGAGGCCATTGATTTGAATTGATGTGCATCGATGTGGTTTATTTATGCACTTGATTGTGTCTTTATTATATTGATTGTGGTTTGATAGGACCAGTCTTTCAATCTGCATGAAACCCTGAATCATACCTACCTCACCCAAAATTGCGCCTGCATGAATTCTTAGTTAGGAAAATCACTCACGTTAAGTACCGAAAGGGCGTTGGTACTGACACCAGCGTAACCAAGTCCCTGAACCCAAAATCTCTGGTTCCGCAGAACTGATCGACCTCTCCCAAACGGTCAGTAAGGTTTCCGGTCTACCCTCCAAGAAAGACCCGTGGCGACTCCAAATGCATGCATAAGTTGCACATGCCACCACGACCAAACTAAGGTCGAAAGCGATCGACTCTTATCGTCGAGTCCCTCAAAAAATACTCCCGCCGCGATTTGGTATGGGCCTGGGAGGGCCCGCGTCGATCCAAAGCCCACGATCCGCACTCCAGTGCTGGGGAAGGCCCACGATCGGTAATCCATTCGCCCGTCGTCAAAAGAAAATTTAATCCTCGATGAAATTCGGGGGAAGTTTCAGACGGGTCGTGACAGCTGGCGACTCCGCTGGGGACGTGTTCTAGAACCTATGGTTCTAGACCCCAAGTGGACTTAGGCCGTAATTAAAACGTTGAGTGCTTTTTCTAACCCTGCAGGCGCTCTTGAAGGTGAGGTAAGTTCGCTCATGGTAGGTGTTATATGTTTTTGCAGATTAGAGAAATATGGGGTGTAGTCCGTGATTAACATTGTCTTATGCAGGTTGGCGTAGGAATGTATGTTGTGTGGATGATTTGAAACGCTGATTGATAAAGTGTTGTGCATGACTTGCATTGTGATGATCACGACACATGGACACACACAACCTCCCCTAAAACCCCAGGCGTCTCTTTAGGAAAACAATAGAAGGAATTAAAAATGGAATCTCCATGAGGAAAAGCATGGGGTAATCCACTTTTCAATTCTTCTCACTTCTAACTATGGATTGGGTCCCAATGCAACGATAGTTGTGCAATGTAATCTACCCTTTCTAGAACTCGAGGTGGGAACCTTGGCCTTAGGTTATCTTGATTTTTAGAGTCAAGCCTCACTTGTCTCATGCGCATGTATTGTGGATGGTTGGCATACCTAAAAACCAAAAAGTCATTAAGCGCCACTTTTGGTAAGGTCCTGCCATTTCTATTTAAATTCACTTACAGCCTTTTATTTTGTACTACATGTTGCATTCATCAAGTCCGATGGTTGAGTCCGATTCCATTTTAGAGTATGGATAGAAGAGATGATCTCACCAAGTCGGTCCCACATCCTGGACGTATTCAAGTATGAGCGACGCGTCATCCGCCATCTGACTGTTGGGACATTCAACGGAGTTTACCCTTTTCGAGCTGTCCAAGGAATGATCCAGTAACCATACCGGAAGTTGAGGGACACATGCCGGACATTATCAAAAGGGCATCTGATGAAAACGAAGACCCGAAATAGCCGGACCGAAGACACCAAACATCGTCCCTCGAAGACCCGTCTTGGGGCATCTCTTTAGGTTCTTAAGGGCCACGTTCCGATCGTCCATTTCCTTTTATCAGGATCATCGAGTCTGTAAAGAACACCCGTTTGTAGGTCTCACATCTATCTTTCAGACCTCGATTTCTAAATTATTGTCTAAAGTGTCTCGACATTGGAACGTGACACTGGAATTTCTCTCAACCATTCGAATTTTTCGGTTCAATTGCGTATCTCACCCAGATGAAATTTTCGTTAGAACCCACACTTTGCATGTTTAACCCAAGTACGAGAGTCTAACCTCCATTTCATGGTGCACCGGACACGAAATTGAACCGGTCTATAGCATCATCATTGGTAATCCTTGGTAATTAACTAAAGTCGTCCGTGTTTCTTGAATTCAATAGGAGATCGAATATCCAAATTACATTCGGTAAATAATCCCAATTTGGATGTCCTATCCCTCACTGAATTTAGGAAACATTGGAATTGCATTCTTATCTTCTTAGACATTCCACAGAATTTTTGGGGATTTTCCAAAAGTGATAACCAGGGATTACGCTCCTTCTAATCGTATGTTTTCTTCTAAAAAACATTGATGAAGAACTTTTCACACGAGATTAAGGCTTGTGTAAAAGTCCTTATCTTCGTTAATCACAAGAAAGCATAACATTGGAAGGATTTATGCTTTACTTCCCTTTCTAACATGATTCCGTCATTCAAAACAGGTAATTTCCAGAATCAAAATTCAAAGACTTGTGTGAAGAATCAGTCGCAAGTTAAAAGCGTTGGACAACCCTGGAGAGTCAACTGATGAAGGAAGACCAGGGAATCCTCAAGAAAAACAGTCAACTGATGAGGGCATTTTCCCATCTTTCAAGACGTGGAACGGCATGCAAGCAAAAGAGTCACATGCGGAAGAGAATTAGCTGTAATCTAATATCTTTAAATTTGAAAATTTGCTGATTATGTTTTACTGATCCTCAGGAGTGGTGCTTCGAGAAGATCGAATCTGGTCGACAACTCAAGCCACAGGGATGGATATTTGAAGTTAGACAAAGAAGTCGACTTCTCACCAAGAAAGCATATTGGGGCAAACCCTGCCAAGATGAAAAGAGACAGGAAACTCCAAACAGCAGATATCCCTAAATTGAAAAGAGAATTGTAAAAATTGTGAAAACGATCAAAGCAGTCATTTGGAGCAAATCCCACTCAACTGGGACAAACGCCACGTGACCGGGGCAGCCGGATCAAGTGTAAAGACGTGTCGTTCCTAATTGATTTTCAATTAGATACCGGCATAATATTTCCTATCTTTTCCTCTCAGGTGAAAAACAGGTAGAGAAGGAACATCCATTTGTGGATAGACACGAGGGACATGTTTTACATGGCATACATTTGTCGAAAATGCCCTCATCCGATCACATGCAAGATGATCATGGAACAATGGTGAAACTGTAATCGTTCCAATAAGCCCTTCGAATGTTATACCTGACGGGGACCTTTATGTCTTTTGTCTACATGATAAGATGGTCAAAGACAAACAAAGGAAAATTTGTCTTCCCTATAAGACGGAAAGAAATGTGCCTTCAGCAGATGTCACCCATTGGGATTGCAAAGACAAAAGGAATCAAATTATGAAGAAGGAGCAACCTAATTAGGATTGACACTCCCTAAATCGAAAAGGATGTATCTGTTTCAAATTAAACTAATTTATTCATGAGTTGATATGTTTTTCCATTCTTGCAGGTGATGATAAAATGAATGGAACCACAGAAAATTGCCATCGTCTTGGATGCTCAAAGTGACAGGAGCTGTGAAAATACTTCCTGGGGATAGTAAATTTGGAAGCATACAAAGGAGGAACAACCTCAAATAAGGAATATCTCCTTGGATTGAGCATTTGAGGAGCTTTGAGTGATGAAGACAAGGTTTAACGGAGTTCTTGACACCACCGTTTGTCTTAAAACCGACAACCCTAGTGCTATCAGTGGAACATTCCTTAATGAGCTATACCTGAGGATCGAAAATGTATGTTCCCATACACTCCATGGGGGGTTTTTCAGTGAAATCGGGTTATGTGAGAGATGTACACAAGGAAACCACGCTTCCGAAATCAGTACCAATGCCATTCGAAAGGTGAGGCATGCATCATCATGAGAAGCTTGCTATCAGTCCCAAAGTAGATGGAGTCTCGAAGCTTATAATTCCCGAGTCTCGTCGAGCCGAAAGCAAGAAGAAAAACTTGGCATCAAACCTTGGCGTTTCGTTGTTGTGATCATGAGGAATCAACAGCCATGGAACCTTGACAATCATGAATGCTAGAAGGCTGCCTACAACAAAGGTTGTAGACTGTCCCTCAACCGAAAGATCCCAAGGCACCATCATGAGCAGCTCTAGCTGTGATCGCATGAAAGCCTTTGGCTACTAGCTGCCAATCTATTGCCAAAAGAAATCTCACTACATCGAGAAAAGAGGGAAGAAGATAGATTAAGTGGCAGACAAGATGCAATGCGGATTGGATTTGAGGCATGCGCGAATCTAGAAAGGAGAGGCAACTTATCCTCATCCATAGAAATCAAATATTCACATACAACATTGATACATCAAGGAAAGAGAAAGACATGCTGCACTTGAAGAACCAGAAACTCACACCTCCAAAGCTTTTCTCTGAAACATTCAACAATCCCTAGAGTCCACTGTAATGAGTCACCACTAGTCTCGTGAGGAGACTCATTTATCTTGGGCGGCCTCAAAACTTGTCGAGGCGTTTCCTTCATCGATCCTCTCTCCCTAGGCCACCTTTGATCTGTGAATATGCTGAAGATTGGTAGGGAAGACACGTTTTCAGCCCAGACATTAACAGAAGCTCCCTGCCCCGAAAGTCTGCGAGTCATGGCCATTGATGGCAATCGAGTCTCTCTCTCAGTTCTCATGGTCGTGCTGAAAAAATGCCGGTATAAGGTTGTAGGCCGAACGAGAGCAACTGAAGCCTTAAAAACACTGAAACGAAATAGGGGCAGGTTTGGCATCGTCATCACCGCCACGACGGTGTTCGACATGCATATCTTCTATCTTTTAAAGGTCATCAACTCTGAAATGGACATACCGATCATCATCGTGTCAGCAAGTGATGATTAGTTGGTTATAACAAAAGCCGTACTACATGGGGCTCAGCATTTCATAACGAAGCCAGCTCGGGTTCGAGTGCTTCAAAATCTGTGGCAACATGTGGTAAGAAAGCAATTACACGATCGAGACAGCCATAATCAAGTTGACGACGCCGTTGTGGGGCACAGGAGGACAAGGTTCGATTGGTCCCCTGATCTTCATCGCAAGTTTGTTGATACAGTCCAACAGCTAGGGGTCAATTCAGCATGCTCGAAGCGTATAATGTAGGTCATGAACATATCGGGACTCACTAAAAATAGCATTGCGAGTCACCTTCAGAAATACAGAAGAGAACTGAGAGAGCACGATGCAGCTCTACGTCAAGAAGGCCAAAACGAAATGGATTCAAGCCTGAACGATGGGCAGCCAACGTAGACTCCCTGGCGTAGACATCTACCTTGCACCGGTACCCATCCTTTGGTCAATCAGGTCATCATGCCGCGTATTCAAGAATCAAATTTTTCAACTGCGCAGTTCAAACATATGACTCTCGACGAACATACGTGGAGTAGCTCTCAGCATATTCCTCTCTCTAGCTTCCAAATGGAGGATGTCGGCCACGGTACGCTAGCTTATCCTCCCTATTTACACCTAGGTAATGATGGAAGCTCCAGCTCCAATCAGATTGCCTATGGCGAAAGCAGAAAGAGACATCCATCGCCGAGAATCGATGCGGCTCAATTCGAACGTCAATTGCTTGAAGAATCAGGAGACTGTCTAGATGATGAGCTCATCGCCATGATTAACCAGTTCAAAGCTAACAAACCCCCATCAATCTGATCCAAGATGGTGACTATGTACCAAGTTCAAAGCGTAGCTGGTCAATCACTGAGACTCCTCGAGGGAAGTAGACACACGCATGACCAAATACGCCATTGAGTGTTTGTTGCTAAATCCTCATGTTGTATATTCCTCTTAATATCTAAAGCTAATCTGGCACGAAGACCAGCACTACTCGTGAGCATCATCATGCTCAACTGCGACAATCCCATTTTAGATTAGATTCGAGGCGAATTAATTCAAAGCCATGAAGAGAAGCGTCGAAAATACTTCACATATGGAAATACGAGTAAAGCCCGAGCAAGCTCGAAAATGGGTAGCACTGTATCGTTCCGATTCTCCCTTAATCGTCTCGATTGTTGAGTCGAATTTATTTCATTCTTAACAGGAGATCGTGAACTGCCTCATGAATTTTATAATAAAAGCAAACCCTCAAGAGCTCAGGCAACACCATAGCCTGGTGATTAGAGGAATAACAGTGATCCGAAACGTTCCGGGTTCGATCCTTGGATTGACATCAATAAAAAAATGTTGCTAGGCGATCTGATGCCTTTTAAGATCAACCCAGACGGTTAAGGAACTTGGGACGATCTTAAAATTTTGGGTGGCTACATACTCAATTATTTTTGACAAGCAGTGAAGCCGCTGAAATGAAGATGCAAAATGCCCGAATGGCTGAGTAAAGGAAGATAGGAAAAGAATAAAATGATGACTCCCTACTTGAGTCCAGAGACCCAATCCTTGGCTCAAGCCCAATCCAAAGGGTAGTTACAGATGCTGCCCACTGAACATGGCCCATCTCATTTGAGAAACATGGTGAAACAAATGTTGGATCCCTAGCTTGAAAAGCAATCTGGTCCAAAGGAAGTGATTTCTTTAATTTGATTTTGCAAGGAGTGCGAATCAAGTGTAAAAAAAAGGCAGTATCGTTCCTAAGCGATTTTCAATAAAATATGGGAATAATGTTTCCTATCCTTTTCCTCTCAGGTGATGATCAAAAGCAGAGGACTCAGGATGCAGTGCTTGCAAATGACAAAACAAGGAGTGCCCCTTTTCATGGCATCTCAGACATGCACTCTAGCTAAATATTTTCAAGAGCATTCTAATGGCTCAATTTGCGAATAAAGCCTTTGAGAAAACCTGAAGAAGTTTCTCATTATTTAGAAATCTCTGTGAAAAGAACACTTAAAAAGAAAAATTCAAGTTTTGCAGATTGACATGTCGGATAAAAATACTTTCTTTGAATATAGTGAAAAGCACGAACTCATAACATGCATCATGCATATCATACACATATCCTGCATACAGAGAACCCAAAGGGAGAAATGCCAGCTCCTGCAGGATAAATTTCAAGGGTAAATTGTATCGACTCCAACAGTCAATTATACATGCCCTTTACTCATGAGGTTTCTTCTCTTCATTAGGGAAACATCAAATGCCTCGAATGGCGACTGCGATTGAGAGAATCACCAAACCGCCACACGACAAATCCCAAGACTATCAAGCTATCCAGAGACAGATAAAAATGATCAAGTACCTTGGCAATCGAGATAGATGACTAGAGTCGACACAAACCCATGGGAGCAAGTTCCCCCCCATTTTCTTCGAAGAGCTAAGCTGGGGGAAAATTCTCATGAACCCCATGAAAAGCACATTGGACCAGGGTTATCAAACCCAGAGACGAAAAATATCAAGACCAGCCTTACTGGGGCAGAATATCTGAAAAATGCCGTTCCTTCAAGGATTGGAAGAACGAAACCTCGGAGGGAGTATCTCATTCCTAAAATGCCAAATGAAGTCCGATAAAGACCTATGCCTGTCTCTTCATGTGCAGGTGCATGGACGTCTTCAAATTGGATTGAAAATTGCCAACAAACACGGAAAGTGTTAAGGCATGTTACCAGGACGAACGTTGCTCAACTGAGGCAAAACAGTTGTTGATGTGATTGAGAATCATCTCACGAACAACACCCGTAAATACAGACGAGAGGAAGCGACATTCATTGTCCACATCAATATACGATGCTGAAATGACACCCACCAAATGTGGCGCGTCAACAATCGACGAAAGAGAGGAATACGTCAGTAAGACGTCACCATGGATCCCATGAGAGAAGACATTCCCAAAAAGGATGAGGATCATAGCAAAATGCAGGAATGAATTTAGCTGGGGCAGTCGTCACCTAGCTATGATAAACCACACCTAACTGGGGCAAGTGAATCATTTGTGCGCTGGACAAAGAAGGACGTTTATTCTCTAGCAAAATCCATGGACGCAATGACAGAGTCGTCCGCATCAGATGTAAACCCCAGGATACAAACCTGGGTGGACGGTAATTTTGTATCGTTCTAATTTGATCTTCGAAGATCCTTTGCTTAACATGAGTTTATTTTCATTTGGCAGAAAATTGGTGGCGCCAAAAAGCCACAAAAGAAAACAACTCACCAACATGGAGGAGAAAAGAAACATCAGCTTGAGGAGGGGCAGGTTGCCAAGAAATGGAACCCTGGAAAATGGCGTAGAATACGTCCAAAAGCATGAATTGATCTAATCCAGTGCAAATCCTTGAGGAGGATTCGTCGCCCAGCCAGATGGATATATCATGGCCACAAGCTAGATGGCCAACTTCTGCGAACCTCACATATGTGACGCGAAACGAGAGGATTCGCCGTCAGGATGAACGGAAAATTGTAGGCACCAGGAAGCCTCAAAAGAAAAGAACTTGCTGACGGGGAGACGGATTAAATTATCAACCTCGGAAGTCAGGACTCCAAGAAATGGTCTTTTATTATAAGACCAAGTGGAGGGTAAAAAGTATTGCTCCCACATTTACATTCTTTGACATGCATTCTGATAAAAATTTCCTTTTTCCTTGAATAAAAGGAACTTTAAAGAGTGGCGCTGGAACGTGTCCAAAAACACAAATGGATCTCTTTTAGGGCAAATCCTTGAGAAGGATTTATCGCCAACCAAACGGAGGGATCAAGTCCACAAGACAGAGGGCCAAATTCTGCAAGCCACACGTTTGTGTTCAAATGGAAATACAAAGCAAGAACAAGGCTGTATCGTTCCAATTTATCTTGAATTTTGGAATGCAAACTGACACCTAATTCTCGTCCTTGATAGGGGCTCGCCAACAAGGCGAGACATGTTTTTACAACCCTTGCATACTTGTTGGAGCACATGACCAAGGGTAAGATGTATCGTGCCGATTCTTGAGAAATTCATGAACATACAATGATATGTTTCTTTTACATTTTCAAGGATCTCCAGCCACGGCGGACAGGTAAGAACCCATTTCCCCAATCCATTGAAGATGTTAAATAAATAAAAAAAACATTGAGAAAAAGAAATTCTTTCAGAATCTGATGTCTAGAAAAGACATAGAATTCTAATTTCATTGACATTCATGTTTTAAAATAGGAGGTTGTCTGAACATGAATAGAACATGCATGTGCATCATAAAACCCTTTGACAGGTAAAATTTTTGGAGAAAATAAAAGAGCTTTTTCCAATCAAAAGTTGTTCAAAACTTTCAAAAGGACATTTTCTCAAAATACGAGAGGCGAAGCCTAATCTAAACATGTCCTACACACACTCAAATGATGAATGGAGCAAATTAGATAGCAAAATCTGGGCCTACGGAAGTAGGGCTTATTCGTCGCAATTACATGGATTGGGACGACGGAGGCATTCGTTTCATATCCCCAAACACTACAGGTGACCATTGACAACCCCTTTGAACGGCGGTTTTGTCGCGACCCGTCCGAAAGGCGGACGCGGCTAATGGATTACCGATCGCGGGTCTTGGATCGGCGCGAGCCCTCCCAGGCCCATACCAAATCGCGGCGGGAGTATTTTTGAGGGATTCGACGATAAGAGTCGATCGCTTTCGACCTTAGTGTGGTCGTGGTGGCATGTGCAACTTGTGCATGCATTTGGAGTCGCCACCGGCCTTTCTTGGAGGGTAGACCGGAAACCTTACTAACCGATTGTGAGAGATCGATTAGTTCTGCGGAACCAGAGATTTTGGGTTCGGGGACTTGGTTACGCTGATGTCATTACCAACGCCCTTTCGGTACCTAACGCGAGTGATTTTCCTAGCTAAGATTTCATGCAGGCGCAATTTTAGGTGAGATAGGCTTGATTCAGGGTTTCATGCAGATTGGAAGACTGTTCCTATCAATCGCAATCAATTTAAATGAAAGCGTAATCAAGTACATAAATAAATCATATCAATGCACATTAATTCAAAACAATGGCTTCCTAGTATAGCCATAAGGGTTTAGGAAATGTGTGATTTTGGATCAAGGGTAAAATGGGAAGATTTGAGGACGATTAGCCCAAAGGGCAAAATCGTCATTTTTTGGAAGGTTTGGATACCGGATTACCCAAAATATTCCATGGCCAGTTGATCGTGGCCATTTTCCATTTTTTTAGAATTTTTTTGCAATTTCTTGATTTTTTTATTTTTTTATTTATTATTATTATTATTATTTTAATTAATTAATTATTTTTTGTTTAAATAAATAAATAAAGGCCGAGTCTAGATCGGTTTTTTTAGATTCGGATCCGGATCAGGCTGTCGGGCCTGAACCAATCTGAAGAGGAAGACCCGAACTGGGCCCAGTTTGAACAAAGAACTCGGGCCCCTTTTTTTTATGAACCTGCTGGACCCAACTCGCCTAAGCCCAATCACCTCCCACCAACATTAACGCCAGCCCGGTTCTAAAAGAAAAAGCCCACAAGACCCAATAAAACACACAACCAACCCAACATGAAAATAAAACTTACCTACTATTCATCATCTTCAACGTAAGACACCCGCTCCTCCCCCGTGAAAACAGGACCGAGCTAGAGTCGGCTTTGGCTCCCGTCATCCACGCCCTCAGGATGTTGCCACCGAAACCGCTGACTTCCACCGATGTCGATCATGAATGGAGGAGCGTCGACCGCTCTTTAGTTGTGCTCAACTTCCTTATGACGTAGCTTCTCTTCCACGTACGGCTTGAAGCCGTTCGCCATCATTCGTCGACGGCCACCATGCTCCGCCTGTTCAGGACTCACTCTCCAAACCGTCGGGATTCACCCGTCAAGACGACGCTTAGCCAACTCATCGTCAGCGTCGTTCCCAGGTTCGGCAAGTCGCTGCCTTCGAAATGGTCCCGCTGCTTAAAGATCTGTGATTAAACCCGGTGGGACTTGGTTTCCCGGCGTCCGATGATAGTCGTCTGATAAGGGGTCCTCGTCTAGTCGAGCGAACTCGGAGGTCGTTCAAACCAATGTTCAATCTCCTCTAAGAACGACACCAAACAGTGTGCTGAACCGCCCAAGCGATCGGTCTTCACCAGGTTATACGTCATTATATCACCATCTCATCGGGCTGTAGTCACGTTGTTCATCGCGACCAAGTCGGCAGGCTTCGGATCCATATCCTGAGGACGACGGCCGAGGATGCTTGGATGGTGACGGGACGGCGACGAACCGACGAGCTGACGACTATTAGGTTTGACGGTCTCGGGTCGTCGATGGCGTCGTTAGGCTGAACAGCAGCCGGAGTGGTCAAGGCCTGGAAGGTGTCGGAGATGAACCAGATGAGGTGGATGATTCAGCCCACTTCGCATATACTATCGCCTCCTTCGGTAGGTACCTTGGGCAATGTCACTGCTACTAATGGAGGCGTTTGGGATCATCTACCAGCCTTCGAGTCCATGGGCCGGATTCATAAAAGATATGCCTCTGACTTCGTGGCGTGGCTTCCAACTGGTCTATCGTGTCCTGTAGCTCCATGCGCACGCATCACTGGTGTGGGGGACGATGCGGCGGGGGGTTGGTGGTGATGGTTGCAAGGACTGGCGACGAGTTTGGGAGAGTCAGACACGGTGGCGAGTGGAGAGAGGCTTGTCGAAGTAAGAGGTTGTCGTCGTAAAGCAATAACGTCGGAACGAGCATGGCGACGCGAGCCTCATCGACCCTCCGCCCAGCGTGCTCCCGCAGTCGGTTCACGGGATGGCTGAGCCGAAGCTCCCCCGAGATGGTGTCGGAGAATAGCTCAGCCACGGTTGGCGGTGGAAGGCCAGGTGAAGTCGCTGATCTCCCCCACCTCTTTTTTTTTTTTTTTTCGAAATTCTCCTCGTCCAGACCGCTCCCCACTGCCGAGCCTCTATCCTTTTTCATGCATGGTGAAGTGCCTTTTCCTTTTCTTTTTTTTTCTTTTTAACACCTTTGTCCCCCACTTTCTTTTGATGCCTCTTCTTTCAAGATGGTGGAGGAATAATTAATGAATCACTCTTGTTATTCTTCGTTGGATGGACACTGAGTAGTATTTTTTATCGCTCTCATGTGCTCTCGCTCCGACTACCACCGCTCGTCCTTTATTGTGTTGTCCAGCTTGCGAAGCATGACCGTCATCATCAACTGTCATTGTACCATAGGAACCTGCTCATCTTGCCGTCATGTCATTGATTTGCTTATCCGACAATTTTAAACTCAATTGACTCACTCTATCCTAAATGCCAAATGAATGATAGAAATTATACAATGCATGCGAAACTATTTTTGTGAGAATTATGACTAATTCTCATTTTTACGCTCACACGAATAATAATAAATAAATAAATAAATAAAAATAAAGATAAAATTTAGGTGTCAACAGCTGCCCCTCTTTGAGAGGAATCTCGTCAGAGGAATCCTCTCAAAGGTTTCTCTCAAAGACAAGGCGATACCTGAGTCTTGATCGACTCGACTCGGGAAACCAAAGGAAAATGAGTCATGACATCTAGTTTTTTTTCTATGCCCTTTTCGCGGTGTCTGATGGATTCAAGAGAATACCTAGGGACTCGCTACTAGGGTGTCCTAGGGAGGTTAAACTCTGACCTGTATGGTAGGTCATACCATTATGGGATCCCTAACCGACACGAATCTGAAGAAGGCGCATTCCTTCTTTAGGAATTTGCCAAGGATTTTGATCCGTATGGTGGATCAGACCATAAGTGGCTCGCCTACAGTAAGGCTTACCTAGGAATACAACTACTTCAACATTTGGAATTAATCAGAGTTTTGATTCGTATAGTGGACCGGACCATTGAGTTGATCCTTCAGGCGGTTTCTACCGTTGTGTTGACCCTTCAGGCGGTTTTTACCATTGTGTTGACCCTTCAGGCGGTTTCTACCTTTGATTGACCCTTCAGGCGGTATCTACCGTTGGTTGACCCTTCAGGCGGTTTCTACCTTGAGTTGACTCTTCAGGCGGTTTCTACCTTTGTTTTGACCCTTCAGGCGGTTTCTACCTTTGTTTTGACCCTTCAGGCGGTTTCTACCTTGAGTTGACCCTTCAGGCGGTATCTACCATCAATTTGACCCTTCAGGCGGTATCTACCATCAATTTGACCCTTCAGGCGGTATCTACCTTGAGTTGACCCTTCAGGCGGTATCTACCTTTGTTTTGTTTTGAAAAGGGGTCTCATGACGAGGGTTCTCCACGTCCGATGAGACTGCCATGATTTTTGAAAAGGGGTCTCATGACGAGGGTTCTCCACGTCCGATGAGACTGCTTGATTTTTTTGAAAAGGGATCCTGGGACGAGGGTTCTCCCCGTCATGTGAGAACCGCTTGATTTTTGAAAAGGGGTCTCGTGACGAGGGTTTCCACGTCCGATGAGACTGTCTAAATTTTGAAAAGGGTTTTTTTTAAGGGTTTCTCTTCCCCAAGAAAATATTGGTAATCTTTGAGAAGACAGCAATTGTCCAATTGACAAAGTTTTATAACTTAAGTTTTAGTCATGAGATGTGCATTTTGATGCTGAAGGTTATCCAAAGCATTCTTGCAACAAGCAAATGTGATCACAAATCCCTTGCGCGGCAAATCTGGATCAAACAATTTGAAATTTCCAAAAAGAGTTTGTTCAAAACATCTATTGGAGAATTTCTCATCAAGAGGGCTCCTCACCTGTTTTGAGATAGTGGCTTTTATAGGGGATGCACTCAATTCCCTACTAACCTGTGCCTAGGTTTTAGGCTCATTCGCAGCGCATACATTTTGATCGGTCGGGAGGTCTTCCACGGGACCGTAATGTTGGGCTTGGATATTGTTTTTCAAGGGGGACCCGCTTTGGAGTCGAGGCCATTGAATGAAAGTCTTCACCAACTGCTCCGGGTTTACAAGTCAAGAACCCTGCAAAATGAGAGAAATAGTCTTGCTCGTACTTCTTCGAGCTAAGCTATATGTTAGCCCAAGTGTCTTAGTCAGAGAAGACTGTTTCAGGGTTGTAACATCGGTAGGATTGGGGACCGAAAAAGGCTTGTTTTTTGCCCAGAATTCGTGACGGGTTTGACATTGGTGATCATTGCTGATTTGCCACCTGTCCTTTCTTTTCTGCATCTTTAGCCTTTGAGGTGCGCAACCTATCTTGCGGTGTGCACCAGCTCTTTAAAGAGCGTCTCTTGTTGCATTCAGAGACTGACTCTCTCTATGTCTTTGTTCTGCGCTTGATAGCATTTTGGGGAGCAGCCCTTTCAGATTTGGCTCCTTCAGGGATTTTCTCTTTTCCCATCCGGCTTCATTGTGGATCAATCAAACAACTTACACGAGCATCGGCCTTGCTTTTACCAGGCACTTTGTTTTTTCTCGATGTCGTGGATTCTTTTCTCATTTTCATCTTCTTCTTTTTTTGAAATCCCTTAGTCTTGAGCTCTTCCGTTTCTAAAGTGATGCTGCATCCATCTTGAAATGTGCAATGATCACCAACGAGTTCATGAAACGAATTTGCAGGCTCAACTTGGCTACGCAAAGGATTCAGTGTGTGGGATAGAGAAATGAATGCTTCTCATCATCCTATGGCACTTGGATTACCATATAAACAACACACAAAGATTAATGTTAGTCCGAGCAAGAAAATTTCTAACCATTTTCTCCTGATGCTGCTGGACTTATTCCCGTTTTGTCCCAATGTGGGGTGGTTCTCAACAGGGCTGATAATGAGAACCTCCGTTCAAAGGGGTTATCAATGGTCACCTGTAGTATTTGGGAATATGAAATGAACGCCTCCATCGTCCCAATCCATGTAATTGCTGCGAATGGTCCCTACCTCCGTAGGTACAGATTTTGCTGTCTGATTCGCTCCACTTCTCTCTTAAATGTGTATAGGACGTGTTTTGACTAGGCTTGCCTCTCTTTTGAGTAAACTTCCTTTTGAATGATTTGACAAATAATCATATTTGGAAAAATTCATTTCTTTCTTTCCCAAAATTTATCCATCGAGGGGATTTTGTGATGTATCGTGCATGTCTTATTCATGCTTTGGGCAACCTCCCAATTTAAATCATGAACATTGATGCATTGGATAATTTTCATGACGGCTGAAAGTATTTTAACATTTTTTTATCTCCAGCTAACTGGGAAAGGGATACTTACCTACCTGTCGTGGCTGCAGACCCCTGAAAATATAAAAGAAGCATATCATTGCATGTTCACGAATTTTTCAAAAACCGAAACGATACATCCTACCCTTGGTCATGTACTCTAATGAGTAGTACATGGGATGTAAAAACCTGTTCGTCTGTAAGGCGATTCCCCTGTCAAGGATAAATAACGAGTATCAATTCATATTCTCAAATTCAAGACAAATTGGAACGATACAACTTTACTCTTGGCTCTCATCCCTTTCTGATGTTGCGTATTGATATGAACAACGTCTATCAAATCCGCCTATCAATGCTTGGAATATTTGCAACATTAATGGTTCAGCTGCCCCCGGTTGGGCAACGTCTATTCTGTTATTCGAACAAATGGCTCCTTGAGTGATTTATCCACGTTTATCACCTGAGAAGGGAAAGAAAGGAGACATTACTTCGGTATTCAATTGAAGATCGTTTAGGAACGATACATCGTTTTACCAAATAGGTGGCTTCGCGGCCAAACGTATTTCGTATTGAAGGGGTAGATCCCATTATGCTCCGCGGGTGATAGTCATTGTTCATGGAACTTGCTCCACGGATTAAGTGATTAATCCACGGCCCTCAGCTTGAAGATGCTCAAAGGGTGATGTTGACACTCACGCGCAATTAGTTCTAGATATTAATGAAAGATGCTCCCGTGGGAACCTTACAGTGCGATCAACAACATATTCAATAGGAGTATTCAACCCATTTCCTCTAAGCATTTTTCATCGAGTAGCCATGCCTTGCATCAGACGTTTGATCACCGGCCTTGCGTCACCACTGCGATGGTCCTCCGGCTCCAAATTGATCGAGCCAAAGATTGAACTCATCGCCAAGGAAATTGCTCGGGTCTTCGAGCCATTGATGTTCAAGTTGGGTATCAACGATTGTTGGGGGCAGACTTCTTTCATTGCCTTCGTTGTGAGGGATTGGAGTCTTTGAGCTGGAACCTTCATCATTGCCCTGTTGGGGTTGAGACATACATTCCTGAAGAGTATTGATCCAAGTGTCCAGCTCCTCATCAAGGAAATCACCTGTTCTTTCTAGCCCTTGGTGCCCAGATTGGGTGTCGTCGACTGCAGGCGAGGGATTCCTCTCTTTGCTCTCGCCGTGAGCAATTTGACCCCTCGAATTGGGACTTCCTCCAATGACCGGCAGGTTCATATGTGCACTCTCTACCAATGCCAGATCCGCTTCAGGGACAGCATTAATGACTAATTCGCGCTCAAACTGAGGAATCTCTATGTGCTGGAACTGTGGCATATACTCTTGAGGAGTATTGCGATAGCTCGGCGGAGCATTCTGATTTGGGTTAGAGGAGTCGCTGACACGACTGCCGGTCCCGTCATTGCTGAAACACGGTTGGGTGCTCTTGGCTTTCCAATCATCATGGTTGTAACTCTGCCCAGCACTTGAGCTCCAACCGGCTTTATGATGGTTTAACGCTATCCTCCCATCCTTTAGCAATCTCCTATAGTACTTAAGGTGAGACTCAACGTTAATTCTAGAGAGCCCCGGCACGTTCATAATCTCGAGTACACGTAGTGGGCTAGCCGAATCAACTCCCAGCTCTCGAATTGCATCAACAAATTTGGTGTGAAGTTCATAGGTCCAGTAAAACCTTGTTCTCTTATCACCCAAAATATCGTCAATACTTCGGTAGCTATTCTCTACGGGATCTAGTCGTTTCGAAAGTTGTCCAGGGGGGGACTCACCGACTTTGGATTGGCTGGCTGCGACAGCGAGTTCGTCATTGAGAGAACTCCCCCTGTGATGATTCATATCCCATTTCTCAGAGGATGTTGGTGTTGATCCTATGGTGTTGACTTGCTCATGCAGATCTCCGGCGGTATCTGGCTGTGTCGGAAAATGCTGTGAAGAATACGGTAACAGCTGAGCGTTATTCGTCAACAGGGATGGTTCATCGAGGAACACCTCGCCGAGGACAACAGGATTACCACAATTAAGGCAGGTGGCCTTGGTCAGAGCTTTCTTATATCTCGCGCTTTCAGCTTGAAGCTTCTCATTCTCCTCCTTCAGGACCAGTAACTCATGGTCTGCGTGTTGCTGTTTCACCCGGGTTCGTTTGTTGGCGAACCAAAACTTGACCTTCGAAAGCTCCAATCCTAACTTTCGGCTCAACTCTATTTTCTGTTGTCTGCTTGGAGTGGAGGATTCATTGAAGAAAGCTTCGAGTTCTCGGATTTGGCCTGGAGTGTGGCATTGCAGGTGCTTCCTTTTCCGACTCCGGTTATCATTGTATACTCATTCTTCGTAGCTGAAACCTAGAATTTCATCGCTGGAGGAGTCAGTCTCCATGGCCTTCGAGCAAGATTCAGCTCCAGGATCTTCAAAGTCTCCCAGCAGTTCGTGCTCAGAAATGTCCAGGTCGGGCGTTTCTAGCAGATGGGAATAGCTTTTAAACATGATGGATCGGAGTATCTCGGGCTGATCTAGTTCACTCAGCTTTCTCTATTCGCTCTTATGTGTTTGTTCACTCTAGAAATTTTCTCGAGTGATTGTGCGTGTCCTAGAACCATCATTCAGGCTGCATATGAAGACCAGCAAGCAAGCGCTCCTCCCGAGACCCTGCAATTACTCCTCGTCTGCCTTCCCCTTTCTTTTTCCTCGTGACAGGATCACAAACTCTCTTGCATTGATTCGGTTTCATCGAGTATTGCGCTCGTCCCCTAGTTCAGTCTTCAAAGTGGTGGGTCTACAATCTTTCGATGCCTTTTATGATTTGCTAGGCCCGAGAACGTGGGGAGCAACGGCGGACCCGCAATTAATGACTCCGTTTAATTCATTTAGCTCCATGAGAATTAACGCTATGACCTTCTCTCAACCCCTTTTCATCGTTCAAACGAAAGTGGCATTTTCCCTGTGCATGCTGTTACTCTTCATTTCAACATCGTGGGCGCTTGGTGAGGAATGAGTTCGTGGCCACTCAAAATTTAAAGACCGTCCCTGGTTTCAGACTTAATCTAACAAGGGATCATCGCAACTGAGCATGACGATGTTCGTCGATAGCATTGGTTTTCATACATAATTAACTATAGTCATTAAAGAAAAATGTTCCCATAGGAACTTTACAATGGATAAAATGAGTGATCTACTCGTGAACATGTTCTTCTTTCTATGGGTGTTCGTAGTGACCGACCCATCGTGCCCCGAGTCAGGTGCTAGATCATGGCTGTCCAAGCATGCCAGCTTCCCACTGATTGAACAACGGATCGAGCCCCTCATCAAAGAAATCGTCTGTTGTGGGTTGACCAGCGGCAGGCAGAGCACCAGCCGACTGCTGCTCGAATGGAGGAGTGCACACTCGCTGTACTTGTGACACGTGCTCTTGAAAAGTGTTGAAATGGCCCAGAAGGACATTCTGATCATCTTTCAGTTCGCCGGTGGTCGGGTTGCTAGCTTGATTGATGCTTAGATTCGGCCGGGTATCTCTTGATACCTGAGCATTACAATGGCGGTCGCCCCTAGTTTTTGAGCTCGAGACGGATTCCTCCCGGTTTAGCTCCGCTCGACGCTGTTTTAATAGCCTTCTGTAGGCACCAAGGTGATTCCTGACCAGTTCCTTACTAAGCCCCGGTACATTCATGGCCTTAAATATGCGCGTCGGATTTGCTGAATCGATCCCCATTTGGTGAACCACGTCTAGGAATCTGAAATGCAGTTCAGGGGGCCAAGCGAACCTCCTCTTATCGTGGCCCAAGATTGCATCGATGGCTTGACGACTGATTAACTCATCTCCAGCAGGACCCGACCCTATCGAAAATTGTTGTGCAGAAGGCTGATGTGCTTTGAGCTGGTCGGCGGTAACATCCAGCTCCTTGAAACTGTAACTCCAATCAAAGCGATGCATATCCCATCCTCCAGGAGGCATTTGTATCGTCTTCGTAGGATCATCCTGCTCATGCGTGACTCCGGCAAAATCTGGTTGAGTAGGAGGTGCCCCGAGGGAGTAGGGTGGTAAATGAACGTCTTCAATCATCGCGTGAGGCTTATCGGGGAATATCTTACCGAGGGCGATGGGGTTATCGCAATGAGGGCAAACGGTAATATTGAGAGCTTCTTCATACCTCATGTTTTTTGTTCGCAGCTTTTGGTTTTCTTCCTTTAAAATCTCGACCACCTGACGTTTGCGTTGAGCCTTCGATTTGGATCTCCTATTTTGAAACCAAAACTGGATCTTCGACTGATTAATCCCCAACTCCCGGCTCAATTCAATTCTCCACTTCTTTTTCATGTAATGGCTTTTACTGAAGAGGGTTTCCAACATTTGGGTTTCCTCCTGAGAGTATTGGTGAGGACGTCTTCTTTTCCCGACTTGAGCATCGTGGATGTCGTTGTCGTCGTCGCCGTGATTTTGATTTCGAGATCCCTCTGTGGTTCAATTTTTGAGATTTTTGAGTCAGTCGCCTCTAGCAGCTGACAGTAACCTCTTAAATATGTTGGATTGAGAAATGTTTGATTGGTTCTTGCCTACTCAGAGTTCTCCACTCTCTCCTGTATGCTCACTCCCTATAAAGTTTTCTTCGAGTGACTTTGTATGTTCAGGAGACGCTCTTCAAGCATCATTAGGCAAACGTTCCCCCTCAAGACCTTGAATTTCTCGCTTAGCTTTTCAACGTGATGGGACTGCCAAATCCTGTTAGGGCTCTCTTCGATAGTTGCGCTTACCTCCCACCTAACTCTAATAATGGTGATCCCGACAAATCTTTTACATCTTTTAATTGATGAGCCGGAAATCGCGGACCGAAACGAATCCAATGGTTCTCGTGAGGGGACCTCCTGCTTTACCCCCTAACTGGGCTCCACCAGCATTATTACTAAGACCCTTCATCATCCTCGAGTTGATATAAAATGAGGAATTAACGTATGGCAGGTTAGCGTTCTCGCATAATTAGCTTCTTCCTTCTAATCTCTCTATTAGACTCGTCTTATTCTCAAGCGAAGACTCAACCTGAGCCGTTTGATTGACTTACTAAAATGCACGGTCTAGATTAAAACCTAAGACTCGATCTGGGCCGTTCATTTTCATTAGCCTAAACGACGTCGCCTGACCCTTTATTTAAACAGCACCATTTCTGTTCTGATTGATTTTCCGATTAAAACTATTTTAGGATAATCCTAATTTCTAATCGGACGGCCACCAATTATTCGACTCGATTAATCTGGACCGTTCGATCTATTTATTCAAACAACAACCCCCAACGGCCGAGCTGACTGGACCGACACGTGGACCAATGACCTACTGCCACCTAAGCATTTGACTCGTTGACCCTGCCACGTCGACTTCGTCTTCAACCTCGCGACTCCGATGAAATGAACGGCTGAGCTTCTCTGGCGATGATCCAACGGTGGGATCTTAATGAAATCGCGCGAGACCAACCCTAATCGACTCGCGATCTTCTCTAGTTCGACATATCTAAGAATTACATGATTTCGCTCGCCAAATCACGATCGCCATGCGAGATGCCGAGTACGGCCATGGAAATTCAATTGCTCAAACCACGCAAAATCAAAGCGATTCATTCACAGAATAGCATCAATCAGTGTTCAGGAGGCTTACCTCGAGCTCCGATTGAGCTCGCACGGCCTAGATTGGGCTAGACAGGGATGAACAGTGGTCGGCTATGGAGGCTGAGTTAGAAGACTCGATTTGAGTTGTTCAAGCAAAATCGATGCAAAATCAAGATGCGGTGATGGTCAGTGATATCCAAGGAGCGAAATGCACACACTAAATGCAAGAATCATTGCTAGAAATGAAATTCGCCATTAAAGCTCAATGTAGAGTTCGAAACTCTGACTCACCTATTTTCGCGGTTTAAGCCTGCGCGGTCAGCGGAGGTCGCTTCCGGGGAGTCTGGACGACCTCCTCGCAACACTCTTCGGCTTTGGTTTGGCTTGGAAGTGGCCCTACCTACGCCTCACAGTTCTAGCTTGAGCCATCGACAATGGTAGTTGGAGGGCGAGCTCTCAGTCTCTCTCTCTCTCTCTCTCTCTCTCTCTCTCTCTCTCTCTCTCTCTCTCTCTCTCTCTCTCTCTCTCTCTCTCTCTCTCTCTCTCTCTCTCGATTCTGTTAACCCTTCTCCAACTGAACTCTCCAACCTCTTTAACTGAAAGCGCCCGCGGGCTTATATACCTCTTCAAAATTTGGCGCTGAACCGGGGGTGGTGTAACGGCTTCAATTGCACGTGAGGCCACGTGCATTTAGGTCCAAACGGCGTCTGGGACGATGGGCTTTCTGTCCAACTCCGTTTGGTCCTCCGGCAGCACTCCTCTCCTGTGAATTTGGCATGAACTTGTGCTGAGTTGACTTTTGCAGGCCGGCAGGATTGACCGGCCGATTACTCCTTCCTCTGGCGACCATTGGCCGCGATTTCGGCGTCAGTTGACGAGGGATGATCTAAAGTGTTAAACCCCCACCAATGTGTCTTCGATTGTGGTCGACTGGACCTTCAATTTGATCTTCAAATCTTGGCATGTCACTATTCATCTGCTCGAGCTCTTTGGGGAAGACGACACTATTCTGGACCGGTTTGACCGGTCCGACCGGCGGTCTGACCGGTCAGAACCGGTTCCGATTTACCATTTTCCAAATTAAATGCAAATTAATGGGAAAATTTTGCAATTGAACCTCAGAATCGAATCTAGGGCATGGATTTTATCTAAAAATGTGGTTTTGCCCAAAAGTTCACATCAATTTCTATGAAAACCCCAAATTTTCATTTAATTGCAAATTGGGGAATTATGCAATTGAAGCTTCAAATGATCAAATTGGGTTAAATTACCTGTGCCAATCGATTCAAAATGGTGAAACCCATTGGGCAGTATGTTTAATTTGCAATGATAGTCCTTGAATTGAAAGTAATTTCAAATATGCCCAATTCCAAGGATTAAAATGCAATTAAGTATGCAATTTTGTCAAATTCATGCAATTGAGCAATTTGTGCAAATAATTAGGCTAAATTGCAATAAGGGACAGTTAGGTTGGATGTCAAGATCGTAAAAAATGCCAAAAATTGTAAATTAAAATACTCAATTGACATTTTTTTCTCAAATTCAATCATATGTGTTACAAAGGAACACCTAAAATTGAATCTGATTTTGGACTTTTTGTGAGGTCAAAGACACAAGGGATTAAAAAGAAAAATAGTGGCTATTTTTCATATTTTTGTGACATCAAATGTTATTTTTCTTGATTTTTATAATATTTTTCTAATTTCTGAAAATATTAAAAAAAAATACGAAAAATATGAAAAATTATTTTTTTTGTCAAAAATGGTTCCTTAGGCTTGGCCAAGGTCACCAAAGTTGATTTTATAATTTTTTGACTTTTTATGGATTTTTCATGAATTTTCTAAGAAATAACCAAAAAAGGTTGATCCAAAATTAGGTGTCAACAGTGAACAGTGACAGGACGAGCTTTGAAGGTTCAATCGACCATAATCAGCTGATATACGGTAGTTGTTTTAATCTTCCGAAGGAGACGCATCGATCAGGACCGGTGGCAACGTCAATGGTCGACAAAGCAAGGCGGAATCGGCCGGTCAACATCCCACTGGTCTTGAAAGTCAACTTTCACGGAATTGCCAAATTAGGAATCCATTTGCGCACGCCGGAGAACCATTCTGACTTGACGGAATTCCCACCGTCTCCGGCGCCGTTTAGACCAAATGGCATACCCGATCACGTGCCATTTCGAGTCAGTTAGCCCCCACGATTCGCGGCAAAAATTTTGAAATGGTATATAGCCTACAAAGGCTTTCTAGAAGAACGAGGGGAGTTGATTCTATTAGAGAAGGACGAACAGAATCGAGAGAGAGGGTGAGAAAGCGAGAGAGAGCTCGTTCTCCGACCCCGTCGTCGAGAACTCAAGCTCGACTGCAAGGCACTGGTGAGGCCGTTTCCGGCCAAACCGAAGCTAGAAAAGAAAGCTGGGAGGTCGCATGAGCTTCAAGGAAGCGATTGCCACCGGCCGCACCGTCTGAAACCACGAGAACAGGTGAGACGCAGTTCTGAGCTCTTCACGGTGCATCAATGGCGACTCGCCTGTTTTACGTTTATTCTTGCATTTAGTGTGTGCGTTTTGTTCCCTAGACATCACTGACCATCATCGTATCTCTATTTTGCATCGATTTCGCTTTAACATTTCGAATCGAGTCTCCAAATCTTCCACCATTGCCGAGCACTATTCAACCTCGCCTAGCCAAATCTGGGCCGTGTGAGCTCGATCAAAGCTCGAGGCACATGTTCTGAACCTTTATTGATGCTATCATGTGACTGAATTGCCATGGTTTGGTGTAAACTGCATGATTGAACTCCCATGGCCGTACTCGGCGTTAGGGTTGATTGGTTCACAGGATGTGTGGTTTTACCCTAGAACCGAGAACCATTCGCTAGAAACCGATTCCGCAAAATGCGAACCGTGAACTAACCACTTCTTCTATGAATCGTGAACCAACCGAACCCTCGGTTCGGTCCAATTTTTGGTTGAATTCCAGCTATGTTTCTATCGACCAAAAATGGAAAAAAGAAAATAGGCAAGGAAACAAATTCTCCTTATTCCATTGCAAGCAGCCATAGGATTATGCTCCAAGGTAGAATAAGGACAAAATAAAAGAACAAAGTAAAAGAACTCAGTAAAACATGGTGTGTAGCACTTGCAAAATAATGAGAACGGAACCGATAAAATAATATACATTCAGATTATAAAAGGGGGTCCGTTCATAGGCCGGTTGGATGGTTCGCATTCAAATCCGTAAACCGAACCGATAAAACCTATTCTGAAAAATTGAAACCGAGAACCGAACCATACCCGCCGGTTGGGTACGGTCCGGTCCGGTTTGGTTGGATCGTGATTTTAATGCTCACCCCTACTCGGCGTTCTGCATGCTGCACGTGATTTAGTGGATGAAATTCTCTGATTCGTAGATATGTTAAACTAGAGACTATCGCGAGTCGATTGGCGCCGATCTCGTGCAATTTCGTTAAGGTTTCACCGTTGGATCGTCACCGGATATTCTCAGCCGTCCGTTTGTTGCAGTCGCGAGGTTAAAGACGAAGCTAACGTGTCCGGTCAAAGAGTCAAAGGTCTAGGTGGCAACATATGATTGATCAATGTGGATGCTGAGTCAGTTCGACCGTTAATCTGTTAGGGTGAGTCAGCTTAGATCGGACGGTCTAGGTTAATTGAGTCTTATTTTTTATGGCCGTCCGATTAGTAATTAGGAATATCCGAAAATGATTTTATAATCAAAAAATTAAAACAAACTGAAACGGTGCCGTTTAGGTGAAGAGTCGAGCGGCGTCGTTTAGGTTAGTTAAGATGGACGGCCCAGATCGAGTCTTGGCTTTTAATTGTGACCGTAAGTTTAGGTAATTAGATCTGACGGCTAGGGAATAATCGGCTTTTGATTTGAGCCGTAAGTTTTAGTTGACTGATCCAGTGGTCGTGGAATAGCCACGTCGTTCAATAGGAGCCGTCGGATTAAATCCGAATAATAGAAAAAAAAAAGCGGAAAGGCGTCGTTTTGAGGAATCTGTGTGAGCGGGTCCGGGTCCAGGTCCGAGTCTGGGCTGGTTTCGACCCGAGTGGGTCGGGTCGACCCGGTCCGAATCATATTTTTAATAAAAAAAATTGAAAAATGATTTAAAAAAATAGAAAATTTCTAGAAAATTCTAAAAAAATGTTAGAAAATCCTAGAAAATTCCAAAAAATGTAGGAAAATTGTGGGAAATTCCTAGACACTTCAGAAACCCCCCAAAATATAGGATTGACCACAGATAACTTGTCAATCCTATTTTTGGGATTTTTCATCCGTTATTTCGGAAATGGGTGATCCTACCCTTTAGGGGTAAACTGTCTTAGCCTTGTATACGAGATAGGTCGAGGATGCCAAGATAAGGATTAGGTCAGTTAGGTGGCCAATCCTTCTGCTTGGATTCTCGAATCTCGTCTTTTCTTCAAAATGACGACTTTACCTCTCAAAGGGTAAATCGTCGTCCCTATTCCAATCGAGTCTTGAAAATTGCTTAAAATTAGGATTTGAGTCAGGTGATCGACCAATCCTAATGTTTGAAATCTCCAATTCTCGTCTTCATCCGAAAATGACGGGTAAAATCACTTCTAAACTCGAGAAAAAAATCTGAAAATTTTCGAAAAATAGGAAATGGATTGGTTTGGCCGCCAATCCTATTTTCGTCACCTTTTGACTACACATCTCATCTAAAATGACAAATTTTCCATTCTCTAGCAAATTGTCCCCAAACTTCTTAAAATTACGATTTTGCCCCTCATGGGCAAATCATATCATGACCACTTCTGAGCCTTGATTGACATTTCTCTAGGCTGATAGGGCCTTACTAGGGATATCACGCTGATTTCATGTGATTTATCCGTATGTTTTGGATCCTTGATTTGCACAATCATTTTATTGGCCGTGTTTGCTGGGACAGTCATTCCTATTTGGATGAACTGCTAGATTTAGGTTCGTATCCCCACTCATCTGTATGAAATCTTAGGATTAGATAAATCATTCAACTTAGGTGCCGAAAGGGCGTCAACTCTGACAGTTGGCGTAACAAAGTCCCCGATCCCACTTCTTTGGTTTTCGCAGAATCGATAGAATGCTCTCGACTATTCGATAGGGTTTCCGATCGTACCCTCCAAGAAACCATTGGTGGCAACTCCATGGCATGTACACATATCACATGTCACTAGACCGCACCGAAGGTCGACCACGTATATCCAGCCGTTGCGATTTGGGTAATTGGCCTTGGGAGGGGCCCGCGTCCGATCTAACGATATCGGGCGGCCCATTAGCCCTCGAGAGCCAAGTAGCGCTCAAGAGGGTCGTGACAGACTGGTGACTCCACTGGGGAAATCTTCCAAATCAGAATCTCTGGTTAAGAATTTTAGAGGACTTGAGCCGATTAAAAAGTTGATTGGTTTATCTAACCCCATTTTCTGCATATGCTCTCAAAGGTGAGGTATGTACGCTAACCATTGAGTTAGATGTTTTTGCATATTGGAGAAATAAGGGGTGGAGTAATTGTTGACTTTTTCCTGCAGGTTGGAGTTGGGATTGTATGTTTATTTTTAACACATATTGAAGCGGTGTTTGATACAAATTGTTGTACATGCCTTGCATTGTGATGATTACGACACATCTCACACACTGGCGGTCAAACCCCGACTGCAACCACCTCTCGATTACCCTAGATAGGCAAAGGGTACGAAAGAATCTCGTGTTTGATGGCACTTGAGACTTTCATGTTCGTTCCCGCTCACAATCTAAATTGGCGATATCTAGCCCCTCTTGGGTGGGTACTCTTGGGGAGGAATATGCCATATTTGGATCATGGGAGCCTGAGCCATAGGATCCTCACCTGATTTTCGATTTTTAGAGTAAATTCCCACATGTCTCATGCGTATGTATATGGAAGGTTGGTAAGCCTAAAATCACCCATTGTTACAAGGGAATATTTAACATTCCCTGGATTTTGGTTGGTAAGACATCTGTATGCCGAACGCCCAGTCATAGCCAAAGGCACCCCCTGTTATCATTAACCTCAAGAAGGAGGAAAAAGGGAAACATATTGTAAAAACTGAAGCTGTAGCTAAGAGAATAGCCAAAATCGATGAGTGTTTGAGCAGCTAGGGATATGAGCTGGCTCATTTTGACAAGATATCCCCTTTCGCCAAGGTGGAGACCCCTCTTGATTACAAAGAGCCTGACTTCGTGAGGAAGTACAATGGGACGGGTTGTCCCCGCGCTCACCTCAAGTATTACCTGCGTAAGATGGCGTAATATTCGGATTACATTCCATTACTGATGAATACGTTCCAAGAGAGTTTGGCCGGCACTGCTCTGGCTTGGTTCATTGAGTTAGATCTTGACATTTATGATGGATGGGAAGATCTTGCGGAAGATTTCCTAAGGCAGTATAAGTTTAACACAGCTATAGCCCCGACAAGGGAAGACATGCTACGAACTCTAAAAGCGAGGGGTGAAATAATCAGAACATATGCCCAGAAATGGCGAGCTTTGGCGACCCAAGTAAAACCGCCAATCCCGGAAGAGGAGTTAATCGACCTGTTCTTAAAAATGCTTCCGTACTAATACTTTGACAGATTGAACACTTCAGGATGTCAAATCTTTACACACTTGATAAAGGTGGCCGAGAGACTCGAGTGGGCCTTAAGAGAGAGAAGGTCGCATGAAACTTCTACGAGGAAACAATACCCCTTGAAAAAAGAAAGAGAGACTAGACTCGACATAGCCTTCATACCGGATTCCCATAAATCCAAGGTGTTCAATAACTCTAATCAGACCAAGGGATGATCATCATGGTCAACGCCAAAAGGGCAAGAGTCTAGGAAGAGGCACCCTCAAAAGCAGTTTTCCCAGCTCCCGAAACCTTTATCCAAACTGCTCCCAATGCTACTAGAACAACACTTGGTGGCAAAAGAACCCTTAGAGTGAATCCTATTAAATATCCTGATTTTGATGAAAACCAAACCTGTGTCTATCACATGGGCGAAAGAGGACATAACGTAGATAATTGTTATATCCTTAAGCTGAAGGTTCAAGCTTTGATCGACAGTCAGATTTTGAAATTTGATGATGTAGCTCCAAATGTGCAAGAGAATCCGCTTCCTAATCACCAAACAGTGGGTGCAATATTCGCTGATGAAGAAAGAACCACCTTGAGTTGAAGGTGAATGTACCTAAGCTAACTAACATTTGGACAATCGGTTCATTGTATCCAAAAGAGAGAGAAATATCCGTTGACGGGAAGAAGTTATGTATCGCCAAGATGATGAGCTTGAGGATAATGTCAAGCATTACCAATGAAAGGTTCGATGGAATCAAAGCCTTTGTAAGCTTGGAATGGAACCAGTTCGTGGTTGAAACCGAACAGGGAAGCATGTGGAATGTCTCGCATGAAAGTCTGGTAAGCGACCTTGAGTTGATTATCAAACCAGAAGAAGAACTTGACGGGGATGAACTAGAAGCTACCGGACGAAGTCTGGCAGATCGCAGATTTATGATTAAAGGGCTAGAGAGGGGCAAGGTTATAGACAATATGGGTGAAGATTCTGGTCGATACAACTTTAAAGTAAAATATTCTGCTCCCCCCAGCTTCTACCAAAGAATGGCGGATATCATACCAGATGGGTGGAGAGGAATGGACGATCCTGTCCAACCAGAGGTCCGGAAGTATGTGATAAAGCCTTTTACAAAAGAGCCTGAATCGCCGTTAGACTAGACGATAAATCACGAGCTTAACGTGAAGCAGTACGTCAGGATGGAGAGATCAAAAGCTCAGCGGCAAAACTTGATTGAACCATTCGAGGGAATGAGAAAGTACCCAAAATTTGCGATGACAACATAAGCAAGTGATATTAACAGGCATCATCAGCTAGAATACGAAATTACCACAAAAGACCTTGGTGACACTGTGGCGATGATTGAAGCTGCTACGACGGTGGTGATCAAACTAGAGGAGCTTGATAGCCTGAGTCAGGAAGTAGATTGTTCGATTAAACCTGTTGTGGTTCGACTGCCGAGAAACGAAGCAGATGATGAGACGGAACCAGAGGCATCTTGCCTGACAACAGTAACTATAAAAGTTCCTCCAATAGAAGACTACGACCCTAAGGCAGTCCATTGGGACTATGGGACGAAAGAAGTAGACGCTGTAATGAGGTCTGGACGATTTTACGCCCCGAGGGAGGGCAAATCCAAAAAGAAAGAAGTTTCGAAGGAAGACGCGGAAGAACTCATGTCCATCGTTAAAATCAGCGAGTTTGAAGTGATAGAGCAATTAAGGAAGATTCCGGCTCAAATATCTCTGTTAGATTTATTCATCAACTTAGAGAAGCATAAAGACGTGTTGTTAAAGATACTAAACGAAATGCATGTCCCTGAAACTATTAATGACGTGCAGCTGGGGGACTTTGTGGGAGCAATCCTTCTAAAGGACCAATTAAGCTTCTCATATAAAGATTTCCCCATGGAAGGAAAGGGCACAACAAGGCTTTATACATTACGGCACAGTGTAACAGAAAGAGAATAGCGCATGTGCTAATCGACAACGAATCTGCTTTTAACATCTACCCTATGGCTACATTGAGGAGTTTGGGCATCAAAGAAGAGATGATTAAAACCTCCAAAATAGTCGTCAGAGCTTTTGATGGAATGAAGAAGATAGTGGAAGGCGAGATTGAGCTGAATGTGCTCATTGGCCCAACTAAATTCTCTATAAACTTCCAAGTGATGGATTTGCCAAGCGCATTCGGGTTCCTATTAGGAAGGCCTTAGATCTATGTTGCTAGAGCCGTACCTTCAAGCCTGCATCAGAAAGTGTGATTCGTAGTGGATGGGAAGGTGGTTACCGTACATTGAGAAGTTGATCTCCTAACGTATCAGAATAGCGATATTCCCTACATTGAGCCAAAGGTTAAGCTAGCAGCAAGCTACCATTCCCTAGAGTTGATGGCAGTGGTCCACACTCCCGTGAGGGCAAGATTGAAAGCTCCTATTATCTCTGAAACCAACCTTCTACTAGCTAAGATGCTACTGGCATATGGATTCAACCCAGGAAGAGGTCTGGGCAAGTTTGGTCAAGGAATTAGCACTCCGCTACAGTTAAAATCCTACGAGCAAAAGATAGGCTTGGGATATCAGAAAACCCGCATTGGTAATTCTACCTCTAAGATAGCAGGCCAAGGCCGAGGCAAGAGCCAAGGACACCATGGAAGCCAGAAAAACCAGAAAGATTCTTTCATTGGTTCTCTAGTTTGGAAAGGCAAATCTAAGATGTTCAGCAGCCTTTTAAACAACTATTTCAGCAAAGACTCTAGGTGGTTGTCAGAAGAAAATATATTTCCAGCAGCAGAACTAGATCTGACAAACCCTTTTCTGGAAGACAACTTCGTAAATGTCATCATAAAATGGCTGGGTGATGAAGCCACTATTTTCGAGTAAAGAAACCTCTTCCTTGCTTTTAATACTGCAGTTAAACTTCCTGCATTTTAGATCTCCGGCCGTTGGTCCAAACAACATAACTTGTAATACAGCCCATTTTGTATTCAATAAAATCGCACGAGTTTTGTTAAGGACATAGAGAACCACAAATCAATCCAATGATGACATTAGTCTTCCGTACGAAAGTTTGAGACCTGGTTTGCCATATGATTCCTGATTTCCAGAAGATTTCTAAGGAACAAGGATGTCATAGGATATGAGGATTAGTTCCATTTATGCATGCACTTATTCTGAAATCTCTTTTGAAAAAGATTTTTCACACTCATGCATAGCATTTTTATATGAAGTGTAGACTAACCATGCTCATGACATTTTAGGCATACCATCTCAAACATACATACTAGGTTGTTATACGATTCAGATCGCCACGTTGATTGTTCCTACAACATTGAGGAAAATGAGGATGAGGGTTATGCGTCTATCCGTAGAGAATGGAGTAACTTTGAATAGTCAATGCCTCCCGCTTCAGAAGAACCAGTTGTTATTAACTTGGGTGACTCTACAGATATCAAGGAAATCAAGATCGGTGGGCATTTATCCGAGATGAAAGGCTCAGGTTTACAGAATTACTGAAGGAATATTAAGATGTTTTTGCATGGTCATATGCTGACATGCCGGGTTTGGATCCCAGAATTGTGGAATGCATTACCCACAAATCCCAGTGTTAAACCAGTGAAACAAGGCAACAGATGGATGAAAGCCGAGTTAGAAGACAAAATTAAGGAAGAAGTGATGAAACTTCTTAGGGTAGGCTTCATCGAAGCTATCCCGTATTCGGATTGGATTGCAAACATAGTCCCCGTCATGGAAAAGGATGGTAAAGTTCGGATCTGCGTCGATTATCGAGATTTTGAATAGAGCGAGCCCAAAAAATGATTTTTCGCTTCCCCACATTGACGTGCTGGTGGATAGTACTGTGGGGTATGAATTATTCTCATTCATGGACGGATTCTTCGGATATAACCAGATCCTCATGAAGCAAGATGACAAACTGAAAAATGCATTTACCACGCTGTGGGGAAACTTTTGCTATAAGGTTATGCCCTTCGGACTGAAGAAAGCTGGGGCTACCTATCAGAAGGCTATGATCACACTATTTCATGACATGATCCATAAGGAAATTGAGGTATATGTCGATGCCAAGTCCAAGAGAGGACAAGATCACATTCAAGTGCTAAGAAAACTTTTTGAGCGACTATGCAAATTCAAGTTAAGGTTGAACCCTAACAAATGTGTGTTTGGGGAAAAATCTGGGAAACTTCTAGGATTTATGGTCAATAACAGGGGCATTGAGATTGACCATTCGAAGATTCAAGCTATTCATGACCTAGTGTCGCGACCCGTCCGGAAGCGGACGCGGCTAATGGATTACCGATCGCAGGTCTTGGATCGGCGCGGGCCCTCCCAGGCCCATACCAAATCGCGGCGGGAGTATTCTTCGACGATAAGAGTCGATCGCTTTCGACCTTCAGTGTGGTCGTGGTGGCATGTGCAAATTGTGCATGCATTTGGAGTCGCCACCGATCTTTCTTGGAGGGTAGACCGGAAACCTTACTGACCGATTGGGAGAGATCGATCAGTTCTGCGGAACCAGAGATTTTGGGTTCGGGGACTTGGTTACGCTGGTGTCATTACCAACGCCCTTTCGGTACCAAACGCGAGTGATGTTCCTAGCTAAGAGTTCATGCATGCGCAAGTTCGGGTGAGGTAGGTTTAATTCAGGGTTTCATGCAGATTGGAAAACTATTCCTATCAATCACAATCAATTTAAATGAAATCGCAATCAAGTGCATAAATAAATCACATCAATGCATGTCAATTCACATCACATGGCCTCCTATTATAGCCATAAGGGCTTAGGGAAGGCGTGATTTAGGACCGAGGTAAAATGGGAAGATTTGGAGGCGATTTAGCCCGGAGGGCAAACTCGTCAATTTTTGGAAGACGATTCGCCCAAAGGGCGAAATCGTCATTTTTAAGAATGATCGGGTTCAAAACACCCGGGATGAGCCTTGGCCAATTGACTGTGGCCATTTCCTATTTTTTGGGATTTTCCTGGATTTGTTTAGAATTTTTTTTGGAAGACGGTTTGCCGGAAGGGCAAAACCGTCATTTTTGGAAAGATCGGGGGTCAAATGACCCGAAACAGGTCGTGGCCAGTTGAATGTGGCCATTTCCTATTTTCTGGAATTTTTTTGAATTTTTTAGAATTTTTCGAATTTTTTTTTGAGTTTTTTTATGATTTTTGAATTTTTTATTATTTTTTTATTATTTTATTATTTTTTTTATTTATTTAAAAATATTTTCCGGGCCGGGTCTGACCCGGCCCGCGCCTCTCGGGCGCCCGGCCCGACCCTAGGGGTCGGCACCGGTCTAAAACGACACCATTTTATTTTTTAAATATTTTTTCCTATTTTTTAAACAATTTTTGGATTTTTTATCTATTTTATTTAATTATCCGAAAATTCCCCGGATCGGACAGTCCTCATTGTTCCACGTGGCCCGTTCTCGTGCGTCCGATCTCTCACTCGATCGGAAGACCCACAGAGAGCCATGTGGCTCAATTATGGCCGTCGGATCAAAAATTAATTTATTTTCCTTTTTTAGAAAACCATTCAAATCGGACGCTCCAGATTGTGCCACGTGGCCACCTTCGGCGCGTCCGATCTAACCTTAGATCGGACGTTCCACAGCGTGCCACTTGGCACAATCTCGCCCGCCGGATTGATTTTAATTTATTTATTTTCCAAAATTCTAGGATCGCGACACGTGTCGCGATCGTGGCCGTCCGTTTGTTTTATTTGAAAATACATGGATCGGACCCCACCCGGCTGACGTGTCTGCCTACGTGGCACGCCACGTCGGCCGTTGACCGTTGACCGGCCGGAGGGTCGCCGGAGAAGACGATGAACAGTGAAAATTCCGGCAGGAATAGTAAAAATTCCGGCGAGGTCGCCGGAAAATTGCGAAACGGGCTCGAAACTTGGTATTTTTCGCCCGTTCTTGCGGCATTCAACTCCTCATAACTTCAGCAACAACATATAAGCAAAGTATGACAGATTTTACCTCGAAAAATGGCCAAACCGGACCTCCCCGAACCCGGCTCCGGCGAGGAATTTTGCAGAAAATTTTATTCGTCTAAACTCGGTTCCGGGCATTCACGTGGCATCTAAGGAAGGTTTAGAAGCTTACCTATGGTCCTTTGATGGTCGGCGACCTCCGGCTTCGTCGGCGTGAGCTCTTGGTTCGGCCCGAGCACATCGAACTCCGGCCATCGCTCCCGGCATGGTTCCAATGCAAAATAAACACGTAAACAAGCTTAGAGTCGGTTCTAGGATTAACTTAGGGCCCTAACCGAACATATGCCACTCGAATCACGCACGGTCGGGGACGAAACCGAGTTGAAACATGCATCGGCATTTCACCGAACACATGGCGTGCATAAAAAAATATGGAGATCCGGCGAGATACCGACCTGTCTCCGGCCCGTCGACGGCGGCTGAGGTTCCGGCGAAGCTTAGTATGGCCTCTTGAAGGTCGAGGACGCCCGCTCTTCCTCGGTTCTTCGCCAAAAAATCCCCTTTTCTCTCTCGGCTCCCCCTCCTTTCTTCAAACTCGAACACCCCCGTTTTCATGGCCGACCGGCCTTTTTCTCTGTCTATTCCACTGCCCAACATGAATATCCATCACTAGCTATTGTCCCCTCACGCGTGGTGTCCTTTTTATTAAAAAAAATCACTCGCCCACGCTCGTTTGCCGGTCCCCTGTTCTGCCCTGCCTCGCTGTCCACGGGTCTGCAACAATGTTGCAGACCCGGGTCGGACCGGGTCGGGTCGGGTTTGACCCGACCGACCCGGTTCGGCCAAATCGCCCAAATCGCCAAATTGACCCCCCAAATGACCTCTTTTCATGAAATTGATGGCAAAATCGGATTCCTTGACATGTTTTCCATCAAATATGGGTATTTTCGTGAATCAATTTATTGAAATTCTGTGAAAACCCCAAATTGTCCCTAGGATCCGAAATTTAATTTCGCCAAATCGAAGGCCTAAACGATCGAATTAGCCAAAATTGAGCCCACCAATGGATTCAGCATGATGAAAACTGTTGGTTAGAGGTGTTTAATTTTAATGGGTGTGCCCGTGTGAAATTTAATTTCAAAACTTGTGAAACCGGGGACTAAATTGAAAGATTTTTATGCAATTAAGCCCTTTTGGTTAAAATTGATCAAATTGGAGGGCAAATTGACCCAATTGCATTTCAATACTTTAGAGTCCAATGTCATAACTTATAAAAAGTGAGAATTGAGAATTAAAAGACTATAAAAGGAATTTTTGGGCTCGGTTCGGGTTTATGTTTGTTAAGGAACATAGTGACCCGAGCCGAATTTTTGCAATTTAAAGTGACACACTTGAAGAGGAAATTAAAAAAAAAACTATTGAATATTTGTTTATATTTTTCTGACCACGAATGGTATTTTTTCTAATTTTTTGGGTATTTTTATAATTAAATAAATTCCAAAAAATATTAAAAAATACAAAAAATATTTTTTGTTCAAAATTGGTTCATAAGGCTAGGCTAAGGCTTCCAAAGTTGATTTTGTAATTTTTGAAATTTTTTGCTATTTTTAATTAATTTTAAAGAGTAAAAATCACAATGATAGATGGTCAAAAATCAGGTGTCAACAGCTGCCCCTCTTTGAGAGTGAGCTCGTCAGAGGTTGCTTTCAAAGACAAAATGACACCTGAATCTTAACTGACTCGAATGGGGGGAAAGAAATATTATGACATTGGATCTGTAAGCCTTTCGATGAATGCTCAAATTAATCCCTAGTTTGCTCTTGCAATTCGAATGTGGGTCGGAGTGAGAGAGGCTTACCTGAAGCTCACCTGTCGGATGCTGCCGGTTGCGATAAATTTTAAGAAGATACCTAGGGCTTGTCAGGACACCCTAGGAAAATTAAGCTCTGACCTGTATGGTAGGTCATACCATTATGGGGTTCCTGACTGGTAGGAACCTAAGGAAGGCGCATCCCACACTTTGGGATTTTGCCAAGGATTTTGATCCGTATGGTGGATCGGACCTTTGTGTTGATCCTTACGGTGGTATTTACCAATGAGTTGACCCTTATGGCGGTTTCTACCATATTTGATCCTTCAGGCGGTATCTACCATTGAGTTTAGTTTGACCCTTATGGCGGTTTCTACCAATGATTTGACCCTTATGGCGGCATCTACCTTTGATTTGACCCTTCATGCGGTTTCTACCTTTGATTTGACCATTCAGGCGGTTTCTACCATATTTTGACCCTTCAGGCGGTTTCTACCTTGTGTTGACCCTTCAGGCGGTATCTACCTTATTTTGACCCTTCAGGCGGTTTCTACCTTGGTTTGACCCTTCAGGCGGTATCTACCTTGTGTTGACCCTTCAGGCGGTATCTACCTTATTTTGACCCTTCAGGCGGTTTCTACCTTGGTTTGACCCTTCATGAGGTATCTACCTTTAGTTGACCCTTCAGGCGGTATCTACCATGGTTTGACCCTTCAGGCGGTTTCTACCTTTAGTTGACCCTTCAGGCGGTATCTACCATGATTTGACCCTTCAGGCGGTATCTACCTTGATTTTGCTTTGAAAAGGGGTCTCATGACGAGGGTTCTCCACGTCCGATGAGACTGCCTAAATTTTGAGAAGGGGTCTCATGACGAGGGTTCTCCACGTCCGATGAGACTGCCTGAATTTGAAAAGGGGTCTCATGACGAGGGTTCTCCACGTCCGATGAGATTGCCTAAATTTTGAAAAGGGGTCTCATGACGAGGGTTCTCCACGTCCGATGAGACTGCCTGAATTTGAAAAAGGGATCTCATGACGAGGGTTCTCCACGTCCGATGAGACTGTTTGATATTTTTGAAAGGGGGTCCTAGGACGAGGGTTCTCCACGTCATGCTAGGACTGTTTGATATTTTTGAAAATGGGTCCTAGGACGAGGGTTCTCCACGTCATGCTAGGACTGTTTGATATATTGAAAAAGGGTTCTATCCTCACCCCTTCTTTTGAAAGATCCCGAAATTTGTCGAGAATTCAGTTTCGGAAGCAGAGAAAGATTTTATTTAGACAAAGCTTCATTTGATTCTGTTGAGGCGACATTCTGGGAGCTGGGTTCTCCAGGTATCCTGCAGAAAGTTCAAACCTGAAAGATTTTTCTTCACCAAGAAAATGTTAATAATCTTTGGGAAGACAATAATTGTCCAATTGACAAAATTTTATGACTTAAGTTTTAGTCATGAAATGCGCATTTTGATGCTGGAGGTTATCCAAAGCATTCTTACAACATGCAAGTGTGATCACAAATCCCTTGCACGGAAAATCTGGATCAAACAATTTGAAATTTCCAAAAAGAGTTTGTTCAAAACATCTATTGGAGAATTTCTCATTCAAGAGGGCTCCTCACCGCTCTGTGATAATGGTCTTTTGTAAGGAATGCGTTCAACTTCCTACTAACCTGTGCCTAGGTTTTAGGATCATTCGCAGCGCATACATTCTGATCGATCGGGAGGTCTTCCACGGGACCGTAATGTTGGGCTTGGATATTGGTTTTCAAGGGGGACCCGCTTTGGAGTCGAGGCCACTGAATGAAATCCTTCACCATCTGCTCCGGGTTTACAAGTCAAGAACCCTGCAAAATGAGAAAGAAATAGTCTTGCTCGTACTTCTTCGAGCTAAGCTATATGTTAACCCAAGTGTCCTAGTCAGAGAAGACTGTTTCAGGGTTATGATGTTGGTAGGATTGGGGACCGAAAAAGGCTTGTTTTTGGCCCAGAAATTACGAAGGGTTTGACGTTGGTGATCATTGCAAACTTGTCACCTGTTTTTTTTATTCTGCATCTTCAATTCAATTTTTTTGGTGGTGTGCAACCGCTTTTGTGGTGTGTACAAATTCTTTAGGGAGAATCTCTGGCTGCATTAAGAGATTGACAACTCCGTCTGCGTCTTTCCTCCACGCTTGACATCATTTGGAGGAGTGACCTTTTGATCTGACTCCTTTATGGGTTTTTTCTCTCTTCCCAACTAGGCTTCATTGGGGATCAAGCAAACAGCTTGCACGAGCATCGGCCTTGCTTTTACTAGGCACTTTGCTTTTTCTTGATGCTGGGGATTTTCTAATCATCATTTTTTTTGAAATCCCGTTTTTCTCATATTCGATGGGATCATGTTAGACATATGTCTGAAAGTCTAAACATGCTTTAAATATCAGCCCGGGAATCCTCTTCGTAATCCCTGATGCCTTCATCTTGAAACGTGCAATGATCATCAATGGGCTCATGAAATGAATTTGTAGGCTCAACTTGGCTATGCAAAGGATATGGTGTGTGGGATAGAGAAATGAATGCTTCTCATCATCTTATGGCATTTGGATTACCATATAAACAACACACAAAGATTAATGTTAGTCCGAGCAAGAAAATTTCTAACCATTTTCTCCTGATGCTGCTGGACTCACCTCCATTTTGCCCCAATGTGGGGTGGTTCTCGACAGGGCTGATAATGAGAACCTCCGTTCAAAGGGGTTATCAATGGTCACCTGTAGTATTTGGGAATATGAAACGAACGCCCCCGTCGTCCCAATCCATGTAATTGCTGCGAATGGTCCCTACCTCCGTAGGTACAGATTTTGCTGTCTGATTCGCTTCACTTCTCTCTTAAGTGTGTATAGGACGTGTTTTGACTTGAGCTTGCCTCTCTTTTGAGGAAACATCCTTTTGAGAGTTTTGAACAACTTTTGATTGGAAAAATCTCTTTCGTTTTCCCAAAAATTTTACCTGTCAAGGGGATTTTATGGTGCACAATGCGTGTTCAGACAACCTCATGTTTCAAAACATGAATGCCAATGAAGTTAGAATTCCATGTCTTTTCTAGACATCAGATTTTGAAAGCTTTTTCTTTTTCTCTCTGTGTTTTTGGTTTAACATCTTCAATGGATTGGGGGAAAGGGATACCTACCTGTCCACCGTGGCTGGAGATCCCTGAAAATGTAAAAGAAGCATATCATTGTATGTTCACGAATTTTTCGAAAATCGAAACGATACATCCTACCCTCATGTACCCTAACAGGTAGTATGTGGGATGTAAAAACTTATTCGTCTCCAAGGCGATTCCCCTGTCAAGGATAAAAAATAAGTGTTAATTCATATTCCCAAATTCAAGATAAATTGGGACGATACAACTTTACTCTTGATTTTCATCCCATTCTGATGTTGCGTATTGATATGAACAACCTCTCTCAAATCCGCCTATCCATGCTTGGAGTGTTTGTAACATCAATGGTTCATCTGCCCCCAGCTGGGCAGCGCCTGTTCTGCTATTTGAACGGATGACTCATTGAGTGATTTATCCATGTTTATCATCTGAGAAGGAAAAGAAAGAATACATTACTTCGGTATTCGATTGAAGATCGTTTAGGAACGATACATCGTTTTACCAAATAGGTGGCTTCGCGGCCAAACGTATTTCGTGTTGAAGGGGTAGATCCCATTATGCTCCGCGGGTGATAATTATGGTTCATGGAACTTGCTCCACGGATTAAGTGATTAATCCACGGCCTTCGGCTTGAAGATGCTCAAAGGGTGATGTTGACACTCACGCGCAATTAGTTCTAGATATTAATGAAAGATGTTCCCGTGGGAACCTTGCAGTGCGATCAACAACATATGCAATAGGAGTATTCAACCCCTTTTCTCGAAGCATTTTTCATCGAGTAGCCATGCCTTGCATCAGACGTTTGATCACCGGCCTCGCGTCACCACTGCGATGGTCCTCCGGCTCCAAATTGATCGAGCCAAAGATTGAACTCATCGCCAAGGAAATTGCTCGGGTCTTCGAGCCATTGATGTTCAAGTTGGGTATCAACGATTGTTGGGGGCAGATTTCTTTCATTGCCTTCGTTGTGAGGGATTGGAGTCTTTGAGCTGGAACCTTCATCATTGCCCTGTTGGGGTTGAGACATACATTCCCGAAGAGTATTGATCCAAGTGTCCAGCTCCTCATCAAGGAAATCACCTGTTCTTTCTAGCCCTTGGTGCCTAGATTGGGTGTCGTCGACTGCAGGTGAGGGATTCCTCTCTTTGCTCTCGCCGTAAGCAATTTGCCCCCTCGAATTGGAACTTCCTCCAATGACCGGCAGGTTCATATGTGCACTCTCTACCAATGCCAGATCCGCTTCAGGGACAGCATTAATGACTGATTCGCGCTCAAACTGAGGAATCTCTATGTGCTGGAACTGTGGCATATACTCCTGAGGAGTATTGAGATAGCTCGGCGGAGCATTCTGATTTGGGTTAGAGGAGTCGCTGACACGACTGCTAGTCCCGTCATTGCTGAAACACGGTTGGGTGTTCTTGGCTCTCCAATCATCATGGTTGTAACTCTGCCTAGCACTTGAGCTCCAACTGGCTTTATGATGGTTTAACGCTATCCTTCCATCCCTTAGCAATCTCCTACAGTACTTGAGGTGAGACTCAACGTTAATTCTAGAGAGCCCCGGCACATTCATAATCTCGAGTATGCGTAGTGGGCTAGCCGAATCAACTCCCAGCTCTCGAATTGCATCAACAAATTTGGTGTGAAGTTCATAGGTCCAGTAAAACCTTGTTCTCTTATCACCCAAAATATCGTCAATACTTCGGTAGCTATTCTCTACGGGATCTAGTCGCTTCAAAAGTTGTCCAGGGAGGGACTCACCGACTTTGGATTGGCTGGCTGCGACAGCGAGTTCGTCATTGAGAGAATTCCCCCTGTGATGATTCATATCCCATTTCTCAGAGGATGTTGGTGTTGATCCTATGGTGTTGACTTGCTCATGCAGATCTCCGGCGGTATCTGGCTGTGTCGGAAAATGCTGTGGAGAATACGGTAACAGCTGAGTGTTATTCGTCAACAGAGATGGTTCATCGAGGAACACCTCGCCGAGGACAACAGGATTACCACAATTAAGGCAGGTGGCCTTAGTCAGAGCTTCCTTATATCTCGCGCTTTCAGCTTGAAGCTTCTCATTCTCCTCCTTCAGGACCAGTAACTCATGGTCTGCGTATTGCTGTTTCACCCGGGTTCGTTTGTTGGCGAACCAAAACTTGACCTTCGAAAGCTCCAATCCTATCTTTCGGCTCAACTCCATTTTCTGTTGTCTGCTTGGAGTGGGGCATTCATTGAAGAAAGCTTCGAGCTCTCGGATTTGGCCTGGAGTGTGGCGTTGTAGTTGCTTCCTTTTCCGACTCCGGTCATCATTGTATACTCCTTCTTCGTAGCTGAAACCTAGAATTTCATCGCTGGAGGAGTCAGTCTCTATGGCCTTCGGGCAGGATTCAGCTCCAGGATCTTCAAAGTCTCCCAGCAGTTCGTGCTCAGAAATGTCCAGGTCGGGCGTTTCTAGCAGATGGGAATAACTTTTAAACATGATGGATCGGGGTATCTCGGGCTGATCTAGTTCACTCAGCTTTCTCAATTCGCTCTTACGTGTTTGCTCACTCTAGAAATTTTCTCAAGTGATTGTGCGTGTCCTGGAACCATCCTTCAGGCTGCATATGAATACCAGCAAGCAAGCGCTCCTCCCGAGATCCTGCAATTACTCATCGTCTGTATTCCCCTTTCTTTTTCCTCGTGATAGGATCACAAACTCTCTTGCATTGATTCGGTTTCATCGAGTATTGCGCTCGTCCCCTAGTTCAGTCTTCAAAGTGGTGGGTCTACAATCTTTCGGCGCCTTTTATGATTTGCTAGGCCCGAGAACGTGGAGAGCAGCGGTGGACCCGCAATTAATGACTCCGTTTAATTCATTTAGCTCCATGGGAATTAACGCTATGATCTTCTCTCAACCCCTTTTCATCGTTCAAACGAAAGTGGCATTTTCCCTGTGCATGCTGCTACTCTTCATTTCAGCATCCCCGGCGCCTGGTGAGGAATGAGTTCGTGGCCACTCAAAATTTTAAAGACCGTCTCTGGTTTCAGACTTAATCTAACAAGGGATCATCACAACTGAGCATGACGATGTTCATCGATAGCGTTGGTTTTAATATAGAATTAACTATAGTCATTAAAGAAAAATGTTCCCGTAGGAACTTTACAACGGATAAAATGAGTGATCTACTCGTGAACATGTTCTTCTTTCTATGGGTGTTCGTAGTGACCAACCCATCGTGCCCCGAGTCAGGTGCTAGATCATGGCTGTCCAAGCATGCCAGCTTCCCACTGATTGAACAAGGCATCGAGCCCCTCATCGAAGAAATCGTCTGTCGTGGGTTGACCAGCGGCAGGCAGAGCACCAGCCGACTGCTGCTCGAATGGAGGAGTGCGCACTCGCTGTACTTGTGACACGCGCTCTTGAGAAGTGTTGAAATGGGCCGGGAGGACATTCTGATCAGCTTTCAGTTTGCCGGTGGTCGGGTTGCTAGCTTGATTGATGCTTAGATTTGGCCGGGTATCTCTTGATGTCTGAGCATTACAATGGCGGTCGCCCCTAGCTTTTGAGCTCGAGACGGATTCCTCCCGGTTTAGCTCCGCTCGACGTTGTTTTAATAGCTTTCTGTAGGCAGCAAGGTGATTCCTGACCAGTTCCTTACTAAGCCCCGGTACATTCATGGCCTTAAATATGCGCGTCGGAGTTGCTGAATCGATCCCCATTTGGTGAACTACGTCTAGGAATCTGGAATGCAGTTCAGGGGGCCAAGCGAACATCCTCTTATCGTGGCCCAAAATTGCATCGATGGCTTGACGACTGATTAACTCATCTCCAGCAGGACCCGACCCTATCGAAAATTGTTGTGCATGAGGCTGATATGCTTTGAGCTGGTCGGCGGTAACATCCAGCTCCTTGAAACTGTAACTCCAATCAAAGCGATGCAAATCCCATCCCCCAGGAGGCATTTGTATCATCTTCGTAGGATCATCATGCTCATGCGTGACTCCGGCAAAATCTGGTTGAGCAGGAGATGCCCCGAGGGAGTAGGGTGGTAAATGAACGTCTTCAATCATCGCGTGAGGCTTATCGGGGAATATCTTACCGAGGGCGATGAGGTTACCGCAATGAGAGCAAACGGTAATATTGAGAGCTTTTTCATACCTCATGTTTTCTGTTCGCAGCTTTTGGTTTTCTTCCTTTAAAATCTCGACCACCTGACGTTTGCGTTGGGCCTTCGATTTGGATCTCCTATTTTGAAACCAAAACTGGATCCTCGACTGATTAATCCCCAACTCCCGGCTCAATTCAATTCTCCACTTCTTTTTCATGTAATGGCTTTTACTGAAAAGGGTTTCCAGCATTTGGGTTTCCTCCTGAGAGTATTGGTGAGGACGTCTTCTTTTCCCGAGTTGAACATCGTGGATGTCATTGTCGTCGTCGCCGTGATCTTGATTTCCGTTGCCAGAAGTGTTGGGCTCCATGGTTTTGGCGTTAGACTTGATCTTGGAATCTTCGAGATTCCTCTGTAGTTCAATTTCTGAGATTTTTGAGTCAGTCGCCTCTAGCAGCTGACAATAACCTCTTAAATATGTTGGATTGAGAAATGTTTGATTGGTTCTTGCCCACTCAGAGTTCTCCACTCTCTCCTGTATGCTCACTCCCTATAAAGTTTTCTTCGAGTGACTCCGTATGTTCAGGAGACGCTCTTCAAGCATCATTAGGCAAACGTTCCCCCTCAAGACTTTGAATTTCTCGCTTAGCTTTTCAACGTGATGGGACTACCAAATCCTGTTAGGGCTCTCTTCGATAGTTGCGCTTACCTCCCACCTAACTCCAATAATGATGATCCCGACAAATCTTTTATATCTTTTAATTGATGAGCCGGAAATCGCGGATCGAAACGAATCCAATGGTTCTCGTGAGGGGACCTCCTGCTTTACCCCCTAACTGGGCTCCACCAGCATTATTACTGAGACCCTTCATCATCCTCGAGTCGCTATAAAATGAGGAATTAATGTGTGGAAGGTTAACGTTCTCGCATAATCAGCCTCTTCCTTCCAATCTCTCTGTTAAACTCGTCTTATTCTCAAGTCAACCCAACGCAAATGGCCTCCTCTCCCGTACGCACTTTTTCAACTGATGTCTTGGCCCAATGGGAAAAGCTTTATAACCTACTGGGTCGCGGTTACGCGCACATAACCAATCATTCTGCAACCGAGGATGCAATCTGTGTCCTGCTCGAGGACCTTGATACCACTTCTCTCGAATGTACTACACTGGGGAGAGAATATAGAACTTTCCCGACTCTCTTTGCACACTCCTTAGAGGCCTATCGTGTTGCTAATCAGGAGGTTCTCGTGGCTCGCGTCTTGCGGGCTCATTATGAGGATCGATCTGATCATTTGGTGCTGACCAACTATCTGGTTGATAGTTACAAAAAGGCCGTCGAGTTTGCTAATGAGCGGGTCGCGACGTTGCTTCGCGAGAGGAGAAATCTGGTGGATCAATTGGCCATATCCCTGACCACCGGCGAGCATGACCGCCGCAACGTCATGTTGAGGCTTCAGAGCGACTGGCAGGAAGAACGGCTCGACAAGATAACCGAGGACATAGCTCGCGGGAATGGACTGGTTCGGGACCTGGAAGTAGTCACCGAAGAACACGAGGCCAAGGTCGCCGAAGTTAAGGGAGAATGCAGAAGTCTTCTCCTAAGGCTTGCCGACCACAACATGCGAAGTTGGGAGTATGAGCAGAGCATTAATAACATGGAGGGTCAGTTGGGATCCTTTGTGTCGTTAATTAGGGCTCACTTTGGCTTTACTTTTCCACCCCGAATTGTATGACCTGCTTCTGAAAACCCTCCGCTGAGCAAAATAAATGAAAGTTCTCGTGTGTGTGTTTTAACTTCTGTATGGTTCATTTCTTCGAGCATCCAAACATCTTCAACTTGGGTGAGCCGAACCATAATATCAATAAGCCGAGCAAATACGTCCTGATTTTATAACTCGCTCATGATCAGATGGAAGAATAGTTGCAGATTTGTCCAAGAAAAGATTTCTCTATACTACTTATTTTTCACCTGCAAATGAAAAGACCGAGTTAGAAGGAATAATCTGAAAAAGAAAGCATAGACCCCTTTCAATCTTATGCTTGCTCGTGATTAATAAGGACAGGAACTTTTACAAGGGTTTTAATCTTGTGCGAAAAGTTTTTATCAATATTCCTCGAAAGAAAGCATACTATTGAAAGGAATGTAATTCACGATAATGGCTTTTGATTAATTTCGAAAGGAATGAATTACTCAAAAGTGCAAGACATAATAACGTGTTTTAAATTCAATTGAAGATATGACATCCAAATTAAGGTCGCTCGCTAAGAACGAAAGTAGTTTGGACATCTATCTCGTCATTAAATTTGAAACTACGCTGATATTCTTGATCAATTATCGTGAATTACCAGTGGTGTACAACATGCATGAACCAATTCAAGTGTGTAGTTCCTTCTAGCGAAATTGGGGTTGGATTACCTCACACGACCAAAAGGTCGTGCAAGACTTCCAATTTTAATTTCCTCTAAAGGAATTATAAACTTGACTTGGGAGTATTCGGATGATTAGAAAAAATGCCACTATCACATTCAAATGACCCGTTAAAAGAAATACAACCAAGTTCCATCTGAATGTATACACCAATAGATCCCTAATACAATCGCTCTAAGGGGTGAGATAGAGAAAACCTCAGTAAAAATAAACCCTATACAAGAGGACTAGTAACGGAAAATGACATAAAGGAATGTGATCCTAACGTTTAAGGATGCCCCAGTTTTGATCTGTGCCTTCAGGATCACTTGCCCCAACTCGTCATCTTCATTGGATGATACCTCAATAATGTCCATAGTATGCTCCTTATCGCACACTCGGTGTTCGTCGTGGGATACCACCCTCCTCGTCTTCTATCAAGGACGTTAGGGACAAACGCACATATCTATCCTCGAAATGGCATTTAATCTAATCACCAGAATGCAATAAATGAAATGCCTATATCTATATGAACAGTGATAGATTTGGGGGGATAGAGAGTCTTACCAACCCAACTCGTCGACTTATGTGCGGTTTTAGGTATACCAACTACCCAGAGACACGCGCATGAAACAAGTGATGGTAAACTTCTAAAAATCAGAGGGTTTGGCACCTAAGGTTAAGGTTCCCACATCGAGTTCTAGAAAGAGCCGATTCCATTGCACAGCTATCGTTGCATTGGGACTCGATCCATAGTTCGAAGTGAGCGGAATTGAAAAGTGGATTACCCCGTGTTTTTCCTCACGGAGATTCCATTTTCAATTCCTTCTATTGTGTTCCTAAAGTCGGCGCCCGGGGTTTTAGGCGCGGTTGTGTGTGTCCACGTGTCGTGATCATCACAATGCAAGTCACGCACAACAGTTTATCAATCAGCACTTCAAATCATCCACACAACATACATTCCTACGCCCAACCTGCATAAGACAATGTTAATCACGGACTACACCCCTTATTTCTCCAATCTGCAAAAACATATAACACCTACCATAAGCGGACTTACCTCACCTTCAAGAGCGCCTGTATGGTTAGAAAAATCACTCAGGGTTTTAATTACGGCCTAAGTCCACATGAGGTCTAGAACCAATGGTTCTAGAACAAAGGTCCCCAGCGGAGTCGCCAGCTGTCGCGACCCGTCCGGAAGCGGACGCGGCTAATGGATTACCGATCGCAGGTCTTGGATCGGCGCGGGCCCTCCTAGGCCCATACCAAATCGCGGCGGGAGTATTCTTCGACGATAAGAGTCGATCGCTTTCGACCTTCAGTGTGGTCGTGGTGGCATGTGCAAATTGTGCATGCATTTGGAGTCGCCACCGATCTTTCTTGGAGGGTAGACCGGAAACCTTACTGACCGATTGGGAGAGATCGATCAGTTCTGCGGAACCAGAGATTTTGGGTTCGGGGACTTGGTTACGCTGGTGTCATTACCAACGCCCTTTCGGTACCAAACGCGAGTGATGTTCCTAGCTAAGAGTTCATGCATGCGCAAGTTCGGGTGAGGTAGGTTTAATTCAGGGTTTCATGCAGATTGGAAAACTATTCCTATCAATCACAATCAATTTAAATGAAAGCGCAATCAAGTGCATAAATAAATCACATCAATGCATGTCAATTCACATCACATGGCCTCCTATTATAGCCATAAGGGCTTAGGGAAGGCGTGATTTAGGACCGAGGTAAAATGGGAAGATTTGGAGGCGATTTAGCCCGGAGGGCAAAATCGTCAATTTTTGGAAGACGATTCGCCCAAAGGGCGAAATCGTCATTTTTAAGAATGATCGGGTTCAAAACACCCGGGATGAGCCTTGGCCAATTGACTGTGGCCATTTCCTATTTTTTGTGATTTTCCTAGATTTTTTTAGAATTGTTTTTGGAAGACGGTTTGCCGGAAGGGCAAAACCGTTATTTTTGGAAAGATCGGGGGTCAAATGACCCGAAACAGGTCGTGGCCAGTTGAATGTGGCCATTTCCTATTTTCTGGAATTTTTTTGAATTTTTTAGAATTTTTCGAATTTTTTTTTGAGTTTTTTTATGATTTTCTATTTTTTATTGATTTTTGAATTTTTTATTATTTTTTTATTATTTTCTTATTTTTTTTATTTATTTAAAAATATTTTCCGGGCCGGGTCAGACCCGGCCCGCGCCTCTCGGGCGCCCGGCCCGACCCTAGGGGTCGGCACCGGTCTAAAACGACACCATTTTATTTTTTAAATATTTTTTCCTATTTTTTAAACAATTTTTGGATTTTTTATCTATTTTATTTAATTATCCGAAAATTCCCCGGATCGGACAGTCCTCATTGTTCCACGTGGCCCGTTCTCGTGCGTCCGATCTCTCACTCGATCGGAAGACCCACAGAGAGCCATGTGGCTCAATTATGGCCGTCGGATCAAAAATTAATTTATTTTCCTTTTTTAGAAAACCATTCAAATCGGAAGCTCCAGATTGTGCCACGTGGCCACCTTCGGCGCGTCCGATCTAACCTTAGATCGGACGTTCCACAGCGTGCCACTTGGCACAATCTCGCCCGCCGGATTGATTTTAATTTATTTATTTTCCAAAATTCTAGGATCGCCACACGTGTCGCGATCGTGGCCGTCCGTTTGTTTTATTTGAAAATACATGGATCGGACCCCACCCGGCTGACGTGGCTGCCTACGTGGCACGCCACGTCGGCCGTTGACCGTTGACCGGCCGGAGGGTCGCCGGAGAAGACGATGAACAGTGAAAATTCCGGCAGGAATAGTAAAAATTCCGGCGAGGTCGCCGGAAAATTGCGAAACGGGCTCGAAACTTGGTATTTTTCGCCCGTTCTTGCGGCATTCAACTCCTCATAACTTCAGCAACAACATATAAGCAAAGTATGACAGATTTTACCTCGAAAAATGGCCAAACCGGACCTCCCCGAACCCGGCTCCGGCATTCACGTGGCATCTAAGGAAGGTTTAGAAGCTTACCTATGGTCCTTTGATGGTCGGCGACCTCCGGCTTCGCCGGCGTGAGCTCTTGGTTCGGCCCGAGCACATCGAACTCCGGCCATCGCTCCCGGCATGGTTCCAATGCAAAATAAACACGTAAACAAGCTTAGAGTCGGTTCTAGGATTAACTTAGGGCCCTAACCGAACATATGCCACTCGAATCACGCACGGTCGGGGACGAAACCGAGTTGAAACATGCATCGGCATTTCACCGAACACATGGCGTGCATAAAAAAATATGGAGATCCGGCGAGATACCGACCTGTCTCCGGCCCGTCGACGGCGGCTGAGGTTTCGGCGAAGCTTAGTATGGCCTCTTGAAGGTCGAGGACGCCCGCTCTTCCTCGGTTCTTCGCCAAAAAATCCCCTTTTCTCTCTCAGCTCCCCCTCCTTTCTTCAAACCCGAACACCCCCGTTTTCATGGCCGACCGGCCTTTTTCTCTGTCTATTCCACTGCCCAACACGAATATCCATCACTAGCTATTGTCCCCTCACGCGTGGTGTCCTTTTTATTAAAAAAAATCACTCGCCCACGCTCGTTTACCGGTCCCCTGTTCTGCCCTGCCTCGCTGTCCACGGGTCTGCAACAATGTTACAGACCCGGGTCGGACCGGGTCGGGTCGGGTTTGACCCGACCGATCCGGTTCGGCCAAATCGCCCAAATCGCCAAATTGACCCCCCAAATGACCTCTTTTCATGAAATTGATGGCAAAATCGGATTCCTTGACATGTTTTCCATCAAATATGGGTATTTTCGTGAATCAATTTATTGAAATTCTGTGAAAACCTCAAATTGTCCCTAGGATCCGAAATTTAATTTCGCCAAATCAAAGGCCTAAACGATCGAATTAGCCAAAATTGAGCCCACCAATGGATTCAGCATGATGAAAACTGTTGGTTAGAGGTGTTTAATTTTAATGGGTGTGCCCGTGTGAAATTTAATTTCAAAACTTGTGAAACCGGGGACCAAATTGAAAGATTTTTATGCAATTAAGCCCTTTTGGTTAAAATTGATCAAATTGGAGGGCAAATTGACCCAATTGCATTTCAATACTTTAGAGTCCAATGTCATAACTTATAAAAAGTGAGAATTAAAAGACTATAAAAGGAATTTTTGGGCTCGGTTCGGGTTTATGTTTGTTAAGGAACATAGTGACCCGAGCCGAATTTTTGCAATTTAAAGTGACACACTTGAAGAGGAAATTAAAAAAAAACTATTGAATATTTGTTTATATTTTTCTGACCACGAATGGTATTTTTTCTAATTTTTTGGGTATTTTTATAATTAAATAAATTCCAAAAAATATTAAAAAATACAAAAAATATTTTTTGTTCAAAATTGGTTCCTAAGGCTAGGCTAAGGCTTCCAAAGTTGATTTTGTAATTTTTGAAATTTTTTGCTATTTTTAATTAATTTTAAAGAGTAAAAATCACAATGATAGATTGTCAAAAATCAGGTGTCAACACCTAGCAACTCCCTCAACAGTTAAAGAAGTAAGAAGTTTTTTAGGGAGATTAAACTATATTGCCAGGTTCATCAATCAGTTATCAGATGTGGCTAAACTGGTTTTCAGACTGCTCAAGAAGGGCACAAAAGTGACTTGGGATACAGAATGCAGCTAGGCATTCCAAAAGATCAAGACATATCTAGTCACTCCACCAGTACTTGTGCCACCCATCCCGGGTCATCCCTTGACCTAGTATTTGACTATACAGCAAGAATCCTTAGGAGCCTTACTTGTTCAAACAAGCCCGGTGGATGGTAAAGAAAGAGTCATCTACTACTTAAGCAAGAAATTTACCTCGTCTGAAGTAAATTACGTGCCTGTCGAAAGGGCTTGCGTAGCAACAGTGTGGGTACTTCGAAGGTTGAGGCAGTATACCATGCACCACCATATTCAACTGGTGACAGAAAATAACTTTATCAAATATCTCCTGGAAAAACCCACTCTAATTGGAAAATTAGCAAAATGGCAAGTGATATTGTCCGAATTTGACATCAGGAGTTCTCCACAAAAATCGATAAAAGAGACAGCCATTGCCGATATGTTAGTAGAGAATTCTCAAAATTGCACGGCTTATGAAAAGACAAAGGTGGAAGATCAAGTTTTGAATCTGGCAGAGGATAAGTGAGTCATGTATTTCCACGGTGCTGTTAATTTGTCGGGAGCTGGCACAAGGCCAGCACTGATATCCTCTGATGGTCAACATTATCCTGTTGCATCAAAAATGACTTTCCCATGCACCAACAATATTTCAGAATACGAGGCGTGTATTCTAAGCCTACAGTTGGCCATCTCCATAGGGGTACCCAAGCTGCAGGTTTATGGAGATTTCATGCTCATTATTTTATAGACGCAGGGGGAGTGGAAAACAAATGACGTGAAACTTATCCCTTATCATAAATATCTTGAAGAATTGACACTTAAGTTCGAAGAGGTGTCATTTGAGTACCTGCCAAGATCTCATAACCAATCTGCAGACGCATTGGCCATATTGGCCTCGATGTTACAAATAACTGATGGGTTAGAAATAGAACCACTAAGGATTGACATAGTCAAAAATCGACTTATTGTATGATGTTCGAAGAAGATTTCGACGGAGAGCCGTGGTACCATGATATCAAGAATTATCTCTTGAAAAGGGGGTTTCCTAAAGGGTGTCAAGCAGGAGACTGGAGATACATAGCCAGGATGGCTAACAAATTCTTCCTCAGTGGACAAGTTTTATACAAAAGGTCATTTGACTCCACTCTGTTAAGATGCGTAAATGCTAAAGAGGCAAATACTCTCATGAAGGAGATCTATGAAGGTATATGGGGGCCATACATGAATGGCCATCTTCTCGCTAGGAAGATCATGCGGCTTGGCTATTATTGGATGACCATTGAATCAGACTATTGTCAACATGACAGGTCTTGCCACCAGTGCCAAGTATATGGCGATAAGATTAATGCGCCCCCGAACGAACTTCATCAGATGTCCGAAGCTTGGCCTTTTTCTATATGGGGAATCGACATGATAGGGCCTATCAATCCAACGGCTTCAAATGGACATCGCTTCATTCTGGTGGCGATTGATTATTTCACGAAGTGGATAGAAGCCAATTCTTACAAGGTCACTGCAAGAAATGTGGCAAGGTTTATTAAGAGAGACATAATTTCCCGATATGGTACCCCTCGAGCGATCATCACCGATAATGGGTCCAACCTGAACAACAAGATTGTCGACGATCTGCTGAATCACTTTAGTATTCGACATCTTAATTCTTCTATTTACCGCCCACAAATGAATGGAGCAGTAGAAGCGGCTAACAAGAATATCAAAAAGATCTTGACTAAGACTGCAGAGAATTATAGGGATTGGCATGAAAGGCTACCCTTTGCCTTAATGGCATATCGGACTTCGATCAGGACCTATATAGGGGCAACTCCTTATGCTCTGGTGTATGGGATGGAAGCTGTCATACCCATAGAGATTGAGGTTCCTTCTCTGAGAATCTTATTAGAGGCTAAACTCTTTGAGGCAGAGTATTTCAAACACAGATGTGAATAGCTGAATCTGATAGACGAAAAACGTCTTAGAGCAATTTGTCATGGCCAATGTTACCAGAAGAGGGTGGCCAAGTCATTTAATCGGAAAGTTAGAGCCAAAAGTTTCGAAGTGCATGACCTGGTGGTAAAGAAGACTTTGCCAAATGATGTTCATCCGGGAGGTAAGTTTACCCCGAATTACGAAGGCCCTTATATCGTTAGGAAAATTCTCACAAGAGGAGCATTAATTCTTGTAAATTCCGAAGGAGAAGAATTGAGATATCCTATAAATTCAGATGTTGTGAAGAAGTATTATCATTGAAATAAAATCAGATATTGATCACGTGGCTTGTCCCGAAATAATCCGAGTCGCCGTGACAGTCATTACATAAGCATATCATGCATCCATACATACATTGGCATGTGTTCTGTTTTGCATGATTCCGAGAAATAGACTCAGAATCAGATTCATTCAAATGGAACCAAAGGTAGAAGGGTCCCTGACATCAAGAACCAGGTGATATGTATCTATTCTATCAAGAGTTAAACCATCTTTCACTCACAGAAATGTCTATTATGTCTATATACAGGAATGTCTGATGAAGACAGAAGACAGCAAAGGAGAAACACTGTAAAATTTCTCATCTCCTATAAGATAAAAGGACCAGGGAAATGAGCATTCATATGGTTGAACTTAAGGATGAATCACCCTTTAGGAAAATGAATTCCTAACACTTACTGCACACCTGTTGGGACTAGAAGTTATCCAAGCATGGTCAAAGTATACATGATGCATCATTAAAATCCCATGTGGGGTGAAATGTCTGGAGAAAAACAAAGTGATTTTTCCAAAGCAATGATTGTTTAGGCTATCTAACAGGAATGTTCCTTCAGATAAAAGGCAAACCTAATCCAAGCACGTCCCACACACACTCGAGAGATGAGAGAGGTATGAGGATAGAAAAGCCCGAACTAGAGGATACAATGGCCATTCGCATCGGTTACATGGATTGGGAAGACAGAGGCATTCATTCTTATCCATAAACACTGCAAGTGATCATTGACAAACCCTTTGAGCAATGATTTTCATTTCTTAACCCTGTCAAGAGCCATCCCGCATTGGGGTTATACAGAAGCCATCCAGTGACATGAACAGGTAAATGGTTAGAAATCTTTTTGCTCGAACTAACCTTAATCTTCGTGTGTTGATATGTATTAATCCAGGTGCCTTAGGATGACGAAGAGATGTTCATTTCTCTATCCTACACACTTATACCCATTGCATAGCCAATTTGAGCCTACACATTCATTTCGTATACCCTCATTAGTGGTCATTGCACATCCCCAAGGTAAAGATGGCCAAAGCACTTGTGGACAGAAAAGTTCAAAAGTGGGGGTTACATGCGAATCTCAAAGTAAGGTATTCAAGACAGAATGAGACTCAAGCCACACACCTCACAGGATGATCAAAGATCTTAGTTCCTAGAAAAAGACAAGGAAAATGCGGGATCGAAAAAAGAGAAAAAGCCGAATCCCTATGAATTAGGAAAGAGACCAAAAACCTGACAAGAACAAGGCTGATCGTCACCAAAATGCTAGAAGATCATAAGGCAAAATATTGGGGACGCCAAGGGATAACTAGATATCTCAACCCCCCAACAAATTCTGAAATAAAGAAAAACCTTTAGGATTTTTGCGACAAAAAACAACCTTCAAAATGGAATTATAGCCAACTGCCAAAATGGCAGGCGATGTCTTTCAAAGGTTATACTCATTTTCAAGATGCGTAGTAGCAAGAAGACTAAAGGCATCCTTCGAAGAATTATTAATCAGGGATCGAACAGAGGACTGATCAGCAGTGACCACCAATGTCAAACCCTTCGCGATTCTGGGAAAAAAATAAGCCTTTTTCGGTCCCCAATCCTACCAACATTATAACCCTTTGCAGTTTTTTCCGATTAAGACGCCTAGGTTGATATATACTTAACTCGAAGAGGTACGAGCAAGACTATTTCTTTCTCATTTTTTGTAGGGTTCTTGACTTGTAAACCCGGAGCAGATGAAGAAAATTTTTCATTCAAAAAGACCTGACTCAAAGAGTGAGTCTCCCTTGGAAACCATGTCCAAACCCAATATAACGGTCCGATAAAGACCTCCCGATTGATCGAAATGTATGCGCTGCAAATGGCTCCGAAAACCCAAGTACAGGTCATTAGGAAATTCAAGTGCTTTCATTATAAAATACCAAAGTCAAAGAATTGGTAAGAAGCCCTCTTTAACGGAGACGTTCCAATAGAAGCTTAAAAGTAAGCTTTGGTTGGAAACTTCAAATTGTTTGATCCGAGATATTCCTCACAGGGATTCTTGATCATCTTTGCATGCTTTAAGATATCTTGGATAACCTCCAGCGTCCTAAGTCGTTTTTGCATAATTGCATAGGTCAAAGTAAAGCTTTGCTTGCATTATGATTATCATTGCCTCGAGATGACTGATATCTTTTTAAATGAGGAATGAACTCACGAGTCTAAACTTCTACGAGACTCATGGAAACCCCAGGTCAAAGAAGTACCCTTTTGCTCCGCAATGAAGAGCTTCAGAATCATCTTTCTGCGAGATTTCAGGTAACCCCTAAATCCCAGAAAAATCTTATCAAAGTTTTTGTAGGTTTAAGCTTTCTGCAGGATACCTGGAGTACCCAGATCCCAGAATGTCACCTCACATGTCAAAACGACAATTTTCAGAATCTTCTTTATGCAAGATTTCAGGTAACCCTAAATCCCAGAAAATCTTATCAAAGTTTTTGTAGGTTTAAACTTTCTACAAGATACCTAGAGTCCCCAGATCCTAGAATGGCACCTTACATGTCAAAAGAACAATCTTCAGAACCAGCTTTTTGTAAGGTTCTAAGTAATCCCTAAGCCCAGAATAGCTCATTTGGTAAACCTAAGAGTTAGGTATACCTCATTTGTATCAACCCTCGTTGATTCCTCAAGGTGTAGGGTCAGCTTAGTTGCCGACAAATCCTACAGAGCGGGTGCGTCATCCATAGGTTCTTGATAGGTAGGAATCCTATTCACGGCCTGATCCCCCAGACGGATCAAAACTTTCGACAAACCCTACAGAACGGGTGCGTCATCCATAGGTTCCTGATAGATAGAATCCTATTCACGGCCTGATCCCTCAGACGGATCAAAACTTTCGACAAACCCTACAGAACGGGTACGTCATCCATAGGTTCCTGATAGATAGGAATCCTATTCACGGACTGATCCCCCATACGGATCAAAACTTTTGACAATCCCTACAGAACGGGTGCGTCATCCATAGGTTCCTGATAGATAAAAGTCCTATTCATGGTTTGATCCACCACACAGATCAAAATCTTTGACAATCCCTAAAGAACAGGTGCGTCATTCTTAGATTCCTGTCAAATAGCAATCACATTCTGGTTTGGCCTATCATACAGATTGGAGTTTAACCGCCCTAGGATACTTAAGAGACGAGTCCCTAGGTATTCACTTGAACCCGCCATACACCACGCATGCCACACGAGCATCAGGCATGTGAGTAACATGTAAGCATCTCTCTCTCTCTCTCTCTCTCTCTCTCTCTCTCTCTCTCTCTCTCTCTCTCTCTCTCTCTCTCTCTCTCTCTCTCTCTCTCTCTCTCTTCAGCAAAGGAATGATGAGCTGAGCGTTCACCAGCGGGATAAAAAAGGGATTGGGTGTCAAGATCCATTTTTCTGTTCCCCAATAGAGTCGATCTGGACTTAGGTGTCACATGTCTTTGAAAAAAACCTCTTGCGAGATTCCTCTCAAAGAGGGGCAGCTGTTGACACCTAATTTCGAATTAATCTTTTTTTAGCTTATTTTTAGAAAATTCATAAAACAAATTCATAAAAAGTCAAAAAATTGAAAAATCAACTTTAGTGGCCTTGGCCAAGCCAAGGAACCATTTTTGACCAAAAAAATAATTTTACATATTTTTCGTATTTTTTTAGTATTTTTGGAAAATAGAAAAATACTCGAAAATTCAAGAAAAATAGCATTCGAGGTCACAAAAATATGAAAAATAGTCAATATTTTTATTTTAAATCCTTTGTCTTTCTGACCTCATAAAAAGTCCAATTTTAAATTCAATTTTATGTGTTCCTTTGTTGCGCATATGATTGAATTTGGTAAAAAAATGTCAATCGAGTCTTTTAATTTGTAATTTTGGCTTTTTTAGGATCTTGACATTCAATCTAAATGCCCCTCATTGCAATTTAACATAATTATTTGCACAAATCGCTCAATTGCATGAATTGGACAAAATTGCATACTTAATTGTATTTTAGTCCTTGAATTTGGGCATAATTGAAATTACTTTCAATTCAGGGACTACCATTCCAAATTGAAGTCACAACCCATTGTTTTTCACCATTTGGAATCGATTGGCATAGCTGGTTTTGTCTAATTTGATCATTTGAGCCTTCAATTTCACGATTTGCCGAATTGCAATTAAATGAAAATTTAGGGCTTTTGTGGAAATTGACATGAACTTTTGGGCAAAATCACATTTTTAGATAAAACTGATGTCCTAAGTTCGATTCTAAGGTTTAATTGCAAAACCTTCCAATCGAATTACTATTAATTTCGAAAATTGGATCAGAAATCGATTTTGACCGGTCAGACCGGTCGAATAGGTCCCAACAGTGTCGTCTTCTTCCTCAAGAACTCGCACAGGTGAGCAATGACATGCTGAGCTTTGAAGGTCAAATTGAAGGATCAATTGACCATAATCGACAGATATATGGTGGGGGTTTTAATCTTCAGGAGGAGACACATCGATCAGGACCGGTGGATACGTCAATGGTTGCCGGAGCAAGGCGGAATCGGCCGGTCAACATCCCACTGGTCGTGAAAGTCAACTTTCTCGAAATGGCCAAATTGGACATCCATTCGCGCACGCCGGAGAACCATTTTGACTTGACAGAATTACCCACCATCTCCGGCGCAATTTGGACCAAATGGCACGCCCGATCAAGTGCCATTTCGAGTCGATTAGTCCCCCCGATTCACGGCAAAAATTTTGAAATGGTACATAGCCTGCAAAGGCTTTCTAGAAGAACGGGGGAGTTGATTCTGTTTGGGGAGGACGAACAGAATCGAGAGAGAGGGTGAGAAAGCGAGAGAGAGCTCGTTCTCTAACCCCCGTCGTCGAGAACTCGAGCTCAACTGCAAGGCAATGGTGAGGCCGTTTCCGGCCAAACCGAAGCCAGAAAAGAACGCTGGGAGGTCGCCTGAGCTTCAAGGAAGCGATCGCTGCCGGCCGCGCTGTCTGAAACCATGAGAATAGGCAAGACGCAGTTCTGAGCTCTTAATGGTGCATCAATGGTGACTCGCCTGTTTTATGTTTATTCTTGCATTTAGTGTGTGCGTTTTGTTCCCTAAACATCACTGACCATCATCGTATCTCTATTTTGCATCGATTTCGCTTTAGCACTTCGAATCGAGTCTCTAAACCTTCCGCCATAGCCAAGCACTGTTCAACCTCGCCTAGCTAAATCTAGGCCGTGCGAGCTCGATCGGAGCTCAAGGTACGTGTTCTGAACCTCTATTGATGCTATCCTGTGACTGAATTGCCATGGTTTGTTGTAAACTGCATGATTGAACTCACATGGCCGTACTCGGCGTTCTGCATGCTGCATGTGATTCAATGGATGAAATGCTATGATTCGTAGATATGTTAAACTAGAGACTATCGCGAGTCGATTGGCACCGATCTCATGCAATTTCGTTAAGGTTTCACCGTTGGATCGTCGCCGGAGATTCTCAGCCGTCCATTTAGTTGCAGTCGTGAGGTTGAAGATGAAAGTTGACGTGTCCGGTCAAAGAGTCAAAGGTCTAGGTGGCAAGGCGTGATTAGTCCACGTGGATGCTGAGTCGGTTCGACCGTTAATCTGTTAGGGTGAGTCAGCTTAGATCAGACGGTCTAGGTTAATTGAATCCTATTTTGTATGGCTGTCGATTAGTAATTAGGAATATCTGAAAATAATTTTATAATCAAAAAATTAAAACACACTGAAACAGTGCCGTTTAGGTAAAGAGTTGAGTGGCGTCGTTTAGGTTAGTGAAGATGGACGGCCCAAATCGAATCTTGGCTTTTAATCGTGGCCATAGGTTTAGGTAATCAGATCTGACGGCTAGGGAATAGTCGGCTTTTGATCTAAACCGTAAGTTTTAGTTGACTGATCTAGTGGTTGTGGAGTAGCCACGTGGTTCAATAGGAGCCATCGGATTAAATCCGAATAATAGAAAAAAAAAAGAGGCAGAACGGCGTCGTTTTGAGGAATCTGTGTGCGCGGGTTCGGGTCTAGGCCGGGTTTCGACCCAAGTGGGTCGGGTCGACCCGCTCCGAATCATATTTTTAATATAAAAAATTTCAGAAATGATTTTAAAAAATTAAAAAAATGGGAAATATTCTAGAAAATTCTAAAAAAATGTTAGAAAATCCTAGAAAATCCCAAAAAATGTAGGAAATTTGTGGGAAATTCCTAGACACTCCAGAAACCCTCAAAAATCGAGGATTGACCACAGACAACTAGTCAATCCTATTTTTTAGATTTCTCATCCGTTCTTTCGGAAATGGATGATCCTACCCTTTAAGGGTAAATCGTCTCAGCCTTGTATACGAGACAGGTCGAGGATGCCAAGATAAGGATTGGGGTCAGTTAGGTGACCAATCTTTTTGCTTGGGTTCTCGAATCTCGTCTTTTCTTCAAAATGACGACTTTACCCCTCAAAGGGTAAATCGTCGTCCCTATTCCAATCGAGTCTTGAAAATTGCTTAAAATTTGGATTTGGGTTAGGTCGTCGACCAATTCTAATATTTGAGATTTCCAATTCTCGTCTTCGCCCGAAAATGACTTTACCCCTCAAAGTTTAAAATCACTTCTAAACTCGAGAAAAAATTCTGGAAATTCATGAAAAATAGGAAATGGATTGGTTTGGCCACCAATCCTATTTCCATCACCTTTTGACTACACATCTCATCTGAAATGACAAATTTGCCATTCTGGGGCAAATTATCCTCAAACTTCTTAAAATTACGATTTTGCCCCTGATGGGCGAATCATATCAAGACCACTTCTGAGTCTTGATTGACATTTCTCTAGGCTGATAGGGCCTTACTAGGGATATCACGCTAATTTCATGTGATTTATCCACATGTTTTGGATCCTTGATTTGTGTAATCATTTATTGGCCGTGTTTGCGAGGACAGTCATTCCTATCTACATGAACTCCTAGATTTAGGTTCGTACCCCTGCTCATCTGTATGAAATCTTAAGATTAGATAAATCATTCAACTTAGGTGCCAAAAGGGCGTCAACTCTGACAATTGACGTAACAAAGTCCCTGATCCCACTTCTCTGGTTTTCGTAAAATCGAATAGAATGCTCCCGACTATTCGATAGGGTTTCCGATCGTACCCTCTAAGAAACGATTGGTGGCGAATCCTTGGCATGTACATATATCACATGTCACTAGACCGCACCGAAGGTCGACCACGTATATCCAACCGTTGCGATTTGGGTAATGGGCCTTGGGAGAGGCCCGCGTCCGATCAGGTGACATCGGGCGGCACATTAGCCCTTGAGAGCCAGGCAGCGCTCGAGAAGGTCGCGACACATATGCTTTGTTTCCTTTTGCATAATAGGAAACAATGTCCCCTAATTGCTAATCTACAATTGTAATATTGGCAAGGATTGATTTGCCTTTAATTGGCGCAATCAAATCCATTACCATGTAAACGACAATCTCACGAAAGAACAGATTAGCAACATGCCATCATCGGTTTTATGACATGGTATAAAATGAGTAATATTTAAAAATCGATTTGCAACCACATAAATGGAATCCCTACCATGCTTAGACCTACGCAATCCTAACACAAAATCCATAGAAATATCAACACAATGATTCGTCGGAATAGGCAAAGGTGTATACAAGCCACGTGGCTTAGTTGTATGACTTAGCTTACTTGCAAGCAATGCATCCCTCACAAACACGCGTGACATTTCATTTCATATGTGGCCAATAAAAGTGTTCATGCAGCACTTCATAAGTTTTATTAATGCTAAAATGCCCCATTAAATCACCACCATGCGTCTGTCGCACCAATAGATCTCGTAAAGAACACCTAGGCAAGCGCTAACTTATTTTCACAAAAAAGATAGTAATCATGCCTATAGAATTTTTCAAATGCAGCATGTTCACAAGCTTCAAACACTCTCCCAAAGTCATCATCATCAGTATATAAGTCTTTGATATGCTCAAAACCTAGACAATTTGCTCCTAGAGTAGTTAGAATTGTGTACCTTCGAGAAAGTGCTTCGGTTACCACATTTTCCTTACCTTTCTTATACTTGATTGCATATGGAAAGATTTCAATGAACTCCATTCATTTGGCATGTCTCTTATTCAACTTTTGTTGCCCCTTCAAGTATTTTAATGTCTCGTGGTCGGTGTGGATCACTAATTCCTTCGGCCATAGATAATGTTGCCAAGTCTCCAAAGCTCGCACCGAAGCATACATCTCCTTTTCATAAATTGGATAATTCAATGTTGCTCCACTTAATTTCTCGTTGAAATAAGCTTTGGGACATCCTTCTTGCATCAACACGGCTCCAATTCCTATACCATAAGCATCACACTCTATTTCAAAAGTAGCATTGAAATTTGGTAAAGATAACAAAGGAGCATTAGTCAACTTATCATTTAACATATTGAATTCTCTCTCTTACTCTTCTCCCCACGTGAATCTCACGCGCTTCTTGATAACCTCAGTTAAATGTATGGCAATAGTGCTGAAGTCTTTCACGGATGGTTGATAGAAACTTGCTAAGCCATGAAAGTTGCAAACCTCTCCTACAGTCTTAGGTGTCGGCCACTCACGGATTGCTTTCACATTTTCTTCATCAACCTGTATTCCATCAGCACCAACAACAAACCCTAGAAATACTAATTTATTAGTCGTAAAAGAGCACTTCTAGGTTAGCATATAGTTGCTTGGCCCTTAAAACCTGTAAAACAACTCGCACATGTTTAATATGGTCATCAAGACTTTGACTATATATCAGGATATCATCAAAATAGACAATCACAAATCGACCAGTAAAGCACGCAGAACAATATTCATAAGTTGCATGAAAGTACTAGGTGCATTAGTTAAATCAAATAGCATGACTAACCACTCATATAGCCCATACTTGGTCTTAAATGCAGTTTTCCATTCATCCCCTTCTTTCATCCTAATCTGATGATAACCACTTTTTAAATCGATCTTAATAAATACGCAAGCACCATGTAACTCATCCAATATGTCATCTAATCTAGGAATAGAATGTCGATACTTTACCGTAATGTTATTGATTGCTCGGCAATCAACACATATTCGCCAAGACCAATCCTTCTTCGGCACCAACAAAACAAGAACAGCACACGGACTAAGACTCTCTCGTACATGCCTCCGCTCCAGTAATTCACTAATTTGGCACTGAAGTTCCTTTGTCTCCTCGGGATTGCTTCGATACACGGTCAGTTAGGTAGTGGCACACTAGGAATCAAGTCGATTTGATGTTCTATACTTCGAATCGGTGGTAATGCTCTAGGAAGCTAATCAGGAAAGACATTTTCAAATTACTGCAACAAAGACACGACAGAATTGGGAAAACTCTGATAAAGATTGTTAGTAGAAAACCAAGCCTCCTTGTAAAAAAGTACAAGCATCGGTCGGTCTAGAATTAAAGCTCTTGGTTATGTATAAAAGTTTTTTTTCCCTCTTTTCCTTTCTCTCTCTTTTTTTCCTTGATTTTTACCACTCTACTCTTCTTAACCTCTCATTTTCCTTGCGTCTTGGACTCTCCACCCAAACCCTCATTTTTCTCTCATTTTCTCTCCTTCTCAACCTCACATTATATTTTCAATTGATCTTCATACACGTCAGTAGGTATCATCAGTACCAAGGTGTAAGTCTTTTGATTCATCCCAGCGAATATCGGTTAGTTTACCTATAATGATGTACCTTTCGATCATATTTCCATGGCCTACCAAGCAAAAAATATGACCTGCATGCATAGGTACAACATCACACACCACCTCGTCCTTATATCTCCTTATCTCGAATGCAACCCGGACCTGCTTCGACACCTTCACTTCACCACTATCATTCAGCCATTGAAGTCTATATGGTCTAGGATGTTTTTCAGTCTTTAATCCCAACTTTTCCACCATGGTACAGCTTGCCACATTCACACAACTACCGCCATCAATAATCAAACTACAAATCTTACCATTCACTAAGCATCTTGTATGGAACATTTTATCACGTTGTTGGTGATGCTCCTCCTTCTTGACTTGAACGCTAAGAGAACGTCTAACCACTATCAATTCAACCCCTGCCTGGCATCTCGATATTGCTACAGTCCTCCAATGGTGGCATGTCATCATCCTCTTCCTTCATCTCACTTTCGGATTCAACATCTCTACGTCCAGACATAGTCATCACCCTTCTATTAGGGCATTGATTTGCCATATGACCTTTACCCAAACTCTTGAAACATTTAATTTCACGAGTTTTAGTGTTAGAGTTTTCAATTTTATCTAAAACCGGATTCGAACCAACTCTGCCATCCTTCTGCTTCTCCTTTGAAGTTTCGGCCTTAGTGTTGTTTTCCCTCCAATTCGACTTCTCATCTCTCTTCCAATTGGATTTCCAGTTCAAGCTTGAACCTCCACCACTCTTGTAATTTCAGTCTAACTTCAATTGCCTTTCAACTTTCATGGCTTTGTCCACCAATTCTTCCAACTTAACATAATGTTGCAGCTCTACCACCCTTGTTATATCTCGGCTCAAAGGCTTTTTCTAATAAATGGATATTTAACTGAAAGCCTTATTTAAATAATTAAGATTGAACGAACTAAAATTGGCTTGAAACTAAGTTCAATTAGCTCAATGAATTTGGCACACCCCTCTGCCTGAATAAAAATTTTTTGGATTGAATCCGATTCATCTGCCCATTAAATTAAGCTCAATTGACTCACTTTTGACCCTAAATGCAAATGATATCTGACAAAAAATAAATGTGCAACGCATGAGGATTATTTTTTACGAGAATTAAGATCACCTCTCAGTTTATGCTATAATGAACTGAATTTCTGAAGATTAAAATTTAGGTGTCAACAACTGTCCATCCTCGAATGGAAGCTTGTAGAGTTTCGTTCAAAGATTGAAATTGAAACCTAAATTTTGCAAATGCAAGTGATGAAATATTTCGGCAAGATTGAATCTCATTTTCTAATGCAAAAGGAAATGATGCATGAAATGCAAGGCTATAAATAACATGTGACGAAACTTCTCCTTTTTGTTCATATTAGAGAAACCAACGCATGGATCGCATACGAGAATACCTATTTTATCACATACCTCAAAAGATGATGATTGCCTTAATCTCCTTACTTCTAGTTGATGCCAAGATTTTAAGGTACTAAACACATCTATTACCAGAAACTATCTTCTGACGCTAGCACAAGATATGTGTACGGTTGAAAATATGTCTTCCGAGACTACAAGAGTTATGTCATTGTGAATCGTCGAAAGAAGAACAAAGATCACAAGAGGATCTAAAGTTCTGGGGCCTTATCTGTTACCAAAGGTTTCCCTTTGATGCGGGACATCGCAAGATATGTTTACAGTTGAAAATGTGCTTGAGTTATGGTTCAAGTTGGCCATTTGTCTCTTGGGACCTTCTGAACAAGTCACCATAAGTAGGTAAAATGTCTCTTGGGACCTTCTCAACAGGTCAACATGAGTCAGTAAAATGTCTCTTGCGACCTTCTTAACAGGTCAGCATGAGTTGGTAAAATGTTTATTGTGATCTTCTCAACAGGTCTCTCCATATCAAGACAAGAGATGATGTAATATCTTAACCGAATCAATATGAATACAAAATGGTGTGTGCCTGAAAAATTACCAATGCGACCACAAGAGGGGTAATAACTAAGGTCGATTTTTTTTTAAAGAGGGTTCAGAAGACTTACCAGGTATTTTTTGAGCAATGAGTAAGTGATGGCTAGGCTGACTGCATCATACATGTTCATTCTCTTAAAATGATGATGATATGTACAAAATCAATATAAATGCATATGTCAAAAAAGATGTGTGAGCTCTTGCTTGCATTAAAACGCTTTATGGGGGTTTGTCAATAAGGGAACCTGTCTGATCCTTTCGACAAAATTTGATTAAATAAATGAGGAACCTTCAGCCAGAAAGGACTTTCTCTCACTCTCTTGAATAGGTTTAGGTTGAAGATATACTTACCTGAGAATTTGGAAGACTACCTGATCGGCATTTACTAGTAAAGTTTGCTCATTTAATAGTTTGTGGATGAATTTCGAGACCTTGAGAGATAACTCTATCATCAGGAATTGCTACCTGTAAGACAATATGAGAGGTGACATGTGCAAACATAATTGCTGAAATTTATCAATGAAATCAAGCAAAATTATTGTGTCGATCTTGCATTGCGCATTTTACGTATGACTTATCATGCAGTCCATGCATAACTATTCTATCAAGTTTACAGTACCAATTCTGCTTAGGGAGATGATCACATTGTGAATACCTCGAATGTAATCTGAATGGGGGACTCCACTCCGAAAAGGTTTTCTCTCGCTCTTAAGAAAAGCTGTTTATCCTGACTGTATGATTCAAGAGAAATCACTCAACCTTACCATCATCGCATCGAACAAGGGTCTAAGTAATCTCGCAATTGGTATGACTGTTCTGATCTTGAGGTCTTGATTAGGACCGTAATGGGGGCTAAGTCAAAGGTTTACAAAAGGGACTCTAGTCGAGTCAAGGCTTATGAAATGAAATTCTTCATCATCTTCTTTGGGTTTACAAGTCAAGAACCCTGCAAAAATGAGAGAGAAATAATTTTACTCGAACTTCTTCGAGCGATACTTAAAATCATTCAACTCTACGTTAATTCAAGTGCCCTAATCAGAGGAGACTTTGAAGAGTTGTAACGTAGGTTAGGATAAGAAACTGAGGAACAAAAAGGCTAGTTTTGGCTCAAAAATATGTAGAATGGTTTGATGTTGGTGATCATTGTAGACTTGTCACTGATCTTCACTTTCAGGAGCAGTCTTCAAAGGATACTATTGTTGGTTGAGAGACGGTAGCCTTCTGTTGAGAATTGTACTTTGCAAAGCAACCTCTTTGAGGAATTTTCTTTACAATGAGACCCGTTGGGAAATTTACAAGAAAGAATGCAAACACATTTCAATGAAGTTTACAAACTAACATCAAAATTGTACATTCAAGATTCAAAGGCATTGCACGAATGAAAAGAGAAGTGACTAGGCATTGGCCTTACTTTTGGTAGGCACTTTGCTTTTTCTTTTTGGATGCCTGAGATTTTTGTGGGATTAGCCGTTGCTTTTCTTACTCTCAACTCCCATTTTCTTTTCTTTTTTTCTTTTTTTAGAAGAGGTTACTTTTTTTCTTTTTCTTCTAGAGTTTTTTGACATTTCTTCTCTCTTTTTTTTTTTTTGCTTGTCTCTTTCTTGGGAGCGGGCCCTTTTTCAAGCTGATTTTTTTTTTCAATCCCTTGAGCTTGAACTAGGAATTACAACAACAAAAATATTTGCAAACAAAAATAATGCTAAAGATCACAAGAAAAATCTAGCATACAAGAAATGGATTCATTCGGGAGTTCTCTGTTGACCCGACCATCTCTAACTCTACCCCTTGGAAAAATGCTATCTTCATCTTGGGATGAGCAAATGATCATCAACAAGGATTTATGAAATGAATTTGTAGACTCAAGTAGGCTATGCAAAGGATATAGTGTGTAGGATAGAGAAATGACCGCTCTTCATCATCCTAAGGCACTTGAATTAAAGTTCAAGCTTAATGTAAAGAAAATCTCTTTACCCTATGTCTACATCTTTTAAAATCTATTTTAATGGATGCAATTTTTTTTTGTGATTTTCATTTTTATGACTGCATTTAAATTGAAGTTGCAATTTTTTTTAATGAAAAGATAATTACCGCTAAATCTTTCGAATTAAGTTTCGATCTAAAGCTTGACAGATCAACCCTAAAATTTGAAATATCCGCTATGGAAAGTCTAATAGATAGACTTATTTCCATGTGTGTGGTTGCAGACTAGGAAATTTTCCTAGTCAATCACATTTTGGAAAAAATTGATATCTTGAGTATCTTCAATACATTCAAAAGATTCGAAGATTACCTTTCCAAATTTGAACCGATATCAAATCGACTCGATCTTGAACCGACGGATTCGTGGGTGCTCTAGTTCGGCTATGAGGATTCTCCGAGGAAAGCATCAACGGAAATAGAACATGGACGTGCATGGGCAATATTTGGTCTTTTCCTCCTCTGACTTTTGCATTTCGACTTCACAGGGTCTCCCGCTTTCTCTTTTTGGACCACCGCCTGAATTTTTATCCCCAAATCCACGTGGATTGGTCTTGATCAATTACAAAACACATGGGCTCAATTGTATGTGGCGTAGGTCTAGGTCCCTGCAACACATTGGACGGCGATCGATGGAATGGAGCGACGTCAGGCGGAGGTTTTTGGACGATATTGATGAGTTCGAATAGCGTCGGCATGGTAGCTTCGTCAACAGAAATCTCTTAGAGTTGCCATGGATAGTCCTGAGCTCCGTGTGGTGGCTTGAACTTGCAGATGAGTGCTTGACCGAATCGTCAAACCATATTCATGAAGATCCATATGAGCACTGCCACGTTAACACCATCTTAGAGTCTCCCTTTTAGAATCTCCAAAGGGTCCCACCATGTTTTTTCTTTCAGCTTTGCACTCGCTATTTCTTCTCTAAAGAAGATTAGAGAGAGAATGTGACCTCCCTCGGGCCTTTTATCTGACCCCTTCTTTCCTCTTCTCTCAATCTGCCGTATATGAATTTATGTGGCCTCAGAATTCTGCCGTCCCCCTGAATGAAGTGACCCCAATATCTTTATGTAGCAAAAACTTAGGTTAAGTTATGGGGACGTGGGCTTAAACTTTTGCCTTTGTAGACAATAGGCTTCCGCATCTATTGGCCATTTGCTAATTGAGCTCTGATGGGTCAAATCGAATTAGGTCCAATAAAGCCCAGTTTATTTGTGCAATTCGGCTTCCTTCATGGACTAGCCCCAGTCAGATTTTCTAATTAAATTATGGGCTCATCACACATTCTCGGACTCAACTAAGGCTTTTTCTAAATAATGGATATTTAACTGAAAGTCTTATTTAAATAATTAAGCTTGAACGAACTAAAATTGGCTTGAAACTAAGTTCAATTAGCTCAATAAATTTGACACACCCTTCTTCCTGAATCAAAAATTTTCGGATTGAATCCGATCCATCCGCCCATTAAATTAAGCTCAATTGACTCATTTCTGACCCTAAATGCAAATGATATCTGACAAAAAATAAATGTGCATTGCATGAGGATTATTTTTTACGAGAATTAAGATCAAGTCTCATTCTATGCTGTAATGAAATGAATTTCTAAAGATCAAAATTTAGGTGTTAACATTTCTCACTTAAGAATTTTTGGGAGATGCCCACATACCCGACTAGAAAAGATCGAAGCTGGAAGACAAGAACAAAAAGCTCATTTTCATCGTGCATGATTCCTCATCAAAAGCTTACAAATTGTTTGGTCCTAACACTTTGAAAGTGTATGTAAGCAGGGATGTGAAATTCGATGAAGAAAGCTTGTGGGAGGACAATGGAAAAGTTGATGCGACCATTCGCAATGATTCTGTCCACATGGAGATAGAATATCACTCATCACTTCCTTCTCCAATATCCTCTCCATCACCATCAACTTCATCATCAAATGGTGTCGAAGAGCCGCTACTATCAAAATCAATGAGACTATTAGAAATTTATGAAGCTACCGATGAGCTTCACCTTGTATGTCTTCTTGCAGATTGGGAACCACTTGTTTTCGATGAAGCCACCAAAGAAGAAAATGGAGAAAAGCCATGGATGAGGAAATTGAAGCCATTGAGACAAATCAAACATAGGAACTTGCTAATCTTCCGAAGAACAAAAAGACAATTGGTGTTAAATGGGTGTACAAGGCCAAGAAAAACGAGAAAAAAGAAGTTGCTCGTTATAAGGCCAGGCTTATCGTAAAGGGGTACAAACAAAAGGCAAGAATCGACTATGAGGTATTTGCCCATGTCATCCTAATGGAATCGATAAGATTAATGATTTCCACTGCAGCTCAAAATCAGTAGCCAATCTATCAAATGGATGTCAAATTGACATTCCTGAACGGTGTTCTTGAAGAAGAAATTTATGTCAAACAAACTGAGGGTTTGTTGTGAAAGATCACGAAGACAAAACGTTGCGGCTAAAGAAAGCTTTGTATGGTCTCAAACAAGCACCGAAAACTTGGAACTCCAGAATCGATGCTTATTTCAAGGAAAATGGCTTCGTACAATGATAGTACAAGCATACACTCTACTTGAAGCAAGAAAAAGGTGATGTTGTATTGGCATGTTTATATGTCGATGATCTTGTCTTTACAGGAAATAACTCAATAGTAATCGTTACTTTTAAAGCATCGATGATGAAAGAATTTGATATGACAGGTAACGGTCTGATAAAGTTATTTTCTCGGCATCGAAGCAAAGCAAAGTGGAGATGAGATTTTTATTTCCCGAAAAGGATATGCTGAAAATATCCTTCAAAAATTCAACATGAATAATTGCACATCGGTCAATACACCTATGGAGCCTAGGGCCAAACTTTCGAAGTTCTATGAAGGTGCCGATATTGATTCAACATATTATAGAAGCTTGATTGGAAGATTGGGGAAACATACACTGCAAGTGCCTTAACTTTCGTACGGTGTGCACTTAAGTGCCTTAACTTTCCAAGTGTTCACTTGAGTGCCTAAACTTTTAAAAAGCGTTCACTTGAGTACCAACTTCTTTTAAAATCGTTCACTTCAGTGCCAAATCTGACGTGACTCACCGAAAATCCGACACGTGGCATTTTTAATTATTATTTATGCTGACGTGGCTCATCGAAATTGGCACTAAAGTGAACGATTTTAAAAGAAGTTGGTACTTAAGTGAACGCTTTTTAAAAGTTTAGGCACTCAAGTGAAAACTTTGAAAGTTAAGGCACTTAAGTGCACGAGTTGAAAAAACAGTTAGCACTCAAGTGAACACTTTGAAAGTTAAGGCACTTAAGTGCACGCCGTACGAAAATTAAGGCACTTGTAGTGTACTTTTCCCTGAAGATTGAGATATTTAACCTATACTAGACTAGATATTATGTACCGTGTCGGAATTGTAAGTCAATACATGGAGAAACCGAAGGCATCTCATCTTAAAGTAGCAAAGAGGATACTTCGGTACATCAAAGGTACTATCTCTCTTGACTTACATTATTATCATTTTGAATCATTTCAGCTTAGAGGTTATACAGACAGTGATTATGGTGGAGATGTCGATGATCGAAAAAGTACTACGGGCTTTGTATTTTTTTTCTGGGTGATACTGCTTTTACGTGATCATCAAAGAAGCAACCTAGTGTTACCCTATCGAGATGGCTACATCGTCATGTGTTTGTCATGCAATATGGCTGAGAAAATTGCTCAAACAAATTCATATGGAGCAGAAGAATGTGACGGAGATTTTCTTGGCCTTGAAATTGCGCCGCTTCCTTTCCTCTCTCATGGTACATCATGCATGTGAAAGGCATAAATATGGGCCCCAAAGTGAATTTCCTCTTGCTCAGCCAACATCAATTTGACCTGGACCACAGCATCGGGATGAAGTAAAATCATAAATATGAAACAGAATAATCGAATAGGAGGAGAAACAACTCGGATCTATCTCAATGAGATCACCGGACGGCAATCAAGCGCTTGTGGATATCACGGGAGTTACTGGCATAGTCTGAAAGTGGGCATGGGATATGTCGAATCCCAGTGGCTTCATCTGGGAGCCTCTGCTGAGATCGTCATCCGAGCGGGGTCACGGAATAGCAGGCACAGTTCGATGGCATGATCGCACGGTTCGTCGTTCGGCAGCACTCGGGACTGTTCGATTGAGATTTCAGCACGGAGGGCCTTGATTTGGAATGCCAGGAAGTTGTCGACGTCGTAAATGGTGCTGAACACTCGCCAATGTCTCCAGTTCGATGCGAAGGACTGTGGGTAGCTCGTTGGGCCTTGTCCATATGTCTATTGAGGAGAAGAAGGAACGCAAGACGAGAATTCGCTTGATGTCTACCGAACCAATCCGATCAATCCGCGAGCCCCACCGAAGCCATATGTGAGTCCCTCTGTCGAGCATCGAACCTTCCATCGAACCGACCGCGATCCGGTCTTGGTTAGAATTTTGGAAAGTTGATTCGGAAAATTGGTTACTTTCTTATCCTGATTGATTTGAAAGCACACATGGAGTTAATTCTATCTATAAGCCTTTAGATGGAATTAATGACGTATTTTGAATTTTTAGAGTCGATCTATCATATTTTAGATCGAAACTTAATTTAAAAGAAATTGCGAAATTTTCAAGATGGTTTATTTGCTTTCCATATTTGAATTGAACTGATTGAATTGCTATTTTTTTTTTTTTGCAATATTTGAATGCATGTTGAAAATCTCTAAAGAAAATATTGCATATAGATAATCGTCGCATATATATTACATTTACGTATCATTTTAGATAGAATTGCTTGTTTAAGATAGATCCTTAAGATAGGATCACATAGATAATTTGCATGTTTAATTTATTCCTAGAATAAATTAGATTAGATGTCACTCTAGGTTAGAATATGCATGTTTATATAGATAATTATGCTTAAAATAGTTTATCTTTAATGGTTTAGGGTTTAGGTCGATTTAAATCCTAAATATGTAAGATAACTATATTTTAGGCATAGTTTATTTTAGGACCATAATTAAATCCGAAAATAAAAAAAAATCATCTTTGTCATGCCATCATGCATTACTTGTCACATTTGCCATGTCATTTAGAGCTGCATGTAGAATGTACGCTAGGATTGATTTTAATTGCATGTTATGTAGAATTCATATGCATTATTTGGTTATTTTTCATTTTTCTATGTCATAGCATTTAGATTAAAATTCATGCATTGCATATGGATTATGTTTCATTTAAAATAGAAAATTCAAAAAAAGAGAAATTGGCTGGCGCATTCTCTCTGCATAATTGATTGCACACCCGCATAATAACCTATGTTAGTGGCTTACGTAAAAATCAATTAAAGCTTCTTGATCAAATATTTTCATGGAATGAAATGATACCGAAATAGCGTTAGAGTAATCTAGCGTAATCAAGTCCCCCGACTCATAATCTCTGGTTCGTAGAAATAAAATAGTACTCACTCTAATTTATTTAGGTTTCTAATCAACCTACTTTAAATTATTAGTGGCGACTCCTAATTAAAATCTTGGCATATTAATAATTGAACCTAAATTAAAAATTGGTAGAGTTTGGAAGAACTTGAGCTAGGTTAGTTAATTAATCTAGTAATCCATTAACCTGAAATTCCCGTATTTTAGGTCACGACACACACTTTATGCAGCAATTCTTACAGGAATTCAATCTTTAAAGGTAATATTCTTCCAAATCTTTCACAGCTAGTTAAGCCTCATTTGACATTTTATATATTTTTTAACATGTACAAAAAGAGAAACAGAGTCATGACAAGAGAATGTTGGGGAGAAACAGGCAGACTTTGCCACAAACTATGTCAATTCAAGATCAAAATCTCCCCCAAAACTAAATCGACTTAATTCGGCAATAATCAATAATATGTCTAGCAATATAACCGTGCGAATAAGTGAATATGATATTAGAATGATAATAAGACAACACACCAAGATTTACGTGAAACTTCCACTAATTACCAAGAATATTAGAACATACAAAAGATTTTTCTCTAGTCATAAACTAGAAGCTCCACATCAACATTGCAAAAGCATTTCATCACCATAAAAGTATAACAATGCAAAATGGGGCAAGAAAATCTTAACCACGATTGGAGAAAATTGGTGAAGAATCTTAACAAATGAAGTCGAGCAACTCGTAGGCCTCGATCTCAAAACAACATACTAAATTTTAAGCCAATTATATCAATGTTTGGTTTTGGAATCGAGACCGCAAAGTCACGGCCCTTTTCTTCTCCTTCGTCGCGCGCCCTCTCTATGAACTCTCTCTCTCTCTCTCTCTCTCTCTCTCTCTCTCTCTCTCTCTCTCTTGTTCTCTATTTTCTTGTGGGCACTCTCACACTTCTTTCTTCCTTTTTGCCTTTTTGTCTTTTTATTGTTTTTCTTTTTAACTTTTTGATTTTTTGATTTTGTTTTTCTCTTTGTTTGTGAGTGAGTGTGTACTTGAAATGTTGAACATTCATATGTCGACAAAAGTACACTTTTAGTGCCAAAAGTTGTGTACGGAGATCACTTTAGTGTCAAAAGTTTCAAACGGATTACTTTAGTGCCAACTTTTTTTTAAAAAAATGATCACATAAGTGCCAAGTTCTTTTAAAAACGATCACTTTTAGTGCTAGAGCTGAAGTGGTTCGTTGAAAATCCGACACATGTTATTTTTATTATTTTTTAAGCTGACGTGGCACATCAGAGTTGGCACTAAAAATGATCGTTTTTAAAAGAAGTTGGCACTTAAGTGATCATTTTTTAAAAAAAAGTTGGCACTAAAGTGATCCGTTTGAAACTTTTGGCACTAAAGTGATCTGCGTACACAACTTTTGGCACCAAAGTGATCCGTTTGAAACTTTTGGCACTAAAGTGATCTCCGTACATAACTTTTGATACTAAAAGTGTACTTATGCCTTGATATGTCACTCATCTAATGATGAATATGTAAGTGGACCTAATAGAAATTCATATATTCAAAATAATTCAAAAAGCCCGCCCTCGTCCATTAGTTGATCGGGGCTAACATGCAAGATGCTATATAAGGGGAAATTCGGCTTAAGTACACCCCAAATGCCATAAGTTGTGTATAGCGTTCACTTTAGTGCTAAAACTTTCAAATCGATCACTTTAGTGCTAAGTTTTTGTAACTTCGATCACTTAAGTGCCAACTTTTTTTTAAAATGATCACTTTAGTGCCAACTTCGATTTAAGCTAACGTGGCTCGTCGAAAATCCGACATGTGTATTTTTTATAATTATTTAAGCTAATGTGACTCATCGGACTTGGCACTGAAGTGATCATTATTAAAAGAAGTTAGCTCTTAAGTGATCGAAATTACAAAAACTTAACACTAAAGTGATCGATTTGAAAGTTTTGGCACTGAACTGATCGAAGTTACAAAAACTTAGTACTAAAGTAATCGATTTGAAAGTTTTGGCACTAAAGTGAGCGTCGTACACAACTTATGGCACTTGAGGTGTACTTAACCTGGGAAATTCTTACCCAGTTATGAATCTAATGGGTGAAGTGCATTGTAACCATTATTTTGTGTGATCCATAAAATCAACAACCATGATGTACCGGGTTTAGTGACCTTGGTCCTAGGAAGAAATTCCCTTATACAAAGACCATAAGAAAATACTGGCGTTTTGCGCGCACGTCATACTCAATAGCTTGTCATAATATTTAAAATTTTCATATATTGAATTTCCATACTCTAATGAACTATACCATTCTTTCGTCCTTTAAGAAGAACACAATCATTGGTGGGAATGTTGGACTGCAAACCTACAAACATACAAATTATTCAGAACCATAGACTTGGGGAGTATCTAGATCAAGTGCCAACGAACAAAGAAAGATATCAAAAGTTAGTTGACAAACTAATTTATCTATCGCATACGCGTCCTGACATTGCATATGTGGTGAGTGTTGTTAGTCAATTCATGCATGCCCCGAGTGAAGATCATATGAATGCAGTATTGCGTATACTTCGCTGCTTGAAGTCTTCTCTAGGGCGAGGTCTGAGATTCTTGAAAAGGGATCACCTTGAGATTGAACGGTTTACTGATGCTGACAGGGCAAGGAGTGCTTATGACAGGAGATCAACATCAGGATACCTCACTTTCATGATAGGAAATTTAGTTACTTGGAAAAGCAAGAAACAGAAGATGGTGGCATTATCAAGTGTAGAGGTTGAATTTAGATGGATGGCCAAAGGGTTGTGTGAACTCGTATGGCTAAAGAAATTAATGTTATATATTGAGTTTGCTCCAAGAGCCGAGATGAAGTTATTTTGTGACAACAAAGCAACGATTGACTTCTCACATAATCCAGTTCAGCATGATCATACTAAACATGCTGAAGTGGACTGTCATTTTATCAAGCAAAACTTGGATAACAATGTGATTCAATTTCCATTTGTTCGATCTGAAGATCAGTTAGTAGATATTTTGACGAAGGCGGTATCAAGCAAAATCTTCTACAACTCATTTGGCAAGTTGGGCATTGTTGACACCTGATTTTTGACCATATATTATTGTGATTTTTATTCTTTAAAATTAATTAAAATATCAAAAAAAGGTCATAAAATCACAAAATCAACTTTGGAAGCCTTGGCTTAACCTCGGGGACCAATTTTGAACAAAAAATATTTTTTTGTATTTTATAATATTTTTCGAATTTATTTAATTATAAAAATACCCAAAAAATCAGAAAAATAATATTTGAGATCACGAAAATATATAAAAATAGTCGGTGTATGAAAATTCAGGTTCAATTTTAGGTGTTCCTCGATCATCATAAAATTGAATTTGGGCAAAAATATTAATAATAATAAAAAGAAAAAAGAAGAGAAAAACATAATCATTAAAAGAAAAAGCAAAAAAAAAAGAGATTTGACCAAATAATTCTGTCTTTGCCTTTTTACTTTTGTTTTTATTTTTTATTACTATTATTATTATTATCTTTATTTTTATTATTACTTTTTTTTATTTTTTTATTATTTTTTATCTCTCTTTCTTTCCCTCTCATAGGCTCCCTCATTTTTTTTCTCTCTCTCCCCGGTACATCTCCCACGTTTTTTTTCCCCAGAACGGACGCTCTCTCACTCGCTCTAGATCATTGTGTTTGAGCGAACGACACCCACCGGCTCACTACCAGACCTACACCACATACTTCTCCGTTCGTCTAAGGTGGCCATCACCGTCGCCGTCGTCCGAAGCCGCCGGAAAAGCAGTCGGAAGTTGCTTGGGTGCGCCTGCTCTGTTTCGCCCCGGGACTGCAACTGTTTCTGTTCAGCCGCTCCGTCCCCCCTCAGCCACCGAGCATCATTTCCAACCGCCGTCGCCGACTCACAGCCACCGTGACAGCCCCTCGTGGATCGCCGTCCGAGCACGACAACGCCGGGACCGACCAAAGCTTTCGAATCTGGATCATCATGTTTGGGGCCAAACCGAAGTCAACAACCCCATCTCCGAGCTTGGCGACAACCTGATAAGACTCATAGACCCGCCGGAATATTCTGTGATAGCCCATCAACGTGAGACGCACCCTTAAACTTCACCTCGGCCTCCAATGGCAAGTTGAGTTTGAATTGTCCATTTGCTACGCTGTTTGTTGCAACCTGTTCCTTTCACCTCCCTGCACCTTTTCATTTTTGGTTTCGCTTGATTTCATGGCCTGGGAACGACGAGCGGCCCCCGACTCCTTCCGGTCGGTCTTGAGCTCCATAGCTCGTTTCACACCAAACCGCGGTTCGGTGATGGTCAGGTAAGTCTCCTCAACCCCCTGAGATGCTTCCTGAGCGATTGTTTTAGATAAATGAAGATAGAATTGGTTAAGGTGAGTAGTCGCCGGAGTTTAGCTCCGGCCGGAGGTGGTGTGTACTTGAGATGTGATTCTGCTGTGTTCCCTTTGATATATGTGGTAGAGCTCATCGAGTAGGTTCAAATGGAGTTGATTTCGCACGATTTGGACGTCAGAGGGCCGAGATGTGGCCCTCCGACGAGGCGCCGGCGAAGGAACGCCGGCGCCGGTCGTCTCCCCCGGCGAAGCATTGACCAGGTCAACGTACGTTGACCTGGTCAACGCCCGCGTGGCGCTGACGTGGCTGCCGCGTTAGCGCCCAGTATTAACGAGAAATAAAAAATAACAATAACAATCCGACGGTCCAGAATTCGCCACGTGTCTCGATCGGAGGCGTCCGTTCCCAATCCGTGAAACGGCGCCGTTTTGGTTGTGGAGGAGGCGGGCCGGGCCTGGGTCGCGGGTCCGGGTCGTGGACCGAGTCATACCCGGTCCGGAAAATATTTTTAAATAAATAAAAAAAATAAGAAAATAATAAAAAATAATAAAAAATTCAAAAATCAATAAAAAAAATAAAAAATCATAAAAAACTCAAAAAAATTCGGAAAATTCTAAAAAATTCTAAAAAATTCCAGAAAATAGGAAATGGCCACATTCAACTGGCCATGACCTGTTCTGGGTCTTTCGACCCCCGGTCTTTCCAAAAATGACGGTTTTGCCCTTCCGGCAAACCGTCTTCCAAAACAATTCTAAAAGTTCTAGAAAAAAATCCCAAAAAATAGGGAATGGCCACAATCAATTGGCCAAGGTTCATCCCGGGTGTTTTGAATCCGATCATTCTTAAAAATGACGATTTCGCCCTTTGGGCGAATCGTCTTCCAAAAATTGACGATTTTGCCCTTCGAGCTAAATCACCTCCAAATCTTCCCATTTCACCTCGGTCCTAAATCACGCATTCCCTAAGCCCTTATGGCTATACTAGGAGGCCATGTGATGTGCATTGACGTGCATTGATGTGAGTTATTTATGCACTTGATTGCGCTTTCATTTAAATTTATTGTGATTGATAGGAATAGTCTTCCAATCTGCATGAAACCCTGAATCAAACCTACCCCACCCAAAATTGCGCCCGCATGAATTCTTAGCTAGGAAAATCACTCGCATTAGGTACCGAAAGGGCGTTGGTAATGACACCAGCGTAATCAAGTCCCCGAACCCAAAATCTCTGGTTCCGCAGAACTGATCGATCTCTCCCAATCTGTCAGTAAGGTTTCCGGTCTACCCTCCAAGAAAGACCGGTGGCGACTCCAAATGCATGCACAAGCTGCACATGCCACCACGACCACACTGAAGGTCGAAAGAGATCGACTCTTACCGTCGAATCCTTTGAAAAATACTCCCGCCGCGATTTGGTATGGGCCTGGGAGGGCCCGTGCCGATCCAAGACCCGCGATCGGTAATCCATTAGCCGCGTCCGCTTCCGGACGGGTCGCGACAGCTGGCGACTCCGCTGGGGACTTTGTTCTAGAACCTGTGGTTCTAGACCTCAAGTGGACTTAGGCCGTAATTAAAACGTTGAGTGATTTTTCTAACCTTGCAGGCGCTCTTGAAGGTGAGGTAAGTCCGCTCATGATATGGGTTATATGTTTTTGCAGATTGGAGAAATAAGGGGTGTAGTCCGTGATTAACATTGTCTTATGCAGGTTGGGCGTAGGAATGTATGTTGTGTGGATGATTTGATGTGTTGATTGATAAACTGCTATGCATGAATTGCATTGTGATGATCACAACACGTGGACACACACAACCGCGCCTAAAACCCCGGGCGTCGCCTATAGGAACACAATAGAAGGAATTGAAAATGGAATCTCCGTGAGGAAAAACGCGGGGTAATCCACTTTTCAATTCCGCTCGCTTCGAACTATGGATCGAGTCCCAATGCAACGATAGCTGTGCAATGGAATCGGCTCTTTCTAGAACTCGAAGTGGGAACCTTAACCTTAGGTGCCAAACCCTCTAATTTTTAGAAGTTCACCATAACTTGTCTCATGCGCATGTCTTTGGGCGGTTGGTACACCTAAAACCGCACATAAGTCGACGAGTTTGGTTGGTAAGACTCTCTATACCTCGAATCCATTACAGTTCATATAAATATAGGCATTTCATTCATTGCATTTTGGTGATTAGATTAAATGCCATTTCAAGGATAGATGTGTGTGTTTTTCCCAAACGTCCTTGATAGAAGACGAAGAGGATGATATCCCATGACAAGCACCGAGTGGGCAACAAAGGAGCCTACTATGGACATTATTGAGATATCGTCCAATGAAGATGACGAGTTGGGGCAAGTGATCCGGAAGTCACAGATCGAACTTGGGGCATCCTTAAGCGTTAGGATCACATTCATTTGTTTCATTTTCCATTACTAGTCCTCTTGTATAGGGTTTATTTTTATCGAGGCTTTCTCTATCTCACCCCTTAGAGTGATTGTATTAGGGATCTATTGGTGTATACATTTAGATGGAACTTGGTTGTATTTCTTTTGACAGGTCATGGGAATGTGATAGTGGCATTTTCTCTAATCATCCGAATACTCCCAAGTCAAGTTTATAATTCCTTTAGAGGAAATTAAAATTGGAAATCTTGCACGACCTTTTTGGTCGTATAGGGTAATCCAACCCCAATTTCGCTAGAAGGAATTATACACTTGAATTGGTCCATGCATGTTTTACGTCGCTGGTAATCCACGATAATTGATCGAGAATATCGACGTTGTTTTGAATTTAATGACGAGATAGATGTCCAAATTACTCTCGTTCTTAACAAAACGGCCTTGATTTGGATGCCGTATCTTCAATTAAATTTAAAACACGTTATTATGCCTCGCACTTTTGAGTAATTCGTTCCTCTCGAAATTGATCAAAAGCGATTATTGTGAATTACATTCCTTTCAATAGTATGCTTTCTTTCGAGGAACATTGATAAAAACTTTTCGCGCAAGATTAAAACCCTTGTAAAAGTTCTTGTCCTTATTAATCATGGGCAAGCATAGGATTGAAAGGGGTTTTTTATTTCTTTTTCAAATTATTCCTTCTGATTCTGTCTTTTTATTTACAGGTAAAAAAAAAATAATAGGTAATAGAGAGAAATCTTTTCCTGGACAAGTCTAAGGCTATTATCTCTTCTGATCATGAGCGAGTTATAAAATCAGGACATATTTGCTCGGCTTATTGATATTATGGTTCGGCTCACCCAAGTTGAAGATGTTCGGATGCTCGAAGAAATGAACCATACATAAGTTAAAACACACACAAGAGTTCTCATTTATTTTGCTCAGTGGAGGGTTTTCAAAAGCAGGTCATACAATTCGGGGTAGAAAAGTAAAGCCGAAGTGAGCCCTAATTAACGACACGAAGGAGCCCAACTGACCCTCCATGTTATTAATGCTCTGCTCATACTCCCAACTCCGCATGTCATGGTCGGCAAGCCTGAGGAGAAGACTTTTGCATTCTCCCTTAACTTCGGCGACCTTGGCCTCATGTTCTTCGGCGATTGTTTCCAGGTCTCGAACCAGTCCATTCCCGCGAGCTATGTCCGCGGTTATTTTGTCGAGCCGTTCTTCCTGCCAGTCGCTCTGAAGCCTCAACAGGACATTGCGGCGGTCATGCTCGCCGGTGGTCAGGGATAGGGCCAATTGCTCCACCAGATTTCTCCTCTCGCGAAGCAACGTCGCGACCCGCTCATTAGCAAACTCGACGGCCTTTTTGTAACTATCGGCCAGATAGTTGGTCAGCACCAAATGATCAGATCGATCCTCATAACGAGCTCGCAAGACGCGAGCCACGAGAACCTCCCGATTAGAAGCACGGTAGGCCTCTAAGGAGTGTGCAAAGAGAGTCGGGAAAATTCTATATTCCCTCCCCAGTGTAGTACCTTCGAGAGAAGTGGTATCAAGGTCCTCGAGCAGGACACGGATCTCATCCTCGGTCGCAGAATGATCGGTTATGTGTGCGTAACCGCGACCCAGTAGGTTATAAAGCTTTTCCCACTGGGCCAAGACATCAGTTGAAAAAGTGCGTACGGGGGAGGAGGCCAATTGCGTTGGGTTGGCTTGAGAATAAGACGAGGCTAACAGAGAGTTTAGAAGGAAGAAGCTGATTATGCGAGAACGTTAACCTTCCATACATTAATTCCTCATTTTATAGCAACTCGAGGATGATGAAGGGTCTCAGTAATAATGCTGGTAGAGCCCAGTTAGGGGGTAAAGCAGGAGGTCCCCTCACGTGAACCATTGGATTCGTCTCGGTCCGCGATTTCCGGCTTATCAATTAAAAGATGTAAAAGATTTGTCGGGATCACCATTATTAGAGTTAGGTGGGAGGTAAGCGCAACTATCGAAAAAAGCCCTAACAGGATTCAGCACTCACATCACGTTGAAAAGCTAAGCGAGAAATTCAAGGTCTTGACGGGGAGCGTTTGCCTAATGATTTTCTTTCATGCTTGAAGAGCGTCTCCTAAACATACAAAGTCACTCGAAGAAAAATTTATAGGGAGTGAGCATACAGGAGAGAGTAGAGAACTCTGAGTGGGCAAGAACCAATCAAACATTTCTCAATCCAACATATTTAAGAGGTTACTGTCAGCTGCTAGAGGCGACTGACTCAAAAATCTCAGAAATTGAACTACTGAGTGATCTCGAAGATTCCAAGACCAAGTCTAACACCAAAACCATGGAGCCCAACACTTCTGGCAACGGAAATCAAGATCACGGCGACGACAACAACGACATCCACGATGCTCAACTCGGGAAAAGAAGACGTCATCACTAATACTCTCAGGAGGAAACCCAAATGCTGGAAACCCTCTTCAGTAAAAGCCCTCACATGAAAAAGAAGTGGAGAATTGAATTGAGCCGAGAGTTGGGGATTAATCAGTCGAAGATCCAGTTTTGGTTTCAAAATAGGAGATCCAAATCGAAGGCTCAACGCAAACGTCAGGTGGTCGAGATTTTAAAGGAAGAAAACCAAAAGCTGCGAACAGAAAACATGAGGTATGAAGAAGCTCTCAATATTACCGTTTGCCCTCATTGCGATAACCCCATCGCCCTCGGTAAGATATTCCCCGATAAGCCTCACGCAATGATTGAAGACGTTCATTTACCACCCTACTCCCTCGGGGCATCTCCTGCTCAACCAGATTTTGCCGGAGTCACGCATGAGCAGGATGATCCTACGAAGACGATACAAATGCCTCCTGGGGGATGGGATTTGCATCGCTTTGATTGGAGCTACAGTTTCAAGGAGCTGGATGTTACCGCCGACCAGCTTAAAGCATATCAGCCTCATGCACAACAATTTTCGATAGGGTCGGGTCCTGCTAGAGATGAGTTAATCAGTCGTCAAGCCATCGATGCAATTTTGGGCCACGATAGGAAGAGGTTCGTTTGGCCCCATGAACTGCATTTCAGATTCCTAGACGTGGTTCACCAAATGGGGATCGATTCAGCAACTCCGACACGCATATTTAAGGCCATGAGTGTACCGGGGCTTAGTAAGGAACTGGTCAGGAATCACCTTGCTGCCTACAGAAAGCTATTAAAACAGCGTCGAGCAGAGCTAAGCCGAGAGGAATCTGTCTCGAGCTCAAAAGCTAGGGGGGACCGCCATTGTAATGCTCAGGCATCAGGAGGTACCCGGCCAAATTTAAGCATCAATCAAGCTAGCAACCCGACCACCGGCAAACTGAAAGCTGATCAGAATGTCCTTCCGGGCCATTTCAACACTTTTCAAGAACACGTGTCACAAGTACAGCGAGTGCGCACTCCTCCATTCGAGCAGCAGTCGGCTGGTGCTCTGCCTGCCGCTGGTCAACCCACGACAGACGATTTCTTCGATGAGGGGCTCGATGCCCTATTCAATCAGTGGGAAGCTGGCATGCTTGGACAGCCATGATCTAGCACCTGACTCGGGGCACGATGGGTCGGTCACTACGAACACCCATAGAAAGAAGAACATGTTCACGAGTAGATCACTCATTTTATCCGTTGTAAAGTTCCTACGGGAACATTTTTCTTTAACGACTATAGTTAATTCTATATTAAAACCAACGCTATCGACGAACATCGTCATGCTCAGTTGTGGTGATCCCTTGTTAGATTAAGTCTGAAACCAGAGACGGTCTTTAAAATTTTGAGTGGCCACGAACTCATTTCTCACCAAGCGCCCGGGATGCTGAAATGAAGAGTAACAGCATGCACAGGGAAAATGCCACTTTCGTTTGAACGATGAAAAGGGGTTGAGAGAAGATCATAGCGTTAATTCCCATGGAGCTAAATGAATTAAACTGAGTCATTAATTGCGGGTCCACCGCTGCTCCCCACGTTCTTGGGCCTAGCAAATCATAAAAGGCGCCGAAAGATTGTAGACCCACCACTTTGAAGACTGAACTAGGGGACGAGCGCAATACTCGATGGAACCGAATCAATGCAAGAGAGTTTGTGATCCTATCACGAGGAAAAAGAAAGGGGAATACAGACGATGAGTAATTGCAGGATCTCGGGAGGAGCGCTTGCTTGCTGGTCTTCATATGCAGCCTGAAGGATGGTTCCAGGACACGCACAATCACTTGAGAAAATTTCTAGAGTGAGCAAACACGTAAGAGCGAATTGAGAAAGCTGAGTGAACTAGATCAGCCCGAGATACCCCGATCCATCATGTTTAAAAGTTATTCCCATCTGCTGGACATTTCTGAGCACGAACTGCTGGGAGACTTTGAAGATCCTGGAGCTGAATCCTGCCCGAAGGCCATAGAGACTGACTCCTCTAGCGATGAAATTCTAGGTTTCAGCTACGAAGAAGGAGTATACAATGATGACCGGAGTCGGAAAAGGAAGCAACTACAACGCCACACTCCAGGCCAAATCCGAGAGCTCGAAGCCTTCTTCAATGAATGCCCCACTCCAAGCAGACAACAGAAAATGGAGTTGAGCCGAAAGATAGGATTGGAGCTTTCGAAGGTCAAGTTTTGGTTCGCCAACAAACGAACCCGGGTGAAACAGCAATACGCAGACCATGAGTTACTGGTCCTGAAGGAGGAGAATGAGAAGCTTCAAGCTGAAAGCACGAGATATAAGGAAGCTCTGACCAAGGCCACATGCCTTAATTGTGGTAATCCTGTTGTCCTCGGCGAGGTGTTCCTCGATGAACCATCCCTGTTGACGAATAACGCTCAGCTTTTACCGTATTCTCCACAACATTTTCCGACACAGCCAGATACCGTTGGAGATCTGCACGAGCAAGTCAACACCATAGGGTCAACACCGACACCCTCCGAGAAATGGGACATGAATCATCACAGGTGGAGTTCTCCCAATGACGAACTCGCTGTCGCAGCCAGCCAATCCAAAGTTGGTGAGTCCCTCCCTGGACAACTTTTGAAACGACTAGATCCCGTAGAGAATAGCTACCGAAGTATTGACGATATTTTGGGTGATAAGAGAACAAGGTTTTACTGGACCTATGAGCTTCACACCAAATTTGTTGATGCAATTCGAGAGCTGGGAGTTGATTCGGCTAGCCCACTACGCATACTCGAGATTATGAATGTGCCAGGGCTCTCTAGAATTAACGTTGAGTCTCACCTCAAGTACTATAGGAGATTGCTAAGGGATGGAAGGATAGCGTTAAACCATCATAAAGCCAGTTGGAGCTCAAGTGCTGGGCAGAGTTACAACCATGATGATTGGAGAGCCAAGAGCACCCAACCGTGTTTCAGCAATGACGGGACTAGCAGTCGTGTCAGCGACTCCTCTAACCCAAATCAGAATGCTCCGCCGAGCTATCTCAATACTCCTCAGGAGTATATGCCACAGTTCCAGCACATAGAGATTCCTCAGTTTGAGCACGAATCAGTCATTAATACTGTCCCTGAAGCGGATCTGGCATTGGTAGAGAGTGCACATATGAACCTGCCGGTCATTGGAGGAAGTTCCAATTCGAGGGGTCAAATTGCTCACGGCGAGAGCAAAGAGAGGAATCCCTCGCCTGCAGTCGACGACACCCGATCTGGGCACCAAGGGCTAGAAAGAACAGGTGATTTCCTTGATGAGGAGCTGGACACTTGGATCAATACTCTTCGGGAATGTATGTCTCAACCCCAACAGGGCAATGATGAAGGTTCCAGCTCAAAGACTCCAATCCCTCACAACGAAGGCAATGAAAGAAATCTGCCCCCAACAATCGTTGATACCCAACTTGAACATCAATGGCTCGAAGACCCGAGCAATTTCCTTGGCGATGAGTTCAATCTTTGGCTCGATCAATTTGGAGCCGGAGGACCATCGCAGTGGTGACGCGAGGCCGGTGATCAAACGTCTGATGCAAGGCATGGCTACTCGATGAAAAATGCTTCGAGAAAAGGGGTTGAATACTCCTATTGCATATGTTGTTGATCGCACTGTAAGGTTCCCACGGGAACATCTTTCATTAATATCTAGAACTAATTGCGCGTGAGTGTCAACATCACCCTTTGAGCATCTTCAAGCCGAAGGCCGTGGATTAATCACTTAATCCGTCGAGCAAGTTCCATGAACCATAATTATCACCCGCTGAGCATAATGGGATCTACCCCTTCAACACGAAATACGTTTGGCCGCGAAGCCACCTATTTGGTAAAACGATGTATCGTTCCTAAACGATCTTCAATCGAATACCGAAGTAATGTATTCTTTCTTTTCCTTCTCAGATGATAAACATGGATAAATCACTCAATGAGTCATGCGTTCAAATAGCAGAACAGACGCTGCCCAGCTGGGGGCAGATGAACCATTGATGTTACAAACACTCCAAGCATGGATAGGCGGATTTGATAGAGGTTGTTCATATCAATACGCAACATCAGAATGGGATGAAAATCAAGAGTAAAGTTGTATCGTCCCAATTTGTCTTGAATTTGTGAATATGAATTAACACTTATTTTTTATCCTTGACAGGGGAATCGCCTTGGAGACGAATAAGTTTTTACATCCCACATACTACCTGTTAGGGTACATGAGGGTAGGATGTATCGTTTCGATTTTCAAAAAATTCGTGAACATACAATGATATGCTTCTTTTACATTTTCAGGGATCTCCAGCCACGGTGGACAGGTAGGTATCCCTTTCCCCCCAATCCATTGAAGATGTTAAACCAAAAAAACACAGAGAGAAAAAGAAAAGCTTTCAGAATCTAATGTCTAGAAAAGGCATAGAATTCAAATTTCATTGGCATTCATGTTTTGAAACAGGAGATTGTCTGAACATGAATGAAACATACATGTGCATCATAAAGCCCCATTGGGAGGAAATTTTCGGAGAAAACAAAAAGAAGTTTTCCAATAAAAGTTGTTCAAACCGTTTAAAAGGGTGTTTTCTCAGACGAGAGGCGAAGCCTAATCCAAACATGTCCAACACACACTTGAGAGATGAATGGAGTGGGCAGATAACAAAATCTGGGTCTACGGAGGTAGGGACCATTTGCGACGATTACATGGGTTGGGACGACGGAGGCATTCGTTTCATATCCCCCAAACACTACAGGTGACCGTTGATAAACCCTTTGAACGACGGTTTTCATTCTTAACCCTGTCAAGAACCACCCCACATCGGGGCAAAAAGGGAGCAAGTCCAGCGGCATCGGGAGAAAATAGTTAGAAATTTTCTTACTCGGACTAACATTAATCTTTGTGTGTTGTTTATATGGTAATCCAAATGCCATAGGATGACGAGAAGCATTCATTTCTCTATCCCACACACCATATCCTTTGCACAACTAAGTTGAGCCTGCAAATTCGTTTCATAAACCCATTGGTGATCATTCCAAGACGGATGCAGCACCACCTCAAAAAAGGGAGGAGTTCAAGACTCAGGGATTACGAAGAGGATTCTCGGGCTGATATTTAAGGCATGTTTAGACGTTCGATCATATGTCTAACATAATCTACCGAAGATGAGAAAAGCGGGATTTCAAAAGGAAAATGAGGACGAAGAAAATCCCCAGCATCAAGAAAAAGCAAAGTGCCTGGTAAAAGCAAGGCCGATGCTCATGTAAGTTCTTTGATTGATCCACAATGAAGCCTGAATGGGAAAAGAGGAAATCACTGAAGGAACCAAATAAAAAAAAAGGCTGCTCCCCAAATGCTGCCAAGCATAGAACAAAGACATGGAGAGAGTCGGTCTCTGAATGCAACAAGGGACGCTCTCTAAAGAGCTGGTGCACACCTCAAAATCGGTTGTACACCTCAAAAACTAAAGAGGCAGAAAGGAAAAGACAGGTGGTAAATCAGCAATGATCACCAATGTCAAACTCGTCATGAATTCTGGGCCAAAAACAAGCCTTTTTCGGTCCCCAATCCTACCAACATCATAACCCTGAAACAGTCTTCTCTGACTAAGACACTTGGGTTAATATATTGCTTAGCTCGAAGAAGTACGAGCAAGACTATTTCTTTCTCATTTTGCAGGGTTCTTGACTTGTAAACCCGGAACAGATAGTGAAGAATTTCATTCAATAGCCTCGACTCCAAAGCGGGCCCCCCTTGAAAACCAATATCCAAGCCCAACATTACGGTCCCGTGGAAGACCTCCTGACCGGTCAAAATGTATGCGCTGCGAATGAGCCTAAAACCTAGGCACAGGTTAGTAGGGAATTGAGTGCATCTCCTATAAAAAAACCACTATCGCAAAATAGGTGAGAAGACCTCCTTGTCGAGAAATATTTCAATTGATGTTTTGAACAAACTCTTTTTGGAATTTTCAAACTGTTGATCCAGATTTTCCATGCAAGGGATTTGTGATCACATTTGCATGCTGCAAGAATGCTTTGGATAACCTCCAACATCAAACTTAAGTCATAAAATTTTGTCAATTGGACAATTGCTGTCTTCTCAAAGATTACCAATATTTTCTTGGGGAAGAGAAACCCTTTAAAAAAAAAATCCTAGCATGACGTGGAGAACCCTCGTACTAGGATCCCTTTTCAAAAATATCAAACAAGCCCTATCGGACGTGGAGAACCCTCGTCTCGGGACCCCTTTTAAACAAAATCAAACAGGCCCTATCGGACGTGGAGAACCCTCGTCTCGGGACCCCTTTTAAACAAAATCAAACAGGCCCTATCGGACGTGGAGAACCCTCGTCTCGGGACCCCTTTTAAACAAAATCAAGCAGTCTCATCGGACGTGGAGAACCCTCGTCTCGGGACCCCTTTTAAACAAAATCAAGCAGTCTCATCGGACGTAGAGAACCCTCGTCATGAGACCCCTTTTCAAAAGTCAAGAAGTCTCATCGGACGTGGAGAACCCTCGTCATGAGACCCCTTTTCAAAGTAAAACCAAGGTAGAAACCGCCTGAAGGGTCAACTCAAGGTAGAAACCGCCTGAAGGGTCAACACAAGGTAGAAACCGCCTGAAGGGTCAAAACTATGGTAGATACCGCCTGAAGGGTCAACTCAAGGTAGAAACCGCATGAAGGGTCAACACAAGGTAGAAACCGCCTGAAGGGTCAACTCATGGTAGAAACCGCCTGAAGGGTCAACTCATGGTAGAAACCGCCTGAAGGGTCAATTCATTGGTAGAAACCGCCATAAGGGTCAACTCATTGATAAATATCGCAGTAAGGATCAACACAAAGGTCAGATCCACCATACGGATCAAAATCCTTGGCAAATCCCAAAGCGTGGGATGCGCCCTTCTCAGGTTCCTACCAGTTAGGAATCCCATGATGGTATGACCTACCATACAGGTCAGAGCTTAATCTCCCTAGGATATTCTGAACGAGTCCTAGGTATCTTCTTGAAAGTCGTCGCAACCGGCAGCATCTGACAGGTGAGCTTCAGGTAAGCCTCTCTCACCCCGGCCCATGATCGAATTGCAAGAGTAAACCAGTGATTAATTTGAGCTTTCATCAAAGGGCCTTAAGGATTCAATGTCGTAGCATTTATTCTCTCATTTTCCCAGTTGAGTCGGTTAGAAATCAGGTGCCACCATATCTTTGAGAGAAACCTCTAACGAGATTCCTCTCAAAGAGGGGCAGCTGTTGACACCTGATTTTTGACCATATATTATTGTGATTTTTATTCTTTAAAATTAATTAAAATATCAAAAAAAGGTCATAAAATCACAAAATCAACTTTGGAAGCCTTGGCTTAACCTCGGGGACCAATTTTGAACAAAAAATATTTTTTGGTATTTTATAATATTTTTCGAATTTATTTAATTATAAAAATACCCAAAAAATCAGAAAAATAATATTTGAGATCACGAAAATATATAAAAATAGTCGGTGTATGAAAATTCATGTTCAATTTTAGGTGTTCCTCGATCATCATAAAATTGAATTTGGGCAAAAATATTAATAATAATAAAAAGAAAAAAGAAGAGAAAAACATAATCATTAAAAGAAAAAGCAAAAAAAAAAAGAGATTTGACCAAATAATTCTGTCTTTGCCTTTTTACTTTTGTTTTTATTTTTTATTACTATTATTATTATTATCTTTATTTTTATTATTACTTTTTTTATTTTTATTTTATTTTTTATCTCTCTTTCTTTCCCGCTCATAGGCTCCCTCATTTTTTTCTCTCTCTCCCCGGTACATCTCCCACGTTTTTTTTTTCCCCAGAACGGACGCTCTCTCACTCGCTCTAGATCATTGTGTTTGAGCGAACGACACCCACCGGCTCACTACCAGACCTACACCACATACTTCTCCGTCCGTCTAAGGTGGCCATCACCGTCGCCGTCGTCCGAAGCCGCCGGAAAAGCAGTCGGAAGTTGCTTGGGTGCGCCTGCTCTGTTTCGCCCCGGGACTGCAACTGTTTCTGTTCAGCCGCTCCGTCCCCCCTCAGCCACCGAGCATCATTTCCAACCGCCGTCGCCGACTCACAGCCACCGTGACAGCCCCTCGTGGATCGCCGTCCGAGCACGACAACGCCGGGACCGACCAAAGCTTTCGAATCTGGATCATCATGTTTGGGGCCAAACCGAAGTCAACAACCCCCTCTCCGAGCTTGGCGACAACCTGATAAGACTCATAGACCCGCCGGAATATTCTGTGATAGCCCATCAACGTGAGACGCACCCTTAAACTTCACCTCGGCCTCCAATGGCAAGTTGAGTTTGAATTGTCCATTTGCTACGCTGTTTGTTGCAACCTGTTCCTTTCACCTCCCTGCACCTTTTCATTTTTGGTTTCGCTTGATTTCATGGCCTGGGAACGACGAGCGGCCCCCGACTCCTTCCAGTCGGTCTTGAGCTCCATAGCTCGTTTCACACCAAACCGCGGTTCGGTGATGGTCAGGTAAGTCTCCTCAACCCCCTGAGATGCTTCCTGAGCGATTGTTTTAGATAAATGAAGATAGAATTGGTTAAGGTGAGTAGTCGCCGGAGTTTAGCTCCGGCCGGAGGTGGTGTGTACTTGAGATGTGATTCTGCTGTGTTCCCCTTGATATATGTGGTAGAGCTCATCGAGTAGGTTCAAATGGAGTTGATTTCGCACGATTTGGACGTCAGAGGGCCGAGATGTGGCCCTCCGACGAGGCGCCGGCGAAGGAACGCCGGCGCCGGTCGTCTCCCCCGGCGAAGCATTGACCAGGTCAACGTACGTTGACCTGGTCAACGCCCGCGTGGCGCTGACGTGGCTGCCGCGTCAGCGCCCAGTATTAACGAGAAATAAAAAATAATAATAACAATCCGACTGTCCAGAATTCGCCACGTGTCTCGATCGGAGGCGTCCGTTCCCAATCCGTGAAACGGCGCCGTTTTGGTTGTGGAGGAGGCGGGCCGGGCCTGGGTCGCGGGTCCGGGTCGTGGACTGGGTCATACCCGGTCCGGAAAATATTTTTAAATAAATAAAAAAAATAATAAAATAATAAAAAATAATAAAAAATTCAAAAATCAATAAAAAAAAAATAAAAAATCATAAAAAACTCAAAAAAATTCGGAAAATTCTAAAAAATTCTAAAAAATTCCAGAAAATAGGAAATGGCCACATTCAACTGGCCATGACCTGTTCCGGGTCTTTCGACCCCCGGTCTTTCCAAAAATGACGGTTTTGCCCTTTCGGCAAACCGTCTTCCAAAACAATTCTAAAAGTTCTAGAAAAAAATCCCAAAAAATAGGGAATGGCCATAATCAATTGGCCAAGGTTCATCCCGGGTGTTTTGAATCCGATCATTCTTAAAAATGACGATTTCGCCCTTTGGGCGAATCGTCTTCCAAAAATTGACGATTTTGCCCTTAGAGCTAAATCACCTCCAAATCTTCCCATTTCACCTCGGTCCTAAATCACGCCTTCCCTAAGCCCTTATGGCTATACTAGGAGGCCATGTGATGTGCATTAACGTGCATTGATGTGAGTTATTTATGCACTTGATTGCGCTTTCATTTAAATTTATTGTGATTGATAGGAATAGTCTTCCAATCTGCATGAAACCCTGAATCAAACCTACCCCACCCAAAATTGCGCCCGCATGAATTCTTAGCTAGGAAAATCACTCGCGTTAGGTACCGAAAGGGCGTTGGTAATGACACCAGCGTAATCAAGTCCCCGAACCCAAAATCTCTGGTTCCGCAGAACTGATCGATCTCTCCCAATCGGTCAGTAAGGTTTCCGGTCTACCCTCCAAGAAAGACCGGTGGCGACTCCAAATGCATGCACAAGCTGCACATGCCACCACGACCACACTGAAGGTCGAAAGCGATCGACTCTTACCGTCGAATCCTTTGAAAAATACTCCCGCCGCGATTTGGTATGGGCCTGGGAGGGCCCGCGCCGATCCAAGACCCGCGATCGGTAATCCATTAGCCGTGTCCGCTTCCGGACGGGTCGCGACAGGCATTCACGACATTTATGCACCTACTTGAGGGGAGTGTTAGAATGAGTTGTAAAAGATATTGTAATCGTAAAAGATATGTATGGATTGTAATTAGCTAGATTAGTGGATCTAGATTAGAGAATATATCTTTTAGGATTCTTTCCTTTATCTTTATATATATACATCTAAGTCATTGTAAAATATATGAATAAGATATATAAAAAATTGAGGAATACGATTCCTTCTTCGAAATCTCTCTGTGGCAACAGGCATGAGTTCATAGGTTAGAATTGATATGGATGTGTTTTGATAACACATGTTAAATGGGGGGGGGGGGGGGGGGGTATGAGGCGAGTGAGGTCGGGGGATAGGCACCGGTCGTTAAAATTGTATTGGATATAAATGGGTTAATTTTAGTCGGACCATCTTTGACCCGACATGTCTATTTGTATTAAGCTATCTAAGACACAATTTCCTTCGTCGGCGAGTGATCGAGTTAACAAAGAAGATATATGAGTCTCAAAAAGCCTATGGTAAACCCAGAGGAGATTTACATGTCTTGATATTTGTATTGTTTTTCTAACGAAGGTAATCACATGTTGATTTTTCACGAAAGCGTTTGTTTTGAGAGTAGATCGGTGACCAACGAATCTATTGCCCCGCGCGACACTCGCGGAACAAACTTAAATTTTTCTATAGATACTTATTTTATTGTCAATAAACCATTTCCCTCGAAAAATAAAAGATGATTTTCACGGCATCTCGTGAGACAAATGTTTCATGAAAAAGTCCAAATTTACATCCAAAAGACGAACCTAGCTACCGATAGACTTGCTGTTAGATACATAAAAAAAAAAAAAGTTAAGAAAATGAGTAAGAACATGAGCGTCCCATAATGAAATTCATGATGAGCTTGATTTAAAAAAAAAAAAAAAGAACCATAATTTCTTAGATCTTAGAGTTAAGCTTATAAATTCAAATTAGCTACGGTAAATCTATCTTATTCGAGAAATGTAAAGTGGTACACTAAAGTATTTTGGATGGTGACTGATATGTGTCACAATCCATGATCGAAATTTATTTTCTCGTTCTTTTGAAAAAAGTTTTCATTTATTTTTCTACTTTAATTGAACTAAACTATTTCTCGTTTTTTTAGAGCGATTTCCCATTTATTTTAATTTTTAAGAGACACATAATTCTCTTATTTTCATATTACGAAAATCTCTTATTCTCATAGTGATCAAGCATACTTTTGAAATTACACATGTCTTTTCCGGGTGCATAGCACGGGTCTAGAGACCAGTATAACGGTGATTTAATTATAGTGAAAACGTAGCTATTACGTCCTTTTCTTTCTTTTTCCCCCCTCGGTTTTAGCTACATTAATAATGTCGTGGGCGTGGCCAAAGAGGACAACAACATAAACGTTAATTGCTGGTGCATGAATGATATTAAAATTCAGATCATGTCGGACGACTCCATTCCGCCCCAAGATAGAACCACCACCAGATAATGCCTAAAACGCAACGGCTCAGCACTTTTCTAACTCTAGGTTTTTTTTTTTTTTGGTCGCACAGAAGTCTAGGTCAATTAACCAAGTCTATTTTATTACATCAATTATTTGAGTTCACTGTCATTACATTACTTGTGATTTTGCGTTAGGTAAGACCACTAGGGACCACAAGAAGGCAACAACTTCACGATTTGTTTTAGTCAACTGACAATAATTTTCCTGGGTTCCTCATATGAAAATATCGAAATATATGAAACGACAACACTGGACGGAGCAGAGGTTGCAAATTCATCTGGTCTTGATGACCTTGAATATTTTAGATAGAATGAATGCTCCATTGAAATAAATAAATAAAAAAAACGAATGATCTTGTTGAAGTTCAAGGTCTTGGTAGACCCAACTACTTGGAAGAGTTGAGATTCTGACTCATGCAATTGCATTGAAATGCTGGATCTTTCTCAATTGAATCATTTGAAAGAAAGTAAATACCAATCATCGCGAAAATCTAGTTAAAATTCGATATCTTCGCAGGTCGAAGTTATTGAAAGAGTCGGATATCTCCTCGTGCAAATCCGTTAAAATGTTGGACCTTTCACAATCAAATCATCTAAAGCAATTGAAGGCTTCTTCTTGCGAAAATCTAGCCGAAATTCGAGGCCATCAGGGGTTCTTGGACACATTAGACGTGTCGTAATGAAGGGCTGGACCTTTCACAATTAGATATTTTGAAGCTATTGAAGGCATGCCCATGTGCAAGTCTTGTTGGAATTCCAGGCCATGATAAGTTGGATATTTTCATGCGTATCCATCAAAAGGCTAGAGATCCCACGAATCAATGGTATAAGGATCGATGTTTACTATTGAAAATTGCGAATATCTAGTTATAATTCGAGCAATTGTTATAATGTCTAGTTACAATCAAGACTAATCAGGAAGGCCCTAGAGATATGCGGTGATTTCTTCAATATCCTATAGCTTTAGCCTTCGTCGATTAACTCTGAAAGCTTAGCAGCGTCGTCTTCCCGACCTCACGCAATGCGGTCACAATCTGAATAGCATCAAGTTCTGTCCCCATCACCTCCAACACATCATGCTCCTCGCCGAACTGCAAGAATTCCGCACCTGCAAGAACAAACGGTAGAAGGCCAGATCAATCCTAGATATTCGTATCAGGCACAGCAAAGTGCGCCGGAAGACAACCGATTCGACCCTGCTCGCTTTTGTATTTTGCGACATATATCAAAATGCGATGGAGAGATAACTAAATCACCATCTGCTTGAGAAGCGATCTGCAATGCCTTGGCCCGGCACTTCCCGCAATTCATCTCAACCTTCATCACGATCTTCATCTGTACATGTATGGAACAAAAACCACATGAGATTCTTCTTGATCAAATTTGTCTAAGTGAAGAGGTACCTTTTAGATAACTTTTTTAAAATAAGTCTGATCCTCTCTACACCCTATTGATATGACGTTTAATGATAACGATGTTTAACTAACAGACGTCGGTTTGGTTTTCTATCCTCCACCATCATATAGTTAATGTAAAAGCACAGAGGGTTAAGAGAGAGATTTTGGATTCTTCACCATTTCCTACCGTTACAGAATCGATATGCAAAAAAGTAAGCCTTAATCCTCTCTGATCGTGAAGTCTTGAAGATCAACGATCTTTGTGAATGAATTACTTTGAAAAAGTCTTGAAGATCAACATCACATGCATTTTTGCTGTTCATTAAGTATCATCTTTATAGAAAAATTATTTAAGTAACTATGCCTCGCTCTTTGAAAGCTTTGGATGCTTAACAAAGTATATTAGATCATCTATTCCTAAAGACCCCCCTTGAACTTTAGCTCCCCAGCATAATAGCTCCGCACTCCGAAAATATCATATTACCCTGCTAAACTTTGGCACTGTTGCATAGTACCATGCAAACTTTGAAAAATTATAGATTACTCCACAAACTCTCATTTTTGTCCTGGCCATTACTTTTTTCGTTTATACGGCCATCAAATGTTAACTGAAAATGGACCAACTCTTACTGAACAAACTAACATTTGCTACAAGGTTCGCGAAGTTAAGAAAAACAGAGAATGATACATGGTTAGTAAAATTAGTTGATTCAATCGGGTCAAGAAAAATGAGTTAGTCCATTTTAGGTAAAGCTTAAACGCTATGCAGGCTGAAAATCTAAGTGATGCAACATAAATTAAAGTAACTTTTCAAAATTTGGAAGCTAATTGCGCAGCAGCGCCAAAGTTCAAGAGGGCAATTCTCGCTAGATATCATGATATCAAAATAAACACATATCATATCGCATGATATCCAACACTTATTTATGTATTTCTTTAATTTAGACAAAAGAATTTCAAAGTAAAAAGAACATGTTGAAGGAACACTATCGCAATTGAAATTATCTAAATATCATATCTGATCATCTTCATCGTTGGGTGAAACATTTATTTTCATTCGTTCAATTTCAGAATAATATTTGGCATTTCTCGGATTCAGTAGTTATACCGAGCTACAGCATCAAACTGAAATTAGAACAGCCCAATTTTCGAACCCGCGCACACGCCATCCACTGTATATAGAGAAGAACATATCGCACCTGGGCTGTCTGCAAGTATGTCAGAGAGGGCGGAAGCTTCATCGATTTCAAATCCCTTCTTGTAATGCGCGTATCTAATAAGTTCAACCCCATCAATGAGGTTAAATTCTCAAGCGAGCCTGGAAGTTTGCTCAACTGAGAACATCCCTGCAATGACAAGTGATTTAGCTTCACTAGTGCCCCCACTTCTTTAGGCAAATCTGTAAGACCCTTGCACCATTCAATATTTAACTCAATCAACGATAGTAGATTTCCAATGAAGCTTTTGATCCTCTTTAGCTTGTTGCAGTGTGCAATAGTCAGCCTCTCTAAACGCACACATTTAGAGAAGTCGGGAATCGTTGTTATGCCGTCACACTCGGTAAGAGATATAACTCTCAAATTTTGCCCCATCTGTAAAAATCGATGGCATGTTAATTGAAAGAACTATTGCATAGTACACACCGGGACTATTAGACTAGAATTAAAACATGTGATTTACCTTGATCAACTCCCATGCTTTTGAATCATCTGTGAAGCCATTTGCGCCAAGTTCAAAAACAACAAGACGATCCAAACGCATATTTCTCGCCCTAAATTCTTGACGAGGACAACGCCAAGAAATCCATCTTAAGTTTGAACGACACTTTGCAAAGTCACCAACATATGTTCCATTGCACAACTTGAGGAATCTTAGGTTTTGCAATTTTTCGAACTCATGATTTGTAATCTCTATGGAGTCATCCAGTCCATCTATGTCAAGTGCTTTAACCTTGTCCCTCTTCTGCAAGCGAAATTTTGCAATAATGTGAAGAGTTCTGTCAACTTCCAATCACTATGTTTTGCAAGTCGAATAGGCAGGAAAAAGATGGTTAAGACCCTAAAAAGAAGAACAATACAAGAATCCGTAAATTTCCATTTGAAAATGAGACTTCTCTTACTTACCTCTCCGGTTTTTAGGATGTCGAGGGCCTCTTCTGCTATCCACAACCTACTTTGCTTTCCAACGTCATATTTACTCTCTTTCCGAACAATTTCCTTTCCCAATGCTATTAGCTCGTCATGCATCCAGAATTTATCATCATCCAAGATCTCTATCAAGCTCCTCTCTATAAGGATTTCAACTCCTCTTAGGGGATTCAACTCACAACTGTTCCACATGTAAATTGCACTAGTCTTCTTCTTATTATGAAGAAAGCATGCTATATCAAGAAAAATTTGTCTCTCATTTTCCTCTAGGAGATAATAGCTATATTCCAACTTCTTTAGAATCTTCTCCTTAGGTACTTTCTTCATATTGAGCAACGCCTCTTCCCAAACTGGTTTGCCTCTCTTTTTAAGGGACGAACCTGTCACTTCAATACTCAAAGGAAGTCCACCCATATTTGACACAAATTCACTTGAAAGCCGAGCATAATCATCCAAAGGAGAGTCTCCAACAGAGGCATGCTGACAAAAAAGCTAAAGTGCAAGAGGAGAATCCAACTCTAGCATCTGATACCTCCGAATTTTACCATTAAATCTCTCGTCTGATGGAATAGTAGTGTCTCTTGTTGTAATGATTACTCGAGATCCTGAACATAATGAATCATTTCCTATTAGACTCTCAATATGTTGTTCTTCAGCAACATCATCTAGAACCACAAGGACCTTCTCAGTGCGGAGTGTGTCTCCAATCTTCTTCATTCCTCCTTCACTTTTCTCGACTTGTTGTGCACGTCTTGAACCAGCAATGTCGGATAGTAATCTCTTCTGCAGCCGAACTATGCCATCCTCTGTTGACGAGCTTTCTCGAACTTCCTTAAGAAAGCTACATCGGTTTCCAAAGGAGGGATATAGTTCATTAAAGATGAGTTTGGCCATAGTCGTTTTACCAATCCCACCCATTCCGTAAATTGCAATGAGCCGCACATCAGGTTGGCTGATATCTATTTCCTTTTTCAACCGTTTTATCTGAGCATCAGGTCTAACAAAATGGCGAGGCAGTTTTTCTTTTTTTATCTCCAGCTTCTTCAAAACCTCTTCAACGACAGATTTGACAATCTCTACTTGGCTGCCATGTACAAAAGCGCTTTCATTAGTTGACTAGATTAATTTCATACCCACGCATCGTGGAATTGTCACAATTTTAACTAGATTGAAGTCATCATGGACGACATACGAGTACACTCAATAATCATTATTCGCTAATTTGGTATGATACAGTTGACGTGCTACACATTTACGAGTCATTGAGTATAGAAGTTTCTGAAGACTAAGTATTGGCAGAAACGATGGAGAACACGAAGTGGCTTCGGTAGTTATAGCTAGGCCTGGAAAACAAAATCAGCACTCATAATAGGGAAATCATGAACCGAGATAGTGTAGGACAATTGCAACATTATCCATTGAACACCGCAGTATGTGAAGGCAAATGTGTTCCCGAAAAACAAAAACCGAAAAAGCCCAAAACATGTGTCCGCCTTAACTTATGCAGTAAAAGTCTGCTAGGGATATGATTATGCCAAGCATAATGGCATTTAAAGAGCCGTGTCAGATTATATTTGTTCAAGATTGAAAATCGGGAGACCTGACTTCCAAAGGGTTAACTTGATAGTAAAGGAATGAAGATATGTTTTAGCTAAGGCGCGCAGCGCACGACACAAGTTCCTTTCTCCATGCCCTCAAGTGGATACGTTTCTATGTTTGGACTACCTACCTGGGCTTTGGCTCGTACTTTACCTGGTCATAGAGTTAGCAGCGTTAGTCATAAGTACGTAATTTACTCATCAAAGGTGGACTTCCTCATCGATATTAAAACAAAATGCAGACGCTCTCTCGGTTTGCTTTCCAGTGACTCTTGTCTTTTGGTTGAATCCAGAAATCTCAAGCGGCTTGTTGGTCACATTGACTACATTGCCCAAAAGCATAAGAGACGGCCCGCCCCTAAAAGGAAAAAAAAAATTGTGCAAAAACAGCTTATTCACTTTGGAGAAGTTAATGGCCGCCCACATGCTATAATAACGCATTCTAGGTGCTAATTTACCTTATGTTACATCCAAATTTATCAATTGCCATATCACGTGCGCGCGCAGGGCCACACCAATTGGAGCCCTCCGCGCAATCATCAACCTTAGGTCAGAGGTCAGCGACGATGGTTGTGTCCGGACTGGTCAAGATCGAGGTTGCCCTGCCTCGATTTGGACCTCCAATGAGCTCTGAAAAGCTCACGTCCTCGAGCTGACGGCCTGTCATTCTTTACATTGTTGTTATTAGGACGCACATGTGAGTTGTGTTAGAAGAGTCCCACATTAGAGTATTAATATGGTGTGGAGCAGTTAGTATATCCAAATTGGCCCATCATTTTTTATATTATTGTTGTTAGGACGCACGTGTGAGTTATGTTAGAAGAATCCTACATTGGAGAATTAATGTGGTGTGTAACAGTTAATATATCCAAGTTAGCCCATATCTCATTGGCTTAAGTTTTTGAATGAATGTGGATCCAGCTGGATATGTTGACGAGCTTAGATTTGGGCTCCCTCTTGGCGATCTCCCTTCTGTTGTGTGCTCCCAACAAATGGTGCCGATGGGCGTTGTGGTGCAGCAACGCGTGCTCGATGAGCGTTGATGCAGATTCAGCTTGAGATAAGTTGGTGCAGAAAGATACTTGGATTAAAGGGGAGCAAACCTATGTGCAGAAAGATCAATGGGAGCAAACCTAGCTGTAGAAAGATACTTGGATTAAGGGGGAGCTAACCTAAGTCCCACATTGGAGATTTAATGTGATGTGGAGCAATTAATAAATCCAAGTTTGCCCATAACTCATTGGCTTAAGCTTTTGAGTTAATGTGGGTCCAATTGGATATGTTGACTGGCTCGGACTTGGGCTCCCTCTTGACAGGCTCGGACTTGAGCTTCCTCTTGACAATCTTATCTGCAAAAGGTACCGAACTTCTGCTATGTGCTCTCAACAGTTGTCAGGATGAGATTGCTTCTATTAAAAATTTGATGGAAATGTTTTGTTGTTTTGTTGTTTTGTTGTTGCTGTTGGCTTCTTTGTTTTTTGTTTTTTTTTTTTTTGTGCTGATTTCCTTATGTGGGTTTTCTGGAGGAGCACTCAGAGATGTGTAAAGTTGGCATCAATTGCTAATTTCTTTTCTCGCGTTTCCCCAGTAAATAGAAACTGGAAATTGATATTTCTATCACGAGCCATACAGATTTCTTGGATCGAAACTAGTGAGAATTGCAGATCAATAGGGGTGCGCTTGAATATTTGCTAGCCTACGAGACTGTGAAGAGGAAAAAAATGGTCGCAAGGAAAACGTAAGTCCATGTAAAGTTGAAGGTAGTTTTCAATTTTTTTTTTCCATTACCAAAAAGAATTTAAAAAAAAAAGGAGAAATGCTTTCACTGTCAAGGATGATACAATCCAAACCGTACATTCACGTATCATCATCACATGATTTGCATAAAACACTCACTAATTCGGAGATCATGCGATCAGAAATATCTAAAAGTACTATCAGACTGTCATGCTAGCAGCTTAAAAAAATCATTTATCACATGTTTTGCATAAAGCACTCATTAATTCGGAGATCGTGCGGTCAGAAATATCTAACAGTACTATCAGACTGTCATGCTAACAGCTTAAAAAAATTCATTTAATAGATACACACACAAAAAAGAAAAAAGAAAAGATAGGGATCTTAAAAAGGTTTTACCTTGATTTCACGGTCCATCCCTCTATTTTGGCAACCTCCGGAAGGGCCGCTCTCCACTCGTTGACTTCGTCTCGATACTTATTCTCGTGTTGCATTAAAGCATTGCTATATAGTGGAGTTTTAAGTTCAACATCGCCAGATCTCACGTTGAAAAAAATGGGAAAAATACTTTTTGTACCCTTTGACTCGGACGTGTTGTTCAGCATGCACACAAGTTCCCGAAGGCACCATGGACTGGAAGCATAAGTCTGAGAGAAGATTGGTATGTAGATTATGGAGTTGTTGATAGCACTTCGAAGGTTATCACCAAACTTTTCACCGAAGTGAAGTTCTTCACTGTCCATGAATACGCGGATTCCGACATCGGCCAAGTCGCGGTAGAGGAAGCTTGTAAATCCAGAACGAGTCTCTGATCCTCTGAAATTCAAGAACACTTGATACTTCCCTCCTGACGCTCGTGCAACATCACTTCTCGTTCCGGCCTCTGCATCTGCCATAGCTAAGAAGCTTATTTCGGTCCAGGTAACTCCTCTCACCTTAAGAGAAAACAAGGTCGGTGTGATGTGGCCGATCTGAGAAATGAGGTGAGGTTTTGGATATGAACTAGTGCAAGCGAGTGCCGATACCTTAAATACTTGGCCGGCTGACTTTAAAGTCATATTTTAATGTATATTTCCCCACTAACGTTCCGTATTAGAAGGGTGTGACGGTCCAATGGGGGAGGGAGAGAGAGAGGATATATACATATGTTAGTGCCACCAACGAGGATGACTTTGAAATTTGGATGGAGCGCCAACTTCCATGAACGAGTTCACATTTTTTTAGACTCCTTGGAAGACCATAAAGGCAAATGTGCAAATAAAATGATGGAACCATCGTGCGAGGCTTTTCTAGACAACGTCAATCATATCGCTCTGGATCCCGCCATGCGCCTAATTCCCCCATTTCTTGCAAAAACTCCAGAAAGGGATTTTAAAATGAATTTTTTTTAGGAATAATACCATCAAAAACTAGAAATTACTTTTGCAGGGTATCAAAACCAAACTCTTTTTTTTTATTATTATGTCATAAAAAAACCTAAACTGACGTAGAGAAACGATAATTGGAAAAACTTTCCAAAGTGTTTACTAAAATTTAATATAATGATATTGTGCAGATTACATAGGGCGGACATCCTTTATATAGATATGACTCCTTTAGGAATTAGAATTATTCAAAGATAACATCAAACGAATCAAATCTAATCAGAATTCAAATCAAATATTACAATTGTCTATATCGCTAAGTTTCCTAAAATTGAAAAACACCCAATGCAAAATTACGACGTCAGTTGTCCTACATCATAAACTTGCTCCAGGTTGCCAACACATTGTAATCTTGTGAAGGGAAAATTTCAAATAAGGACCCAAAGTGGATCCTTTTTCGTCGTTGAACCCAATGCGTTGTCCCGAAGACATTGAAAGACATAATATGGCTATACAGGAAGATTGGGGTTATATATTTCTTGATAGACTAGATAACCATCTTGACAAGGTCAGAGCGGATGTCTTGCAAATGCAGCCATTTCCTACGATTGAACAGGCCTATGCACGTGTCCGATGGGAAGACATGAGACAAACTGTGATGCTAACGAACAGTGACACTGTTCGTGATTCGACAGCCATGATATCTCGAGGAAATAGGGCGAACGTCAAAGCAAATCCAGATTCCTTGCTGCAAATAGCTAAGCCTGGAATTACGCGGGAAGGAGAAAGACCTAGCTTAGCACCACGCTAGAAAACTTCTCCTAGAGGAGGTTGCTCACATTGTGGCAATTCTAAACATACCAAGGAGACGTGTTTTAAGCTTCACGGATATCCAGATTGGTGAAATGAATTGAAGACTCGAAAGCAGGCAGATGAGATAGGGAAAGCTTTTGTAGTGACCGCAGAGACTCAACTAGATCACATAGATCCACAGAATGTGATGTCGGAAGGTAACCATGAAATTGATTTGGCTAGTTGTAATAAGGCCAATTGCGATCATTGGGTCATGGATTCGGGAGCCACGGATCATATGACTTTTACTCCTGACGACTTTATTCATACCTCAGAACCAAGACGTGATAATATCTCAAATGCCAATGGATTCACCTATCCGGTGACTGGGGCTGGAGTCGTTGCAATTTCCCCATATATTTTCTCTTCCTAACACTTTGCTTATCTCTTCATTATCGACTAAATCAATTTCGAATGGACAAGTTACTGAGGATTTGAATTGCATTGTTATAATGTTTCCCCATTTTTAGTCATTTTAGGATATTCTCACGAAAGAGATAATTGGGCGTGGTACTAAGAGAGGGGGGCTGTATTACATGGAAGACTTTAGTTCCGGGGGCGCAAATAATGCTTGAAGTATATCAATCAGTCGGAAGAAACGGATATGGCTTTTATATCGACGGTTAGGACATCCATCATTTAGTTATATGAAGCAGTTACTTCCTAATCTTTTCATGAATGTGAAGGATTCAGACTTATAATGTCAGACTTGCATATTGGCTAAAAGTCATAAAGTTCCTCTTCCTATGAGTTTGAGTAAAAGTGAAGTTCATTTTTCTTTGATACATTCAGACGTATGGGGTCCATCTCCTATTACTGTTGTTTTGAGATTTAGATGGTTTGTGATATTTGTTGACGACTGTACTAGAATGACATGGCTTTACTTGATGAAGAGCAAGAATGAGGTAGCCAAAATATTTAGAAATTTCCGTACTATGTTACAAACCTAATTTAGTGGTAAGATTCAGGTTTTAAGAAGTGATAATGTGTTAGAGATATGCCCTAAAGCAATTGTGTAATAGTCACATATTGGGTATATCCGTTGTACTTCTGATTTATTATCAATGGCAAAGACGTATTTATTCATTTGTCCAAATATAAATGAATAAAATCCATAAGATCAGTTGTAACCGAACCTATTCTTAAGACGTTGAGAATATGTGTGACAGGTTTACGGTTAGACTGAATCTTTAAAACAGTTCCCGATCAATGGATTATTGAATGGATATCAATGATCCTGTTGAGGTCGGTATGTTATTAACTTCATAATTAAGTATCAGATACTTAAGGGAATGACGAGTCACAAGTCATTGGATATTGCGATATCCGAGTTAGAACATAGGTGCTTGTATCGGACAAGTTCACTGAACGTGACACGTATTGAATGATTAGCGACATGGAAGCTTTTTGCGTGGTCAATGTCTAATCGTTCATGCTTTGGTCTTGTGTAAATAATCCTTAGACCTGAGGTACAGTGTTGACTTGTGTGATAAATGGCTATGGTTCACAAGTGCGCATATTGGCGGGTCGTTGATTCGTCTCTGTACTTGATGGTCGTAGTTCAGGCACATACGAAGTCACATGTGTACGCAATATGGAATCTGTCTCCTTATTAATAAAGGTATGATGTCCTATGTGATCTAATTGTAACAATGCATTGAAATCCTCGGCCGGGGTTATGATTGAGAATGAAATGTTCATGTCTCATATAAATGCATGTCAAGTTAGATTTGTATATATGATCGAATTGGTGGCTTGACAAATATTCCATGGCCTTTGTTCGATCGGGACATAGTTAGACAGAAGGATTGAATTACACTGTAGCCAAAGCTGACAGGTTCATAATGTTCTTAAAAAGAATTCACACTGTCTGGGTAGCCATGACATATTGCTAGATGTCACTCGTGGCTTGTAGGACCTAGAGGATGATCGGGACAATCAATTCTCTTGGAAGTACTAATGTGTTAGTACATGTCTTACTGCCAGCTCGGTGATGAACCTAGGAATGTCACACACCTTAACCAATACATGACAACGCATTGTGGAAAGACGACATTGCAAATTTGTTTGCAATTATACCAATTAGTTGGGTTGAAATTAAATTAAATGAGATTTAATTTTATTTCTCTTTTTGGTCACTTGCACGTGTATATACGATGTACACGATTGCTCTACGTATTTGTACGTTATACGTATTTGTATGTTATACGTATTTTACTGTTTGGTAACCTCTTTAACTCCGGTAATAATAATAATGGTTATTATTATTTTTAACACCTTTGTTAGTGCTATTTTTTAAATAGCATTTTTGTATTGTAAAATGTAAGTGCTAATTATAAATTGTGAGTGCTATTGTTAGATAGCATTTATAATTGTTAGTGCTAATTTTAAATGGCATTCATTTATGATAAATTGTGAGTGCTATTGTTAGATAGCATTTATATTTGTTAGTGCTAATTTTAAATGGCATTTATTTATGATAAATTGTGTGTGCTATTTTTAGATAGCATTTATAATTATTAGTGCTATTTTTAAATAGCATTTTTGTATTATAAGATGTGAGTGCTATTTATAAATTGTGAGTGCTATTGTTAGTGCTATTTTTATATGGCATTTATTTATCATAAATTGTGAGTGCTATTTTTAGAAAGCATTTATTATTTGTTAGTGCTATTTTATAATACAATTTATTGGAATGTGTTTTTGGCTATAAAAGGATGGCAAGAGTTTTGAGGTTGGGGTTAGCTCATTTGTAGAGTGAGCAGATTTTTTAGAGCTTTGAGAGAAGAACACAAACACTCTCTATATTCTCATAATTTTGAGTGACCAAAATATACCAAGTTCGGAATATTGATTCCGTAAATTGGTTTGGAATATTGATTCCGCATATTGCTAGCACAATTGTTGTGGAATTATTAGTCGTCTCCCCGTTCGTCAATTGGTGGTGTGTCTGAACTAGAGGCCCGACACTTGTGGGGCTGAGATCGAAGAACATCGAACCGACACCTCCGTTTCAAGCACGCTACAAGAGGTAGTCTATTTACTCCCTTTGGTGCTTTGTGATTTTTCGATTGAAATGCACGAAGTACGCCTCTGGAGATACATGTATGGGTTGTTATTTATTTCCGCTGCGTTTACTAATTTTTATTTGCCCGTACGTGTTACGTGAATCCCAACATAATGATGGTGAGTACATGAATGAACATCTCAAGGAATACTTTCAACAACATGGTGTGATCCATAAGTCATCTTGCCCACAATCACCTCAGAAAAATAGTGTTGCAGAGATAAAGAATATGCATATCCTTGAGACAGCTCGAGTTTTGTTTATTGAGAGTCTTGTGCCTCAAAAATTTTGGGAAGATACTGTGACTACAGCTGTCCATCTCCTCAATTGGAGCCGTCTAAAGTGTTAAACTTCAAGACACCATTACAGACCTTGTCTGCATATGCTCCTTTACCGTCTGTCCTAACCATTCCTCCTCGAGTGTTTGGGTATGTTGCATTTGTTCACATCCAAAAGAATCAGCCAACAAAACTTAATCCTTATGCACTGCGATGTCTATTCTTGGGATATGGTATACACCAAAAGGGTTATCGTTGTTATTACCTCTTTACCCGGTGAACCTATATGACTATGGATGTTTCTTTTGTTGAGACCGAATCCTTTTATCAAGCTCCCAACCTGTCCTTTCTAGGGGAGACGCAGATAAAAAGGACGAATTGGTGAGAGTTTTTTGGTAGTATATTCTCCGAAGAAGTAGAGAATATATCATATGAAGGGGTATCGTCTAAGGGGGAGAGAATATCTGAAGGGGCATGTCTGAGAAGACATCATCTAAGGGGGCATCGTCTGAGAAGGAATCATATGAGGGAGTATCGTCTGATGCTGTGCAAATCCAACTTCTACACGAGCAAAATCATGAAGAACAGCTTCCCTCTTCCCTAGTACTCCACCCAACTCCTAAGAATATTCTTGAGGTAACCTCTCATATTCCTTGTTGTGTCTTTGATGAACCTAATACTTCTCTGGGATATAAATTACGTGCTAGGCACAATCGAGGCAAGCCTCCAAATAGATATTCACCGGATGCTGAAGAGAAGAAATCTACATATCCTATTGCAAATTATGTGTCAACCAAAAGGTTGTTAGACCCATTAAAGGCATTCGTATCGAGCGTTTCTGCAGTTCATATTCCAGAAGGCGTCCATGATGCTCTAAAGGATCCCAAATAGGTTCAAGCGATGGAGGTGGAGATGGCTGCTTTGGAGAAAAATGGGACTTGAAAGCTGGTGAATTTGCCCGAGGGAAAGAAGACTGTGGGATGTAAGTGGGTTTTTTCTGTGAAGTATAAAGCGGATGGATCCATTGAAAGATACAAGGCAAGGCTGGTGGCGAAGTGATATACGCAAACTTACAGAATTGATTATCATGAGACGTTTTCTCCTGTTGCTAAACTTAATACTGTGCGAGTCCTGTTGTCTCTCGCAGCTAATTTATACTAGCCACTACACCAGTATGATGTCAAGAATGCATTTCTTCATGGTGATCTTGAAGAAGAGATTTATATGGATGTTCCTCCAGGTTATAATTCATCCTTACAACCTAAGGCGGTGTGTAAGTTAAAACGATCGTTGTATGGTTTGAAGCAGTCGCCACGAGCATGGTTTGGTCGGTTCACGTTGGCGATGAGGAGATATGGGTATTCACAAAGTGACTCGAACTATACGTTATTTCTGAAACGACATCAAGAGAAGGTAACAGCATTGATTATATATGTGGATGATATGATTATTACTGGAGATGATCTGACAAGAATATATAAGCTCCAAAAGAAACTTTCTAAGGAGTTTGAGATGAAAAAATCTTGGGGGATTGAAATACTTCCTAGGTATTGAAGTAGCAAGGTCGATATGGGGAATATTTCTCTCACAAAGGAAGTATGTTCTAGATTTATTGGCAGAGGTGGGAATGTTGGACTGCAAACCTGTAGACACACCAATTATTCAGAATCATAGACTTAGGGAGTATCCAGATCAAGTGCCAACGAACAAAGAAAGATATGAAAAGTTAGTTGGGAAACTAATTTATCTATCGCGTACGCTTCCCGACATTGCATATGCGGTGCGTGTTGTTAGCCAATTCATGCATGCCCCAAGTAAAGATCATATGAATGCGGTATTGCATATACTTCGCTACTTGAAGTTTTCTCCAGGACGAGGTCTGAGATTCTTGAAAATGGATTACCTTGAGATTGGAGGGTTTACTGATGCAGACTGGGCTGGGAGTGCTTATGATAGGAGATCAACATCAAGATACCTCACTTTCGTGGGAGAAAATTTAGTTACTTGGAGAAGCAAGAAACAGAAGGTGATGGCATTATCAAGTGCAGATGCTGAATTTAGAGGGATGGCCAAAGGGTTGTGTGAACTCTTATGGCTAAAGAAATTAATGTTAGAGATTGAGTTTGCTCCGAGAGCCGAAATGAAGTTATTTTGTGACAATAAAGCAACGATTAACATCTCACATAATCCAGTTCAGCATGACCGTATTAAACATGCTGAAGTGGACCGTCATTTTATTAAGCAAAACTTGGATAACAATGTGATTCAATTTCCATTTGTTCGATCTGAAGATTAGTTGGCAGATATTTTGACGCAGGCAGTATCAAGCAAGATCTTCTACAACTCATTTGGCAAGTTGGGCATTCACGACATTTATGCACCTACTTGAGGGTGAGTGTTAGAATGAGCTGTAAAAGATATTGTAATCGTAAAAGATATGTATGGATTGTAATTAGCTAGATTAGTGAATCTAGATTAAAGAATATATCTTTTAGGATTCTTTCCTTTATCTGTATATATATATATACCTCTAAGTCATTGTAAAATATATGAAGAAGATATACAGAAAATTGAGCAATACGATTCCTTCCTCGAAATCTCTCTGTGTCAACAGCATGAGTTCATAGGTTAGAATTGATATGGATGTGTTTTGATAACACATGTTGAATGGGGTATGAGGCGAGTGGGGTCGGGGGAAAGGCACCGGTCGTTAAAATTGTATTGGATATAAATGGGTTAATTTTAGTCGGACCATCTTTGACCCGACATGTCTATTTGTATTAAGCTATCTAAGACATATCCTTCGTCGGCAAGTGATAGAGTTAACAAAGAAGATATGAGTCTCAAAAAGCTTATGGCAAACCCAAAGGAGACTAACGTGTCTTGATATTTGTATTGTTTTTCAAACGAAGGTAATCACATATTGATTTTTCACGAAAGCATTTGTTTTGAGAGTAGATCGGCGACCAAAGAATCTGTTGCCCCGCGCGACACTCGCGGAACAAACTTAAATTTTTCTATAGATACTTATTTTATTGTCAATAAATCATTTCCCTCGAAAAATAAAAGATGATTTTCATGGCATCTCGTGAGACAAATGTTTCATGAAAAAGTCCAAATTTTCACCCAAAAGACAAGCCTAGCTACCGATAGACTTGCTGTTAGATACATAAAAAAAGTTAAGAAAATGAGTAAGAACATGAGCGTCCCATAATGAAATTCATGATGAGCTTGATTAAAAAAAAAAGGAACCATAATTTCTTAGAGCTTAGAGTTAAGCTTATAAATTCAAATATGCCTCATTATCGATCTAAATTAGCTACGGTAAATATATCTTATTCGATAAATGTAAAGTGGTACACTAAAGTATTTTGGATGGTGACTGATATGTGGCCCACTCCATGATCGAAATTTATCTTAGCACGGGCCTAGAGACCAGTATAACGGTGATTTAATTATAGTGAAAACGTAGCTATTGCGTCCTTTTTGTCCCTTTTTTCCCCTTGGTTTTAGCTACATCAATAATGTCGTGGGCGTGGCAAAAGAGGACAACAACATAAACGTTAATTGCTGGTGCATGAATGATAGTAAAATTCAGATCATGTCGGACGACTCCATTCCGCCCCAAGATAGAACCACCACCAGATAATACCTAAAACGCAACAGCTCAGCACTTTTCTAAGTCTTGGTCAAAAAAAAAAAAATTGTCATACAGAAGTCTAGGTCAATTAACCAAGTCTATTTTATTACATCAATTATTTGAGTTCACTGTCGTTACATTACTTGTGATTTTGCGTGATTTTGCGTTAGGTAAGACCACTAGGGACCACAAGAAGGCAACAACTTCAAGATTTATTTTAGTCAACTGACAATAATTTTCCTAGGTTCCCCATATGAAAATATCGAAATATATGAAATGATAACACTGGACGGAGCAGAGGTTGCAAATTCATCTAGTCTTGATGACCTTGAATATTTTAGATAGAATGAATGCTCCATCGAAATTACAAAAAAAAAAAAAAAAAACACCCAATCAACCAACCAACCAATGATCTTGTTGAAGTTCAAGGTCTTGGTAGACCCAACTACTTGGAAGAGTTGAGAATCGACTCATGCAATAGCATTGAAATGCTGGAACTTTCTCAATTGAATCATTTGCAAGACAGTAAATACCAATCACCGCGAAAGTTTAGTTAAAATTCGATATCTTCATAGGTCGAAGTTATTGAAAGAGTCGGATATCTCCTCGTGTGAATCCGTTAAAATGTTGGACCTTTCACAATCAAATCATCTAAAGCAATTGAAGGCTTCTTCTCGCGGAAATCTAGCCGAAATTCGAGGCCATCAGGGGTTCTTGGACACATTAAACGTGTCGTAATGAAGGGCTGGACCTTTCACAATTAGATATTTTGAAGCTATTGAAGGCATTCCCATGTGCAAGTCTTGTTGGAATTCTAGGCCATGATAAGTTGGATATTTTCATGCGTATCCATCAAAAGGCTAGAGATCCCACGAATCAATGGTATAAGGATCAATGTTACTATTGAAAATTGCGAATATCTAGTTATAATTCGGGCAATTGTTAGATTGAAGTGGTCCAAAGTGTTGGATATCTTTTGGCCCCATTTATCATTGGGCTGGATCTTTCATAGTTTGATTGTCCGAAACAATTACCCACTAAAGAATGACAACATTTATTTGAAATTCAAGGCCTTGACTAACTGGAGTTCTTGGAAGCATTAGATATGTTATTATGCCAATCCCTTAAAAGGTTGGACCTTTCTCAATCAAAATGGCTAGATCAAGAAAGTGAGGGTTCAAAAATGCCAAAGCCTATATGAAATTCAAGGGCTTGGTACGTTGGAGTTATCGAATATCTCCCAGTGCAAGTCTCTAGAGAAGACTGGACCTTCCATAATCAACTCGTTAGAAGCAATTTGGTGATCAACTAGTCGAAATTGGAGGCCCTGGTAATCTATGTAGTTGTTGAATGTTGCAGGTTGTCATTATCCAATCGCAATTCCCAGTTCTTAGGAGAGTTAGGTACCTCTTGGTGGCAGGTGCAGATACAATGACAGGCTTGAAGTTGACGAAGCTTTTGACTGCTACAAATTGCAAAATCTTGTTAGAATTCATGGCCAAAATAAAGGTGAGACTTCGCTGGATGCAAGTCCATTGAGAGGCTAGATCTTTCAGATCTAATTTCTGGAGCAACTGACATAATTAAGCAATTAAGGTAAACTTTATGTGGAAACTCGTTGTTACAAGAATCGTTGATCTTCAAGATTTTCACGCATAATAGGAAGACTTACCTTTCTCCACAGCGAAACCTTCAAGCGATCGTTGCAAAAAAAGGAAGACGACGAAGAATGACTTCTCTTCCTTAACCCTCTGTTATCTTTAACTTATTCTAGCGAGGGAGGATCGAAAACAAAATCGACATTCGATGACATTATAGACGCGGTTTCTTTATAAATGGTGGAGAGAGGACGAGACTGCCTTTAACGCTATCATTAGCCTATAATTAATTATTAAATCATCAATAATCATATCATGTGGATCACATTATTCTTACGACTGACTGCTGGAGTTTGCCAGATCTATTGTCCGAAATCTGCAGGATACGAGTGAATTTGCGATCACGGCCCGACAAGGGTTACACATGGGTTTAGTCCAGACCAATTAAAGCCTATATCTTGTTGGGCCTTGCTACTCTAAAATCATTACAACCCATTTTTAACAAGCCTCCTTAAAAAAAGCCAATGACCCATATCCCCAACAAAGCCCACTCATATCTTGGCGGCAAACATTAGACCACAGGATCATTCAAGCAAGAACCAGTAACTCGCTCGCTATCGAGCAGCGAGCAGTGCACACCACAGAGTCCTCCTCAGTCAGGGCTTCAAAGCAGTCTTAGTCGAGCAAGAACATGCAACAAACAAGGAATCCTCCATCTGTTACAGATGCTTTTGACCTCATCAGGAACTTCTTTTTGCCCTCAAACATATTTTCCACTGAGAATTACAGCGGCAGCAACTCCCATTCATTTTTGGGGGTTAACTTGCTCATGTATCGCCTTATTCCCTTCCTTTCGGATATTGTATATCGTAGCATTCCGCCCAAGTTGCAACAGGACAACTTTCAAGCTTGTCCCTGATTGACACCTAAATATCGACTAATCATCTATAAATATATGTATAGAAAATTAAGAACAAGTCCCGGTCCCTAAACAAACATTAACAATTAGCTTGCATCCATCTCATAGATTAATTCCTGGCATCATAATTGGATCTGCGGTGATGAATGGACCTGAATCAGTCAGGTGGACTGGGTCTGTGCTACGAAAAATTCAGCCAAGCCATGTGAGGGAAGTAATGGCTGAAAATTCAAGCAAAAGGGCCTTAATTAGCCTAAATTGAGCGTACTTCAGCCCATTAAAGTCTGAGTAGGGAATGACTTGACTACAGCCTCACAATCACTATTTTCTCTCATGCCTTTCTTCATTCAGCGTTACCCGGTCTTGGGCTTGGCTAATGGAATGTGTGACGCCCCGGAAATTCACCCCTTGTAAGCGACTGAAATCTTTAAGTTGGAATCAAAGGGAATGTCAGTCTGAATATGAATTTTGGACTGTAAGAATTTAAGAGACGAAATTGGACGATTTTCTGAAACGTCAATCTGTTTAGATTATGTTTCGAAATTCTTAGTCGTCGCGAATTAGGAATTCAATTCTCGCGCCCGAGCCTAATCCTGATCGAGTCTAACCTGTGAAATTACCAAAATACCATTCGTTCAGTGTGTCAAATTTCATTTCAGACTCGAATTACCAAATTATCAGAATGCCCCTCAATTATTCACTACATGACAAATTATTCAAATGTGATTTGATTGGTGGGGCCCACTAGTCATTCCCCCACCAACCAATCACTTCTCATTAATCCCTCTCTCTGCTCTTTCCTCTCTCTTCTGCCCAGGGGTGTGCAAACTGGACCGGACCTGCCCGGACTGGCCCGGGACCGGCCCGGCCCGGGTGGGTTGGTCCGGTCCTTGAGGTTGGCGATTCGGTCCCCGGTCCCAATAAACGGGATCAGTGAATGGGCGGTCCGGTCCTCGGGTTCCATGGTTTGGGACCGGACCTGCCCGGCCAGGACCGAACCGGCAATGTTTAAAAAAAAAGCTAATCTAGTTAACCTAATGATTTTTGTTTTAAAAAAAAATCAAGTAATGAAACACCAATTTGACATACTTCTTGAGAAGGGAACAAAAGGAAAGCTAACAAACACAGGAGACGCAGTGGGAAACAAATGATGGATGACATACTAAAGTCTGGTCAATATGGGTTTTAGAATGAAAAAACTCTCAACCGTCCAGTACACGCCCATTTACTAGTGACATTCCTATAGCTTCTATTAAAGTATAGAAAATCATTAAGGAGAAAATTAAATCGATTTTGGAGCTCAAATAAAAAGTTTATATCAGTTTTATCATTTTGAAATATTTCCTTCCAGTTGAGATTAGCCATGAGTTAACAGGGATAGCAAAAATTCTAGCATTCCTGCTGTTGCATAAAAACTCCACCGAAGAAACATGTAATTTTCATAAGCAGTTAGAATTAGCGGTCCTACTGGACCGGAACCGGGATCGGCCTAGACAAGGACCGGCCCAGACCATGTACACCCCTACTTCTGCCGCTCTCTCACGTCTCCCTCTCGATCTGCTCTCCTTCTTTCCCTCTTTCTTCTTGTTCTTGGAGGAACAGACTCCCCCAACAGGACCTCCTCCTTCCCCTTCTTGTTGTTTCGCGCAACCACCCACCAGCCAACCACCACCTCAGACCACTCGCCTCTCCTCCGCCACCCCGGTGCCACCGTCCCGACCGCCATTCGTCGCCGGAGAGCCCAGAACAGGCCGACGCGAGTCGTGCCCTATTCTGGAACCCCTGACCCGAACCACCCCACCTCCTCCTCCGGCCGCTTGCGCCATCACCGACGCCAACCACCACCTCACTGTGCCTCACCACCCTCCTGTCGACCTCCTCGACGTCGTCTCACCGACCGTCAGCCCCCGGAGCCGCCGCGAGCAACCTCAACAGCCACGGTGCTCTATTTTGGAGTCGGCGTCGATTTGCTTCTGTTCCGGTGGGAAACCTCCACTTCCGCCGCTCTTTGCCGCCACCGCCGACCACTTGGAAGTCCCCTCTCCTCCCTGGAAGCTGGCCGAAGTCACCCATCGCCGTTGGAACTCGAAAACAGCCCCGTTCGACCTCCCCTGTTCTGCGCGCGAAAGTCCCCTATTCTGTTCGGTTCTGCACAGCCGCCGTTCGGCCGCCTCCGACCGCCGTCCATCGCCCCTAGCCAGTCCCGAAGGTCCCCCTCGACCTGCTGGTGAGTCCCCCAGCCCTTCTCGGCCTCACCTTGGTCCTTGAGGCCGTTGTCCACTGTCGCCGGCACCGCCTTGCCGGACCTCTCCAACGTGTCCTAGTTGCCATGGAGTTGAGTCGTCGCGTGTTAAACCGAAGAACCCGAGGGTTCATTAGGAAATCGAGAGTCATCGTCGTGACCCGCCATCGTCGTTTCGAGATCGCCCGAGCTAGTTCGATAGTGAGTTGACCCTAAACCTTGGTTAGGGCACTAATTGCGCCTAGGATTAGTCGAATAGTCGATTAGGGTATTTATGTAGCGCGATCGTGGTTGGCTTAAATAGAAATCGAGTTTAGGGTAAATGGCCACGATCGATTAAGTTATTCGGTTTAGCCTAGGTCGTCTGTGGCTAATTAACTGATAGATTGATTGTGGATTGTCGTTCGATTGCGAGCGAGCGATAAGTTAGGGACGAGTAATCGATCGGCATTTATAAAGCAAGTCGGCTAACAAAGAGTTATTGTACGAATCGGCCGTTATACATTGCTTAATTGAATTGATGGCTTGATTGGATTGATCGCCTCGCTGATACGTTTGATTGGATGCCTGGATTATTTATTGATTGAATTGGCATTTGTTTGGGGGGTTGATCGTTCCATTCTTAATTGCAGCATTTAATTGACAGTCTGCATATGCATATGGCCGTGTGCAAAATCAAAGAAGCATGTTTTTAGCATGAAAATGGCCGTGGGCCGAGTCTTTGAGCACGTTGTGTGAGCATCCGGCCTAAATCAAAGAGAATAAAATTGATTGACATGGCGGGTATAATGTATGGTCATATGATGGAACGATGGTGAGTTTTCCTGGCAAGCTCGTATTGTACTAATTGTACACACTGTACCAATCGTATGGAATTACACGACTTGCCAAAAGCACGATAATTCATGCCCCGTATGGTACGTACGATTTTAAGGGATTATCGGATGTCGGTCGCAGCTTGTGATGGACCGACGCCCCGTTTAGGGATGCCTACTTGCCGTGCCGTGCAAGGTGCATTGGATACACCGCTTGTAGTAGCCGTTGCCATGAGGAAAAAGGAACGTAGCCTGGTCCTGCCAAAGGAGTGCGAGTACGCATTAATTGTGAGAGTCGATCATGCTAATCGCGTCAATCCTCTCATTGCGCAGTGGACGTGATCATCGTTAATAATTGGACTCGTGTGGTGTCCTATGCATACTTGTGGATGCGATGCATTGTCTGAGTGACTGACTGACACGACTTTTAAGTCGAGTCAAGTATTACATTATGTGTGGCTGAAGACTGGTAAGTATGCATGTGGATGTTTATAATGTTGTGACTGCGGATTGTTATAATATGTGAGCTTTCTGTTAGGACGCCCGGGCGAATCAGTTTCCTAACCGAGCTTAGGCTTAATTCACTGATATTTATAACCACTTTCAGGTCCCAAGTGAAGAAGACTCGTGGATACCGAAGCAAGGATGTGGGAGTACCCTTTTGAAGTAGATGAGAAATTAACCCTACTTGACCGTATAACCTTTTGAGGTCTTAGTGAGCCACCCCGAAGTATAAGGTTGTCTGTTAATAGCTCAGTAGGGTTAAGACTCATCTGCTGTCTTGTTGTAATGTGATTAACTTTTGATGAATTGCTTCAGTATGTATCTCCTGCTAATCTATCCCTGTCTGTTATATGTTGTCTGGGAGTAATTCGTTTCTGCATGCGTATATAGTTAATAGGTCGATAACGCGCCTGGGACGTTATCCTTCGTGACCTTATGGCGATTTGGCAAGGGATGTCACGGGCTCAAGAGTCGAGGCGTGACTTCCCCGCCCAGGGTGGTATCAGAGCAAGGTCAGCCTGATCTATCTGGTCATTTGCCTGGAGTAATAAGGAGCGTTGGGAAATGAGATAGTTAGTAGGATTTTATCTATGTGCTTGTGATTGTTAATTGCGTGGTAAGTTGTTGGGGTTGCCTTCTGACCGCGTTTTTCTTTGGGGTAAGCAGGACTCCATATCATTTTTGCATAATGAGCAGACGCGGTAAGAGAGCACCCCGGGCACTTCGGAGGAGGCCTATGAGCCCAGTTGAAGAACTTGTTGATGTTGGAGGAGCACCGCCTGTTGCACCCCCTGTTGCACCTCATGTTGCAGCCCTTGCTGCTGAGCCTGCAAGGCGCGAGCCGACTATGGCTGAAGTTATGCAAGCCTTAGAATCCATTGGAGATCTGATGGGGCATCAAGTAAGGAATTAAGCTGCTGCTACTGTTGCTGCCGCTGAAGCCCCACATGTGGTCCCACCTACAGTTCTGCCAGTAAATCTACCACCTGCACCTGGGTTTGAGGAGCGTAGAGCTCAAAAGCTGGTGGAACAGTTTCTCAAGTTGAAGCCGCCACAGTTCACTGGAAGTGGAGGCCCGGAAGCTGCCACCCAGTGGATCGAAGGGTTAGAAAAAGCGTTCAACTTGCTGAGGTGTTCGAATGAGGATAAGGTTGTCCTAGTTGTCTACTAGCTCCAAGGAAATGCTAGTACTTGGTGGAGAGCTGTCAAGGGTAGGGTTTTCCCAGAAGGTACGGTCCTGGTGTAGAATACCTTCGTGGAAGCTTTTAATAATAAGTATTTCTCGAAGACCGCTAGAGAGCAGAAGATGGCTGAGTTCTGCCGCCTCTGCCAGAATCAGATGACGGTCGACCAATATGAGGCCAAGTTTTCTGAACTGTCTAAGTATGCTCCAAAATTGATTAAGGACCCTGAGGACAGGACTAGAAGGTTCAAGGACGGACTGAAGCCCGAGATTAAGAGTATACTGGCGCCATTGAACCTTCAGGACTATGATGATCTTTATGAGAGGGCGCTGATAGTGGAGCAGGACTTGGCTGAGAGGACCGCCGCATCTGGGTCGCGGTTCACGTCCTCAAACAGATTTGAAAAGAAATAAGGAAAGAAGCCGATGTTTGGAGGCAAGCATCACATCCCACCTAATTGCAGAGGAGCGATCAGTAAGCCTTTCTTTCGCCAGAGTGAGGTGTGCCGCCTATGTCACCAAAGGCATGGTTCTAGCCCGTGCCTTTTTAAAAGCGGGGCTTGCTTTGGTTGTGGCCAGCTGGGCCATCAGGTGAAGGATTGTCCGCAGAGGCAACAGGGCAGGCAGGCGCCACCGCAGGGAGGACTACCAGGAGGAATTGCGCCACAAAACTTTCAAAGTCGTCCGCCGGCGCAAGGAAGAGTGTTTGCTGTCACCCGAGAAACGGCGAAGGATTCGCCGACTGTTACAGGTACGGTCCTCTTGCACAACCAAGTAGCTTATGCTTTATTTGATCCGGGTGCCATGCATTCGTTTGTTGCAGATCGGTTTGTTAAGTTGTCTGATTTGAGCTTGGTGCCGTTGGATGTTGTGTTTAAAGTGTCTACACCGTTAAAGGATAGTATTGTAGCTGCAGTTAGCTGTCCTGATTGTAGACTTGTTGTGGATGGTCATAAAAGTAGGATAGATCTGATTGTACTAGAGATGTATGATTTTGATCTGATTGTGGGAATGGATTGGCTGACAAAGCAAAGAGCCACAATGGATTGCTTTAATAAGGTGATTCGATTTAATCCGTTGAATGAGACTAGCTTTGAATTTGTGGGTAATCGAGGAGGAAACTCGACTGTGATGATATTGTCGTTAGAGGCGACCCGACTGTTGGAGAATGGTTGCCAAGGTTATTTGGCTTCTGTGGTTGATACATCTGTTAAGGAACTCAAGTTGGAGGATATTGTTGTTGTATGTGAGTTTCCAGATGTTTTCCCTCGGGATTTACTTGGTTTGCCACCAAAAAGGGAAATCGAGTTTGTGATTGAGTTAGCTCCTAGGACAGAGCCGATCTCTAAGGCGCCATATAGGATGGCATTGTCTGAACTGAAAGAACTCAAGGTGCAGATGCAAGAGTTGTTGGATAAAGAGTTCATTTGCCCTAGTACCTCACCTTGGGGAGCGCCTGTGTTATTTGTTAAGAAGAAGGATGGGTCCTTGAGATTGTGTATAGACAACAGGCAACTGAATCAAGTGACGATTAAGAATTAGTACCCACTGCCGAGGATTGACGATTTGTTCGATCAGTTGCAGGGAGCATCGGTATTTTCTAAGATCGATCTACGACGGGATATCATCAGTTGAGAATCAGGAAGGAAGATCTACCGAAATCGGCATTCAAGACTCGTTATGGACATTATGAATTCACTGTGATGCCGTTTGGTTTGACAAATGCTCCTGCTGCTTTTATGGATCTGATGAACAGAGTGTTCAAAGAGTTCTTGGATCGCTTCGTGATTGTTTTCATAAATGACATTCTGGTGTACTCGAAGAGTTCTAAGGATCATGAGCAACATCTAAGGATTGTGTTGGAAACTCTGAGAATGCATCAGTTGTATGCCAAGTTTAGCAAGTGCGAGTTTTAGCTAGTTCGCGTGGCGTTTCTAGGCCATGTGATTTTTGGTGAAGGTATTTCTGTGGATCCATCTAAGATTGAGGCAGTTATGAATTGGCCAAGACCGATGACAGTTATAGAGATCAGAAGCTTCTTAGGATTGGCAGGTTATTATAGGCGTTTCGTGGAGAGATTTTCAACTATAGCTTCACCTTTGACTAAGTTGCTGAAGAAGGATGTGAGGTTTGAATGGACAGACAAGTGCGGGCGTAGTTTCCAAGAGCTTAAACATAGGCTAACTACGGCTCCTGTACTGACAATTCCGTCTAGTCCTAGAGGATTTGAGATTTATAGCGATGCTTCGCTTAGAGGATTGGGTTGTGTCTTGATGCAGCATGGCAGAATAGTAGCGTATGCATCTCGTCAGTTGAGACCGCACTAGTTGAACTACCCGACGCACGATCTGGAGTTGGCTGTGGTCGTGTTTGCTTTAAAGATCTGGAGACATTATCTGATTGGGGAAATTTTTTAGGTGTATACCGATCATCAGAGTCTGAAGTATCTGTTTTCGCGGAAGGAGTTGAACATGAGACATCGTCGATGGATGGAGTTACTTAAGGATTATGACTGCGAAATCCTGTATCATCCGGGTAAGGCGAATAAGGTTGCTGATGCCCTGAGTAGAAAATCAGTGATTGCTCAATTACAGGTGCATGAATGGCGTTTGCTTGAGCAAGTGAGAGACTCGGACTTTAAGTTGGAGATAAGTCGCCTGTCGTGTTTCATGGCTACCTTGAGGATTGAGCCGGAAGTGCAGGTTAAGATTAAGAGCCTGCAGTCGACGGACCCCATCATTCAGAAGATCCTTCAAGAGGACTCAGCTAAGAGAAGGATCGACTTCTAAGTAGCCGAGGATGGGATACTGAAGTTCAGAGGACGTCTGGTTGTGCCTGCCGATGAAAGTCTAAGGGAGGAGATTTTATCGGAAGCACATCGTAGCAGCTATAGTATCTATGCGGGAAGTACGAAGATGTATCAGAATCTAAGGCAACACTACTGGTGGAATGGCATGAAAATGGATATAGCAAAGCATGTGGTTAAGTGTTTGACCTGTCAGCAGGTCAAGGCGCAGCATTGTAAACCTGGAGGACTGCTGCAGCCTTTGGAGATCCCATAGTGGAAATGAGAGCATATCACGATGGATTTTGTGATGGGATTGTCAAGGAGTCAGAGAGGGCATGATTCAATTTAGGTAGTGGTTGACAGATTGACGAAGTCAGCGCACTTCATTCTAGTGAGAAAGGACCTTGCCTTGGATAGGTATATAGATCTATATGTGAGGCACATTGTGAGATTGCATGGAGTGCCAGTGACGATTACTTCTGATCGAAACCCCAAGTTTACTGCCACGTTTTGGAAGAGCCTACAGACTGCTTTGGGAACGAAGTTACAGTTCAGTACAGCTTATCACCCGCAGACAGATGGTCAGTCTGAAAGGACGATTCAGACTTTGGAGGACATGTTGAGGGCATGTGTATTGGATTTCAAAGGCAATTGGGAGGAACAGTTGCATTTGGTAGAGTTTGCCTATAATAACAGTTACCAGCAGAGCATAAAGATGGCGCCTTTCGAGGCATTATATGGCAGAGCTTGTAGGACGCCTGTCTGCTGGGAAGAAGTTGGTGAAAGGAAGATAACTGGACCTGAGTTGGCGGAACAGTCAATGGAAGCAGTTAAAATAATTAGAGACAGACTAAAGACAGCTCAGAGTCGCCAGAAAAACTACGTAGATAGGAGACATAGACCTTTGGAGTTTCAAGCGAGTGATCATGTCTTTCTAAAGGTGTCGCCTATGAGAGGGACATCTCATTTTGGCAAGAAAGGGAAGCTGAGCCCAAGGTATGTTGGAACGTTCGAAATTCTGAAGCGGATTGGGAATCTGGGTTATCGTCTTGCGTTGCCGCCAAGACTTGCTCAAGTGCATAACGTCTTCCACGTGTCGATGTTGAGGAAATACGAATCGGACCCCGCCCATGTGCTTAGTTATGAAGAGATTGAACTCGATGAGCGAGCTTCGTACGTGGAGAGACCAGTCAGGATCATTGACAGGAAAGAGCAAGTGCTCCGAAGTAAGACGATTCCATTGGTCAAGGTGGTTTGGCAACACCATGGTACCGAAGGAGCTACCTGGGAGAATGAGGAAGTGATGAAGAGTAGTTACCCCTATCTTTTTGAGTAGTTGTGGTTGTGTTGTAATTTCGAGGACGAAATTTCCTAAGGTGGGGAGAGTTGTGACGCCCCGAAAATTCACCCATTGTAAGCGATTGAAATCTTTAAATTGGAATCAAAGGGAATGTAAGTCTGAATATGAATTTTGGACCGTAAGAATTTAAGAGACGAAATTGGATGATTTTTTGAAACGTCAGTCGGTTTAGATTAGGTTTCGAAAATCTTAGTCGTCGCGAATTAGGAATTCAATTCTCGCGCCCGAGCCTAATCCTGATCGAGTCTAACCTGTGAAATTACCAAAATACCCTTCATTCAGTGTGTCAAATTTCATTTCAGACTCAAAATACCCACTAGTCATTCCCTCACCAACCAATTACTTTTCATTAATCCCTCTCTCCTCTCGTTCCTCTCTCTTCTGCCGTTCTCTCACGTCTCCCTTTCGATCTGCTATCCTTCTTTCCATCTTTCTTCTTGTTCTTGGAGGAACAGATTCCCCCAACCGGACCTCCTCCTTCCCCTCCTTGTTGTTTTGCGCGACCACCCACCAGCCGACCCCACCTCAGACCACTCGCCGCTCCTCCGCCACCCCGGCGCCACCGTCTTGACCGCCATTCGTCACCGGAGAGCCCAGAACAGGCCGACGCGAGCCGTGCCCTGTTCTGGAACTGTTGACCCGAACCACCCCATCTCCTCCTCCGGCCACTTGCGCCATCACCGACGCCAACCACCACCTCACTATCCCTCACCACCCTCCTACCGACCTCCTCGACATCGTCTCATCGACCGTCAGCCCCCGGAGCCGCCGCGAGCAACCTCAAGAGCCACGATGCTCTGTTTTGGAGTCGGCGCCGATTTACTTCTGTTCCGGCGGGAAACCGCCACTTCTGCCGCTCTTTGCCTCCACCGCCGACCACCTGGAAGTCCCCTCTCCTCCCCCGAAGCTGGCCGAAGTTACCCGTCGCTGTTGGAACTCAAAAACAGCCTCGTTCGACCTCTCATGTTCTGCGCGCGAGAGTCCCCTGTTCTTTTCGGTTCTGCACAGCCACCGTCCACCGCCCCTAGCCAGTCCCGAAGGTCCCCCTCGACCTGCTGGTGAGTCCCCCAGCCCTTCCCGGCCTCGCCTTGGTCCTTGAGGCCGTTGTCCGCCACAAAAAAGCCATGTTTTCCTCTGTTTTTCTCTGACCACTTCTATTCACAATCGACCGCCGCTCGCCGGAGCTCCGCCGTCGCGGCCGCCGCCTTGCCGGACCTCTCCAACGTGTCCTAGTTGTTGTGGAGTTGTGTCATCGTGTGTTAAACCGAAGAACCCAATGGTTCATTAGGAAACCGAGAGTCGTTGCAGCCGTCGCCGTGACCCGCCGTCGTCGTTTCGAGATCGCCCGAGCTAGCTCGATAGTGAGTTGACCCTAAACCTTGGTTACGGCGCTAATTGCGCCTAAGATTAGTCGAATAGTCGATTATGGTATTTATGTAGCGCGATCGTGGTCGGTTTAAATAGAAATCGGGTTTAGGGTTAATGGCCACGATCGATTAAGTTATTCGGTTTAGCCTAGGTCGTCTGTGGCTAATTGACTGATAGATTGATTATGGATTGTGGTTCGATCGCGAGCGAGCGATAAGTTAGGGACAAGCAATCAATCGGCATTTATAAAGCAAGTCGGCTAACAAAGAGTTATTGTACGAATCGGCCGTTATACATTGCTTAATTGAATTGATGGCTTGATTGGATTGATCGCCTCTCTGATATGTTTGATTAGATGCCTGGATTATTTATTGATTGAATTGGCGTTTGTTTGGGGGTTGATCGTTCCATTCTTAATTGCAGCATTTAATTGATAGTCTGCATATGCATATGGCCGTGTGCGAAATCAAATAAGCATGTTTTTAGCATGAAAATGGCCGTGGGCCGAGTCTTTGAGCACGTTGTGTGAGCATCCGGCCTAAATCAAAGAGTATAAAATTGATTGACATGGCGGTTGCAATGTATGGTCATATGATGGAACGATGGTGAGTTTTCCTGGCAAGCTCGTATTGTACTAATCGTACACACCGTACCAATCGTATAGAATTACACGACTTGCCAAAAGCACGATACGATTTTAAGGGATTATCGGATGCCGGTCGCAGCTTGTGATGGACCGACGCCCTGTTTAGGGATGCCTACTTGCTGTGCCGTGCAAGATGCACTGGATACACCACTTGTAGTAGCCGTTGCCGTGAGGGAAAAGGAACGTAGCCTGGTCCTGCCAGAGGAGTGCGAGTACGCATTAATTGTGAGAGTCGATCATGCTAATCGCGTCGATCCTCTCATTGTGCCGTGGGCGTGATCATCGTTAATAATTGGACTCGTGTGGTGTCATATGCATACTTGTGGATGCGATGCATTGTCTGAGTGACTGACTGACTCGACTTTTGAGTCAAATCAAGCATTGCATTATGTATGGCTGAAGACTGGTAAGTACGCATGTGGATGTTTATAATGTTGTGACTGCGGATTGTTATATTATGTGAGCTTTCTATTAGGACGCCTGGGCGAATCGGTTTTCTAACCGAGTTTAGGCTTGATTCACTGAGATTTATATCCCACCCCGTTGTGGGAACCACTTTCAGGTCCCAAGTGAAGAAGACTCGTGTATACCGAAGCAAGGATGTGGGAGTACCATTTTGAAGTAGATGAGAAATTAACCCTACCTAACCGTATAACCTTTTGAGGTCTTAGTGAGCCACCCCGAAGTGTGGGGTTGTCTGTTAATAGCTTAGTAGGGTTGAGACTCATCTGCTGTCTTGTTGTGATGTGATTAGCTTTTGATGAATTGCTTCGGTATGTATCTCCTGCTAATCTATCCCTGTCTGTTATATGTTGTCTGGGGGTAATTCGTTTCCGTATGCGTATATAGTTAATAGGTCGATAACGCGCCTGGGACGTTATCCTTCGTGACCTCGTGGCGATTTGGCAAGGGATATCGCGGGCTCAAGAGTCGGGGCGTGACAGAATGGCCACATTGTTCGCTCTCCATTTGAGTTCAATAGCTGTTATGCCAGCAGCATTCCCTAGTGGAAGTGGCTTCAACATTGTGCAGTGTCTGAATTATGCATGTTAGTTTTCTAATCAGCATTTAACAGTTTAACACCCCAGTCCCACAGAACAGCCTATACCGATCGAATTTTTCTTTCTTCACATATCAACTCTACCAAAGGTTTCATAGAGAACTCTCTCCCAAATATCAGATCACCAGTTATATTAGTAGCGCAAAGTTAAGATCAGGTTAGCTTTTTCAGTAAAGTTTGAACTAGAGACGAGCCCGAGGTTTTAGGACAAATCAAGGGGTAAGTGGTTCATTTTCACCTCACAGTAGAAGAAGAGAGAATTTGGGATTGCAGAAGGAATTAAATGCATCATCCAGCCCGCAAGGAGTAACACATACAAAGAAAGAACATACTGATTCCCCAAATTAGCAGAGCTTCCTTATGTAAGTAGGCGATTTGCTCTGTGACCATCTGTTCTTGATTGGCTAGGTGTTTTGCATGCCTTTAAGATTAAAAAAGCAGTACCAACTTGAGAAAAGACGAGATTCAGAGAGTCGTGCGACTGCGAACGACTCTCTTGTGCAAAAGCAGAAAGATTAGCTTCTTTCGGTTGCTTGGACAAGAGTGCTTCCAACACGAAATCTGCTACCGGACTGACAAAGAAGAGTGTTTGATCCTTCAAGGAGATGCTTCAAAAATGCAATGCCACATGTCAAGCGCGTACCCATCGCGAAACTGAAGCATCATAAACCGCTTCAACTCGCAAGACTTGTGCTCAGACACCGCGAAATTTTACAAAGAAGCTAACTACACTCGTGCTCTTAGAACACCCTCATTCTATGCTGCAGTGCAAACCATGGGATTCACTAGATAGCCGAGGAGATTGTGGATGCATTTCCTGTTGTTATATGGCTATCAGATGAGGGCCGACTCGCACTCCGTCGAGAAGTTGTGTATCGCCATGAAAATATCTTTGGTCATATGTATTGGATGAGTGCGGACACACTTGTCACAGGAGCATCTACAGACAAATTTGGGAACGACATCTTGCATATTTGCTGCGAAATTAGCACCTTTGAACACAGGCTCCAATCTTGTCTCCGGAGCAGCTTCTGCAGATGCAGTGTGAACTACAATGGTTCAAGGTAGTTTGCATTTTGGAGGACTCTTCAAGATCATCATCCATGTAACCGACCAAGTTCCACAAAAAGATTACATCTTTTCATAATGATCATCCCCTAGTGTGCACACAGGAAGTGGAAAAAAATTGTGCAAAATCCAAGGACAGTATTTACCGCTTCTGCCCCTTGAAAAATTATCCACTACTCTCTAAAGGAGGCACACCCAGCTTAAGCTACAGCAGGAGAGAAATGGATAAAAGACACACCCAGCTCAGTGTATCAGCGCTCGTCACCGTTAGAATCAAGAGCACAAACACAAAAAAATTAAAATTAAAAATAATAAAAATAAAAAATCATTGGCCTCGGAACAGATTTAGAACAGAAAAAAAAATACTTCTATGTTTTCAAGAACAAAATTAGAAAAAAATCATTCCTCAGAAATTATTTCGGGAACAAAATTGTTATCAAACAAGCCCTAATAAAATATAGTCTTTTAATGATGTAGACACCTAAATGCAATCTTAATGCTTATTTATTTATTCACTCACCGTTGTCCAAACGTGCATAAGAAATGTAAACCTTAAAAACTGAAACATAAAAAATAGGAAGAAAGAAAAGTCTAAGGGGGTGCATGACAAAATTTCTGTTCCAGAAAGAGTTTCTGGAACAGAAATAGTTTTTTGTATTTCTATTTCAGAATGAGTTTCTAAGCAAAATAAATGCGTTTGATAATGGCAAATAAATTTCTATTTCTAGAATAGAAATTTATTTGACCGGCGAAGGTGACGGCGGCGGGGGCGACCGGCGGCGGCCGGCCGACGACTTCCGGTGGCGGCCGACCATCGACACCTGCGTTCGGCGGTCGGCCGGCGACTGGTGCAGGCCGGCCCGCGACAGGCGACGGCCGGTCCGCGACCGTTCGGCTACCGGAGGTGGCCAGCTGGCAACCTCCGGCGACCATCGCCGGCTTCCGGCGACGGCCGGCCGGTGTCCTCCGGTGGTGGCGGAAGGGGTCCGGCGGCGGTCAAAGAGGTGCGACCGGTGGCGGCCGTCATCGACGAAAATTTCTATTTCTATTTCTATTTCTATTTCTCTGAGAAGTAACTTTTTTTTGTTTCTCATTTCTGCTTGAAATCTATTTCTGTTTCTCAAAATTGTTCCAGAAATAGTTTCTTGCATTTGCGTTACCAAACGAATTTATGTTCCAAATCTATTTCAGAAATAGAAATCTGTTCCAGAAACTATATCTGGCAAGTTATCATGCACCCCCTAAATCGCGTGTGCGAAGGAGCCCATTTATTGTCCTTGTCCCCGAAGATGTAGGGAATTAAATTGCTATTGATACAAAAAGAAATTTTGGTTGACTAATTACTTCATTTTATTATTGTTAGGAAATTCTTTTTAAATCGTTCGTGCTAAGCAAAATAAACTAAGCTTAAAATTGCAATAAATGATGAAATTTCTCAGAATGGACGCCCAACACGAGTAAACAATAAACATACGTCATTCATTCCTAAAGGGAATAAATAAAGCTTAGTAAAATTTCAGCCCATTACCCAGCTTGAAACGGCCCCAGAACTCGCCTCGACAATCCTCGACTGATTACGGGCCAAAGGGGCAACCGTGGGCCGGCCCAGAGTGGGCTCGATGCCCAATATTCCTGGTCTGAAAAGCAAGCGACTGTGGGCCAAAAGGATCGCTGGAGAAGCCCACACGGATCGAAAAGTGGACTGGATGGTCCGGAGAGTAGGACGTCTAGCCTGTCCACGAGCTTAAATACGACCCCCTGGGATGTGCATGTGCCCGTGCAATTGCGAATGCAAGCCCGAGCTAAACCGAGCCGAAGCGACATTTATAAGTCGATCCCTTTTATCAAGCACCAGCATCGATACAAGTCACAAAAGTGTGACATTCCGAATTTTGACCCTCTTCGAGGCTATTGACAAGGAATGAGGTTTCGAAATTTGATATCGAATAATGAAGAATTCAAATATTTGAAAGGAATCAAGCGTCGCATCGTCAAGGGTGAAATTATATTGGAAAAGTGAAAATTCGGACGGAAAGTATGAAATTACCATTTTGCCCCTATGTGGTATTCTTGCCTTAAGATTAGACTAAGGGCAATTTAGTCATTGCCAATTCCCTATAGTGGCCGTAAATCATGAGGACACAATGGTCATTTGACTCAAGAATTTTGTGGATAAGGGGACAAGTGTCAAGATTTGAGGTTTGAGACCCACTAAGCATTAATTGTGGACTAACCCCAACTACCATTGAACTTTGCTTTGACCTTGGACGATTAACAAAGACTCTTCTCTCTCTCTCTCTCTCTCTCTCTCGCACTCTCAACTCGCATCCAGACCCGTCGCCAATCACTATTCCGGCCATAACTTCATTGTCCGACATCGGATTGAGGTGAGATCACTGCCATTAGAAAGGTTATTATCTTGTGGTTCTAGGGACATATTATAATCTCAATTTGGCCCAGCCGTTTGTCCCGTAGACCCGTTTGAGTGAGAAAAGGTCGCTGACCAGTCAGATTCTGACCGAGGAGCTTCAAGTTGGGATTCCGGGTTTGTTTTGGCTTCAATCTTGGTAAGACCACCTCTCAAGCTTAGATAAGACATATATCTTTGAGTTTATGAGGTCAAGATTGGATTGTTATGGGATTTAAGGGCTGATTAAGTGTGGTTTTCTCAGGTGAAAAATTGGATAGATTCCGCCCCTTTGCTGGCCGTAAGGTGCCGAGCCATTTGGAGGCTATTGGAAGTGTCGCATTGCTGTGGAATACTCGGACTGGTTCTGCCCTGCTAGAAGACCGAGCAAACCGAACCCTTTAAGGGCTTGTGGAGGTGTCGCCTTGCCTTAAAATTCTCGAATCGTGCCGAGCCCTGTTCTGGCCGTGAGTGGACTGACCTTGGTGGCTCATTTGGATTGAAATCCTTAACTTAATTGACGAGGTAAGCAACCCCTAACCCTTTACTAGGGTGTTAGGTTACTAATAGACGTGCTTCGGTGTGGAATTGACGAATTCGTGGGCCAACTCTTGAGTGAGAAATGGTGATGGAACGAGGATTGGTATCCTGATGCGTCAGAACGCGGGATAGCCTTGTTATGTGTCGACACAAGTAATGAATGGCTTTGGAACCTGATGCGTCAGAACGCGGGTTGTCAATTGTTTTAGCCTGAGGCGTATTGATGCAGGCATAGCCTTTGAAAGAGAATTGTGATGAAATTGAGAATAAATCTTTGCATATAAACTTGATGTGGTGGTCAAAGCTTGGTCTTAACATTATGAATGTCATTGGAATTGTGTTTGGTTTATACCAATCATGATGGCTCGTTTTGATGCTTTGAGCACCATGCATTAAACTGAATTGATGAGCTATTGTATATTGTTTTCAAATGATGTCTAGAGATACTAATAGCCTAGTATAGGTTTAAGGTTAGCTTGTTGAGATTGATATCTCACACCATCGTGGGATTAACATTTTCAGGTTCCAGGCGGGTAGTAACCAAGTGTTCCATGGAAGGACATTGGAAGGCAATATTGGAAGAAAATAGATATCGACCTTTTTGTAACCTTAAGGACTACATATTGAAATTTGAGGATTTAGAATTGTAACCTCAAAAGTGTGCTTGACATTAACTAGAAGCATACCATGTTTCTGTCCTAGGTCATCTTTTTTATTTATGTGTGGAGCTTTTTTTTTTTTACGGCTTCCACATGTATTTCTTTTAGAAGCCTTGTTTGTTGTCGGCCAATGAATCCTGGGTTTCTTCAAGAATAAAAGGCCATGGTGGGATGCTCGCGTGCCCGCCGGGTTCGGGGTACGACAACTCCGTTTGTTTGATATCAGAGCAATGTTAGTTCGATCCAATTTGATTGAGATTTGGAGTGATAAGGAGTGATGACTTGAGGACAATTAGATAGTGAGACCTTTAGGGTTAGGCATTGATGTCTGAATTTTGAGAATTATAAGCTTGAACTGGTGTTGTACTCCAATGGTTCTAGTATCGATTTTAATCGATGATCTTGAGTGGTGATATGATTGAGGCTCATAAGGAATCGAATAGAAATCGAGGAGCTATGGGTATGGATTTGAGGTTGTGAAAGCGCTTGAGGTTGATAGAGAATCGCTTATGAATAAAGGGTCAGTTGGATTGTATGTTTGTGATTGTGGCTTGTCAATGACCCAACTTGAGGTATATGGTTGAACATAGGCAATTAATTTATGAGATATGACAGCCATTTGTGGAATTAGAAATCTTCTGTTGATAAGAATTGATCTGAAGACGAATGTGGTGTGATGAGTAGCGAGAACAAACATGTTGTGCATGTGTTTGTGGCATTAACATGAAAATCGATGAGGGTGCATGTATGAGCTTATCGCTATTGGACTTAATAAATTGTCACTTTGTATGAGACAAGTTGATAGGATACTTATAAACCGTAATGAAGCATGTTATGGGACGTGTGGAACGAGACTCTCTTCGTAGATGTATGATTTGGGACAACCTGCAACGACCATGTTTGATGAGGGCGGGGAGTGATCGCCGGGACATAGAGATCCGGATAAGGAGCGGCTCCTGGCAGGCTTCTAAGATAGCAAGGAAGCAGGAATGACCCAAATCATAACTTGAAAGGGAGAGTATAGGTATCAGGTTGAGTTTGATTTTGGTTAAGAGATGTATTGCATTGAGTGGATTCTCGAGGTGAATTTTAAAAGTTGATTGGCATTTGTTGTGGCGCCTGTGATTGGCATGGTTAAAAGATTCTACTTGGCGATGGGTGTTGTTTAAAAAAAAAACCTATTGACGTGTATGTTTGGCATGTTTGGGCAAGTTTCTTATTAATGTTGCTTGGCTGATGCTTTTGAAATTGAGATAGTCTGTCGTGTTTATACTAGAGTGGCAGATGCCTCTAAACTTAAGTCATGAACGATTGATCCATTGAAATGGTGCTTTGAGTGGTTGCCTGATGTTGGCCTAGATGAATTTTGCCTAGTTGAGGCTTGCCTAGTAATTGACGATTGATTGAGAAATTACCTAGTTGAGACTGACTTGTTGAGTGGATGCTGATTAAGGATGATTTGGAATCCTTGGATAATTGGCAATTAGTTGAGAGTTACCTAAGAACCACTATATGGTTGTCTGCTGGTAATAGATGATGAGATGAGCAACCTGAGACTGCTAGTCTCGAGTAGATGACTCAAGCCTTTAATTTCAGGAGAGAATTGTAGTGATTCGAGTGCCATGAGAACCTAATAAGGTTGAACGACCAGAATATGGTCACTAGAGGAGCATTTGGCTCGAGCTTGTAAATTGCATGAGACTCAAGGATTGAAAAGGTCATGAGAACCTTGAATGGAAATGTGAAAATAGAAGGGAAGGTAGACTCGAGAAGGAGCTGCCATTGTTGCCCTAGTAGCCAAGACTGCTGCTGTTGATCGTGTTGCGAACAAAGTAAATGGTAGAGACCATGTGAATGGCGATAGAGAATGGAAATGAGAATCGTTCGATGGAAAGCTTGTGGAACGATGTATAGGGATGAGATCGACTAAGGTTCGATGGAGAAAATGATCCCGAAACGGCTTTTCTTTGGATTGAGAAGTTGGAAAGGAACCTTAGGGGTATTGAGTCCACTGAAGAAGGGAAACGGCTCTGATAATTAGGCTGCGCATGGTAACCATTCTGGTTCTGATTTCTGATTCTGATTAAAAATGACTTTTCTGATTCTGTTCCTGAATGAGTTTTAGAGAATGAGAATGCGTTTGATAACTGCATAACATTTCTGTTCTTGGATGAAAAAACGCGTTTGATAACTGCATAAAGTTTTTGTTTCTAAAAACTGTTTCTCTTCCTAATTTTTTACATTTAAGTCAAATAAATATGTAATTATCATAAATTGAAGATTAATTTTCAATGCATACTAAAATAATTAAAAAAATATTATTTTTGAGCATGTCATAAATGTAGCACAAATTTGAATACACGACGATTAAAGTTCAATTGAAAAGAATAATTTAATTTTTTTCCCTTTGATTTAATTTGCAGCGTGCTCACTATAACAAATGAAATCAACATTAAGCAAGCCAAGTCATTCCTCAACTATTTCAAATGCGCACACGGATTAACAATTTGATGGATTTAATGAAAGGTGGACGCAGATTCTTTGTATAGGTTATTTAGCTTTTGGCGTTATGGACTTCCTTTGCACGTTTCAGATTTGCCGATTCAGTAATTGAAGGAAGAAGGCTTGAGAAAGTAACGGAATATGGTTTGACACCATGATTTAACATTTCAATGAACAACAACAGAGCCTCACCATTAGTCCATTCTGAACGTATCCAGAGATGAGGGCATTCCACGTTACTACATCATGCCGCAACATCAAATCAAACAGCTTGCGTGCCTCACTTAAGCACCGACATTTTGAGTACATTGCCAACAACGTATTGGCTACAAGAGAATTCGACTCCAACCCACATCTAAAAGCAAGATTATGGAGTTGAGCACCCAAGCCAATCATACCTTCCAAGGCACAGACCGACAAAATGCCATCAAATGTTACCGAATTCGGCTTTATGTCACCTCTTCTCATCTCCAAAAACACTCCCACAACATTCTGCGAATCCCTATCCTTCAGATAACAATTGAGCATCACATTCCATAGAACACAGTCTTTGTGAGACATTTGGTCAAACATATTCCGCGCATCAGCTATGTAGCTATTCTCCGCATAGAACTTGATCACCGAACTAGCAACAAACCTATCAACCTCACCGCCCATCAAGTCAATCATGCCATGAACCAGTTTATAGGAACCAGCCCTACTCAGATTCTCGCAAGCTTTGATCACGTATCGATGCATATACCTATCAGGGTAAATCCCGCAACCCAACATCTTGAAGTAGAATGACAATGCCAAATCGAACCAACCCAACTTGGCCAACCCTTGGATCATCCAATTCCACGGCGCAGAACCCGGCATCTCCTCAAGCTGATAAAAACACTCCTTGGCGTCCAAGAAGTCACCGCAAAGAACGTACATGCCCAAGAGCTTCGAACCCAGAAGGCTACTCTTGCTGATACCACGAACGACCGACTGGGCATGGACTTGCTTACCTCTTTGAAGATGGCAAGAGCCGGAACATGGAGACGAAGGGGCAAGGAGAGGGCGACACTCGGCGGGGGCTATACTCGGCGGGGGCTATGGCGGCTCTAATTGGACTCAGCCGAGCCTCGCCCTCGCCAATTTGGGCGAGAGCCACCCTAATCGGGCTTGGCAAGGAGACAAAGGGGCAAGGAGACGAAGGGTCATGCGAAACTCACCGAAAACGTGCTCGAAGAGGGGAACGACGAAGGTCGAGCTGAGGCGCGGCGGATGCAGGAGTGGAGCTGAGGCGCGGCGGATGAAGGAGCGAGGGAGTTGCGACGAAGCGAGAACGAGGAGTGAGGAGTCTGTTGTGTTTTTCTCTTGTGTGAAGAGAATGACTTTGTTAAAAGTGGGATGAGTTTTAAGAAGCTACTTTTTTCTGTTTCTTTTTTTTAGCTTTAAAAGTGATTCTGGTCCAGAATGAGAATCATTTTTATTTGCGTTACCAAACGCCATTCTCATTCTTTTTGGTTCCAGAACCAGAATCACGGAATGAGAATGGTTACTATGCAAACCCTTATTAGCCTGAAGAGGCTGTTGATGATTGGTGAAAGGTCACCAAAGGAAGAGTTTCCCTTGAAGGCATGATATCTGCCTGGATTGCATTCGTTAAGCTGTGCAATGGAAAGTACCTTTCTGGGATTGCACCAGAGTAAAGGTTGTTTGGATTTTAATATCCTTGCAAGACCAATATGAGACATAGTTCTTAAGATCGTCCGAGTGTACTAAGGGTGGTCAATGACCTTTGAATAAGGCAAGTAAGTCCTTGAGTGGATTGGAATTTAAAAACCTTATGGCTATTTGTTATTCCTGAATCTGAGGAACTGAAATGGGTCTTAGTCAATGAGGCGAATGGTTGGAAGAGAAGTAAACAAGAGAATTTCCACTCATGGATTACGAGTAAGGGAATTTTCACTCATGGGGCACAGAATGTACCTGCGAGGAATGGTTATTACTTGGACATAAGGCTCGTAATGAGAGATTAACGTTTTGTTTCTTCCGTCATGGGGAAAATTAAGGAAAGAGTTATGTTAGTTGTCTGACCTTGTTGATTAAAATGAGATTGATTGAGGATGAATCGGAACCACTAGAAGTGGCATTGCGAGATATCGCCCCTAAGGGGTAGGGCGTCGTTCTTAAAGGACGATTGGACCATGAGATGGTCGTTGATGGAAAAAAAGGTGAATGGACTTAATGGTCCTAGTGACTTGCGATTTTAATGAATGGATGAGTAAGCAAAAAGAGTTCCTAGATTGTAATCACAATGTGACTTGAGGAACTCAAATTGGATATCCAAAGTGTAGATTTATGGTGACTAAGAAGGAACCCCGACTCTTTGGAACCTTGTCACTTGAGGTGACTGAGTCATTGGAAGGAGAATGTCAAGTATGGTGACATTTGAATCCTGGAGTAAAGGTATCGTTGTTGGCGCAGACTCCAAGATTGACGTCCTATGGAATAAGAAAGATAATGTGGATTCGAAGTAAAAGAATGCCACTGGAGTGTATAGTTTCCTTCATAGGGTAAGAGACCCTAATATGGAAGGAAAAGGAAATCTTAATTGCCTTGTGTTAAGATTGAGTGTCTGGACTGAGAAAGAAGACGCAGAATTAAAAGGATCTCCGTAAAGGAATTCTGAGGAACTGTCATATTGACAACATTGAATTTCAGGATAATGTCGACGTTCGATTGAATAGATGAAATTAAGATAAGGTCGCAATAATTGGTTGTGGAACCAAGAGGCGAAGGTACTAATACTTCCTGAGGAAAGAGTGACAAAAATGAACAAAATACTGCATGGTCTAATTGGATACCCATGAGAGCAGAGAGCCAAGGTATGAACTCTCAAGTGGATGGTGCGAATGACAGTTTGAATGATTCGACACCTGGTAGCAAGAAGCTGATAATAGTAGGATTGAGTATCCAAGAAATAATTGGATTGGTTGTTACCATCTTGAAAGACGATCATAGGGCTCATTTAAGGAATCACGAGAAACATGAACAGCTTTCGAGAGTATCCTATGGACCCTAAGGAAACGCTCGTTGTATGCTAATGTGAAGAGCGCGAGCTGTGGGCTTGATAAAGTTAAATTCCTTAATCGTTCTGGGATATGAAATCCCTATGGAGCCCTTGAGGAATGGAATAAGTGATGAATTGACCATGGTCGATGTGAGTTACTAAAATTTGAAGTTCTTGGGATTGATGGATTGCTATAGACATCATGGGAAGACTCCCCACAAGAGCTATTCCATGGATGAATGAATATGAAAAGAGTTTTCGAGAACATAAGTCAAGTTGATGACTACGCCGACAATGGCGTTCCTGTTGGAATCAAAAGGGTCGAGAGAATCATAATGACGTGACGCAGGAAGGAAATTTGAGGCGTAGCAAGGCAAACTGAAGTGGGCTGTGCGAATGCGTCGTGACAATAAGACCACATGAAATGGAACGCCTAGTGCATGATAGGAGTTGGCTTGCAAGTGTCCTCGCGACAAAGTTTGGGAAACAATAATGGCGTAGAGGAAGGTTTCAAGTCTATACATACCATAAGAATATAAAGTAGTAGTTTCCCGAGAGGAATTGAATGAGAGGCAACGCGGATGGGTGGAATTACTCATGGATATGGGAGCGTTGCATGCATAAAGAAAGACCTCGCAATTATGTGGACTATAAGAGTTGAGAGTATTGGCTGCCCCAAAGGGAACTAAAGGAGAGGTCACGTTGATTGGGGATATTACCCAAAGGTCATGATTGTGATACTTTATATCGCGAAGGAAGGGTGAATTAATTATGGGATGAATATAATTGGAAATTGAGCATCGTACGATGGTGATGAAGGGACAGACCTTACCTCGAGAAATGAGAGATTCAACTTTTAAATTGGAAGTTTGTCAATTGACTAGTTTGATGGCTATTTGAAGTATCACGCCTGAAGGTCAGAAAGGAATTGAGAGGTTGAATGGACCCTAATACCTAAGGGATTATGGAAATAAATAGAGCAGGGAGAAAACCCAGACTTCGGAGTACTTGGGGAGGAAACCTCGAAGTTGAGGATAGAAATCTTAAAGTCCCATGGACGAGAGTATGAGTTCAGTATTGAAGATGAACTTAAGGAAATGACCTCATCGGAATTCCAAATGAAAAACTATGGTGTTCATTGTAATGGCACAAAGATGTACCAAGATTTGCCTCAATATTATTAATGGAATGGACTGAAAATTAGGTTAGTCGAACATGAGGTCAAATATTAGACATGCCGACAAGAGAGAGGCATGACATTGAAGGTTGATGGATTACTACTGTCACGCCCCAATTCTCGAGCACGCGCCATCCCTACCAAATCACCTCAAGTCATAAGAGCTAACGTCACAAGCACGTTATCGACCCATTATTTTTATCTTTAACTATACACATACGGAAATGTACAATTCCCAAACATCAAATCAAACAACAGGGATAGTTAAACCGCCAGTCATAACAATCAATTCGGGACAACTCACAAAGCCAACCTTTTTATTTAACTATTTCGTTTAGACAATAGTCACAAGCCATTCTTCGGCTCCTGGTCTACCACTCCCAGACTATCAAGTTCGGTCTAACACGATCTCCGGGACTACTCCAATCAGTCCATGTCTTAGTATCTTCGAGGCTTTGTCACTTGGGACTTGAAATTATTATCCCACGATAGGGTGAGAAATGAATCTCAGTGAAGTCAACGCCTAAGCTCGGTTAGGATGTTGATTCACCCAGCATATCCTACCAAACAGACATGGCATATCAACCAATACAGTTATCCAACCACATGCAACTTACCCATCAGGAAGCCACACGAAGTGCGATGCAGACTCGACATGACAGTCAAACAGCCCAGTCAAGGCAAGCATCACACCAATTGACATACATGACGTCACACGTAGTCCATTTATTATGAGATAGGGCATGTCAACCCGAGAATTTGGGCATGTCAGCCCAGCACACTGGTCAGTTGGTGCCCAGTACACTAGTCAGTTGGTACTCTTCTGGCAGCGCCAGGCATCGTCCCTTACTTCCGGCGACTGCTTCTAGTAGTCTGTGTGTTTCTGATAGTCACGGCACGAAACTACTAGGAATCCCTTTCCAGGGCTTCGGTTCGTCACAAGTTGCGACCGGCATCCATCAAACTGACGTCACAGAATGATGTGCTTCTAACAAGTCGTATTTTTCCTATCATCACCGTACAATCTTGTCAAGAATCTCATCGTCCAACCATATGACCACACATGACACCCGACAATCAATCAATTTTATCATCTTTGATTTAGGCCGAATGCTCATACAAACATGCTCAAAGACTCGGCCTCAAGTCGTTTTCATGCTAAATCGTACAGTTTGAGCTCACACAGGTCATATGAATGCACAACTTCATGACTAGGCTTGCACCAGACACGGACGATGAAACACTCCGAAATTCAATCACGTCACATCACAATCAACCAACTGGCAGTCAACCAAGCAGTCAAGACACGATCGATTAACCAATTCAATTAATCAAAAGGCATTGATTAATCCCAATTTCATTAAATTATCTATCGATCGCTCGGTTCTGAACTATCGCTCGCTCGCGATCAAATAATGGCAATCAATGCCCAATCAGTCAATTAATCAGTTCTAACCACCAATTAGCCACATACAACCTAACTAAATCGACTAACTTATTTAATCGCGATCATTTACCCTTAACTCGATTTCTATCTAAACCGACCACAATTATTCTAACTAATTACCCTAATTGACTAATTAACTAATCCTAAGTACAATTAGCACCCTAACCAAGGTTTAGGTGTTAACTCACTAAGTAAATCAAGCTCGGGCAGTCTCAACGGCAACGGCACAAGCGGCGACGATCCTCGGCGATGACGGCAATTCGCGGTCCAACTTGACTCCTCGGGTTTCTCGAGCTACCAAAACCCGACCAAAGCGATCCGACAAGGACACGACACTCCGGGCAGTGGTACAGGTTCGGGGGAGGTGGCCGGCGATTGGACAGGTTCGGGTCAGGGGAAAAATAGGGCAGGGAAGCTTCTTTTTTAGGCTGTTTTAGGCATTGCAAGGCTGATGGGAGGGTTGAGCTAGGCCGATGAGGTGTCGGGGGAGCTGTGGGTGGCGGTGGCCACGGCGGAGGGCGGCCAGAGGCGGCAGCGACAACCGCGAACAGAATCAAGCAGAGCAGGGGAAAACAGGGCAGGGCACGACGTCAAAACAGGGGAGGTGGGGTTCGGGTCTGTTCGAGGTTCCACGGCCAATGATCGACTTCCAACAGCACCGAGGGACGACGGGGGGTCAAGTGAGGTCGGCGGGAGTCGACGGTGAGCGATAAAAGGCGTCGAAGGAGAGCGAAGGGCGGCAGAACAGCCCGGGCCTGAAATAGGGCACCAAGCCTGTTCTCGGGTTCAGCAACCCCTAGCGGCGGTTCTAGGGACGACGGGCGGCAAGAGAAGGTCGCGAGGGTCGTGGGGGAGGTGGAGGACGGCGACGTAACGACAGGTGGTGGCGCAAGAGCCGGCGGGGCTCAAAATGGCCACCGAACCCGAAAACAGAGCAAGACCATCGGGTTAGCTTCGGGGGTCCTCCGGCGGCGCGATGGCGGCTAAGGCGGTGGCGGAGCGACGGTGAAGTGGTGGTCGACGGCTGAGGGGTGGTGGTGGCGCAACACGAACGCAGGAGGAGGAGGAGGAGGAGGAGGAGGAGGAGGAGTTGGCTTCGGGCAGGGGGTTGTCCCCGGGAGGGGAAGGGTAGAGAATGAGAGAGAGCGTGAGCGTGAGCAGGAGGGAGATGAGAGAGAGAGTATGAATGGTAGGTGAGTGAGTTGACCGGTAGGTGAAGATTTGACCAAAGGGGCCCACTAGTCAAGTCACAATTAAATCATTTGTCTTGTAGTACATTATTGAAGGGCATTTGGGTAATTCAATAATTCGAGACTAAACGAATTTTTGGCTCGACTGACGGAGGGGTATTTTGGTATTTTCACGGATAGAATCGGTCAGAATTAGGCTCGAGTGTGAGGATTTCGATCCTAATTCGCAACGACTAAGAATTACGGAGCCTAACCTAAGCTGACTGATATTTCAGGAATCGTCCAAAATTCGTCCCTTAATTCCTTACGATCCAAATTTCATGCCGAATGAAATTCAATTTCATTCCTTTTATCGAATTCGGCCAATTACAAATGGTGAATTTCCAGGGCATCACAACTACGAACGTTAGAGATGTTCGATTGGAATCGAGAGTAAATTACTGCGGAAGTAATCATGAACTTGCTTAAGGAGTCGAGAAGGCTATGACTCAATTTGGATAATAGAGGCAAGTTGATAAAGTCTATAAATCCTTGATGGTATGAAAGGGCGCTTGAAGGAATTGATACGTTAAATGGTTCGAGCACCAGAGGGTGCATTCTTGCGATGGTTTAGTGATGGCGGGATAGGTAAGGATCTTAAGTCTAATACGACGTTTTGGAAAGGCTTTCAGGCAAGAATTAGAAAAGCGGGATTGTAGTATGACATACATATTGCCCTCAGACCAATAGACAAGTGGAAAGTTGATTTGAATGCTCGAGGATATACTACCAATGGATATTATGAATGTCGAAAGGGAATAGAGAAAAGTGAACACAGATTGAAGAACTATTACTGGTAAGGACGTTATGGAAATATCAAATAACGAAGAAATTCAATTTCATGCCAAATGAAATTCAATATCAAAATTCGTCCCTTAATTCCTTACGATCCAAATTTCATGCCGAATGAAATTCAATTTCATTCCTTTTACCGAATTCGGCCAATTACAAATGGTGAATTTCCAGGGCGTCACAACTACGAACGTTAGAGATGTTCGATTGGAATCGAGAGTAAATTACTGCGGAAGTAATCATGAACTTGCTTAAGGAGTCGAGAAGGCTATGACTCAATTTGGATAATAGAGGCAAGTTGATAAAGTCTATAAATCCTTGATGGTACGAAAGGACGCTTGAAGGAATTGATACGTTAAATGGTTCGAGCACCAGAGGGTGCATTCTTGCGATGGTTTAGTGATGGCGGGATAGGTAAGGATCTTAAGTCTAATACGGCGTTTTGGAAAGGCTTTCAGGCAAGAATTAGAAAAGCGGGATTGTAGTATGACATACATATTGCCCTCAGACCAATAGACAAGTGAAAAGTTGATTTGAATGCTCGAGGATATACTACCAATGGATATTATGAATGTCGAAAGGGAATAGAGAAAAGTGAACACAGATTGAGGATAAAAAGAAAATGAGTTCTGAAGGATAAGAACTATTACTGGTAAGGACGTTATGGAAATATCAAATAACGAAGAGAGCTACTTTGGAAAGTGAGGTAGCGATGAGGCGTTAGTACCCCATACAACTGGATGATTGGAAAATGGTAAAATTTCTATGACGAAATTTCTTTAAGGGAAAAGTTGTGACATTCTGAATTCTAACCCTCTTCAAGGCTATTGACATGGAATGAGGTTTCGAAATTTGATATCGGACAATGAAGAATTCAAATATTTGAAAGGAATCGGATGTCGCCTCGTCGAGGGTGAAATTATATTGGAAAAGTGAAAATTCGGACGGAAAGTATGAAATTACCATTTTGCCCCTATGGGGTATTCTTGCCTTAAGATTAGACTAAGGAAAATTTAGTCATTGTCAATTCCCTATAGTGGTCGAAAATAATGAGGACACAATGGTCATTTGACTCAAGATTTTTGTGGATAAGAGGACAAGTGTCAAGATTTGAGGTTTGAGACCCACTAAACATTAATTGTGGTCTAGCCCCAGCTACCATTCAACTTTGCTTTGACCTTGGAGGATTAACAAAGACTCTTCTCTCTCTCTCTCTCTCTCTCTCTCTCTCTCTCTCTCGCCAATTCTATCTCGGAGCTCTCTCTCTCACACGCTCAACTCGCATACAGACCCGTCGCCGGTCACTGTTCTGGCCATAACTTCGTCGTCCGACATCGGATTGAGGTGAGACCACAGCCATTAGAAAGCTTATTGTCTTGTGGAGGGACATATTATAAGATCAATTTGGCCCAGCTGTTGTCCCGCAGACTCGTTTGAGTGAGCAAAGGTCGCTGACTAGTCAGATTCTAACCCGAGGAGCTTCAAGTTGGAATTTCGGGTTTGTTTTGGTTTCAATTTTGGTAAGACCACCTCTCAAACTTAGATAAAACATATATCTTTGAGTTTATGAGGTCAAGGTTGGATTGTTATGGGATTTAAGGGCTGCGTAGGTGTGGTATTCTCAGGTGAAAAATTGGACAGATTCTGCCCCTTTGCTGGCCGTGAGGTGCCGAGCCATTTGGAGGTTATTGGAAGTGTCGCCTTGCTGTGGAATACTCGGACCGGTTCTGCCCTGCTAGAGGACCAAGCAAACCTAACACTTTAAGGGCTTGTGGAGGTGTCGCCTTGCCTTAAAATCCTCGGACCGTGCCGAGCCCTGTTCTGGCCGTGAGTGGACTGACCTTGGTGGCTCATTTGGATTGAAATCCTTAGCTTAATTGATGAGGTAAGTGACCCCTAACCCTTTACTAGGGTGTTAGGTTACTAATAGATGTGCTTGGGGTGTGGAATTGACGAATTCGCGGGCCAACTCTTGAGTGAGAAATGGTGATGGAGCGAGGATTGGTATCCTGATGCGTCAGAATGCAAGATAGCCTTGTTATGTGTCGACACAAGTAATGAATGGCTTTGGAACCTGATGCGTCAGAACGCAGGTTGCCAATTATTTTAGCCTGAGGCGTATCGACGCGGGCATAGCCTTTGAAAGAGAATTGTGATGAAATTGAGAATAAATCTTTGCATATAAACTTGATGTGGTGGTCGAAGCTTGGTCTTGACATTATGAATGTCCTTGAAATTGTGTTTGCTTTATGCCAATCATGATGGCTTGTTTTGTTGCTTTGAGCACCATGCGTTAAATTGAATTGATGAGCTATTGTATACTATTTTAAATGATGTCTGGGGGTACTAATAGCCTAGTATAGATTTAAGGTTAGCTTGCTGAGATTTATATCTCACCCCGTCGTGGGATTAACATTTTCAGGTTCTAGGCGGTAGTAACCAAGTGCACCATGGAAGGACATTGGAAGGCAATATTGGAAGAAAATAGATATCGACCTTTTTGTAACCTTAAGGACAACTTGTTGAAATTTGAGGATTTAGAATTGTAACCTCAAAAGTGTGCTTGACATTAACTAGAAGTATACCATGTTTCTGTCCTAGGTCATCTTTTTTATTTATGTATGGATTTTTTTTTACGGCTTCCACGTGTATTTCTTTGAGAAGCCTTGTTTGTTGTCCGCCAATGAATCCTATGTTTCTTCAAGAACAAAAGGCCATGGTGGGATGCTCGCGTACCCGCCGGGTTCGGGGCGTGACACAAAGAAAGCCATCAAGACTGATTCGATGAAAGAAAGATGAGTTATAATAAGATCCACAATAGGTTAACATGAAAACTATTAAAACTCGTTCCACAACGAATCGCGCCCTGTTATCGGTTTCAGATTACAGACTCATTTTGGGGGATAAAACACTTGGATCAAACCCCCAGCGAATGAATAATAAGCTCATACAAGTGAATTAATCGAAAGATGGAAGCGAGAACATCCGATATTTCGCCTTGCAACCACCAAGGATGGTGGCCGGACCTGCACGTCACCTGAGGGGACTTCGGCCAGCAACACAAACAGCAACCAAGGTTGGCAAAGTTTCTCTAGTATGGCCCAAAGTCTTCTCTGTTCTGCCCTGTTCTTTGGCCTATGCTTATTTCCTATCTTTTCTTTTTACTGAAAAGTCAACTCTTTCTCGGCCTCTTCTACTCTCGGTTCTCTCTCTGTTTCGTGCCATACCTTCCATGAACTTGTCGGGCTCTGTATTTGGCCGTAGTATGTCTTATGTATTCAGCCAAGAATTATTCATAAATCCAAAGTCGGACTGCATGTCCGGCCGATTAATCGCATTCATGACCTCGCCTATGTTTTATATTTGACGCGGCCACGCACGCAATTCTTAAAATGAACAATGTCCCTAATTTTCAAATGCAGATGAATGCAGTTTGAAAATGCAAGACCATCCACTATTGATCTTTTTGTCCAGGGGATCAGATTATGTCATTGTCGACGCATTCGTTCCCTGATTGTATCGAATGCAAAAGAGACCTTTTGGGCGGATTAATGCAAGGCCATGCAATATTGACATCTTTGCTTCATGTGTATATGTAGTGATTGGATTTATGTGTTTCCCTTTTTTGAGGTTATACATGTTTTGTGAATCATTTAACGAATTTAGCCCTAAATTTTTCAATTGTGTCGATTTGATATGTTAACTCAGCTACGCATATTCTTCTGACGATTTGCCAATTTAATCGTAAATATTTCAATTGCGCCAATTTAATCCTAGACATTTAGACTATTTGCTAATCCAATATTAAGCCTTTTGACGATTAGCGAACTTAATCTTTCCAACTATTTTTTTATTTTAAAAAAATTGATGATGTCGACATCCAGTCAGCATCGATCGCTCTATGTGGCACGACCAATGTTGATGTGAATAGTTTTTACAACTTTAACATTTTTCTTCTTTTTTCCTTTTTCTTTTTTTAATTTTTTTCCCTGTTTTTTCTCTCCATTGTCTGGGGCAGCAAGGACATCGATGCTGTCATAAGTGGCCGATGGAGGGAAAGGGCAAAAGGCAAGAAAAGGAAAAAAAAACAAGAAAAATAATTCAAAGAAAACAAAATTGCAAAATTTGTCCATTTCAATGATGATCGTGCCACAGGGATGTTCCCATTAGATCCTCATTTCAACGATTTTCGGCCAAAATTAGCTGGAATACTAAATTCGCTAACCATAAAAAATGTTTGTATTAAATTGAAATAACTGAAAGGTTTATAACTAAATTGGCAAGTCATCGAAATGTGTATGAATAAATTAGCCAAATTTAAAGGTTTATGACTGACTTGGCGAGTACATTAGTTTTAGGATTTTTTTAGTAATTTTCTGATTGATTGAGATTACAAGGTGCATTGAAAAAATAGCCATTAACCTCTTAATTATTGGGTTAATACCACCAAAAATCCCAAAATGGTACACCTGTGATAATTTCACCCCAAATTATTTTTTTGACAATGAAAAATCCCAAACTGGTATACTTATGATAAATTTACCTCAAACTGGTATAACAGTAACAAATTTACCTTTTATTAATTTTCCTTAAATTTTATTGTCGAATTGCTGAATTGGATGACACATGGCAATTATCAGATGTACACATCACCCTATATTTGTTATTGGTGCATCAATTTAAAAATTTTCGTGGTATTAACTCAATTTAACGAAAACTAACCGAGGATAAATTTGTCATATGTGTACCAGTTTGAGATTTTTTATGATAAAAAATTAGTTTTGGGTAAATTTGTCACCGTTGTACCAATTTAGGATTTTTGGTGGTCAAAAAAATAGTTTAGGGTAAATTTGTCACAAGTATACCAATTTGGGGTTTTTGGCGGTTACAAAATAATTTTGGGTAAAATTATCACAGGTGTACCAATTTGGGATTTTTCGCAGTATTAACCCTTAATTATTTGTCTATATCTTCAAGAGCTTTAGTTAAAAGTCTTAGATCTTTCAGGTTCATTTACACTGAATCTTGTCTTCGGGTCGTTACATCATGGAAGTTCACAACATGGCTCAAACGAGAGTGATCATCACCAATGGAGACTCACATGGTTGCGTATGGTAATGTTTCTGTTTCTAGGAACATTTTTGAAATAGAAACGCTTTTTTGTGTCTCTATTATTGGCTACAATTTTTGGAAACAGAAACGTATTTGGTAACTACATAAAATTTCTGTTCCTGAAAAAAAGAAACTTATTTGGTAACTACAAAAAAAAATGTTCCAATTTTTTCATTTAATTAAGGGATTATATATATTAAAATTAAGATATCTTTATCTTTTTAAATTACTAAATCACATTTGGAACAAGCACTAAGAGCATGCATGGTTTTAATTCTACAGAATTGACTTTTACTGATTTTATTCCCAGGATGAGTTTAGAGAATCAAAACGTATTTGATAACTGCATAAAATTTTTAGTCCCGAAAAATAATTTCTCTTCTCAATTTTTGTTATTTAAGTTAAATAATTACGTAGTTACTTTGTGAAATTTCATCAGACATTTTGAATTAATTGAATATTAGTAGTTCATATCGATTCTCTTATATAACAAATTGTGTATGACTTTTTTTTTCCTATTGTAACAAGTCATTTTAAGCTTAAAAAAGTAGAGATCATGTCGGGTTAGTGTTTGATTTCAGATTAATTTAGCTAGTTGCCTTTTAATTCTCACTTGTATAAATTGAATTTTAGGCACTCAAAAGTAATTTTAATGTGGTACAATGATTCGTTGTTCAATGTAGCTACAATGAATAGGTCAATTACAATATAAAACTTAAATAGGGATGTATATTATATGTGTTCTTAGCCTGTTCAATCCTTGCATTTAAAATGCTAAAAAAAATTATTTGTGAAAAGTGATTCTTTTTTCCATAATCATTTTTTAATTATTATTATTTTATCCAAAAATGTTTTTGAAAATAGAATCAAAATCAAAATCATCTACGTTATCAAACATGTTTCTCATCCTTTTTTTTTTGTTTCGGGAAACAAAATCAAATAATCAAATTCATTGCCATGCAAGCCCTAAAATTGCACGTGTTCGTCAGTGATGAGCCCGAGGTCACTCGATTCAAAATCATCCAGGGTAAGTTAATCGAGATAGGGTCGGCCGTGAGGCGGTACTTTTCAAATAGGGCAATTTTTTTAGGAGTTCTTTTTGGGAATTTTTCCTGATTTTCTTTCTCTTTTATTCCACAACCAAGAACTCATCCATGAGAAAAATTCCCCAACTTTGACCAATCCCCATTCCCTCAATCTGGGAGACTTGAGCAAACTTTAGGAGATTAAAAGAAGGGAAAATGGAGGCAATTGTGAAATTGGGGTAAAAAATTCGGCGCAAAATCGAACTTCCGCATTGTTATTTAAAAAAAAAAAGTGAAAAAGGAGAAGAAGTGAGTGACCATAGGAGAGCGACCAAGAACGAAGAGAGAGAGAGAGGAGAGAGGAGAGAGAAAGAGAGAGAGAGAGAGAGACAGGGGAGCGTAGGATTAGCAGCGATCGAGGGACGCAATCTACTGAGGAGCTCCGCAGATCAAAGCCTCTCGACACGAGTTCGCCAACAATTTGTCCTCCCGACGACGAAACTCCGGTCCGAAGCGAACATCGACAGCTGGGTTTCCGAAGCTGTGCAAGATTCGACTCCGTCATTGCTCCCGTCGGACACCCTCTTCAAATCCTCGGCGGCTTTCGCGGGTCGAACTTTCGAATCAATCTCCGGACATCCTTTTCCGTGTACGCTCTTCTTCTTCGCTCTCGTCCTCCATTGTGCTTGCTCTGTGCAATTGGGTTCTTTCCTTCGTAGCTTTGCTCTGTTTCTTGCTTGAAATTTTGTGCCTTCACGATCTCTTCCGTTGGACTTAGATTCAAAGGTTGCGAAGTAAGTAGCTTCTGAGTGATGTGTGGCAATGGGTGCTCTGCGGCACCGGCGAGTAACTTAATTTGATGTTTCCTGTAGCAGAGACGAAGCACCGCCATTGGATGATTCAAAATTTAGGGTTTCTGATTCTTGCGGTTGGGTGGCGTGGCTTGATTTGAAGTGGCTGAATGTGCCGAAACCTGCTTTGCCCCGCGTGGTTTTTCTGTCTTTGTTGAAGATATGAGACTTGGTTTTGCTCTGTGTTGTTCCCCGGTTGGTCGATTCTGTGTTCCTTGGAAACTTAAATATTACTTTTGAGTTTGCTATTGGGAATTCTGGATCATGACATGTATTGGAGAGTCTTTGAGCGCCCCTGTTTCCCAGAAAAGTTCCAGTCGGTTGTTCTTGCAATGAGTGATCTTCAGATGAGGGAATTTTGGGCTTCCGGGAGGTGGGGAGAACTGTGATTTTGACTTTGGTTAGGTGCTGCATTTATTCGAAAGTGCTTCCTTGATAATTCCATTTTGAAGAAATGCAACTGCAGCAGAGCTCGAGAATCGATCTAGTTGACTTGAAAACTCAAATAGTCAAGAGGTTGGGAGGAGAGAGGTCAAAACTGTACTTTTATTACTTGGATCGGTTTTTGAGCCAGAAGCTGAACAAGGTTGAGTTTGACAAGCTATGCTGTCGGGTGCTTGGGAGAGAGAATCTTTCACTTCACAATCAGTTGATACGGTCAATACTGAAGAATGCATTCCAAGCCAAAATTCCACCTCCATCCATTTCTCAAGATCCACAAAGTTCACTGAGGAGAGAAGATGGACATGAGCAAAGTGTGTCGGTCATCCCGAATCAAAATCCAAATGTTTCAGTGTGGTCTAATGGTGTCCTTCCTCTGTCCCCTAGAAAGGTCAGGTCTGGAATCCGTGATCGCAAATTCAAGGATCGGGCGAGTCCTTTGGGACCGAATGGCAAAGTGGATTGCTTGTCTCATTCTGCCGGTATTGAAGAGAGTGGTAGGAAGGTTATCAGGGAGAATGGTGAGTTGACTCCGCGAAATTACCAGAGACCATTGCAGCATATCCGGTCGGTTACTCGGCCTCCTGAGGATGAAAAGGAAGGATCAATTCAGCAGCCAATAAGTAAATATAGGTTGCATGGCAAAGATCAGACGCTTGTTCCCGTTCTTGAAGAGAGGGAAGATGTGGAGCAGGTACATATCTTAGATTCTGCAAGGAATCCTCTGGTTGCACCCCTTGGGATCCCATTCTGCTCTCCTAGTATAGGTGGCGGCACTAGAAGTTCTCCTGTTGGAAGCAATGGTGATTATGTTAGCTGTTATGACTATGGTCAGCTGTTTGACTCTGAAACACTGAAGAAACGAATGGAGCAGATTGCAGCAGGTCAGGGAATTGGAGGGGTCTCACAAGATTGTGCGAATATCTTGAACAGTTCTTTAGATATATACTTGAAGCAGTTGATCAGGTCTTGTGTTGAGTTGGTTGGAGCAAGGTCTATAAATGTTCCAAAAGGGCATCCTCTTCAGAAGCTGCAGGTACCAGGAAGGGTTAGCATTGGCATGTCCCCATCGAAAAATCACTTGGCTACTCGAGGTAGTAGCTCTGTAGTAGGAGGCATGCAGGAAGAGAGTTCGCCGTGCTCTATATCCTTGCTTGATTTCAAGGCTGCAATGGAGTTAAAACCACAGCAACTTGGAGAAGACTGGCCATTGCTGCTTGAAAAAATTTCCATGCGTTCATATGAGGGATGAGATGAGATGCTCTTTGTCGATATATTTTTCTTAGACAGTCCATTGCGCTAATAGAAATCTTCAGAAAAGTGGCTGTTTTCCGATCCCTTGCCCTTACTCTTATCAAGTACGTGCCCATGTTCCAATCTGCATTTGCCTGCTGCAGCGAATGGGGGAAGTCAGAATTAAGTACAGAGGTGCTTCGTTGAAGATCCCTTTGTTAATTGCTCTGTCAAACGGTTTGCATTATGGTTTACTCGCTTGCTTAGTCAGTGCAGAGCTCCTGCTCTCCCACAACGCACTGTTCATGAGAATGAATTCAAGGATGTTCGAGGTTTATCTTGGATTGATTTTCAAAGGTAAAACCTGTGCAGTAGAGTTTCGCAGTTCCTAATGTTTTCTTTTGCAGACTGTCAAATAGTTGATCAATTTTAATATATTGTTTATTGACATTTCATACCATATCAGAGGATTTAGATCATTGTGAAGATAACCTGGATAGACCAAGGGTTCGACACTCCAGATTATTTAAATACTTTGAACAGATGGAGAATGTATCATCTAGGGGTTGCCATTCGTCTGGCAGTATTCATTTGAAAAGGAATTGCTCTACCAGTATCCTGAATGTGCAAAAGTGAAGGCGTTAAAGCATTGATTTCATGAGGAGATCGAATACATGCTTTGACTAGAAAACAATCATTCAGGTGAATCTTCAGTCTGGCTGGGCCTTTGAAACATCTTTGTCATTTAATTGAAACTGTTGAAATATTGGTGACAGCTTTCGAGCTGTATTGAGTGCATAATCAATGAAAGAGAGCAGCTTCTCCAAAAAACTTTGGTTCGGCTGTAACAACATTCAGTCACACTTTCTCATGAAGATTTTGCAAACCAAGGCGACATCCTTGACACTGCTTAATCCTGTGAAATGTTTATGTGTGAATGCAATTTCTGATCGTTCGAGAATTAGTTAAAAGACTTTTACCAATTCCTGAACGTCAATTGAATATAAAGATCTCATATAGTGAGAGGATTTTATGTTCAGTTGCCTTGGTGAGAACATCCAATAGCAATGAATCGATAGTCGCCCATTTATATTTCCTTAAGGATGTTGTCTTTTTATCATGGATTCATGGGCTTTGCATGAAGGATTCAAATTTCATAGTGAGAAATCAATTTCTTTTTTCGTTTTCCTAGATGCTTTTCTTGGTATAATTCATGCGAGCTACTTTTTAACACTTAAAGTTATGCAGTCTCGACGCAGAAATGTCATGTTCGAACGAATTAAGTCGCCTGGAGTCTATAGATGCTTCTATTTCCCTATCTTACTTGAGATTCTCTAGTTCTATTTCAGTATGTAAGAGTTGTAGCTAACACGGATGCTTTCTTTTAAATCAGGGAGAAGGATGCATGCTGGAAAAGATGCTCCTGATGTTACGTCAAAACTGAGCAAACATCTTCCCATTTGGGAGCATGTACTATCATCTCTCCATTCGATTGTTTAAAATAGGTACAGTTAGATTTTGTTGAAATCGAGCGATCTCTGTTAATAATTGTTTAATTTAAGACCATCTAACCCCGGCTTTTGGTACACTGAATGCATTGCCTGTCTCTATCAGATCCTGAATCTAAAAGCGAATAAATGTAGTCGAAGCTTTCATGAAGTTGTATGATATCACGCGTCAAAACTGTCAATCCTTGTCAGGTCATACTACAAACAGAATCAGAGTGAACTCGGCAATAGAATCATTAGTCAACTCGCTGCACTAGTTAAAAACATATGTTGACTAGTGCTGAGTTGCTCTCATTTATCCAGTTACTTTCTTCTCTAATGGCCTCCTAAGAAAGTCCAAAAAGGATGCTCAAGCCATCTCAATATTAGAGCCCACTGACCTTTAAACATTGTCTAAGAAGGGCTTTTCCAACACTAAATGATGCTTTATGAAAACCATTGATGCTCACAACCTTCACTAGGTAGTCAATGTGGGAACAATCTAGTGGAAAATTTTGAGCAAAGATGGAAATAGCCTTGTTTTATAAAGCCATGCGACAAATTTCACTAGCTAGTCAACGGGGGACAATTCAACCTCATGTTTTACATTTCTTTCGTCTTTGATAGACATAATCAACTCCCATTAACCCCTAGTGCAAGTTATTAGTTTGAGAGAACAACCCAAAATCTTGATATAATCCATTGACTTTAAAGAAGATTGCCAACAAAGAATTCCTATGTCTGTCAAGTTTTATCATTTTTCATGTCAGTATTAAGATTTATAAATTTAATATGATTTGTTTGTGGTTATTACATGGTGTGGTGTATTAGATTGAGTGGTGGAATTGTTCATTGAGTGTAGTGTTAAATTAATCTAATCTGAAAATCAATTACTTTTATGGCATAGGGTGCTATGGCGATGCACTTGAAATATCGGGTTAAGAGGTTATCAACTCTTGGTCGTAATTCTAACGGCATTTCCTATGAATGTTTTTAGTAGTTTCCAAAATAATGAAATTCTATGGCTCTATAAAAGATAACAATTTAGCAAGCATCGGAGCACTTTTAGTAGAAAAGGTAATTTTGACTACTTTGGTCTAAATTTGCTTACATTGGAGAACATACAATTTCTGACGGTCTCTCACTAGACTTGCATGTTCAATTTTCTGATCGTTTGGCAATGACCTAAAACTTAATATAAACATAGACATCTGTGTATATTTTGCAAACGTAACATATGTCGATAGTATGCATAGAATGTATTTCTATATATGGACATATATAAACTACGGAAAGCCTACCCATCGACGAAATGATTACACTTCATCCACTTGGCCTAACTTGAAAACTGAAAGATTTTATGGGACCACTGCTGATTGCTCTAAAAGCTTAAGCTTTTAAAAGAAAGCGTGGTTTAATATTTATATATTTCAATACTCTCCCTCACGCTTAGTCTGGTCTTTTGCCTAGTACTAAGCGTGGACAAATTCATTGGGGAGGCAAATAGGGGCTTGAAAATATTTGAACTTAGGATCTCCTGCTCTGATACCATGAAAGATTTTATGGGACCACTGCCAACTGCTCTAAAAGCTTAAGCTTTTAGAAGAAGACGTGGTTTAATATTTATATATTCCAACAAAAACTATTACATTACCAATGAAGAAACCCTGAATTACATTGCCATATGTTTCACAATGAGATAGGGAATGGGGAATGTGATAAACTGATCGATTTACATGCCGTGCTTTGTTAGATATGAATATGGGCAGGTTTTTTTCCTGCTGGGCAATGAAACATGGTCAGTTGAGGATTGCCTCTGGCCGGCGATAGTTGGTTTTGTGAAATTTCCCTATCCTTAAGTATGACTTTTTTGGATCTCATCTTCTCCCAAAATGCATATTCAGTATAGATGAAGCACAATAGATATTGTCCCTTAATAGGAACATAGTCTCTGATATTATCGTTCTGCTTAAACGGTAGGTTTTGTCTATTCTTTGTGTCAGATTTGAGAACGAATGATGTAGTTATTGCAATGTGCTATAATACATTCACAATGGCATGTTTTACTGGCTCAATTCCTTAAGTGAGGCCTATCACCAATGGTTGTTCGGTAACAGAATTGATTGATCCCGTTATCTTCCCAATTTGGGAAGGGATTTGGACAAGTATCATATCTAACGTTATTTACGGGAATGACAATTATTTTCTATAATCTGCATATGCATGCGATATATTCATACAATTGAAGTCCGGTGTCTTTGCCTATAGTTGCTTCAGTGGACATGGTTTCTGTTTTTCATTTTGTGGGTTTTGAATGGATGTGGTTTCTTCAAGTGCATGAGCATTGAGATAGGACTTTTTTTCCTCCCAGGTTCGAATAATGAAATATATTGGAAGCTGTGTCCCTGGCATTTTTCAAGGAGAGACCTTTTAGAAATTTACACACGACTTTTCAAATGAAATGTTCCTTTAACTCATCATTAACTTTAGCTCTAGAGGTTCCTTACCAAAAAAAAAACTTTAGCTCTAGAGGTTGCCGTAAAAAATATTTTTAATGTTACATGCTCATGGGGAATAGAAAGAAAATTGCAAGATTAAGTGATAAGGGTGGAAGCTCGAATGCCGGTATATAATGATAAGTTGAGGGGCACAAATCAGTTTGTGAGAGCTGCTTCTCTCAGATACAGATGCCTCATGAAGTATATACATGGGTTTGTGTGAGCATGTATATTAGTAGTCCAGCATTCCGCCTCATGAAAAAATAAAAGCTTATCCACATGCTACGCAAAGGAATCCACCAAACATAATGAAGGGAGTGATTTTGGAAGTCAAATAAAAGCATATATATTTTTTGAGCTTGAATAGCTTATGCTAACACCCACAGTGGAACATCAGTCTTTATAGTGTTTCAAGGGTTTTGATGTTGAACCCCATCCTGGAAAGTGGGTATTGTATGAGCTGTTGATTAAGGACACTAAATTTCCAGTTTCCTCAGGCTAGGCATATCCTGCGTTTTTTCCTTAATAGGGGTGCGTTTAGATCTTCACATGCTATTTAAGCATATTAATTCTCAATTCAAACATTCGATTAGACTAATCCACAGAAGTTGAAGTGCTTGTGCACTTTCCTTAATCTCTCAAGTAATCATCTTGGATGTTGTCCTAGTGTGTTGTTGGATTTCCTAGTGTGTCCTCCAAAAAGGAATAAACATAATTGGTGCTACACTTGAAAATTCCCTATTATCCAATGGATTTGGTGTTAATTATGTCATTCAGATGCCATACCAATTTACTAATTATGCCTAATATGGTTGTTAAAGATGCTTCTTGACTGGTGGGTTCTGCGGCCCTACCTTCTTAGTGTAACTCTTTAGTTGTCTTTCTTCTATCAGCAACATTGATGATGTGATCTTTACTATTTTGGCAGATAGAGAAGGGATTTTGAGCTAAATCTTTGGCTGACTGAGGTACCCAAGTTGCGATCACTCTCCTGATAATAAAAAATCAGGTTACAGAGAAATGCACATGCATAGAGATGAGATCTCATGTTTATGCGGTCGCACTGTAATACCAAACAGAAGTCACCGAATCAGCGGCTAGGTGGTTGAGGTAAACATGCAGATGGGCTTCAGCTGAAATTTTGAATGCCTTGATGTTTTGGCTCTTCCATTCACCTAGCCTATTTACTTCGGTTGATATCTTGCTCGACTGTTGCACTTGTGTAGCGCTTAACTTTATTCTTATTGTTCTGCTTGAGCTACTCCAGATACAAATGTACAGTTTATAGAGAGAAAACGCATGCTCTGTATCCTATGTAAATAGTTTACAAAATGCCAAATCTTGTTATTTTTCCCACTACTTAGGGATAGGACCTTTTGTATCAAGTAAATGAACGAGATGTTCAATTGTGCAGCTCTCCTTGGTGATCCTTGCTGACTTAGATTATTAAATTGTCACGCTTCCAATAAGAAGCTTTTGTATTTATGTGGGCTGGTGTAGCCGTGGAGTTTTGTCCAAGTATATAATGTTTTGTAATCCTGAATGGTGACTCTGGTCTCGGCAAGCAGCGAACTAATTACGTGAAAGCTGCTTCACTTGATTCATTCAAAGCTTTAAGTCAAGTCGAGCGAAAGCTTCATATTAACTCGAGATGGAGAGCTAGGAATGCTAGAACGCTAGGGAAAGAATTTGAAGATTTGGGAGTTGGCGCAGCACTGAAAGACGAAAGGTGCAAAAAATGTTTTTGGGTTATACTGGCGTAGTGTCAGTTGAGGCCGAGTAAGCGGGTACTCTTAGTTTCAATTCCCTTCTAAGGTTCGTCTCCATAGGCTAATTGTATGAAGCTTGCGCTCCAGGAAGGAGTTTATTCCTGAGCGAACTTGTGTTTTCGATACAGGTCACTTCCGCGGATTTGTTGTAGGAATCCGACTTCTTAATTGCCAAAAATGGAAACACTGTTGGCATCGTTTGCCAAGAAATTGCATGAGCTGAGTCGCTGACCGAGCCGTCCAATGGAGTAGCTAGCGTTTGGAAACAGAACTTGAGACTCAGGAAACCTGTACGCTGTGGACATGCTGCTTTGTTCCCTTGTCGTTGAATGGTTGAATCCGATGATTTGCTCACTCGAGTACAAAAACCTCAGACCACCTAAGATTTACTGGTCAGGGATCTCATAAGTTACATCAACTATTTCTGAATGTGTTAACTTCGATTTAGCTGCTACTTTTTCGATTGCATCCTGCACTCAAGAAAGGATACAAGGTTGGGGGGACAAAGATGTTCTCCATTTCGTTTTCTTCTTTTTCCAAATCAGTTAAAGACTAGTTTGCCGGCTCGGCGCTCATTTTCCTGCGTCGCATATTACCTTGATGTATGGTTTCACACCACGTGCCCTCAGAAGACATGCGTGTCTAGATGAGCGATCCGTCAACACTGGGATCCGTTTTGACGAGATTATCTCATTCTTGTCGAACAACACCATATTCACTCTTTCTTCCCATGGGGAAAAAGCACCTACAAAATCTTGAACCTATTGCCTTGATACCAATTCAATCCTAAACTTTTTTGCATTGGTATCAATCCAGTCAATTTGGCCAATTTAGGTCGGAAATCGTTGATATGGAATTCAGAGGTCTTACGTGGCACCGTTGGCGTTGACGTGGTTTTTATTTAAACCTATCTCTTTTTTTCCCTATTTTCTTTCTTCTCCTTTTTTTCAACCCTTGTTCACTGATTTCTTGCATTTTTGCAGGTAGCCGATTGACCACGGGCCATGCCGACGAGGGCTGGCCTCGCCTGAACGAGGTCGCCCTCGCCTGCCATAGGTAGAGTCGGCCTCGTCAGGTCGAGGGGGAACGCCACCGAGCCCCCCTCGACATATCTGGTGAGGCCTTGCCTGGACGGCCAGGGCGAGGACCTCGCCCTAGACAAAGAAAGTCTTGTTGGCCTCACCCTTGCCCAGGAGAGGCTCGTCGGGCCTTGCCTCGCCCAAGTGAAATTGGATGAGGATTGGCCTTGCCAGATCTGCCGAGGGGGTCTCTTCCCCCTCGGCCCAATGAGGTCGACCCCGCCTGTGGCCAGCTGGCCACCTACAAAATTGCAAGAAAAAAAGTGAACGGGGTTGAAAAAAGGGAAAGAAACAAAAAAAAATAAGGGGAAAAACGAAACAATAACAATAATAAATTCAAAAAATTATATAAAAAATTTCATGTCGGCATCGACGATGGCACGTGAAACGATCGGTGTCCATGCCAGCGGTTTTCGACCTAAATTGATCGGATGGACTGAATTAATACCAATATAAAAATATTTACAACTAAATTGATCTAATTGAAAGGTTTAGAACTAAACTAGTATCACTGCAATAAGTTTAGGACTCTTTGGTACTTGTCCCCTTCCCAAGGTGAGTATCACTCCACAATGCCCAGTCCAGTTGCATTAAAGCAAATCATTTTGAGACCCGTCTGCCATCCTAAATCTTCTAGATGTCAAAGGTCCAATTTCTCCATATAGTTGGCTGACAAGAACAAAGCTCTCATCAGGAAACTCTGTCTACAGCAAATTCTTTACATAAGCAAACAACCGTGCCGAACACAAACGAGGCTCGGCAATAGCTACAGCAATTAATGGGATCGTTGAGTTTGGTAGTATTCCAGTGGACATGGCAGATTCAGGTGAAGAAAAAGGTTTACGCGATCGTTCGCGCCACCAATTGGCATCGAAGAACCAAAATGGGTGGCAAAATGGCAACTTCCATGGACAATGCCCTTCCTTCTTAAAAATGCAGCACTATGAAGGAATTCCAAGTACCATTCACCCCAAAAAAAACCATAAAACCAACCACGAAGATCAAAGACCGAAAACATCAGACGTCGTATTCCAGTCTTTTTCATGGAACGTTCATCCTCTGCCACTAAGCCTAGAGAGCAGGGTTTATTTGATTGAATGAGTCACCAAAAAAAATCCATATATGTACACCGGAGAGTGGGAGACGGAGAAAAGTACTTTCCTTTACAAAGAATTATCAGACTACCGAATTCAACTTGTCAGTCGCGATGGGGAAGACGAAGGTGAGGGCTCTGCCGAGCCCTTACAGATAGCGCACCAGTTCTTGAGCCGCAGCCACTGCTGTATACAGGACACGTGATACACATGTTCACAGGCCAACCTCCCAACTTCATCTCCTGCTACGTACTCCTCCTGTGACCAGCATACAGAATAATCATGATACAACCACCACAAGAAGACACAGTAAAAAACATGCTACAATTAAACGGCTTCCGGTGTACATAACTAGGTGAACACCTTGGGCCTGCTCCAAAGAATTCCGCAAACTGCCGATTATTATTCTTCAGTTGAGCAGCTATTAAATATTGGAAAAGAATTGATTGTCTCTTCGAAAATTAAAAAGTGCCTATTCATTTTAGAAGTCTAATACGTTCATGTTCTGTCCAAAATGAAATGTAAATTTAAAAAAATGGTTTGCAATTTTTCATAAGAACTCACCAGAATTGAAACACCAGAAGACAACTATTTGAGACAACGAGTCATCTCCAAATTGTTCTCAAGCTATAAGAAGATGAGTATGAACAATTGCCTTAAAAGGCAATTAATATGTCAAACTAGAAAAAAAGTCTCGCTACCTCGAGTTAGGATCTTTCCCAGATACAATCCACAACTCCATGGAGAAATAATAGTTTAAATCATAATCGCTGAAACGCATTTCTACTTCAAAAGTAACTAAAGTTCTTTCTAATACACAAATACAAGCTTTGGCAGCTAATTCACACAAGCCTTCCATCTATTAGCCCAATTTGAACACATTCATGATGGCCTTGTAGGTTGCTGACTAAGGTTTGCAGTTTTCTAAGACAGCAACACCATTTGGTAATATATTCAGCTCGTAAATGGATTTGGCAGACCCAATTAATTCTATGGAACAGTTATCCTAGAGTCAAGCGATTTCTTCCTATTTAAGCCTTAGCACCAGCAGATCAGAGAAACATTTATAGTTTTTTTATCTCAAAATACTACCTGGTAAAAAACACAAAACAACAATTCGCTTCTGCATAAAGCCAAGCCCCACTAATCATCCGTGACAACAAGAATATTATGCTGCAAAACCGTTAACTTCAATTCTCACCTGACAAATACTGCATTTGACATCATCACTCTGTCCACTAGCAGAAGCTGCAGGATGGTATAGTTCTTTCTTGATACACTTCACCAATGATTCCTCTGTCAGTGCGGTGCTTACATTACCCATCCTCTCCTCTAGAGCCAACAGGTCCTGAAACCGTAAAAAGCAATATGGGGTCCTAAACATGAGACCGAAGGAATAAAACTGATTTATGACATAGTTGTAATGCGTAGACAAACCTCATATGACATATTGTCAATATCCAGTCTCATATCTCTATGTTGATCATAGAAGTTCATCCCGTTAAGAAACAAGTTGGTTTCCAGAGCAATTAATTGCTGCAAGAGGCCAAAGAAAGCGAGTTTTATCACTGACACGACACAACTAGAATCTATGAAACATCACATAAATCCACTCTCTTTTCAGTGTTGACCATAAAAGTTATGCACTAGAAAACATATTGCTTTTTAGAGCACGTAGCTGCTGCAAGATGGTCATAAAAAGTCAAAAGCAACAGGCAACTCCGTAGTGCATCAAAACCTACAAAATCTACCTCATATGTTAGTTCTTCATCTTGTTCAATCCTGTCGAGAGCCAACAATACCTGCACAACATTGCCATAACACAATAAGGGAATATGTCACGTTGAAAGAAACCAACTCATTACTACATAGGATTATCCAATGTGGTGCAAAGCACCTCATGACCTTGTTGAACTATTCCCTACCCCCAATCCATTCTCAAAGCTGGTCACACACTCAAAACAAAAATGTAAAATAAGGAAAGAGACTAGATCAGCAATGTCAATAGCAACTGATAATTGCACCCAAGCTTTAAATTTCTATAAGCTTAAGGACACTGCTGCTGTTGTTCCTACCATGACCATTATCATCATATACCTCTAAATAACATAATTTAGACATTTTACGTCTATATACTTCCCGTCCGTAAAAAGTATAGTGGCCTGTCCAAAAGAAATAGTCCTGCGTCCACATCATGTGTAAATTTATCACCCTCAACTAGTGATTTTGATTTCAAATGCAAACTAAATTTGCAAAAAAAGGGCCTCCGGCCCATCTAGACCTTTGTGAACTTGCACAATGGCAAGGTTATTATGTCTATTGCTTTTACAAAATTAACCTTTGTTTACCCACCTCATTTGGAATTTTGATGTTCTCAAAAAGAAAATTTGAACCGGAAAACCACATACCTCTGCAATACCCTCCATATTGTAATGTTGAAACCTATCCTGATTCATCAAAGAGCGACTGATGCCAATTTCAGCAAGACCAGATGGTGTCGCACGTCGTGAACTCTCATTGCTACTACTTGGCCTACTGTATGTAGATGCACGACTGGAGGAAGATTCGACAGAAAAGTCGCAATGTGAAGAGGAAGCATTTTCAGCTGCTATTGGAGATTGATGGGCTTGCATGGTCATAACTCGGGGCCTGTTTCGAGACCTGCTCAAATTACCTTGATATGAACCCTTTGGCTCAGCATAATTGTTCGACCTTTGATACCTCAGAGACGTGACACCACTGTCCCGGTTAAGAGCCCTGCATGTTGCTCTTCTTGACTCAGATATGGATATGCCTGGCTCGGAACTGGAATTTTGTCCTTCCAATGATGGTCTGCCGACAATCTTACCTCTAGTTGAAGAACTAGCTTCACCTTCAACATTTGACTTCTTTATCACATCCTTCTTTCTGTTGGGCGTTGCATTTGAAGGTGATCCATTAGAAGGGATGACGTTAGATGCTGAATTACACCTAATGTTTCTCAAACCACAGCGGCTAAGATTAGTCCGTGCAGGTTGGTTGATGCTTCTTGATGCCGTGGAAACAGAGGAATTCGAGGAACTATCTGTTTTGTTGGAACTTATAACGAGGGAATTGTTGTCCATAGATCTTGAACTTGATGCTGCACTAGAACTTCCCATCTCCGTCGGTACAACTTCCCTAAATTCACCACTTCCACTTTCAAGATGAATTCCTCTTAGGATCTTTCCTAGTGGAGGGTTGACCTCCGGAACATAAGGCTCATCCTGAACACTGCTAGTTTCGGATGAATCAGAATCTAGCTGAGAAGAGAATTTCTTTTGACGATCCTGGAAGGATTTCCTTTGACTGCTTGCTGTGAGAGTACTTCTGGAAGAGCTCCCCGCTATTTCTTTTCCACTCGTTAAAGAACGAAATGAGGGCCTCGTATATTTGCACTTGTCTACGCAGGCAGTTTGTGCACCTACTGAGTTAAGTCTGCTGCTACACCCCAACCTGCTGCAAATTTGAGCCTTTCGAGCCCTACTGCATGCAGTATCCCTCATAACCAGACTAGATCCCCTAGAAGGAGCAGAAAACTTGTGAAGAGTTCTTTCTCCAGAAAATTCATCCATGTTCATAGGTATCCAGCGTTCAAAACCTGCAAGAATCGGAAAAATATATTCATTATCATCCTAACCTCCTATCAAACAAAGGTATCAATTAGAGGGCGAAGCAAAATTTACAAATAACTTGTTCCAAAAGACGCTCATTAGCAAATCCATCGCAGAGAATATTATCCTTTCCGTTAACTGAGGCAATAAAATACTATGATACAGCACAGGTGCGAAATCCTGCATGATAAAACATGCCATGCAGATACTTTTCCAGCATACAGAAAAGATTTGATGATGTCAACTACTATGATGAAAGGACAAACAAATTGGCAAAGTCCAAAACTTCCTCTATTGCATAACAATGTTACATAAAGAAGAACGAAAAGAACCACAATAAAAGAGCAGAAAAAATTGCAGAGTGCAGACCATCTAATGAGATTGATGGCAGATGCAGACAACACCAGCTCCCAATCAAATTTTCCCGAAACGGCCTGAAAACTGAGCTAAGTACATGCGATCACCACAGAAAGGCTCAAAAGAAAAGAAAAAGAGCATGGAGGCAAAGCAGCTTTCATGCGACGAGACACGTACCCCAATATGCAAATATGAAACATAAAACTCAATCGCTTATGTTTAAAACCACATCATATGCTGATTAAACAGCATTCAAGCATCCGAAGTTGACTGAAAGCCTCCTCAAGAGCAGGCAGAGAAATCAGAACAGAAAGCCATCAGACGAGCAAATACCAGGTAGGTGCAAACTCAGACTTACCCAACGGCACAAGATGGTCTGAAACTCCACAAACCAACAGCCTATGCGCAATTACATATTTCAGAGGCGTTTCAACAAAACACAATCGTGCCACAGAACCAGATAGTTTCACATGTCACGCAAAGGGTCAAGGAGGAGAGCTCACAGATGGAGACCAATTTTATCCACACACAGAAAAAAAAAATTCAGCCAGAGAAGGAAATCCCACGAACGAAGTCCCCCTCTCAAAAAACAACCACACAAGAAAAACGAAAGAGCAAGCGTTATAAGAGAGACCCAGATGGCCACAAACCCGCAATTCAACCCACTAAAGTCGGACTCTTTGTTTTCTTTTTTAATTGTTTTTTTTTCTCCAAAGCAAAAGCCTTGTTTGAACCATTCCATAAAACCGCAAAAAAATCACTTTTCTCCGTGATTTAAGCGCATGAAAAGCTGAGCACCTCTCAACTCTACGAACAACGATGATTGTAAAACAGACCCAAACCCAAAAACAAAAACAGAAAGAAAAACACAATCGCAGAAGCCAAAAACCGAAACCACGGTCATCCCGAATCACCTTACTCGAGTCGCAAGGACATGAATAATCCGAGAACGAGGATAGCAGGAACAACCCACGCCAAGAAACCCGATTCCGAAACGGAATTCCATCGGAAAAGCAGAAAGGGTTCGACAAAAGCAAACTAATAGAAAAAAAACACGAAAAACCCGAACTTTAATCTACCTGTGGGCTTGTTCCAGCTTTTGCTTCTTCGCGTTTCTCTTTTCCTTGGGACGGAGAAAGAAGGAAGCGTTAGAGCGAGAAAAAAGCAATCGCTAGAGAGAGAGAGAGAAGAGAGAGAGGAGGGAGGCGAAAACGTGTGGGGGATGATCCAAGGCTTAAAAGCGTCGCCGAACCCATGAATAGTCTTGTGGAGTGCGAATTCCCAAGTCCTAAAGCGCGACAAAGAACACGAGTAAGTGCCGCCCTCCTGTTCATTGGTTTCTCGCGCGCGCCTGGGCCGTCCGATCCGTCTCCCCGCCCGGGCGAGTCAAAGTCAATCATCGACGGCCAATGGTCACTCTCACGTCACCTTCAAGGTGACCTCCTAATTTATTTCAATTTAGGATTTTAGAATATTTCTTAACTCTTTTTAATAAATATTTTTTTTTTCTTGTGGACGGAGCAGGATGGGCCCACCAAACTCAATGGGCCGCCTATCCTCTAATTCATTTCCTTTCCCGGCTCTTCTGTTTTATTCATTTATTTTTATTATTTTGGCACTTATCCTTGTTTTGGAAATTTCCCCCCCCCCTTTTTTTTGGCCTTTTTCGTTTGTGTATATCTTGCTGTTTAGGATAACCGGCCGGACCTTCTTCTTTTGGCCATAGAAATAAAAACATACTTGGTATAAAATATCATCAACGTATTATTACGTTTTTTACGGATGAACTGTCTATACATAGCTAGCTAGACATGCTTATTCTCAAGTTATGTTTACAAATTGATGGGAACAACTTTTGAGGATGTGAAAGGAGAAAGAAAAGAAAGAAAAAACAGCAGATGAGGTGAGGAGGATCTGAAGCAATTTAGTCAACGATAAGCTCCATTAAATAGATCTCCTATAACAGTTTAATTTTCAACACAAGTCCAAATTATGGTTTGACCCTTTCGGAAAAGGCACTTGGATAAGACTTTTGTGTAATTCACTAGCGAGATGATTGGGTTAAACAATTGCTACTTTGGTGATGTTGAAATGATTTTTTGTTTTTGTGTGTGTGTGATTGGCTTATTCATTAACCAAAGGATAGACGTAGACTGGTCATAAGTTGCTTATTCATCTTGAGAATATAGCATTCCTCTTATAAATAATCTTTTTTAGGGAGTGTAATCTCTTGAAGATATGCGTTCTATAACGCTCGAACTTTCACAAAGAAAACTTGGAAATATGTCTACCCATTATCTAATTTTCATTTTTTTTTCTCTCCTCGATATTCTCATTCAACGTCTGACTAATACCGGTCATGCTCGATCATAAATCAATCATTTTCTCCGTGCACTTCTACGTTTGTCCAATTTCTCCATCTTGTGTTTGGAAAGACCCGTGTCTTTCCCACGATATATCTTTCGGATCCATTCTCAACTAAATTTGAAGATATGCTATGTTATTTCGAATCATCAATAGAAACAATAGAATCTCAAAATAGCTTCTCTTTCCATAAGCTTATGTTTCGGTTATATCTCATTCATCCATGGAGAGGCCACAAAGATTTGTCCCTAACTGACTTTCAAAGCCTTTTGGAAGGCCGATGGGACTTTTTTGTGTAGTGGCCAGAAAGGGAAAATTAAACTAATAAAAGAAGAAAAAGAGCAAAGGGACCGTAAACCTACCAACCACTTATACGCATTCCATACCAAATTCTGGTGTCCACCACCCCCTTTATTCTCCAATATGATCATGGGAACCACTAGCAATTGAGCAACTAAAGATCCTATCCGTCTCAAAGGTTGTCTGATTAGGAGCTTTTTCTTCCATCTTATTGTCCTAAGAGCAAAACCCGTCAAAAAAAAAAAACCCCAAACTATGCCTGTCGTAACATATTTATCTTAAACTTTTTTTTAAGATACCAAAAATAGCAAATTTGTACATGTGTGACATGCTTACCCTCTGTCAATAAGAACCGCTAAAGATCTATCGACTTGGACGCCGAAAAGTTAACCGTGTTGACATGGAACCCACGTAGTTTAAGTAAAATAAAAATAACGTTGTTTTGACTGAAGAATTATCCGACGGAACCTCGACAGATGGTAAATGTGCCACACATGTGCAAGTTTATGATTCTTAGTGTCACGAAAAAAAGTTTAGAGTGAATGTGTCACAGTGGGCCTAGTATGGTGTTTTTAATGTAAAAAAAAAATGTTTAAACGAAATGTAACCCGACGGGAGTATTATTATTATTATTTTTTTTTGAAAGCTCAACGCCTTGATATATGGATAACTTCAGAAAGAGTGGCACAATTTATGCGGAATTTATATGAATGGACGCTTTTTACCCAATTCTAACAAAAAGTTTTAGTGATGATATAAATGGACAAATACAAGCCATCCTTTTTTCTATAAACTAGACAATACTGCAAAAGAAAAGGAAAGTATATTCATTCTTTGACCCAAACCACACGATGAAAAGCACAACTTCCTAATCGATATCAAATGAACGAAGACGTGCGATCATGGAACTCGTGCAACTCCATTGATGGAGGAAGAAAGTAGAGACGTTGACTAAAATAGTTTTTCTTTTTTCCCTTCTTTTCCTTTTCAATGTGAAAGTTTTCAACAATAATCGCTATCAACAAAGAGTGACTCGAAGATTTTATGCATTTTCCTAACATTTTCCACCACATTGGGTCGGCAGGTGGAAAAATTATTGATTGGGGTTTTGGAGGGAAGGAACCCTCCAAGAACAAGCAACAAATGAGGAGTTTCTCTCTGTTGCCATCCTCTCAATTGGAAAGGAAAAATCAATCGAAATTATATGGAGTGCGTTTGTTTGTTTCCAAAAATAAATTATATGAAAAAATATTTTCTAAAAAATGATTCCTTTTATCGCTTACAAAAAAAATGAATAAACTAAAAACGTCTTCATTGTCTACGAAAATGTTTAGACATATTTTATCGATGATAATGAAAAATAATTACTAATTATTTTTGGTGGCACGCACCATGAATTTTGGAGAATTTTTTTTTTTTTTAAATTCTAGCAAACGGGGACGTAGTAAAATATTAAATTCTTGGGAGCACTATTGAAAGTCTAGAGGTTTGAATAATATATCGGGGCATAGTGTTTTGCCAAGTGGAAAGTAACAAGGTAGGGACTACAAGCCCACTCATATCGCTTGGGTGATTAAAGAAAAAAAGGGCCGAAGAGGACATTCTCCTTCTTTCTCTATTTATCTATCTTCTTTCCTTGTTAAGCCACACAAGATAAGGTTAGATTAATCTATAATGAAATAAACAAATGCAAGAATTAGGAAAGGGTTACGTGGGACGACTTGCGGACTAAGTTGGCTAAGTGCACGAGACGACGCATCGACACAAGTTAGCTCGATTCACTTGGCATCGTGTGTGGCACGTGTCGTTTTCTCGAGATGACGATCTACGTGTCACGAGAGCAAAACTTTGATTTTCGAATAAATCATGAACCTCGCTTTTAATTAATTTATTTTGTAGATTGTTCTTGATAAATGCGTTTTTCGAGACCCTTTAAAAAAATTATAAAGCATTGGCCGGAGACCCAATACGACCACCTACTTTCTTCGGCTAAAAAAAAAAGACAAAGTGAATTAGTCCACACCTAATACTAATAGGTCGGGAACAACTACCTTAAAGTGGATTCTCTCCACTCATATAACCTTTTCATGTAGATGCGGTGGTTGATTTTGCTTAATTAGTGGTGCTAGAGGGCATCTTATGGCACAAAACCAATAAAAATGGGTTAAGGGCGTGTCGCCTTAGGTCCTAATTTTGTGGCGATAAATTTCGTTGCGAACCGTTTGTTGCGTTTTGCTTCGTCGTCTTTGCTTGATACGACATATCTTTCGACTGCCTTTTGTACCCGAGGCGTTGAAACAAGGCGATAAAATAAGGTTGCCTTGCTCAAATGCGACTGCACTCTTTTTTTTCTTTTTCTTTTGGGTCGCCATGGACTGGCCCCGGAGGCAATACAAATTCGTTGTGTTTGTCCAAACCATGTCAGTGTATTAGCAACATTATTTCAAGGTAATTGAAATCGAATATTGTAAGTATTTAAATCTAGCAAAAATCTTCTTGGCGCACGACAACATAATTGGAAAAATTATCCAAAAAATCCTAAATTTATTTCGCTTTGTGCCAATTCAGTCCTAAAATATTTTTATTGTACCAATTGATTCCTAAATTAATTTTTCATTTTGCCAATTGAGTCAATCCAATCAATTTTTGCCGGAAATCGCTTGCATGGACACCAGCCGTCCTACGTTGCACGACTAGCGTCGACGTGGATAAATTTTAATAATAATTTAATATTATTTTCGAATTTCTATAGCTTTCATAATTTTCTTTTCTTTTTTCTTCTCTTTTCACTTTTTTTTTCCTTAATGTGGGTAACGAGGTTCACAAACTTTTGTTTTTGTCTCAATTCTATTAGCCTAGTACAAAAAAAAAATTAGCATATGTTCCAATTATATCCAAATTTTTTTGTCTCATAAAAAATCTCAACTTTTACTTTTGTCTCAATTCTACCACTGTTAACCTTCTGTCCATAATCATCTTTAGTTAATCCTACATGTCATTTTCACGTCGTTAATGAATTACACCCCAGCAAAGTTGACATGCAAAAAACCCCCTAACTTCTCTTCTATTGTTTACTTCTCCTATATATTATCGAGAGATACAGAACCACACAAGCCGTGGTGTTTCGAATTCTCCCCTCCATTTAACAGCCCAAAGAATGGCTAGACATAGAGATCTGATTATTTGCGTGAACGACCTCAAATCTCATCATTCGTGAAACCTGCTATTTCCTAATTTGAAGATTCATTAGTAAGTTTGGCGAGAAAGTTCAAGCAACAAGAATTAACTAAGGGTAATTATGGACGAAAGACTGGCGGTGGTGGAATTGTGACAAAAGTAAAAGTTGAGAAGTTTTTTATTTGACAATTTTTTTTATATAATTGGGACAAAGGCTAATGTTGGGAGCTTTTTTGGGTATTAGGCCCATCGCAACCATATATCAGATTAGGTCGCGGTCCTCACATCTCATCGGAGCCGTGACCCTAGAGATCTTCGCATTTCTTGATATGTCTATACAATTATATAAACAGTACTAGTCAGATTGCGATATTTTCAACTGTACTACATTTTCTTTTGCCATCAAGTATACTAAAGGTATTGATATTCCATTTTATCGACATTACTCGTATTAGTTGATAGAATTGAAATAAATACTCAATTAATGTTGCGAATCTATGTTACCATTGTCGTATTTCTATATAATTAATGACAACCATGACTAATTTACTTCTAGTAACAAAGTTTCTATTGGATATATGTATATTTAAAAAGGAAGAATCGATGGCTAACCTATTAGCTAGCGTAAAGTATCTGAAACTCATAATCGATTTGCAAGTCTAGGGAAGAGAACTTTATCAAATCAATAAAGGGATAAGTGTACGGAAAATCCTACAACTTATTACGAAAGTGCAACTGTGTCCTAAAATTTACAAAAAATGCAATCAAGTCATAAATCTTGTCGAATTGATGCAATCAAGTTCTTTCGTAAACTCGAATCAACTTGGCTAGCATATAATGCTAACATGACTCTCTCTCTTTTTTTTCTTCTCATACGTTGCGCTAACGTGGCAAAAGTGGCATCTTTTTTTTATTATCCAAATTTGTTTTTAATAGTGATTTTATTTGAATTATATTGAAATACAAGTGAACTAAAAAAAAAGCAAAAAAAGAAGAAGGGAAAACCAAGGAGCCCTCGCCGTCGCCACCCCTATAGTGCCTGAAAGGGCCAGTCAAGAGTCGCGGCCCTCCCCAAAATTCTGGGTGAGGGTCACCATTGTAGGCCCTTGCCTGCATCTTCAAGGGTCAATAGCCTTTGGCCAAGGCCCAACAACCCTCGCTGAACCTTGGTCGGTTACTCCCCACCATCGCCAATCCTTTCTGACGATGGTTTTTTCATTTACTTTTTAAATCTAATTTAAATAATGTTTAGGTTACAAAACAACGTTGTTTAGCCTTTCCTCCACGTGGCCATGTTAGCGTCACATAAGGAGGGGGGGGGGGGGGGGGAGAGAGAGAGAGAGAGAGAGAGAGAAAGCCATGTTTACATTTTTCATTAGCCAAATTGAATATGGAATGAATTGGTTGCACCAATTTGATAGAATTAAAGACTTGATTGTATCTTTTTTAAGTTTTATGATTCAATTACACTTCCGTGATACGTTTTAGGGCTTCTAGTGTGCTTATCCCATCAATAAATGAAAACTTCATGCAATTCATTGAATTGGTTTCTTAATAACCTTAAAACTAATTTGTTTGACTTTCAGACTACGTTTGGTAGTCAGGATAAAAGGCAGGATGTGATATTTATCACATTCTGCGTTTGGTACATGCCAAAGTAGGATATAAAGGGAGACATAGCCATGATAAAGTTATCCTATGGAAGAGGTGGGATAGTGGTTGATATGATTTCTTTTCTTCATGGCATAAAAACTATTTTTCTAGATAAAAAACTTCTTAAATTGTAAAATTAAAATAATAATTATATTTAAATTATATTTACAGTCCAATGCTAAATAAAACTCAAAATAACAAAAAAATAATGCTCATTTTTATTTATTCTTTTTTAATTTATATATATATATATATATATATATATATATATATATATATTAATTTCTTGCTACTTTATAACACACACACACACACACACACACACCTAGTATCTATATACATAAATACAAACATACATATTGTCACGCCCCGAACCCGTTTGGTCCGCGTGAATCCCACCACGGCTTTACCATTCATTAGGTGCTGCCCAAGATTCATCGGCATTCAATCATACTATTGCACCAAACTTATGGAAGCGAGAAATAACTCCACTCATAAAAACAACAAGATGACTTGGGACATGAACATGGTACACTTCTAATATGAATAACTGTACATCAGGGGTTACAGTAGTCAAATACCAAGGGTTCAATTCCTAATCCACAAAAATAATTACAATCCCTAAGTTCACAAAATATCTTTTAATCATTCACTAATTACTCCCTCGAATGCCAATCCTTGGCAAACTGATGCTCCATCGCTTGGAACCTGAAAAATGTTAATCCCCAACGGGGTGAGATATAAATCTCAGTAAGCGAACCCTAAACCTAGACCTGACCGCTAGTCCCACCAGATTGCACAAAAAGTGATAAGCAGAAGCTCAGCCAGACAACATCACATGGCATATAAACATGTACACATAATTTTCACATATTCGCATATATTCAATACACAATCTCACAAGTCATTAAAAGTGACATTTTCTTCAATCATCGCCAGGGCTCCAAGCCGCGATATATCGCTAGGGCTACAAGCCGCAATATATTTCTCTGGGCACTCTGGCCAATTGATATCACAGGGGCCACATGCCAATCGATATCGTAATGACTTTTAGTCAAATGGTACCACTGGGGCCACAAGCCAATCGGTACTTTTGGGGCTCACAGCCAATTGCTATTACAGGGGATCACAGACACTCGATACCACCGGGGCTACAAGCCAATCGGTATCGTTATTACTGGGGCTCACAGCCAATGCGATCTCCGAGGCTCCAAGCCAATTGATCACTAGGGCACTATAGCCCGATATATCACAGGGCATCAAGCCAATTTTTATGAATCCAGAGCTCCAAGCTGATTCATATCACAAGCATAGATGTCACACATTTGACATTCAAGGACCAAATATCATACGGCCATTCAAGAGTACATACCAACCGAATGCTTACACTAATAATTCAACCATAATATAATCAGCATACAATTGTATCAAGCAATTTAAGCCACATGCTTCACCAATCAGTCAATTCATCCAACCAATCTATCTAGTAGCGTCCTAGTGTTCAAGTAAAAGTTTAAAGAACACTTACCTCTTTAATCAAGCTAGCATATTCCATCCAAATGAGCTACCTAGCTCAGCAAGCTCTCGGCCAACAAGGATCACGCATGGTCCTAGATAATTTCACCAATTCCACATCGAAACTCATTCGATTCTCAATTTCCTTGCACATATATCTCAATTTCACACACAACACCTTATTCTCAAGCCATCACAGTGTTAATTCAATGCCCCTAAGCATGCCAATTGTCGTTCTATCAAGACAAGTCATCCAAAGTCTCAATTCGCCAAAACTGCCCAATTTGAGCCCCCACAACCAGGTTCAGTTTCACGAAAATTGTAATTTTTCTACTGACTAACTTCAAGATCTTACGGACATGTGGGCAAAAATGGAGCTCAATTCGGATACTGGACGACTTAGAACGACTAATTTCAAAATTGGTGCGCGTTGAGGACAGATTGGACGGCATATCACGTTTTTCACCTCAACGGCCCTTAAATCACTTCTAATTCCCAATCCACTTCACCCACTTCCTATTAGCACCTCACATAACGTCTCATGAAGCCTCATGAGTCATTTTGAAGTCAAAATACCACTTAAAGAGGCCCCAACAGATTCGGTCCAAACAGGGCAGAATTAGAACAGAACCGGTTTTGGTTCAATCCTCACAAACAAGCCATAACTCCATTCTAGGTTCCAATTTCTCACGAAATAAACTTGCTAGAACCTCAATCTATATGTTTAGGAAGCTCACCAAGAGTTTCGTTGCGAAATAACTCCACAAGACCTTCGAACATCTCGGTTCCTTCACTGTCCTTCCACGGTCAGAATCTGTCCGATTTTAACCACTCACAATCAACCATGAAAACCTATTTTAACACCACTAAACTTGTGACCACAGACCATCCAACTTGAGTACTATGTGTTATAGAGATCCCACAGAAAGAATGAAGTCATTTGAAGTCTCTAAGAGGGAGAACATAGGCTTTACCCCAGGTCACGCGGATTCCGTCCGGTTTTGGTCTCGGACTCACACCGATAAAAATAATTATCCAAATGACAAATTCCACTTGGAGCTTGTCAAGGACACATTGATCTAGCTTTTGGTGGTCGAAGGAGGCAAACGGACGTCGGGGGAGGCCGGTCGAGCACACCGAACAGGGAGGTCAGAACCAGTCTTTTGAAGCAGTTTTGCTAGAGAGGAAAATGGAGAAGATTTTGAAGGAAATGGAGGAGAGGAATGGGGGTGCATGGTTTTGCAGTTGCTAGGGGAGATGTCCATCCATTATTGGGGTAATTTTTACAAGATTGCAGTTAATGACATTTAATGCTTGGTTTAACCAAAGGATGACACATGGCATTGGCTCCAATAATTGACCATTTCACTTTGACTTGCATTGACCCTCATTTCCCTCCATTTTTGGCAGCTACATGGGAAGGTTTGAATGACTATTTTGCCCTTTCAACTTTCTTAAGGCCAAGGTTAAAGGTTGAGGGGCAAAACGGTCATTTGGCACTTTCGTCCGAAACTTCATTTTTTCTCATTTTGAATGACCATTGGTGAGGCGACGTCAAATCCTTTTCCAATTTTGAAATTCTTCATTTCCAATTGCCAATTCGAGCTTCCATTTCATGGTCGATTTCTCGTCGATCGTATTTTCAGTTTATCTCGAACTAACGGGTAGCACTTGTAGACGTCACGTGTATCGACTCTGTGACTCTCGTCACACTTAGGACGACTCAGGATAAGACGACTTTGGTTGTCATGTAATTACGATGGTTCATTACTAGTTCCGACGGTCACGATCGTCATTGCTCGATTTAGGAAAACTTCGCCAATTATACATTGGTTAAGCGGCATCACCCGCTCTCCAATCGTATAACGCTAGCAATGGATTCCTTAATCATTATTTGATCGGCCTTATTAGCTCTAAATGTTCCCTCAGCAATCCTTATGGTCAAAGCGTCATTTCCTTTTTTGAGTTCCCTAGGTCCACGTACCTTGTCAGGCGTTAGCCTTTCCCTTTTGGTTAGTCTTCCCAAGATTGATCAGATCCGAGCGAAATATAACTGAAATACATCGATAGATATTTCTCATTCCATAGTCTCAAAATGGCAGGAAATTCAGAATGTCACGCATACACACAACCTTAGTGTTTATATACATTACTTGTTTTAAGTACAATAGTATAATTTATTTCTTAATAAAAAATTTATTAAAAAATGATGGAAGGGAATAAAAATAATGACAAAAAAGTTTTAAAATTTATAAAAATGAAGTAAAAGATCAGATTTCAAGTGAACATATTCGAATTCTAAGATGATCTTTCTAATTCTCGAAGAATGAAGATTAATGAAATTTCTAAAAAAAAAACACTAGCATGTCCATCTCCTCCTCTGTATCTATAGAGTATATTTAAGTTTCATGACTCTTTTTATAGATTTTTAATTGATGACAAAACTCTACAAAAATGGCAAGAGAGTCAAAACTTATTCTCCTTTTTAGCTTTCTAGTTTACGTCAAAAGTCTATGAAAGCAGAAAGAAAGTCAAAACTCATTTTCCTTAGGAAATATGAATGATTATATTTTCTCTTTCTAGACTCAACAGTTAATTATAAGAGATTCTTATAGTATTTGTTTATAAATTTTTAGATTCATTTACAGCATTATGTCAAGTGAACATATTCGAATTCTAAGATGATCTTTCTAATTCTCGAAGAATGAAGATTAATGAAATTTCTAAAAAAAAAACACTAGCATGTCCATCTCCTCCTCTGTATCTATAGAGTATATTTAAGTTTCATGACTCTTTTTATAGATTTTTAATTGATGACAAAACTCTACAAAAATGGCAAGAGAGTCAAAACTTATTCTCCTTTTTAGCTTTCTAGTTTACGTCAAAAGTCTATGAAAGCAGAAAGAAAGTCAAAACTCATTTTCCTTAGGAAATATGAATGATTATATTTTCTCTTTCTAGACTCAACAGTTAATTATAAGAGATTCTTATAGTATTTGTTTATAAATTTTTAGATTCATTTACAGCATTATGTCAAGTGAACATATTCGAATTCTAAGATGATCTTTCTAATTCTCGAAGAATGAAGATTAATGAAATTTCTAAAAAAAAAACACTAGCATGTCCATCTCCTCCTCTGTATCTATAGAGTATATTTAAGTTTCATGACTCTTTTTATAGATTTTTAATTGATGACAAAACTCTACAAAAATGGCAAGAGAGTCAAAACTTATTCTCCTTTTTAGCTTTCTAGTTTACGTCAAAAGTCTATGAAAGCAGAAAGAAAGTCAAAACTCATTTTCCTTAGGAAATATGAATGATTATATTTTCTCTTTCTAGACTCAACAGTTAATTATAAGAGATTCTTATAGTATTTGTTTATAAATTTTTAGATTCATTTACAGCATTATGTCAAGTGAACATATTCGAATTCTAAGATGATCTTTCTAATTCTCGAAGAATGAAGATTAATGAAATTTCTAAAAAAAAAACACTAGCATGTCCATCTCCTCCTCTGTATCTATAGAGTATATTTAAGTTTCATGACTCTTTTTATAGATTTTTAATTGATGACAAAACTCTACAAAAATGGCAAGAGAGTCAAAACTTATTCTCCTTTTTAGCTTTCTAGTTTACGTCAAAAGTCTATGAAAGCAGAAAGAAAGTCAAAACTCATTTTCCTTAGGAAATATGAACGATTATATTTTCTCTTTCTAGACTCAACAGTTAATTATAAGAGATTCTTATAGTATTTGTTTATAAATTTTTAGATTCATTTACATCATTATGTCATAAATACTAAGCAATGAACAATATAGAATATGAACATATCAGCTTTATTACTGCAATTCACCAAACAATGGATATGATATCCTCAAATCCTTGTATTTCATATTCTATCCTAATGAGAAAAAAAAAAGCTATCATATCCATTCATATCATGACTAGAAACTCGGAACGATCAATCGTAGCCTTACGGTGAAAACCATGATTCCATTCCAAAAGCGCTCGGGAACATCATGATCATACTGTCAAATTTTATTATTTGTTGCACGATTGACTTCATTGACTGCGATATTTTTTTCCCTTCAAACAAAAAGACGATAGACGAGAAAGAGAAACTCCGACTACAGAGTTTAGCACGCCGGTTCCATAAAAGCCCGACGACATTTAGGACCACCGAATTAGGGTAGCCCAGGAACCAACTCCATGATAATACTTGGAATTGTGAGAAGAGAAAATATGCTGTTTGGGCTGGCAGCTGGGCTCAAATGAAAAAAAAATGGGTTGAGCGTGTCTCTAGCAGTTGACCAAACTTGAAAGGTCGATCCCTTTCCATGGCTTAAGCGCTCCTGATCTAGCGCTACTGCAGTAGTAAAATGAAAAAGTTCCGAGTAGATCAATCAAGAAAAAGATCATTCATGACGAAGCAAGGCAAGACAGTTGCTTCTTCCTCGCAAATTAAGCCCGGGTTGGGGTTCTCAACTCGCACGACCTCGGGAAGAGAAAATGCTTACATAACAGTAGCTGTTCATGTGTCAAAACCTAAACTATCAATAAGATGGGAGCTCAAAATAAGCCCTTTGGCATCTCAGGACGTTACTGTTAGAGATATGCACTAAAACAATCATGTAATTGTTACATATTGAGGATTTCAATTGTACTTCTTTTTTCTTATTTAATCAATGGCAAAGACGTATTTATTCATTTGTCCAATTACCTACTTATATGAATAAATTTCATAATATCAGTTGTGACTGGACCTATTCTTGATACGTTGAGAATATGTGTGACAGATTCACAGTTAAACTGAATCTTTAAATTGTTCCCGATCGATGGATATCAATAATCCTGTTGAGATTGGTGTATTCTTAACTTCACAATTAAGTGTTTGATACTTAAGGGAATGACGAGTCACAAGTCATTGGGTATTACGATGCCCGAGTTAGAACATAGGTGCTTGTATTAGACAAGTTCACTGAACGTGACACGCATTGAACGATTAGCGACATGGACGCTTTTAGCGTGGTCAATGTCTAATCATTCATGCTTTGGTCTTGTGTAAATAATCCTTAGACCTAAGGCACAATGTTGACTTGTGTGTTGGATGGCTATGGTTCACGAGGACGCATATTGACGTTCGTCGATCCGCCTTTGTATTTGATGGTCATAGTTTATGCACATACGAAGTCACACGAGTGCGTAAAATGGAATCTGTCTCCTTGCCATATGCAAGGTATGATATCCTATGCGATTTGATTATGACAATGCATTGAAATCCTCGGCCGAGATTGTAACTGAAAATAAAATGTTTATGTCTCGTTTAAATGCATGTCGATTGAATTTGTGCATATGATCGAATTGGTGACTTGATAAATATTCCATGATCTTTGTTCGATCGGGATATAGTAAGATGGAGGGATTGGATTACACTGTAGCCAAATCTGACACGTTCATTATGTTCTTAAAGAATTCACACTGTTTGGGTAGCCATGACATATTGCTAGATGTCACTCATGGCTTGTGGGACCTAGAGGTTAATAGGGATAATTAATTCTCTTGGAAGTACTAACGTGTTAGTACATGTCTTACTGCCAACTCAGTGATGAACCTAGGGATGTCACACACCTTAACCAATATATGTCGACGGTGAACGGAAAGACGATATTGCAAATGTGTTTGCAATAAAGACTATCGAATTACTCGGACCGAAATTAGATTAAGTGAGATTGAATTAATTTTTATTTTTTGGGTCATAGGCGCAAGTGCATATGATGCACATGTACGAATTAAATCAACACAAAATTATTGCGCCGATTTGCACACATATTATTTATTGTTTATTGCGTGACAATTTAGCCCTCTATGGGCGAGTGTGAGATGTTGGAAATTTACGCCCATTAAGGGCTAAATTGATTAATTGTCATAATTAAGATAACTAAATTGCTGATTGTATGGCAGCATAATTTTTGGATCGGATCCTAGAATTATGCATGTATATGTGTGTGAAATGCATAATCAAAGGATTAGATCCTTGGATTAAGGGTATGCATTTTGTGAGAGAAAAAAGGATGATCTCTCTCTCATTTTTGCTGGCTCCCATGGGGACCAAAAAATAAAAGAACGAGAGAAAACTTCACTACGAATTGCTAGCACTAATAAGGTGGTGATTCTCGGATTCGTTCTTCCGTTCGTCGTTACGTTTGGTGGTGTGTCTGAACTAGAGGCTCGACACTTGTGGGGCTCGGATCGAAGAACATCCTGAACCAACTTGTTTTCAAGCACGCTACGAGAGGTAATCCATTAACTCTATTTGTCCAATATGTTTTTCGATTGAAACACACGAACTATGCCTCTGGAGATACATGTATGGGCATTTATTTATTTTCGCTGCGTTTATATAATTTTATTTTTGCTCGTACGTGTTACGTGAATCCCAACAGTGGTATCAGAGCCAATCCTTAGGCATTTTCGTACGTTTAATTGTTTTTTAGTTTGTATTGAATTTTGCGATGCTACGGCCAATTTATTTTTAGAGAATTGTTCTTTTTACGTGGCCGATAGAAGTTGATTATTTTATGCGATAAAATTAATCAACGTAACAAAAATTGAGACTAAATCAATTTTGAATCGAAAATATGTAGTGAGTTTTATATTACGTATGAATTCTACAAAATGATTCGTGGCTGTGAATATAAGATCGAGAATGCTAATACCGTTTAAATTACACACGTGAAATTTGTTTCGCCGGTGTTAATTTCTTGATGCGGCTTGCGTTGCTCGGCTATGAATTTGATTCAATGCAGAATTTCTTTTGTGCCTTCCGAAGCTTTAAATTATGAATTTATTGCTCACGTGGAAGGGTGGTGATCATGGAAAAATCCCTAATCAATGTGATTGATGAATGTATGGTGATTATTGGTATTTTTTGGGGTGTAATTATTAAAATGAAGACTGCGTCCTTCTTTTATTTTTCATGTAATTTTTATTTTTAGCATAGTTTAGCATAGTCATTTATTAATGTAAATGCTACGAGGACTACGTTGAGGAGCCATAAAGCCGGTGAGCTCTTTGGGCCCAGTTTTCGGTTTTCGAAGAGTTCAAGGAACCAAGAAGAAGTGAAGAGCGGATTTCCAATATTAAAATATTAAAATGGTTAAATATTGTCTCATTGGCTCGAGACCCATTAAACCATAATTCCATGATCACCACGTAGGATAGATGGTTATGCGATTGACATCTATTTATTTATTCTATTTTTTGTGAGCATGTTAAACCGGTTAATGTGCAAATTGAGACCTTTAATAATGACTCAAAATCTCCTTAAAATAATATTAAGTCGTAACGGGTTTTGGACTCATGGCCTTCCGTCGTTGTGGTTTGATCTTTTATTATAGTGATTGATTGACTAGCTATGGATACATAGGGGTCAATTGTCATTCATAATAATGGACCAATCTATTAAACATATGATGTTGTAGGGTTGAAGCCGAAAGATTTCCAATAATTGTTAGGTGATGGATTGTTTGCGTTTTCAATACTTATATGAGACGATGGGTTAGACTTAACTATGATTATGAACTCAATAACTGTTAGGTGAGACTTTCATGGTCTAGACCCCGAAGTTATGATTGGTGTCGCGACCCGTCCGAAAATCGGACGCGGCTAAAGGATTACCGATCCCACTCTGAAATGTGGATCGCGGGCTTTGGATCGGCGCGGGCCCTCCCAGGCCCATACCAAATCGCGGCGGGAGTGTCTTTTGAGGGGTTCGACGATAAGAGTCGACCGCTGTCGACCTTCAGTGTGGTCGTGGTGGCATGTGCAACTTGTGCATGCATTTGAAGTCGCCACCGGTCTTTCTTGGAGGGTAGACCGGAAACCTTACTGACCGATTGGGAGAGATCGATCAGTTCTGCGGAACCAGAGATTTTGGGTTCGGGGACTTGGTTACGTCGGTGTCATTACCAACGCCCTTTCGGTACCTAACGCGAGTGATTTTCCTGACTAAGAGTTCATGCAGGCGCAATTTTGGGTGATATAGGTATGGGTCAGGGTTTCATGCAGATTGGAAGACTGGTCCTATCAAATCACAGTCAATATAATGAAAGCGCAAGTCAAGTGCATAAATAAATCATGTCAATGCACATCAATTTCAATCATTGGCCTCCTAGTATAGCCATAAGGGCTTAGGGAAGATGTGATTTAGGGTTAGGGGTAAAATGAGAAGATTCTGAGACAATTAGCCCGAAGGGCAAAATTGTCATTTTTTGGAAGGTTTGGATACCGAATTACCCAAAATATTCCATGGCCAGTTGATTGTGGCCATTTCCCATTTTTGAGAATTTTTTGGAATTTCTTGACTTTTCTTCAATTTTTGGAAGACGATTCGCCCAAAGGGCGAAATCGTCATTTTTAAGAAGGTTCGAGGTTCAAAACACCCGGGATGAGCCTTGGCCAGTTGATTGTGGCCATTTCCTATTTTTTTGGGATTTTCCTGGATTTTTTAGAATTTTTTTTTAAGACGGATTGTCGGAAGGGCAAAACCGTCATTTTTGGAAAGATCGGGGGTCAAATGATCCGAAACAGGTCGTGGCCAGTTGAATGTGGCCATTTCCTATTTTCTGGAATTTTTTAGGATTTTTCTGAATTTTCCGAATTTTTTGAATATTTTATGATTTTTCATTTTTTATTGATTTATTGATTATTTTATTATTATTGAATTTTTTTTAATATTTAAAAATATTTTCCGGGCCGGGTCAAACCCGGCCCGCGCCTCTTGGGCGCCCGGCCCGACCCTAGGGGTTGAAACCGGCCTAAAACGACGCCGTTTTGATTTTTTAAATATTTTTTCCTATTTTTTAACAATTTTTTTATTTTTTATCTATTTTATTTAATTATCCGAAAATTCCCCGGATCCAACGGTTCTCATTGCGCCACGTGGCCTCATCCTGTGCGTCCGATCTTCCACTAGATCGGACGACCCACAGAGAGCCACGTGGCTCAATAAATAGCCGTCGGATCAAAAATTAATTTATTTTCTTTTTTAGAAAACCAATCAAATCGGACGCTCCAGATTGTGCCACGTGGCTACTCCCGGTGCGTCCGATCTTGGACGAGATCGGACGATCCACAGAAAGCCACTTGGCACATTCTCGATCGTCGGATCGATTTTAATTAATTTTTGATCCGACGGCTATTTATTGAGCCACGTGGCTCTCTGTGGGTCGTCCGATCTAGTGGAAGATCGGACGCACAGGATGAGGCCACGTGGCGCAATGAGAACCGTTGGATCCGGGGAATTTTCGGATAATTAAATAAAATAGATAAAAAATAAAAAAATTGTTAAAAAATAGGAAAAAATATTTAAAAAATCAAAACGGCGTTGTTTTAGGCCGGTTTCAACCCCTAGGGTCGGGCCGGGCGCCCAAGAGGCGAGGGCCGGGTTTGACCCGGCCCGGAAAATATTTTTAAATATTAAAAAAATTCAATAATAATAAAATAATCAAAAAATCAATAAAAAATGAAAAATCATAAAATATTCAAAAAATTCGGAAAATTCAGAAAAATCCTAAAAAATTCCAGAAAATAGGAAATGGCCACATTCAACTGGCCACGACCTGTTTCGGGTCATTTGACCCCCGATCTTTCCAAAAATGACGGTTTTGCCCTTCCGACAATCCGTCTTCAAAAAAAAATTCTAAAAAATCCAGGAAAATCCCAAAAAATAGGAAATGGCCACAATCAACTGGCCAAGGCTCATCCCGGGTGTTTTGAACCCCGAACCTTCTTAAAAATGACGATTTCGCCCTTTGGGCGAATCGTCTTCCAAAAATTGAAGAAAAGTCAAGAAATTCCAAAAAATTCTCAAAAATGGGAAATGGCCACAATCAACTGGCCATGGAATATTTTGGGTAATTCGGTATCCAAACCTTCCAAAAAATGACAATTTTGCCCTTCGGGCTAATTGTCTCAGAATCTTCCCATTTTACCCCTAGCCCTAAATCACATCTTCCCTAAGCCCTTATGGCTATACTAGGAGGCCAATGATTGAAATTGATGTGCATTGACATGATTTATTTATGCACTTGACTTGCGCTTTCATTATATTGACTGTGATTTGATAGGACCAGTCTTCCAATCTGCATGAAACCCTGACCCATACCTATATCACCCAAAATTGCGCCTGCATGAACTCTTAGTCAGGAAAATCACTCGCGTTAGGTACCGAAAGGGCGTTGGTAATGACACCGACGTAACCAAGTCCCCGAACCCAAAATCTCTGGTTCCGCAGAACTGATCGATCTCTCCCAATCGGTCAGTAAGGTTTCCGGTCTACCCTCTAAGAAAGACCGGTGGCGACTCCAAATGCATGCACAAGTTGCACATGCCACCACGACCACACTGAAGGTCGAAAGCGGTCGACTCTTATCGTCGAACCCCTCAAAAGACACTCCCGCCGCGATTTGGTATGGGCCTAGGAGGGCCCGCGCCGATCCAAAGCCCGCGATCCACATTTCAGAGTGGGGGCCGCGATCGGTAATCCTTTAGCCGCGTCCGATTTTCGGACGGGTCGCGACAGCTGGCGACTCCACTGGGGAAGTTGTTCTAGAACACTTGGTTCTGGACCTCAAGTGGACTTAGGCCGTAATTAAAACGTTGAGTGATTTTTCTAACCCTGCAGGCGCTCTTGAAGGTGAGGTAAGTCCGCTCACGATAGGTGTTATATGTTTTTGCAGATTGGAGTGATAAGGGGTGTAGTCTGTGATTAACATTGTCTTTTGCAGGATGGGCGTAGGAATGTATGTTATAGGGATGATTTGAAGCGCTGATTGATATATAAATTGTTGCGCATGATTCACTGCATATTTGAGGATCACGACACTTTGCACAAAGCGCCCAAACCCAGGCCGCGAAATCACCTTTTCAGGTAGCTATAGATCAGGGATCGATATGCAACGCTCTAGCGTGGATTGCACTGGGGTCGACCATATTCGATCCCACTCACTATCCAAGTCGAGACTTTTATCCATTTGTTGTGGATTGCGCTCATGGACGAATTTGTCGACTCGGATAGAGGGAAGCCTCTAGGTTCCTCACCTAAGCCGTTTTGATTTTTAGAGTCAAGCCTCACTTGTCTCATGCGCATGTATATGGATGGTTGGTATACCTAAAACCAAAAAATCATTGGGTACCTCTCATGGTAAGGTCCTGCCGTTTCTATTTAAATTCAATTGCAGCCTTTTATTTTTGCACAAATATGCTGCATTCATCAAATCCGATGGTTGAGTCTAATTCCAATATAGAGTACGGATAGAAGAGATGGTCTCTCCAAGTCGGTCCCACATCCCGGACGTATTCAAATATGAGCGACGCGTCATCCGCCATCAGACTGCCCGGACATTCAACGGAGTCTACCCTTTTCGAGCTGTCCGAAGAATGATCCAGTAACCTTACCGGAAATTGAAGGATAGGCGATAACAGCAAATCCAAGACACCCGTCGGACGCTGTCAAGATGTTATCTGATAAAAACGAAGACCCGAAGGGCCGAACCGAAGACATCAAGCGTCGTCCCCCGAAGACCCGACTTGGGGCATCTCTTTAGGTTATTAAGGGTCACGTTCCAGTCGTCCCTTTCCTTTTATCAGGATCATCGAGTCTGTAAGGAGCACCCGTCTGTGGGTCTCCCATCTATCTTCTGCACCTCGATTTCTAATTCTTGTCTAAGTGCCTTGACATTGGAGCGCGACACTGGAATTTCTCTCAACCATCCGGATTTTTCGGTTCAATTGCATGTCTTACCCAGATGAAATTTTCGTTAGAACTCACACTTGGCATGTTTAACCCAAGTACGAGAATCTAACATTCATTTCATGGTGCACCGGACATGGAATTGAACCGGTCTATAGCGTGCATCATTGGTAATCCTTGGTAATTAATTAAAGTCGTCCATGTTTCCTGAATTCAAGAGGAGACATGATATCCAAATTACCTTCGGGAAATCATTTCAATTTGGATGTCCTATCTCTCACCGAATTTAGGACACATTGGAATTGCATTTTTATCTTCTTGGAAATTCCACAGATTTTCTGGGGACTTGCCAAAACTAATAACCATGGATTACGCTCCTTTCAGTTTTATGTTTTCTCTTGAAAAACATCGGTAAAAACTTTTCACATGAGGTTAAGGCTTTGTGTAAAAGTCCTTATCTTCGTTATTCACAAGAAAGCATAAAATTGAAAGGATTTATGCTTTACTTCCATTTCTAACATAGTCTTGTCATTCGAACAGGCAATTTCCAGAATCAAAATCCAAAGACTTGTGTGAAGAATCAGTCACAAGTTAAAAGCGCTTGACCACCCTGGAGAGTCAGTTGGCTTAGGTGTTCGCAATGATGACAAAGATAAAGACACTCATCCTCACCACACAGGGGGTACCCCGACAGTCTTAAATTCTAACCCGACTGTCCGACCAGGGAATCACCAAGAAAAATGGTCAACTTATGAGGGCATTTTTGCCATCTTTCAAGACGTTGAACAACATGCAATCAAAGGAGCCACATTCAGAAGAGAATTAGCTGTAATCTAATCTCTTTAAATTTGAAAATTGGTTGCTTGTGTTTTATTGATCCTCAGGAGTGGTCCTTCAAGAATATCGAAGCTAGTCGACAACTCGAGCCACTAGGTTGGATGTTTGAAGACAGACAAAGGAGTCAACTTCTCACTAAGACGACATACTGGGGCAAAGCCCGCCAAGATGAAAAGAGACAGGAAGCTCCAAACGGCGGATATCCCCTAATTGAAAAGGGAACCGTAAAAATTGTGAAAGGATCAAAGCAGTCGACTGGGGCATATCCCACTCAACTAGGGCAGACGCCACCTGACCGGGGCAGCCGGATCAAGTGTAAAGACGTATCGTTCCTAATTGATTTTTAATCAGATACCAGCATAATATTTCCTTTCTTTTCCTCTCAGGTGAAAAACAGGTAGAAAAGGAAAATCCATTTATGGATAGACACGAGGGACATGTTTTACATGGCATACATTTGTCGAAAATGTCCTCATCCGATCACATGCAAGATGATCATGGAACGATGGTGAAACTGTAATCGTTCCAATAAGCCCTTCGAATGTTATACCTTGCGGGGACCTTTATGTCTTTTGTCTACAGGATAAGAGGGTCAAAGATAAACGAAGGAAAATTTGTCTTCCCTACAAGACGGAAAGAAATGTGCCTTCAGCAGATGTCACCCGTTGGGATTGCAATGACAAAATGAATTAAATTATGAAGAAGGAGCAACCTAATTAGGATTGGCTCTCCCTAAGTCGAAAAAGCTGTATCCATTCCAAATCGGATTGACTGGTTCACGAGTTGATATGGTTTCTCGTTCTAGCAGGTGATGACGAGAATGAACGGGCCCATTGAAAAATTTCCAGCATCTTGGATGCCAGAAGTGACCAGAGCGGGGATAGTAAATCCGTAGTCGTTTCAATTAAAGCTCCTTATGCAGCAATCGAGTCACTCATTCATTTCATCGTACAGGTGGAGTAAAAGATTGTTAAAGCGTAAGGTGAATGCGACAAGACACAATGAAGAAAATTGTTGCTTGTGAAGTAACACTCCAGGATGTTGAAGTACTCAGCCACAAGTAAACCCGTGCTTGCTGATGTCAAACAGCAGAACGCTCGAGGGACGTCATGAAATGATAACAAGGCAAAAGATGCATGAAGAAATCGAAACGTAGCGGCAAAGCTGAAAAGTGTCAAACGTTGCAGAACATCAAATGCCGAGATCTTCGGAAGATTGAATACACCAACACGGCATGATCAAACTGCCTGCAACTAAATCAGCCAGCCCAGGCGAATCACTCAGTGGCTGGGGGCAAATCGCTCCTCTACCCAGAAAGGGTACCAAATGTATGCCGAATTCACCATAGGGATGTGCGGGGAAAGTTTTTGAAGCAATAGCTATCACCCACGAAGCCTGATGAAGTGGAGTAATCCACCAAGGACGAAACGCACTAAGCCCTTCTAGAGGAGGAAGAGAGCGATGCAGGGCCATTCATTCGGGTAAAAGAACGTATCGTTCCAAAATGATTATTTTCTTGATAAGAGAATAATGTTTCCTTTCATTTCCTCTCATGTGATGATCAAAAGCTGAGAACCCAAGATGCAGTGCCTTCAAATGACCAAACAATGAGTATCCTTTTCATGGCATCTCAGACATGCATTCTGGCTAAATATTTTCAAGAGCGTTCTAATAGCTCAATTTATGAACAAAACCTTTGAGGAAACCTGGAGAAGTTTTCCATCATCTAGAAATCTTTGTGAAAAGAACACTTAAAAAGAAAAATTCAAGTTTTGCAGATTGACACATCTGATAAAAATGCTTTCTCTGAATAGAGTGAAAAGCACGAACTCATTTTTCGTTGCAAGCATACCTAACATGCATCATGCATATCATCCACATACAGAGAACCCAAAGGAAGAAATGCCGGTTCCCGCAGGATAATTTTCAAGGGTAAATTGTATCGACTCCAACAGTCAATTGTACATGCCCTTTACTTATGAGGTTTTTTCTCTTCAACAGGGGAACATCGAACATCTCAAATGGCGACTGTGATCGAGAGAATCACCAAACCGCCACATGACAAATCCCCAGATTGTCAGGTTGTCTAGGGACAGAGAAAAAATAATCGAAGAATCTGGCAATCGAGATAGATGACCAGAATCGACAAAAATTCATGAGAGCAGGCTCCCCCACCTGCTTCGAGGAGCCAAGCCGGGGGCAAATTCTCACGATCCCCCATGAAAGTGCACCGAACCAGGATTATCAAACCCAGAGATGACAAACACCAAGACAAGCCTCACTGGGGCAAAATACTTGGAAAACACTGCTCCTTCAAATGTTGGAAGGACGAAGTCTCGAAGGGAGTACCTCCTTCCTGAAACTTCAAATGAAGCCAGATAAATCCCCACACCTGTCTCTTCATATGCAGGTGCATGAATGTCTTCAAATCGGATTGAAAATCGTCCAGGAGCATGGGAATGCCAAGGCACGCTGCCAAGATGAACACCGCCCAACTGGGGCAAAGCAGTTGTCGACGTGATTGAGGATCGTCTCACGAACAACACCCACAAATACAGACGAGATGAAGCAGCATCCATCATCTACATCAAATGAGAAGCGTCAGTAATCGATGAAGGAAAGGAATACGTCAGTAAGGCGTCATCAGGAATCCCAAGAGGGAAGACATCCCCAAAGAGGATGGAGATTATAGCAAAACACATGAATGAATTTAGCTGGGGCAGGCATCACCTAGCCATGATGAACCACGTCTAACCGGGGCAAGTGAATCATTTGTGCGCCGGACAAAGGAAGGACATTTCTTCTCTGGCAAAATCCATGGACGCAATGACAGAGCCGTCCTCATCGGAAGTAAACCCCAGGATACAAACTTGGGTGAACGGTAACTTTGTATCGTTCCAAATTGATCTCCCAAAGATCCCATGCTTAACATGAGTTTGTTCTCATTTGGCAGAAAATTGGTGGCACCAAAAAGCCACAAAAGAAAGGATCTCGCCCAACGTGGAAGCGAAAAGAAATATCCGTTGTAGGGGGCAAGCTGCCAGGAAATGGAACCCCGCAAAATGGCGTTAGAATACGTCCAAAAGCACAAATTGATCTCATCCGGTTCAAATCCTAGAGAAGGATTCGTTGCCAACCCGACGGGTAGATCATGGCCACGAGCTAGATGGCCGACTTCAACAAGCCTTACATTTGCGTTCAAATGGAGGCGCGAAGCGAGAGTAAAGCAGTATCGTTTCGATTTGTCTTGAATTTCGAAACACGAACTGACACTTGATGTTTATTGTTGACAGGGATTCACTGTCAAGAAGGACAGAAAATTGTTGGCACCAGAAGGCCGCAAAATAAAAGAACTCGCCGACAATGAGGCGAATAGAATTATCAACTTTGGAAGCCATGACTCCAAGAAGTGATCTTTGATTGAACTTTAAAGATTGGCGTGGGAATGCATCCAAAAGCATGAATGAATCTCCTCTAGTGCAAATCCTAGAGAAGGTTCCATTGCCAACCAAACGGAGGGATCAAGGCCACAAGATAGATGGCCAAATTCTGCAAGCCGCGCATTTGTGTTCAAATGAAAACACAAAGCAAGAACAAGGCTGTATCGTTCCAATTTGCCTTGAATTTTGGAACGCAAACTGACACCTAATTCCCGTCTTTGACAGGGGCTCGCCATCAGGGCGAAACAGGTTTTCACATCCCATGCATTATCCGTTGGAGTACATGACCAAGGGTAGGATGTATCGTTCCATTTTTTTTGAAAAATTCATGAACATACAATAATATGTTTCTTCCGCATTTTCAGGGATCTCCAGCCGCGGGGGACAGGTAAGTATCCCTTTCCCTAATCAATTGAAGATGTTGAATAAAAACATAGGGAAAAAGAAAAGCTTTCAGGATCTAATGTCTATAAAAGGCATAGAATTCCAACTTCATTGGCATTCATGTTTTAAAACAAGAGGCTGTCCAAACATGAATAACAACATGCATTATGCATCATAAAATCCTCTTTGATGGGTAAAATTTTTGGAGAAAATGAAAGAGATTTTTCCAATCAAAGGTTGTTCAAAACCTTCAAAAGGACGTTTTCTCAAAAGACGAGAGGCAAAGCCTAATCTAAACACGTCCTACACACACTTGAGAGAAGAGTGGAGCGAATCAGATAGCAAAGTCTGGACCTACGGAAGTAGGGATCATTCGCAACAATTACATGGATTGGGACGACGGAGGCATTCGTTTCATATCCCCAAACACTACAGGTGACTATTGACAACCCCTCTGAACGGCGGTTTTCATTTTCAACCCTGTCAAGAACCACCCCACATTGGGGCAAAATGGAGACGAGTCCAGCAACATCAGGAGAAAATGGTTAGAAATTTTCTTGCTCGGACTAACATCAATCTTCGTGTGTTGTTTATATGGTAATCCAAGTGCCATAGGATGACGAGAAGCGTTCATTTCTCTATCCCACACACCATATCCTTTGCATAGCCAAGTTGAGCCTGCAAATTCATTTCATAAACCCGTTGGTGATCATTGCACATTCCAAGACGGATGCATCATCACTTCAGAAACGGAAGAGTTCAAGACTTAGGGTTTGCAAAGAAATTCCAAAGATAATGCTTAAAGTCGTTAGACCTTTGGTCGCATGTCTAACACAATCTCCCGAAAATGAGAAAAAGCGGGATTTCAAAAAAGAAATGATGAGAAAAGCCCACAGCATCAAGAAAAAGCAAAGTGCCTGGTAAAAGCAAGGCCGATGCTTGGGTGAACAATTTGTATCAATCCCCCAGTGAAACCTGTTTGAAAAGGGGAGAAGAAAAATTCAGAAGGAGTCAGATTCCAAAAACTACTCCTCAAACGGTATCAAGCGCGGAGCAGAGACGCAGATAGAGTTGTTAGTCTCTCAATGCAGCCAGAGGCGCTTTCACAAGAATTTGTGCACACCTCAAAAGCGGTCGTGCACCTCAAAAATTGAAGATGCATAATGGAAAAGACAGGTGACAAATTTACAATGATCACCAATGTCAATCCCCTCATAATTTCCGGGCAAAAAACAAGCCTTTTTCGGTCCCCAATCCTACCAATGTTACAACCCCGAAACAGTCTTCTCTGACTAAGACACTTGGGTTAACATATAGCTTAGCTCGAAGAGGTACGAGCAAGACTATTTCTTTCTCATTTTGCAGGGTTCTTGACTTGTAAACCCGGAGCAGATGGTGAAGACTTTCATTCAATGGCTTCGACTCCAAAGCGGGTCCCCCTTGAAAACCAAAATCCAAGCCCAGCATTACGGTCCCGTGGAAGACCTCCCGACCGATCAAAATGTATGCGCTGCGAATGAGCCTAAAACCTAGGCACAGGTCAGTAGGGAATTGAGTGCATCCCCTATAAAAGACCACTATCGCAAGACAGATGAGAAGACCTCTTCGGCGAGAAATATTCCAATTGATGTTTTGAGCAAACTCTTTTTGGAATCTTCAAATTATTTGATCCAGATTTTCCTTGCAAGGGATTTGTGATCACATCTGCATGTTGCAATAATGCTTTGGAAAACCTCCAGCATCAAAATGCACACTGCATGACTAAAACTTGAATCATACAGCTTCGTCAAGTGGCCAGCCATCGTCTTCCCAGAGAGTACTAACATTCTCCTGGTGAAGAAAAATCTTTCAGGCTCAAACTTCTGCAGGATACCTGGAGAACCCAGCTCCCAGACTGTCGCCTCAACAAACCAAGGTAGAAACCGCCTGAAGGGTCAAACCAAGGTAGAAACCGCCTGAAGGGTCAACTTATGGTAGATACCGCCTGAAGGGTCAAACCAATGGTAGATACCGCCTGAAGGGTCAAATCAATGGTAGATACCGCCTGAAGGGTCAACTCATGGTAGAAACCGCCTGAAGGGTCAACTCATGGTAGATACCGCCTGAAGGGTCAACTCAAGGTAGATACCACCTGAAGGGTCAAACCAAGATAGATACCGCCTGAAGGGTCAAACTAAGGTAGAAACCGCCTGAAGGGTCAAACCAAGGTAGAAACCGCCTGAAGGGTCAACTTATGGTAGATACCGCCTGAAGGGTCAACTTATGGTAGATACCGCATGAAGGGTCAAACCAATGGTAGATACCGCATGAAGGGTCAACTCATGGTAGATACCGCCTGAAGGGTCAACTCATGGTAGAAACCGCCTGAAGGGTCAACTCAAGGTAGATACCGCCTGAAGGGTCAAACCAAGGTAGATACCGCCTGAAGGGTCAAACCAAGGTAGAAACCGCCTGAAGGGTCAACTTATGGTAGATACCGCCTGAAGGGTCAAACCAATGGTAGATACCGCCTGAAGGGTCAAATCAATGGTAGATACCGTCTGAAGGGTCAACTCATGGTAGAAACCGCCTGAAGGGTCAACTCATGGTAGATACCGCCTGAAGGGTCAACTCAAGGTAGAAACCGCCTGAAGGGTCAAATCAATGGTAGAAACCGCCTTAAGGGTCAACTCAAAGGTAGATACCGCCTGAAGGGTCAACTCAAGGTAGAAACCGCCTGAAGGGTCAAACCAAAGGTAGATACCGCCTAAAGGGTCAACTCATGGTAGATACCGCCTGAAGGGTCAACTCAATGGTAGAAACCGCCTGAAGGGTCAAAACAAAGGTAGAAATCGCCTGAAGGGTCAACACATGGTAGATACCGCCTAAAGGGTCAAATCATGGTAGAAACCAGGTAATCCCATCGGACGTGCAAAACCTCCGTTTTGGGAACCTTTTCAAAAAATCAGGCAATCCTAGCATGACGTGGAGAACCCTCGTCCTAGGACCCCCTTTTTCAAAAAATAGGCAATCCCAACGGACGTGGAAAACCTCCGGCTCGGGACTCTTTTTCAAAAAAGCAAACATCCCCGTTGGACGTGGAAAACCTCCGACTCGGGACTCATTTTCAAAAATTAAACATTCCCGTCGGACGTGTGTTGACACCTAAATTTTGATCAACTTTTTTGTTTCCTTTATTTTTTAAAAAAATTCATAGAAAATCCATAAAAAGCTGAAAAATTACAAAATCAACTTTGGTAACCTTGGCCAAGCTAAAGGGACCATTTTGGATAAAAAAATATTTTTCATATTTTTTCGTATTTTTTATTATTATTATTTTCGAAAAATATAAAAATAAAATAAAAATCAAGAAAAGTAGTATTCGAGGTCACAAAAATATAGAAAAATAGTCAGTATTTTTATTTTTAATTTTATTTACTTTTGGACCTCATAAAATAGTAAAATTCAGGTTCGATTTTGGGTGTTTTCTGATTACCATAAAATTGAATTTGGCAAAAATATTAGTAATGATTAAAAGGAAAAGGAGTGAAAAACATCATCATTCAAAAGGAAAAGGGAACTAATCATTTTGTCTTTGCTTTTGATTATTTTATTATTATTCTTACTTTTTAATATTTTATTTTATTATTATTTTATTATTATTATTATTTTATTATTATTTACTCACCTTTCCCCCTCATCCGTCGCTGGCTTCTTCTTCCTCTTCGGCTCCTTCTTCTTGTTCTTCTTCCTCCTTCTTCTTCCGCAGCTTGTTCTTCTTCTTCTTCTTCTGGTTCTTGTTCTTGTTCTTGTTCTTGTTCTTTTTTTCTTTTTCTTTTTTTGTGAACCTCCCCCACCTCGCCGTACATCACTCCCCGCCACCACATGTCCGGCCGCCTTCGTCAAGCTAGCTACCACCGTGCCATCACCTCCTCCGCCGTCCTTAGTGGGCTGGCCGTGACTAGGCCGTGACCCGGCGATGGCTCAACCGTGAGCCGGCCATGAGCCGGCCATGACACGGCCATGACCAGGCCAAGACCCGGCCGTGACCCGGCCATGGCCCATCCGTGAGCCGGCCGAGATCAGGCCATGGCCCAGTCGTGTTCGGGCCGAGACTTGGCCATGGCCCAGCCGATGGCCGAGCGAATTGGCCCGTGTCCGGGCCCGAATTTTTATTATTATTGTTATTATCATTATTGTTATTATTATTATTTATTGCCAATTTTAAAACTTATAAAATTGTTTGTTGACATTCTGATGTGGTGATCGACAGGTGATGCGCATGGAGATAGTCGCACGCTGGGGCTGGACGATTGAAGACCGGTGTCCAATCAAGTATATTTTACATACCCGATTCGTATATCAAAGTTAATTTTCTAGAATAATACCATTATAGACTTGATTTGCACGTATTTATCTCAGTTCAGTGGTTAGCTTATTTATCTGGTTGAGTGTTATCTATTGCCAATGATATGCTTTTTGTTAAAATATTTTCTGAAAATATAAAAAAATATTAATAAATCAGAAATGCCAAAAAAATGGAAAAATTAAAGAAAAACAAAAAAATTGAGAAAAATTGTAGAAAAAATCTAAAAATTTTCCAAGGCTGAAAATGACAAAAAATTGACTTGTTTTCATTTTTTGGATTTTTCTCCCATTTAATCCAAAATGACGATTTTACCCCTCAAAGGGTAAATCGTCTTTGATATTCCGATGAATTGTGAAAATTGCTTAGAATTTGGCGATGGGTCAAATGGGTGGCCAAACCTTATGTCTAAGATTTCCACATTTCATTTCCTTTTTAGAAAATGACGATTTTACCCTTCGAGAGGTAAATCGGTTTCTAAAATTTCAAAAAAATTCTGAAAATTGTCGAAAAATAGGAAACGGGTCAATCGAGTGACCAAACCTTTTTTTTCGACACGGTTTTACTCCGGATTCATTCCGAAATGACGACTTTGCCCTTTTGGGGAAAATCGTCCCTTTTGATCCCAAAATTACGACTTTACCCCTTATGGGTAAAATCATGTCTAAATCATTCCTAAGCTTGATTGATACTTATTTAGGCTAATAGAGCCTTATTAGGAGTGTCATGTTGATTTGATGTGTTTATTTTGCATATTTGGATTCATTGATTTGCGCATTTTATTATTGATTGTGATTGCTAGGATAGTCATTCCTATTTGCATGAATTCCTAGATTTAGGATTCGTACTCCACTCATCTGCATGAAATCTTAGGTCAGAAAATTCAGTCAACTTAGGTACCGAAAGGGCGTCAACTCTGACAGTTGACGTAACTAAGTCCCCGAACCCATTTCTCTGGTTATCGCAGAATTGAATAGAAACTCCCGACTATTCAATAGGGTGGTCCAATCATACCCTCCAAAAAATGATTGGTGGCGACTCCTTGGCATGCACACTTAGCACATGTCACTAGACCACACTGAAGGTCGACTACGCATACCTCCGTTGCGATTTGGGTAATGGGCCTTGGGAGAGGCCCGCGTCCAACCAGACTGGACGGCCCATTAGCCCTCGAGAGCACACAGGCAACCTCGAGAGGGTCGCGACAGACTGGCGACTCCGCTGGGGACTTAGAGAACTTGAGCCGATTAAAAAGTTGATTGATTTTTCTAACATGTTTTATGCAGATACTCTTCAAGGTGAGGTACGTACTTTAACCCTTGAGGTGTTAAATGTTTTTGCAGATTGGAGAAATAAGGGGTGAAGTGTTTGTTAACTCTGTCTTATGCAGGTAGGAGTTTAGGATGTATGATTGTGTGGATGTTTATATTGAAGCGGTGTTTGCTAAATGAGATGCATGTTTATCGCTTTAGCACGACACCGAAAATACACACAACCGCGCCTAAAACCCCGGGCGCCGCCTATAGGAAAACAATAGAAGGGATTGAAAATGGAATCTCCGTGAGGAAAAACACGGGGTAATCCACTTTTCAATTCCGCTCATTTCGAACTATGGATCGAGCCCCAATGCAACGATAGTTGTGCAATGGAATCTGCTCTTTCCAGAACTCGAGGTGGGAACCTTAACCTTAGGTGCCAAATCCTCTGATTTTTAGAAGTTTACCATCACTTGTTTCATGCGCATGTCTTTGGGCGGTTGGTACACCTAAAACCGCACATAAGTCGACGAGTTTGGTTGGTAAGACTCTCTATCCCTCAAATCTATTACAGTTCATATAAATATAGGCATTTCATTCATTGCATTCTGGTGATTAAATTAAATGCCATTTCAAGGATAGATGTGTGTGTTTTTCCCAAACGTCCTTGATAGAAGACGAGGAGGATGATATCCCATGGCGAACACCGAGTGAGCAACAAAAGAGCCTACTATGGACCTTATTGAGATATCGTCCAATGAAGATGACGAGTTGGGGCAAGTGATCCGGAAGCCACAGATCGAACTTGGGGCATCCTTAAACGTTAGGATCACATTCCTTTGTTTCATTTTCCATTACTAGTCCTCTTGTATAGGGTTTATTTTTATCGAGGCTTTTTCTATCCCACCCCTTAGAGTGATTGTATTAGGGATCTATTGGTGTATACATTCAGATGGAACTTGGTTGTATTTCTTTTGACGGGTCATGGGAATGTGATAGTGGCATTTTCTCTAATCATCCGAATACTCCCAAGTCAAGTTTATAATTCCTTTAGAGGAAATTAAAATTGGAAGTCTTACACGACCTTTTGGTCGTATAGAGTAGTCCAATCTCAATTTCTCTAGAAGGAATTATACACTTGAATTGTTTCGTGCATGTTTTACGTCGCTGGTAATCCACGATAATTGATCGAGAATATCGACGTTGTTTTGAATTTAATGACGAGATAGATGTCCAAATTACTCTCGTTCTTAACAAAACGGCCTTGATTTGGATGCCGTATCTTCAATTAAATTTAAAACACGTTATTATGCCTCGCACTTTTGAGTAATTCGTTCCTCTCGAAATTGATCAAAAGCGATTATTGTGAATTACATTCCTTTCAATAGTATGCTTTCTTTCGAGGAATATTGATAAAAACTTTTCGCGCAAGATTAAAACCCTTGTAAAAGTTCTTGTCCTTATTAATCACGAGCAAGCATAAGATTGAAAGGGGTCTATGCTTTCCTTTTCAGATTATTCCTTCTGACTCGGTCTTTTCATTTGCAGGTGAAAAACAAGTAGTATAGAGAAATCTTCTCTTGGACAAATCTGCAACTATTCTTCCATCTGATCATGAGCGAGTTATAAAATCAGGACGTATTTGCTCGGCTTATTGATATTATGGTTCGGCTCACCCAAGTTGAAGATGTTTGGATGCTCGAAGAAATGAACCATACAGAAGTTAAAACACACACACGAGAACTTTCATTTATTTTGCTCGGCGGAGGGTTTTCAGAAGCAGGTCATACAAGTCGGGGTGGAACAGTAAAGCCAAAGTGAGCCCTAATTAACGACACAAAGGATCCCAACTGACCCTCCGTGTTATTAATGCTCTGCTCATACTCCCAGCTCCGCATGTTGTGGTCGGCAAGCCTGAGGAGAAGACTTCTGCATTCTCCCTTAACTTCGGCGACCTTGGCCTCGTGTTCTTCGGTGACTACTTCCAGGTCCCGAACCAGTCCATTCCCGCGAGCTATGTCCTCGGTTATCTTGTCGAGCCGTTCTTCCTGCCAGTCGCTCTGAAGCCTCAACAGGACGTTGCGGCGGTCATGCTCGCCGGTGGTCAGGGATATGGCCAATTGATCCACCAGATTTCTCCTCTCGCGAAGCAACGTCGCGACCCGCTCATTAGCAAACTCGACGGCCTTTTTGTAACTATCAACCAGATAGTTGGTCAGCACCAAATGATCAGATCGATCCTCATAACGAGCCCGCAAGACGCGAGCCACCAGAATCTCCCGATTAGCAACACGATAGGCCTCTAAGGAGTGTGCAAAGAGAGTCGGGAAAGTTCTATATTCCCTCCCCAATGTAGTACCTTCGAGAGAAGTGGTATCAAGGTCCTCGAGCAGGACACATATTGCATCCTCGGTTGCAGAATGATCGGTTATGTGCGCGTAACCGCGACCCAGTAGGTTATAAAGCTTTTCCCACTGGGCCAAGACATCAGTTGAAAAAGTGCGTACGGGAGAGGAGGCCATTTGCATTGGGTTGGCTTGAGAATAAGACGAGTTTAACAGAGAGATTAGAAGGAAGAGGCTGATTATGCCAGAACGTTAACCTTCCATACATTAATTCCTCATTTTATAGCAACTCGAGGATGATGAAGGGTCTCAGTAATAATGCTGGTGGAGCCCAGTTAGGGGGTAAAGCAGGAGGTCCCCTCACGAGAACCAATGGATTCGTTTCGATCCGCGATTTCCGGCTCATCAATTAAAAGATGTAAAAGATTTGTCGGGATCATCATTATTGGAGTTAGGTGGGAAGTAAGCGCAACTATCGAAGAGAGCCCTAACAGGATTTGGCAGTCCCATCACGTTGAAAAGCTAAGGGAGAAATTCAAAGTCTTGAGGGGGAACGTTTGCCTAATGATGCTTGAAGAGCGTCTTCTGATCATACGAAGTCACTCGAAGAAAACTTTATAGGGGGTGAGCATACAGGAGAGAGTGGAGAACTCTGAGTGGGCAAGAACCAATCAAACATTTCTCAATCCAACATATTTAAGAGGTTATTGTCAGCTGCTAGAGGCGACTGACTCAAAAATCTCAGAAATTGAACTACAGAGGGATCTCGAAGATTCCAAGATCAAGTCTAACGCCAAAACCATGGAGCCCAACACTTCTGGCAACGAAAATCAAGATCACGGCGACGACGACAACGACATCCACGATGCTCAACTCGGGAAAAGAAGACGTCCTCACCAATACTCTCAGGAGGAAACCCAAATGCTGGAAACCCTTTTCAGTAAAAGCCATTACATGAAAAAGAAGTGGAGAATTGAATTGAGCCGGGAGTTGGGGATTAATCAGTCGAGGATCCAGTTTTGGTTTCAAAATAGGAGATCCAAATCGAAGGCTCAACGCAAACGTCAGGTGGTCGAGATTTTAAAGGAAGAAAACCAAAAGCTGCGAACAGAAAACATGAGGTATGAAAAAGCTCTCAATATTACCGTTTGCCCTCATTGCGATAACCTCATCGCCCGCGGTAAGATATTCCCCGATAAGCCTCACGCAATGATTGAAGACGTTCATTTACCACCCTACTCCCTCGGGGCATCTCCTGCTCACCCAGATTTTGCCGGAGTCATGCATGAGCAGGATGATCCTACGAAGACGATACAAACGCCTCCTGGGGGATGGGATTTGCATCGCTTTGATTGGAGTTACAGTTTCAAGGAGCTGGATGTTACCGCCGACCAGCTCAAAGCATATCAGCCTCATGCACAACAATTTTTGATAGGGTCGGGTCCTGCTGGAGATGAGTTAATCAGTCGTCAAGCCATCGATGCAATTTTGGGCCACGATAAGAGGAGGTTCGCTTGGCCCCCTGAACTGCATTCCAGATTCCTAGACGTGGTTCACCAAATGGGGATCGATTCAGCAACTCCGACGCGCATATTTAAGGCCATGAATGTACCGGGGCTTAGTAAGGAACTGGTCAGGAATCACCTTGCTGCCTACAGAAAGTTATTAAAACAACGTCGAGCGGAGCTAAACCGGGAGGAATCCGTCTCGAGCTCAAAAGCTAGGGGCGACCGCCATTGTAATGCTCAGGCATCAAGAGATACCCGGCCAAATCTAAGCATCAATCAAGCTAGCAACTCGACCACCGGCAAACTGAAAGCTGATCAGAATGTCCTCCCGGGCCATTTCAACACTTCTCAAGAGCGCGTGTCATAAGTACAGCGAGTGCGCACTCCTCCATTCGAGCAGCAGTCGGCTGGTGCTCTGCCTGCCGCTAGTCAACCCACAACAGACGATTTCTTCGATGAGGGGCTCGATGCCTTGTTCAATCAGTGGGAAGCTGGCATGCTTGGACAGCCATGATCTAGCACCTGACTCGGGGCACGATGGGTTGGTCGCTACGATCACCCATGGAAAGAAGAGCATGTTCACGAGTGGATCACTCTTTTTATCCATTGTAAAGTTCCTATGGGAACATTTTTCTTTAATGGCTATAGTTAATTGTGTATGAAAACCAACGCTATCGACGAACATCGTCATGCTCAGTTGTGATGATCCCTTGTTAGATTAAGTCTGAAACCAGAGACGGTCTTGTCGCGACCCTCTTGAGGTTGTCGGGCTCTCGAGGGCTAATGGGCCGTCCTGTCTGGTTGGACGCGGGCCTCTCCCAAGGCCCATTACCCAAATCGCAACGGAGGTATGCGTGATCGACTTTCAATGTGGTCTAGTGACATATGCTAAGTGTGCATGCCATGGAGTCGCCACCAATCATTTTTTTAGGGTATGATTGGACCACCCAATCGAATAGTTGGGAGTTTCTATTCAATTCTGCGAGAACCAGAGAAATGGTTTCGGGGACTTAGTTACACCAACTGTCAGAGTTGACGCCCTTTCGGTACCTAAATTGACTGAATTTTCTAGCCTGAGATTCATGCGGATGAGTAAGGTATGAACCCTAAATCTAGAAATTCATGTAGATAAGAGTGATTATCCTAGCAATCACAATCAGTAATAAAATGCCCAACTTAAGGAATCTAGATATGGAAATAAATCACATGGCATTCCTAGTAAGGTCCTATTTATCAATCACAGCTCAAGAATGATTTAGCTGTCCTAGCCATTCTACACACGATCTAACCTAAGAAAAGCATTAGGAAGCATCGAAGGAGTTCGAGAGTACTCACATGGGGTTCGCCGTGCCCTGGTTTGGTCTTGGACGAGCTATCGAGCTCATGCCGACCCGATTATATTTGGGGATCCACTCGGCGTTTTACACCATAAAATCATGTGAAACAAAAACGAAAATATTCAGCAAGGGGAATTTATTGTAGATGGTGGTCGATCTAATTGGACGTCAAGACTAAAAAATATGTAGAAATTTACAAATTAAAATACTCGAATGACATTTTTTTGCCAAATTCAACTCTATGCGTCGTGAAGAAACACATGCAATTGAACTTGAATTTTGACTATTTATGAGTTCAAAATGAAAAGGAAATTAAAATAAAAATATTGACTATTTTTCTATATTTTTACGACATCGAACGCTATTTTTCTTCATTTTTCATGTATTTTTCTATTTTTGGAAAATATTAAAAAATATTAAAAAATATGACAAATTATTTTTTTTATCAAAAATGGTTCCTTTAGCTTGGTCAAGGCTACCAAAGATGATTTTTTAATGTTTTTAACTTTTTATAGATTTTTTATGAATTTTTTAAAAATAAACTATGAAAGACTGATCAAAAATCAGGTGTCAACAGCTGCCCCTCTTTGAGAGGAATTTCGTCAGAGGTTTCTCTCAAAGACAAGGTGACACCTGTGTTCCGATCGACTCGACTGGGAAAATAAAAGAAATCATGACATCCAATTTTCATGCCCATCAATGTGTGCTTTTCCTTAAAAAGAGATGTGCTCATTCAATTCCCTGATATGATGTAAGAAAGTTAAGGAGTAGATAGACTTCCCTGCCCCTTACCTGTCGAATGCTTGCGGCATTTGCTTTGTCTGATGGGTTCAAGTAGATTCCTAAGGACTTGTCATCGGAGTGTCCTGGGGATGTTAAGCTCTGACCTGTATGGTAGGTCAAACCATAATGGAATTCCTAACTGATAGGAACCTAAGGAAGACGCATCCCACATTTGGGAATTTGCCAAGGGTTTTGATCCGTGTGGTGGACTAAACTAGAAATGGCTTGCCTAATGTAAGGCTTATTAGGGAAAACGAATCCTCCCGCGTTCGGGATTCATCAAGGTTTTGATCCGTATGGTGGATCGGACCATTGGGTTGATCCTTCAGGCGGTCTCTACCAGTCCTTTGACCCTTCAGGCGGTTTCTACCATTCATTGACCTTTCATGCGGTTTCTACAATTGAGTTGACCCTTCAGGCGGTTTCTACCATTGGTTGACCCTTCAGGCGGTTTCTACCATACATTGACCCTTCAGGCGGTTTCTACCATTGTTTTGACCCTTCATGCGGTTTCTTCCATTGGTTGACCCTTCAGGCGGTTTCTACCATACATTGACCCTTCAGGCGGTTTCTACCATTGTGTTGACCCTTCAGGCGGTTTCTACCATTGATTGACCCTTCAGGCGGTTTCTACCATTGAGTTGACCCTTCAGGCGGTTTCTACCATTTATGAGATTCCAAACTGATATGAATCAAAGGATGACGTACCCGCTCTTCGGGGCTAGTCGAAGACTCGATCATTCTATGGATCGGTCTTAGAAAAGATTTGCCTACTAAAAGGCTTCACCTAAGGATGACGCACCCAGTCTTTGGGGCGGCCAAAAGTCCTGCAGAAAGCTTAGACCTGAAAAAATTTTCCTCGCCAAGAAGATATTAGTAATCTTTGGGAAGACAATAATTGTCTAACTGACAAAATTCTACGACTTAAGTTTTAGTCATGAAATGTGCATTTTGATTGCTGGAGGTTATCCAAAACATTCCTGCCATATACAGATGTGATCATAAATTCCTTGCACGGAAACTCTAGATCAAACAATTTGAAAATTTCAAAAAGAGTTTGCTCAAAACATCCATTGGAGTATTTCTCATCCAAGAAGGCTCCTCACTACTCTATGATAATGATCTTTAATAGGGAAAGTGCTCAATTTCCTACCGACCTGTGCCTGGGTTTCAGGATCATTCGCAACGCATACATTTCGACCGATCAGGAGGTCTTTCACGGGACCGTAGTGTTAGGCTTGGATATCGGTTTCCAAGGGGGACTCACTTTTGAGTCAAGGCCGTTGAACAAAAATTTTCACTATATGCTCTGGGTTTACAAGTCAAGAACCCTGTAAAATGAGAAAGAAATAGTCTTGCTCGTACTTCTTTGAGCTAAGTTATACATTAACCCAAGTGTCTTAGTCAGATGAGACTGCTTCAGGGTTGTAACATTGGAAGGATTGGGGACCGAAAAAGGCTTATTTTTTGCCCAGAAATTGTGAAGGGTTTGGCATTGGTGATCATTGCAAATTTGCCACATGTCCTTCGAAGAACATCTCCATTTCTTGAAGTGTACACTCCTCTTTTAGAGCGCACAAGGATGTTTAAAAGCGTCTCTTGTTACATTAAGAGACCGTCTGTTTGTGTGTTTGCAATTTGAGCACGACATCATTTGGAGAGTAGTCATCTTGATCTGACTCCTTTGCAGGGTCTTTTCATCGTATATCTAGACTTTACTGGGGATATTTTGAATAGACATCAGCCTTGCTTTTTACCAGGCACTTTGCTTTTTCTTGATGTCTAGGGATTTTTCTTTTCCCCCTTTTTTTAATCCCGTGTTTTTCTTTTCTTTTGGAGTTAGGATTTTCGGCAATCATGCTAGATATGCAACTTAAACTTTGGCACGCTTCCATTCCTAGAGTGATGTTGCCTTTGCTTTGGAATATGCAATGATCACCAATAGGTTGATGAAATGAATTTGCTGGCTCAACTTGGTCGTGCAAAGGATAACAGTGTGTAGGATAGAGAAATGAATTATTCTCGTCATCCTATGACACTTGGATTATCATATAAACAACACACAAAGATTTATGTTAGTCCGAGCAAGAAAATTTCAAACCGTTTACTTTCTGATACTGTTGGACTAACCTTCATTTGCCCCAATGTGGGGTGGTTCTTGACAGGGTTGAGAATGAAAATCGCCGTTCAATGGGGTTCTCAATGGGCATCTGTAGTGTTTGGAATGAAGAAATAAATGCCTCTATCATCTCGATCCATGTAATCGTTGCGAATGACCCTTATATCCATAGGTTAAGGTTTCGCTATCATTTCCAATCTCCTCATCTCTCAAGTGTGTATGGGACGTGTTTGGATTAGGCTCGCTTCTCTTATGAGAAAATACCCTTTTGAACAGTTCAAACGACTCTTGTTGGAAAAATTCATTTCATTTCATCAAGATTTATCCTTCAAAGGGATTTTGTGATGCACCATACATGTGTAATTCATGTTCAGACAATCTCATGTTTTAAAACATGAATGTCAATGAAGTAAGAATTCTATGTCTTTTTAGATGTGAGAATCGAATTAATTCTGAAAGTTTTTAATCTCCAATGAATTGGGAAAAGGGATACTTACCTGCCCATCGAGGCTGGAGATCCTGGAGATATAAAAGGGATATGTCATCGTATATTCTAAAACTTTACAAAAATTGGAACGATACATCTTACCCTTGGTCATATGCTCCAACGAGTGTACAAGGGTTGTGAAAATCTGCACTTCACATAGTAACACAAGATTGTTAGGTGTTCTAAAGTTCTTTCGACTTCTTGGTTTTTGGAGAAAAATGAAACTTACATGTCTGCCCTGATGGCGAGCTCCTGCCAAGGATAAATATTAAGCATTATTTTGGGTTTCCAAATTCAAAACAAATTGGGACGATACTACTTTACTCTTGATTTGAATTCCATTCTGCATGCCAATGTGCAGATTGTAGAAGCCGGCCCTCAAGCTTGTGGCCATGATTTCTTCGTCTGGTTGGGCAACGAATCCACCTCGAGGATTTACGTCGGAGGAGATTCATTCATCTTTTTGGGCGTGTTTCATGCACTGTTTTGTTATTTGAATGCATGGCTTCTTGGGTGCCTCGTCTCTGTTCATCACCTGAGAGGAAAATGAGAGAACATTATCCCCGCATCTGATTGAAAATCATTTAGGAACGATACGTTCTTTTTACCAAATGGGTGGCTCCGCGGCCAAATGCGTTTTACATTGAAAGGATGGATTCCATTACGCTCTGCAGATTATAACTATCGCTTCAGGGACTTGCCCCACGGATTAAACGATGAATTTGATGTCTTCGGCTTCGACATGCTTTCCGGATGTAGGAATGGTTTGCCCCCATTTTCAGTGGAGATGGGTTTTGTCGAGTGGGCAAGATCAAAAACTCATCCTAGATTTGGCTTTAGTCGAAGGTTGAAATCCCGACCTTGGATAAGCGAATCATGATTCATCTCCTTCTGCTTCGGATTTGTCATTTGCATGCTTCACATTTTACAATACCAACTTCGCCGCTTGATGAAAATGAATCGATGATTTTCGAATTGCCCCAAGTTCTATAGTCATCTGCGTCGAATCTCTTTGAACTTCATCGGGTGATAGACCAACTGATAAAATGATTTTTCAATCCCGAGATCGAACTCCTGACGTTTCGTACCACTTCCATTTCACTGACTACCAAGACACAGCACTATTGGCGTCCCTAACTGGTTCGTTTTTTGTTATAAAATTCTTGAAGCAGTTAGCGACCCCCATCGAGAATGAAACAAGCTCAATTTAGAGTTCATAACGACTAAAGGTCCCTTAGAACGATACAGAGCTAACCGTCTTTGAGCTCGCTCGGGCTTTTGCTCGCATTTTCCTATGTGAAGCCTTTAAATGTTTTTCTTCGTGGCGTTCAATTGATTCGCCTCGACTCTAATCTAACAAGGGATTGTCGCACTCAAGCATGATGATGCTCGCAGGTAGTACTGATCGCTGCCCCAGATTAACTCTAGGCATTAAGGAAGATTATCTTGCATGGAAGACTTTATGACAGAAAGATTAATGATACATCCAGCCACATGTGCCTAGTTCCCTTGAGGATTCTCGGTGATCAGCCAGTTACACCATGAATCAGACATATAATCGTCATTTTGGATCATAACTTCATAAGTCCATCAGTTTTAAACTGATCGATCCAGATATGGAGCTCCTCATCAAGGAAATCTTTTGATTCTTCGAGCAACTGATATTCGGGTTGACCATCATCGCTTGGCGTTGAAGGATTCCTGTTTCTGTTGTGAGCGATCTGATTCTTCGAGCTAGAACCTTCGTCGTTGCTCGAGATTATAAGAGGATGATTGATCGGTTCACTATCAAAAGCACATTCCATTTGGGAATGGAAGAAACAAAAATCCTCAGAGCATCCGCCCGCTTGATCTTCCGAAATCATATGCCCAAGCCGGGCAGATCTTTGAACACTAGGCGCAATATGTTGATCGGGGATAGGAAGAGCACTAGCGAAAAGTTGCTGCTCAAACCAAGGAGTTCGTACCTGCTGCACTTGTGGCATATACTCTTGAGGGGTGCTGAGATGATTCGGGGGAATATTCTGATTAGCGCCCAAGTAGTCGATGGTGCTGCTACCAGCTTGGTCGGTGCCTAGATTAGGCAGGGTATTTCTTACTTCAGGGGCATTGTAGTTATAGCCATGCCTAGTGTTTAGGCACAAGTTGAGTTCTTTCAGGTTCAGTGCTGTGTGGCGCTGTCTTAGCGCCCTTCTGTAGCTCTTGAGGTGACTCGCGACTCCATCTTTAGTGAGTCCTGGTATGTTCATGATCTCAAGTATGCGCGTTGGATATGCTGAGTTGATCCCTAGTTGCTGAACCGCACTAAGGAACTTGAGATGAAGCTCGGGGGACCAATTGACCCTCGTCTTCTTGCGAATCGGAACAGTGTTGACAACTTGGCTATTGCTCTCTGGCCTATTTCCAGTAGGATTTGATCGAGCCGGAAATTGTTGTGGAGGGAATTCATCAGCTTTGGATTGGTCGGTCGTGATAGTAAGCTCATCGTTAAGGAAACTCCAATCTTGGTGACGCATATCACATCCTTTAGAAGGCATCGGTATTGACTTCGTAGAATTGATTTGTTCATGCATATCTCCAACAAAATCCGATTGTATCGAAGATGGTTCGAGGGAGTGGGGTGGTGAATGAGCATTTTCAATCCTCATATAAGGCTTATCAAGGAACATTTCGCCGAGAGTGATAGGGCCACCGCAATTAAGGCAAGCGATAGTGCTGGGAGCTTTCTTATACCTCATGTTCTCCGCTCGAAGCTTTTCGTTTTCCTCCTTTAGAATCGCAAGTTCTTGACGTCTGTGTTGAGCCCTCAATTTGGCTCGCTTATTTTGAAACCAAAACTTGACCCTCAAAGGTTTCATCCCTAGCTTCTGGCCCAATTCATTTCTTTGTTTCATGTTCGGGAGAGGGCATTCACTAAAGAAAGCTTCAAGCTCTTGGATTTCATTCTGAGTGTGGCACTGGCGACGTTTCCTTTTCCGGGATTGACCATCGCTGCTGCTGTTGTCGTCGCTGCTGAGATCCTGAACTTCGTTGCCGAAAGGGTTGGGTTCTGTGGTTCTGGTACCAGACGCCATCCTAGAATCTTCGAGATCTCTCAGTAGTTCATTTTCTGAGATTTTTGGATCAGTCACCTCTAGCAACTGATGGTAACTCTCAAACATGTTGGATCGAAAAATGTTCGATCAATTTTTTCTCACTCAGGGTTCTCTACTCTCTCATGTATGCTCACTCTCTCTAAATTTTCTTTTGAGTGGTTCTGTATGCCCATGAAACGTTCTTTAAACATGGATGAAGATCATCAGGCAAGCGTTGCTCCCAAGATTTCGTATTTCCCGCTTTGTCGTCTTCTTTCTTCTTTTCAACGTGGAGGGACACCAAATCGATTTCCTTTTCTCGATATCCATGTCTGTCTCCCACTTTTTCGATAGTTGCGCTTTACTCCCGTTCAATTTTAATATGGTGACACCGACATATCTTTTTACAACTTTTTTAGGTTTATCAAGCCTGAAATCGCGGACTGGGACAAATCTGATGGTTCACCGAAAGAGCCACCATTGCTTTACCCAATTAACTTGGCTCCACGAGCATTATTGTTGTGCCTTTCTTCATTCTCGAGTTGCTATAAAAGGAGGAGTTAATGCAGAGAAGATTAACACTCTTACATAATTGCCTTTTCGTATTTTAATCACTCTACCACACTCATCTTCTTCTCCCTCACTCCAACGAAAATGACCTCCTCTCCTATTCGCGCTTTCTCGTCCGAAATTTTGGCCCAGTGGGAAAAACTCTATAACCTCCTCGGTCGAGGCTATGCTCATATAGCCGATCACCCAGAAACTGAAGATGAAATCCGTATTTTGCTCGTGGAAATAGACACCACCTCCATCGAGGGCACTAATTTAGAGAGGGAATATAGAATCTTCCCAACCCTCTTTATAAACTTTTTAGAGACTTACCGTGTCGCTCATCGAAAAGCTACCGTGGCTCACGTTTTGCGAGCTCGCTATGAGGATCGGTCCAACTGCTTGGTGTTGGCCAACCTTGTGGCCGATAGTCACAGAAAGGCTGTTGAGTTCGCCAACAAGCGAGTCTCGATGTTGCTTCGCGAGAGGGGAAATTTGGTGGAGCGCTTGGCCTTATCCCTGACCACCTATGAGCACGACCGTCGTAATGTCGTGTTGAAGTTTCAATGTGAGTGGCAGGAAGAAAGGCTTGACAGCATTACCGCGGATATAGCCCATGGGAGAGGACTAGTTCGGGACCTGGAAATAGCCGCCGAAGATCACGGGACCAAGGTTGCCGATCTTAAAGGGGAATGTAAACGCCTTCTTCTTAAGCTTGCAGATCTCGAGTCTCGAGGTGGTGAGTATAAGCAAAGCATCAATAATATGGAGGGCCAACTAGGTTCCTTTGTGATGCTAATTAGGGCTCATTGCGGTTTTATGTTTCCACCCCGATGATTTGTATGATCTGCTTTTAAGGTCCCTCGATTGAGCGAAATGAATGAAAGCTCTAATGTGTGTGTCTCAACTTCTGTATGGATGACTTTCTCGAACACCTGACCACTCTCAACCTAGGCAAGCTGCGCTTTGACATTGATGATTCGAGCGTGTACATCTTGATTTTTTAATCTTGCTTATGATCGGATAAAGGAACCTCCCACCGCGATTATCCACAAAAAGACTTCTCTTCTCTACTTGTTTTTAACCTGTTTCAAATGAAAAGGCAGAATCAGAAGAAAGAATTTGAAAAATAAAGCATAAATCCTTTTAATTATATGCTTACTTGTGATTAATATGGATAAGAGCTTTTACAAGGGTTTTGGCCTTGTGCAAAAGCTTTTATCAATATTCCTCAAAGGAAAGCATATCATTGAAAGGAATGTAATTCACGATAATCGTCTTTGATCAATTCCAAGAAAATCAATGGAATGTTCAAAAGTACACAATTACGATGTGTTTTAAATTCAATTGAAGATACGGTATCCAAATTAAAGCTGTTTGCTAAGAACGAGAGTAATTTGGATATCTATCTTTTCATTAAATTTGAAAAACACGAGTACTCTTGATCAATTATTGTGGATTACCAATGATGCAAAACATGCATGAACCAATTCAAGTTTATAGTTCCTTCTGGCGAAATTGGGATTGTATTGCCCTATACGACCAAAAGGTTGTATAAGACTTCCAATTTCAATTTCATCCAAAGGAATTATAAAATTGATTTTGGAGTATTCGAGTGATTAGAAGAAATGCCACTATCACATTCTAATGACAAGTCAATAGAAATACAACAAATTTCAATCTGAATGTATATAAACACAAATAGATCCCTAATACAATCAATCTAAGGAATCAGATAGAGAGGATCTTAGCAAAATAAATCATATACAAAAAGGCTAGAAATGAAAAATAAAACAAAGGAATGTGATCTTAATACTTAGAGATGCCCCAGTTTCGATCTTTGAGACGTGACTTCAGGATCACCTATTCCAAATTGTCATCTTCATTAGATGATACCTCAATGATGTCCATAGTAGGCTCTTCTTCTTGTCCACTTGGCGCTCGTAATGGGATGACACCATCTTCATCTTCCATCAAGAACATTGGGAGGAAAACACACATATCTATCCTCAAAATGGCATTTAATCCAATCACCGGAATTATGCAATGAATATAATGATTAAGAGCTGTAACAAGTTCGAGGGATAGAAAAGTCTTACCAACCAAACTTAAGAGAAAATCAAGCTTCTCTGTATTTTTTGCAGTGTTAGGTATACTAACCTTCCATAGACAAACGCATGAGACAAGTGAGAGAAAACTCCTAAAAATCAAAAGATAGGGCTTGGTACCTAAAGCCAAGGTTCTCACCTCGAATTCTGGGAAGAGCCGATTCCATTGCACAACTATCGTTGCATTGGGACTCAATCCATAGTTCGAAGTGAGCGGAATTGAAAAGTGGATTACCCCATGTTTTTCCTCACAGAGATTCCATTTTCAATTCCTTCTATTGTGTTCCTAAAGAGGGCGCCTGGGGTTTTAGGCGCAATTGTGTGTATTCATTGTGTCGTGCTAAAGCAATAGACATGCATTTTATTTAACAATCACCGCTTCAATATAAACATCCACACAATCATACATCCAAAACTCCTGCCTGCATAAAACAAAGTTAACAAGCACTTCACCCCTTATTTCTCCCGTCTACAAAAACATCTAACACATTCGTTAGCATATATACCTCACTTTCGAGAGCATCTGCATAAAATTAGGTTAGAAGAATCAATCAACTTTTTAATCGGCTCAAGTCCACTAAATGGTTAAGAACCAGTCCCCAGCAGAGTCGCCAGTCTGTCGCGACCCTCTTGAGGTTGTCGGGCTCTCGAGGGCTAATGGGCCGTCCTGTCTGGTTGGACGCGGGCCTCTCCCAAGGCCCATTACCCAAATCGCAACGGAGGTATGCGTGATCGACTTTCAATGTGGTCTAGTGACATATGCTAAGTGTGCATGCCATGGAGTCGCCACCAATCATTTTTTTAGGGTATGATTGGACCACCCAATCGAATAGTTGGGAGTTTCTATTCAATTCTGCGAGAACCAGAGAAATGGTTTCGGGGACTTAGTTACACCAACTGTCAGAGTTGACGCCCTTTCGGTACCTAAATTGACTGAATTTTCTAGCCTGAGATTCATGCGGATGAGTAAGGTATGAACCCTAAATCTAGAAATTCATGTAGATAAGAGTGATTATCCTAGCAATCACAATCAGTAATAAAATGCCCAACTTAAGGAATCTAGATATGGAAATAAATCACATGGCATTCCTAGTAAGGTCCTATTTATCAATCACAGCTCAAGAATGATTTAGCTGTCCTAGCCATTCTACACACGATCTAACCTAAGAAAAGCATTAGGAAGCATCGAAGGAGTTCGAGAGTACTCACATGGGGTTCGCCGTGCCCTGGTTTGGTCTTGGACGAGCTATCGAGCTCATGCCGACCCGATTATATTTGGGGATCCACTCGGCGTTTTACACCATAAAATCATGTGAAACAAAAACGAAAATATTCAGCAAGGGGAATTTATTGTAGATGGTGGTCGATCTAATTGGACGTCAAGACTAAAAAATATGTAGAAATTTACAAATTAAAATACTCGAATGACATTTTTTTGCCAAATTCAACTCTATGCGTCGTGAAGAAACACATGCAATTGAACTTGAATTTTGACTATTTATGAGTTCAAAATGAAAAGGAAATTAAAATAAAAATATTGACTATTTTTCTATATTTTTACGACATCGAACGCTATTTTTCTTCATTTTTCATGTATTTTTCTATTTTTGGAAAATATTAAAAAATATTAAAAAATATGACAAATTATTTTTTATCAAAAATGGTTCCTTTAGCTTGGTCAAGGCTACCAAAGATGATTTTTTAATGTTTTTAACTTTTTATAGATTTTTTATGAATTTTTTAAAAATAAACTATGAAAGACTGATCAAAAATCAGGTGTCAACAGGTCTTTAAAATTTTGAGTGGCCACGAACTCATTCCTCACCAAGCGCCCGGGATGCTGAAATGAAGAGTAACAGCATGCACAGGGAAAATGCCACTTTCGTTTGAACGATGAAAAGGGGTTGAGAGAAGATCATGGCGTTAATTCCCATGGAGCTAAATGAATTAAACTGAGTCATTAATTGCGGGTCCACCGCTGCTCCCCACGTTTTCGGGCCTAGCAAATCATAAAAGGCGCCGAAAGATTGTAGACCCACCACTTTGAAGACTGAACTAGGGGACGAGCGCATTACTCGATGAAACCGAATCAATGCAAGAGAGTTTGTGATCCTATCACGAGGAAAAAGAAAGAGGAATACAGACGATGAGTAATTGCAGGATCTCGGGAGGAGCGCTTGCTTGCTGGTCTTCATATGCAGCCTGAAGGATGGTTCCAGGACACGCACAATCACTTGAGAAAATTTCTAGAGTGAGCAAACACGTAAGAGCGAATTGAGAAAGCTGAGTGAACTAGATCAGCCCGAGATACCCCGATCCATCATGTTTAAAAGTTATTCCCATCTGCTAGAAACGCCCGACCTGGACATTTCTGAGCACGAACTGCTGGGAGACTTTGAAGATCCTGGAGCTGAATCCTGCCCGAAGGCCATAGAGACTGACTCCTCCAGCGATGAAATTCTAGGTTTCAGCTACGAAGAAGGAGTATACAATGATGACCGGAGTCGGAAAAGGAAGCAACTACAACGCCACACTCCAGGCCAAATCCGAGAGCTCGAAGCTTTCTTCAATGAATGCCCCACTCCAAGCAGACAATAGAAAATGGAGTTGAGCCGAAAGATAGGATTGGAGCTTTCGAAGGTCAAGTTTTGGTTCGCCAACAAACGAACCCGGGTGAAACAGCAATACGCAGACCATGAGTTACTGGTTCTGAAGGAGGAGAATGAGAAGCTTCAAGCTGAAAGCGCGAGATATAAGGAAGTTCTGACCAATGCCACCTGCCTTAATTGTGGTAATCCTGTTGTCCTCGGCGAGGTGTTCCTCGATGAACCATCCCTGTTGACGAATAACGCTCAGCTGTCACCGTATTCTCCACAGCATTTTCCGACACAGCCAGATACCGCCGGAGATCTGCATGAGCAAGTCAACACCATAGGATCAACACCAACATCCTCTGAGAAATGGGATATGAATCATCATAGGGGGAATTCTCTCAATGACGAACTCGCTGTCGCAGCCAGCCAATCCAAAGTCGGTGAGTCCCTCCCTGGACAACTTTTGAAACGACTAGATCCCGTAGAGAATAGCTACCGAAGTATTGACGATATTTTAGGTGATAAGAGAACAAGGTTTTACTGGACCTATGAACTTCACACCAAATTTGTTGATGCAATTCGAGAGCTGGGAGTTGATTCGGCTAGCCCACTACGCATACTCGAGATTATGAATGTGCCGGGGCTCTCTAGAATTAACGTTGAGTCTCACCTCAAGTACTATAGGAGATTGCTAAGGGATGGAAGGATAGCGTTAAACCATCATAAAGCCAGTTGGAGCTCAAGTGCTGGGCAGAGTTACAACCATGATGATTGGAGAGCCAAGAGCACTCAACCGTGTTTCAGCAATGACGGGACTAGCAGTCGTGTCAGCGACTCCTCTAACCCAAATCAGAATGCTCCGCCGAGCTATCTCAATACTCCTCAGGAGTATATGCCACAGTTCCAGCACATAGAGATTCCTCAGTTTGAGCGCGAATCAGTCATTAATGCTGTCCCTGAAGCGGATCTGGCATTGGTAGAGAGTGCACATATAAACCTGCCGGTCATTGGAGGAAGTTCCAATTCGAGGGGTCAAGTTGCTCACGGCGAGAGCAAAGAGAGGAATCCCTCGCTTGCAGTCGACGACAGCCAATCTGGGCACCAAGGGCTAGAAAGAACAGGCGATTTCCTCGAGGAGGAGCTGGACACTTGGATCAATACTCTTCAGGAATGTATGTCTCGACCCCAACAGGGCAATGATGAAGGTTCCAGCTCAAAGACTCCAGTTCCTCACAATGAAGGCGATGAAGGAAATCTGCCCCCAACAATTGTTGATACCCAACTTGAGCATCAATGGCTCGAAGACCCGAGCATTTTCCTTGGCGATGAGTTCAATCTTTGGCTCGATCAATTTGGAGCCGGAGGGCCATCGCAGTGGTGACGCAAGGCAGGTGACCAAACGTCTGATGCAAGGCATGGTTACTCGATGAAAAATGCTTAGACGAAAGAGGTGGAACACTCCTATTGAATATGTTGTTGATCGCACTGTAAGGTTCCCACGGGAACATCTTTCATTAATGTCTAGAACTAATTGCGCGTGAGTGTCAACATCACCCTTTGAGCATCTTCAAGCCGAGGGCCGTGGATTAATCGCTTAATCCGTGGAGCAAGTTCCCCGAATAATGACTATCACCCGCGGAGTATAATGGGATCTACCCCTTCAATACGAAATACGTTTGGCCGCGAAGCCACCTATTTGGTAAAATGATGTATCGTTCCTAAACGATCTTCAATCGAATACCGAAGTAATGTCTCATTTCTTTCCCTTCTCAGGTGATAAACGTGGATAAATCACTCAAGGAGCCATTTGTTCGAATAACAGAACAGACGTCGCCTAACTGGGAGCAGATGAACCATTGATGTTGCAAACACTCCAAGAATGGATAGGCGGATTTGATAGATGTTGTTCATATCAATACGCAATATCAGAACGGGATGAGAACCAAGAGTAAAGTTGTATCGTTCCAATTTGTCTTGAATTTGAGAATATGAATTGATACTCGTTATTTATCCTTGACAGGGGAATCGCCTTACAGACGAACAGGTTTTCACATCCCATGTATTACCCGTTAGAATACATGACCAAGGGTAAATGGTATCGTTCTAATTTTTTGAAAAATTCGTGAACGTACAATAACATGTTTCTTCCGCATTTTCAGGGATCTCCAGCCGCGAGGGACAGGTAAGTATTCCTCTCCCAAATCCCTTGAAGATGTTGAATAAAAAATAGAGAAGAAAAGAAAAGCTTTCAGAATCTAATGTCTAGAAAAGACATAGAATTCAAATTTCATTGGCATTCATGTTTTGAAACAGGAGGTTGTCTGAACATGAATAAGAACATGCATGGGACATCATTAAATCCCCTTTGACGGGTAAAATTCATGGAGAAAATGAAAGAGATTTTTCCAATAAAAAATTGTTCAAAACTTTCAAAAGGACGTTTTCTCAAAAGACGAGAGGCAAAGCCTAATCCAAACACGTCCTATACACACTTGAGAGAGAAGTGGAGTGGATCAGATAGTAAAATCTGGACCTACGGAAGTAGGGACCATTCGCAGCGATTACATGGGTTGGGACGACGGAGGCATTCGTTTCATATCCCCCAAACACTACAGGTGACCGTTGATAACCCCTTTGAACGGCGGTTTTCATTCTTAACCCTGTCAAGAACCACCCCACATCGGGGCAAAATGGAGGTGAGTCCAGCAGCATCAGGAGAAAATGGTTAGAAATTTTCTTGCTCGGACTAACATTAATCTTTGTGTGTTGTTTATATGGTAATCCAAGTGTCATAGGATGATGAGAAGCATTCATTTCTCTATCCCACACACCGAATCCTTTGCATAGCCAAGTTGAGCCTGCAGAATCATTTCATAAACCCGTTGGTGATCATTGCACATTCCAAGACGGATGCAGCATCACTTCAGAAACGAAGGAGTTCAAGACTTAGGGTTTGCAAAAAAAATTCCTAAGTTAATGTTTAACCTTGTTAGACCTTTGATCATAGGTCTAACGCGATCCCATGAAGATGAGAAAAAGTGGGATTTCAAAAATGAATGAGAAAAATCCACGGCATCGAGAAAAAGCAAAGTGCCTGGTAAAAGCAAGGCCGATACTCGTGTAAGTTGTTTGATTGATCCGCAATGAAGCCGGATGGGAAAAGAGGAAATCCCTAAAGGAATCAGATCAAAAAGACTACTCCCCAAATGGTGTCAAGCGTGGAGCAGAGACGCAGACAGAGTCATCAGTCTCTTAATACGACGAAACGCTTTCTGAAGAGCTGGTGCACACCTCAAAATCGGTTGCGCATCCCAAAAACTGAAGGTGCAGAGAGAAAAATGGCAGGTGGTAAATTTGCAATGATCACCAATACCAAACCCTTTGTAATTTCTGGGCCAAAAACAAGCCTTTTTCGGTCCCCAATCCTACCAATGTTACAACCCTGAAACAGTCTTCTCTAACTAAGACACTTGGGTTAACATATTGCTTAGCTCGAAGAAGTACGAGCAAGACTATTTCTTTCTCATTTTGCAGGGTTCTTGACTTGTAAACCCGGAGCAGATGGTGAAGACTTTCATACAATGGCCTCGACTCCGAAGCGGGTCCCCCTTTGAAAACCAATATCCAAGCCCAACATTACGGTCCTGTGGAAGACCTCCCGACCGATCAAAATGTATGCGCTGCGAATGAGCCTAAAACCTAGGCACAGGTTAGTAGGGAATTGAGTGCATCCCCTATAAAAAACCACTATCGCAAAACAGGTGAGAAGACCTCCTTGTCGAGAAATATTCCAATTGATGTTTTGAACAGACTCGTTTTGGAATTTTCAAACTATTGATCCAGATTTTCCATGCAAGTAATTTGTGATCACATTTGCTTGTTGCAAGAATTCTTTGGATAACCTCCAGCGTCAAAATGCACATTTCATGATTAAAACTTAAATCATACGGTTTTGTCAAATGGACAGCCGTGGTCTTCCCAAAGATTACTAACGTTTTCTTGGTGAAGAAGAATCTTTCAGGCTCAAACTTCTGCAGGATACCTGGAGAACCCAGCTCCTAGAATGTCGCCTCAACAGACTCAAGTGAAGATTTGTCAAGATAAAATCTTTCACTGCTTCAAAAATTGAATTCCCGACAAACTTCGGGATCTCTGAAAAAAAAAAAAAAAAAACCCTTTTAAAAGAAAAAGTCCTATCAGACGTGGAGAACCCTCGTCCCAGGACCCATTTTCAAAATATCGAACAGTCCCAGCAGACGTGGAGAACCCTCGTCCCAGGACCCATTTTCAAAAATCAAGCAGTCTCATCAGACGTGGAGAACTCTCGTCATGAGACCCCTTTTCAAAATTTAGGCAGTCTCATCGGACGTGGAGAACCCTCGTCATGGGACCCCTTTTCAAAATTCAAACAGTCTCATCGGACGTGGAGAACCCTCGTCATGAGACCCCTTTTTAAAAATTAGGCAGTCTCATCGGACGTGGAGAACCCTCGTCATGAGACCCCTTTTCAAAGCAAATTGAAGGTAGATACCGCCTGAAGGGTCAAACCAAGGTAGATACCGCCTGAAGGGTCAAACCAAGGTAGAAACCGCCTGAAGGGTCAACCAAAGGTAGAAACCGCCTGAAGGGTCAATACAAAGGTAGAAACCGCCTGAAGGGTCAAACTCATGGTAGAAACCGCCTGAAGGGTCAACACAATGGTAGAAACCGCCTGAAGGGTCAATCAAAGGTAGAAACCGCCTGAAGGGTCAATCCAATAGTGAAAATCACTTAAACGGTCAACTCAATGGTCCGATCCACCATACGGATCAAAATCCTTGGCAAATCCCAAATGGGACGCGTCTTCCTTAGATTCCTATCAGTTAGGAATCCCATTATGGTTTGACCTACCATACGGGTCAGAGCTTAACCTCTCTAGGACACTCTAGAAACGAGTCCCTAGAAATTCTCTTGAATCCATCAAACACTGCGAAAATCGCACAAACATCGAATAGGTAAGTGGCAGGTATGTTTCTCTACTATCTCACTCTCTCATGTCAAATAAATGTTTCCCCTTTCAAGAAAGAGCATACATCAACAAGCATAAAAAAAAAAATCGGATGTCATGACTCCTTTTCCTTTAGTTTCACGAGTCGAGTCGATCAGGACTCAGGTGTCACATTGTCTTTGAGAGAAACCTCTGAGGGGATCCCTCTGACGAGATTCCTCTCAAAGAGGGGCAGCTGTTGACACCTAAATTTTGATCAACCTTTTTGTTTCCTTTATTTTTTAAAACAATTCATAGAAAATCCATAAAAAGCTGAAAAATTACAAAATCAACTTTGGTAACCTTGGCCAAGCTAAAGGGACCATTTTGGATAAAAAAATATTTTTCATATTTTTTCGTATTTTTTATTATTATTATTTTCGAAAAATATAAAAATAAAATAAAAATCAAGAAAAGTAGTATTCGAGGTCACAAAATATAGAAAAATAGTCAGTATTTTTATTTTTAATTTTATTTACTTTTGGACCTCATAAAATAGTAAAATTCAGGTTCGATTTTGGGTGTTTTCTGATTACCATAAAATTGAATTTGGCAAAAATATTAGTAATGATTAAAAGGAAAAGGAGTGAAAAACATCATCATTCAAAAGGAAAAGGGAACTAATCATTTTGTCTTTGCTTTTGATTATTTTATTATTATTCTTACTTTTTAATATTTTATTTTATTATTATTTTATTATTATTTTTTTTTTATTATTATTTACTCACCTTTCCCCCTCATCCGTCGCTGGCTTCTTCTTCCTCTTCGGCTCCTTCTTCTTGTTCTTCTTCCTCCTTCTTCTTCCGCAGCTTGTTCTTGTTCTTCTTCTTCTGGTTCTTGTTCTTGTTCTTGTTCTTGTTCTTTTTTTCTTTTTCTTTTTTTGTGAACCTCCCCCACCTCGCCGTACATCACTCCCCGCCACCACATGTCCGGCCGCCTTCGTCAAGCTAGCTACCACCGTGCCATCACCTCCTCCGCCGTCCTTAGTGGGCTGGCCGTGACTAGGCCGTGACCCGGCGATGGCTCAACCGTGAGCCGGCCATGACACGGCCATGACCAGGCCAAGACCCGGCCGTGACCCGGCCATGGCCCATCCGTGAGCCGGCCGAGATCAGGCCATGGCCCAGTCGTGTTCGGGCCGAGACTTGGCCATGGCCCAGCCGATGGCCGAGCGAATTGGCCCGTGTCCGGGCCCGAATTTTTATTATTATTGTTATTATCATTATTGTTATTATTATTATTTATTGCCAATTTTAAAACTTATAAAATTGTTTGTTGACATTCTGATGTGGTGATCGACAGGTGATGCGCATGGAGACAGTCGCACGCTGGGGCTGGGCGATTGAAGACCGGTGTCCAATCAAGTATATTTTACATACCCGATTCGTATATCAAAGTTAATTTTCTAGAATAATACCATTATAGACTTGATTTGCACGTATTTATCTCAGTTCAGTGGTTAGCTTATTTATCTGGTTGAGTGTTATCTATTGCCAATGATATGCTTTTTGTTAAAATATTTTCTGAAAATATAAAAAAATATTAATAAATCAGAAATGCCAAAAAAATGGAAAAATTAAAGAAAAACAAAAAAATTGAGAAAAATTGTAGAAAAAATCTAAAAATTTTCCAAGGCTGAAAATGACAAAAAATTGACTTGTTTTCATTTTTTTGGATTTTTCTCCCATTTAATCCAAAATGACGATTTTACCCCTCAAAGGGTAAATCGTCTTTGATATTCCGATGAATTGTGAAAATTGCTTAGAATTTGGCGATGGGTCAAATGGGTGGCCAAACCTTATGTCTAAGATTTCCACATTTCATTTCCTTTTTAGAAAATGACGATTTTACCCTTCGAGAGGTAAATCGGTTTCTAAAATTTCAAAAAAATTCTGAAAATTGTCGAAAAATAGGAAACGGGTCAATCGAGTGACCAAACCTTTTTTTTCGACACGGTTTTACTCCGGATTCATTCCGAAATGACGACTTTGCCCTTTTGGGGAAAATCGTCCCTTTTGATCCCAAAATTACGACTTTACCCCTTATGGGTAAAATCATGTCTAAATCATTCCTAAGCTTGATTGATACTTATTTAGGCTAATAGAGCCTTATTAGGAGTGTCATGTTGATTTGATGTGTTTATTTTGCATATTTGGATTCATTGATTTGCGCATTTTATTATTGATTGTGATTGCTAGGATAGTCATTCCTATTTGCATGAATTCCTAGATTTAGGATTCGTACTCCACTCATCTGCATGAAATCTTAGGTCAGAAAATTCAGTCAACTTAGGTACCGAAAGGGCGTCTACTCTGACAGTTGACGTAACTAAGTCCCCGAACCCATTTCTCTGGTTATCGCAGAATTGAATAGAAACTCCCGACTATTCAATAGGGTGGTCCAATCATACCCTCCAAAAAATGATTGGTGGCGACTCCTTGGCATGCACACTTAGCACATGTCACTAGACCACACTGAAGGTCGACTACGCATACCTCCGTTGCGATTTGGGTAATGGGCCTTGGGAGAGGCCCGCGTCCAACCAGACTAGACGGCCCATTAGCCCTCGAGAGCACACAGGCAACCTCGAGAGGGTCGCGACAACGTGCAAAACCTCCGATTTGGGACCCCTTTTCAAGAGAACCAAACAATCCCAGCGGACGTGGAAAACCTCCGTCTTGGGAATCTTTTTCAAAAATAGGCAATCCCATTGGACGTGGAAAACCTCCAATTTGGGAACCCATTTCAAAAATCAGGAAATCCCACCGGACGTAGGAAACCTCCGACTTGGGAGCCATTTGAAGAACCGAGCAACCCCATCGGACGTAGAAAACCTCCTTGTTGGGGACTCCTTTCAAGAGAACCAAACAATCCCATCGGACGTGGAAAACCTCCAATTCGGGAATCCATTTCAAAAATCAGGAAATCCCACCGGACGTAGAAAACCTCCGACTTGGGAGCCATTTGAAGAACCGAGCAATCCCATCGGACGTAGAAAACCTCCGTGTTGGGAACTCCTTTTGAGAAACAAACCATCCCAGCGGACGTGGAAAACCTCCGACTTGGGACCCCTTTTCAAGAGAACCAAACAATCCCGTTGGACGTGAAAAACCTCCCCCTTGGGAATTCTTTTCAAAAATAGGCAATCCCATTGGACGTGGAAAACCTCCAATTCGGGAACCCATTTCAAAAATCAGGAAATCCCACCGGACGTAGAAAACCTCCGACTTGGGAACCATTTGAAGAACCGAGCAATCCCATCGGACGTAGAAAACCTCCGTGTTGGGAACTCCTTTTGAGAAACTAACCATCCCATCGGACGTAGAAAAACTCCGTGTTGGGAACTCCTTTTGAGAAACAAACCATCCCAGCGGACGTGGAGAAACCTCGTCATGGGACCCCTTTTCAAAATTCAAGTAATCTCATCAGGCGTGGAGAAACCTCGTCATGAGACCCCTTCCCAGAAAAAACAGGTAATCTCATCAGGCGTGGAGAAACCTCGTCATGAGACCCCTACCAGAAAAACAGGTAATCTCATCAGGCGTGGAGAAACCTCGTCATGAGACCCCTACCAGAAAAACAGGTAATCTCATCAGGCGTGGAGAAACCTCGTCATGAGACCCCTTCTCAGAAAAACAGGTAATCTCATCGGACGTGGAGAACCCTCGTCATGAGACCCATTTTCAAAAATCAGAAAATCCCCTTGGACTTGGAGAACCCTTGTCCCGGGAACCTTTTCAAAAGATCAAACCATCCCAGCGGACGTGGAAAACCTCCGACTCGGGACTCCTTCTCAGAAAAACAGGTAATCCCATCGGACGTGGAAAACCTCCGTTTTGGGAACCCTTTCAAAAAATCAGGAAATCCCATTGGACTTGGAGAACCCCTGTCCTGGGAACCTTTTCAAAAGATCAAACTGTCTCGCCGGACGTAGCAAACCTCCGACTGAGAAATCCCCTCTGGCCCCGCTAGTCAGCGCCATGGGATCCCCTTTCAAGCCAAAAATATCCCCTCTGTCACCGCTAGTCAGCGTCATGGGATCCCCAAAGCTCGGGGTGCTCGATAAATCTTTCTGTGAGTGTTTCCTGTCAGTAGCCGGGAAAGGTTTTCGAGGAATAAAGCCTGGGATAGTGTGTCAGAAGCTACGAGGGCCTATATTAAAAAAAAAAACAAACAAAAAAACAAACAAAAAAAAAAAAAAAAGAAAACAAAAAAAAGGGGGAACAAGCCCCTCCTTTTTCCGGCATCCTGAGAGCGCAGTGATAAAACCTCAGACTCCGCATGCGCAGGATCTAATGGGCAGACTTCAGGTAAGCCGCTCTCCCTCAGGCCCACGTTCGAATTGCAAGAGTAAACCGGTGATTAATTTGAGCATTCATCAAAAGACTCAAGAGTCAGATGTCATAGCATTTCTTTTTCCCCAGTCGAGTCGGTTAAGACTCAGGTGTCATTTTATCTTTGAAAGCAACCTCTGACGAGCTCACTCTCAAAGAGGGGCAGCTGTTGACACCTGATTTTTGACTATCTTTTATTTCAGTTTTTATTTCTAAAATTAATTAAAAATAGCAAAAAAGGTCAAAAAATTGCAAAATCAACTTTGGAAGCCTTAGCCTAGCCTTGGGAACCAATTTTGAACAAAAAATATTTTTTGTATTTTTAAATATTTTTTGTTATTTATTTAATTATTAAAATAACCAAAAAATCAGAAAAATACCATCCTTGGTCAGAAAATTACAAAAAATATTCATAAATTTTATTTTAATTTCCTCTTTAATATTATAACTTCTTATCAAGGATATTAGGCTTGGGTCATGGTGTTCCTTCACAAACATAAACCCGTACCGAGCCTGAAAAATCCTTTTCGAGTCTTTTAATTTTCAATTCTCACTTTTCATGAGCTATGACATTGAATTCTAAAGTTTTGAAATGCAATTGGGTCAATTTGCCCTCCAATTTGATCAATTTTAGCCAAAAGGGCTTAATTGCATAAAAATCTTTCAATTTAGTCCCCTGTTTTACAATTTGTGAAATTAAATTTCACACGGGCACACCCATTAAAATTAAACACCTCTACCCCATAGTTTTCATTATGAGGAATCCATTGGTGGGCTCATTTTTTATTAATTCGATCGTTTGGCCCCTCAATTTGGCGAAATTCATTTTCGGATCCTAGGGACAATTTGGGGTTTTCACAAAATTTCAATCAATTGATTCACGAAAATACCCATATTTAATAGAAAATGTGTCAAGGAGTCCGATTATGCCATCAATTTCATGAAAATAGGTCGAATCGGGGCTCAATTTGAGCGAATTGGTCGAACCGGGCTGGTCGGGTCAGACCCGACCCGACCCGGTCCGACCGGGTCTGCAACATTGTTGCAGACCGTGGCCGACAGTGAGGCAGGGGAGGACAGGGGCGAGATGGGGCGGCGATTTTTCAAAGAAAAAGCGGGCGGCCGAGCGTGGGAAGCGTGTTGCCAGAAGAATATTCGTTGTTGCAGAGACGAGGGCATCAAAAAATGGGCCGGTCGGCCACGGGGGAGAGGGAGGCTCGGGTTTTAAAGGGGAAACAGGGCCGAGAGTGCCGGGGGTTTTTTTTGGAGCAAAACCGGCGAGAGGAGCAGTCACCGACCTTCAGCATACTTCCCTGAGCACGACCGGAGCTCCCTCCGTCGTCGACAAGCCACCACCAGGTCGGTATTTCCTCTAAACTCCAACTCCATTGCCGCATGCCAAGTGTTCGATAAAATGCCCAAACGGGCTTTGAACTTTTGTCTCTCGGCCGAGCCATCCCGGGGCTCCATTTGCCCATGTTTAGCCTACCATGCATTAGAACCAACCCTAAGCACACTGTAATCTTTATTTTGCATCGACGACCGCCGAGGATGCGAACCCGAGCTTCGCCGGCCGAAACTCAGACCGAGAGCTCGGAGAGGGCTTTCCCGCGGCTGCCGATCCTCATGGGACCTCAGGTAAGTCCCTAAACTATCTAAGGGTGTTATTTGAATGCTTAGGATCAAGTTTGGGCGCAGAAATATTTCTGCAAATCTTCTCGCCGGGGCCGGTTCGGTGGCCGCCCATTCGGGGTGTTTCCGATGTGTTAATGGCCATTATTGTTGTTATATGTTGATGTGGGAGATGAGGGGAGTTGAACGGCGCAAAAATCGCCAAGAAATGTTGAGTTTTAGTCCGGTTTTGGACGTTTTCCGGCGACTTCGCCGGAATAATCACTGTTCCGGCGAGTCGCCGGTCGTCTTCTCCGGCGGCTCGAGCGAGTGTTGACCGGTCAACGGATGACGTGGCCGGTCACGTAGGCGCCACGTCAGCCGGGTGGGGCCGGTCCATGCTTTTTAAAAATAAAAATGAAATGAACGGCCCGGATCGCGACACGTGTCGCGATCCTGTAATTTTGGAAATTAAAAAAATGATTTTCAGAAATAATATATGATTTTCGGAATATTAATTAAATTCAATCCGACGGTCGATGTTGTGCCAAGTGGCACTCCTTGGGACGTCTGATCTGTTCCAAGATCGGACGCACCGAGAGTCGCCACGTGTCACGATCCGGAGCGTCCGTTTCAGTGGATTTTTCTAAAACGAAAATAAATTGATTTTGATCAAACGGTTAAGATCTACCCACGTGGCTCCCTCTGAAGCGTCCGATCTAGTGGAAGATCGGGGCGCACAGGATGATGCCACGTGGCGCAATGAGAGCCGTCGGATCCGGGGAATTTTCGGATAATTAAATAAAATGGATAAAAAATCAAAAATTGTTAAAAAAAAATAGGAAAAAATGTTTAAAAATATAAAACGGTGTCGTTTTAGGCCGGTGTCGACCCCAAGGGTCGGGCCGGGCGCCCGATAGGCGCGGGCCGGGTTCGACCCGGCCCGGAAAATATTTTTAAATATTAAAAAAAATTCAATAATAATAAAATAATCAATAAATCAATAAAAAATGAAAAATCATAAAGTATTCAAAAAATTCGGAAAATTCAGAAAAATCCTAAAAAATTCCAGAAAATAGGAAATGGCCACATTCAACTGGCCACGATCTGTTTCGGGTCATTTGACCCCCGATCTTTCCAAAAATGACGGTTTTGCCCTTCCGACAATCCGTCTTCAAAAAAAATTCTAAAAAATCCAGGAAAATCCCAAAAAAATAGGAAATGGCCACAATCAACTGGCCAAGGCTAATCCCGGGTGTTTTGAACCCCGAACCTTCTTAAAAATGACGATTTCGCCCTTTGGGCGAATCGTCTTCCAAAAATTGAAGAAAAGTCAAGAAATTCCAAAAAATTCTCAAAAATGGGAAATGGCCACAATCAACTGGCCATGGAATATTTTGGGTAATTCGGTATCCAAACCTTCCAAAAAATGACAATTTTGCCCTTTGGGCTAATTGTCTCATAATCTTCCCGTTTTACCCCTAGCCCTAAATCACATCTTCCCTAAGCCCTTATGGCTATACTAGGAGGCCAATGATTGAAATTGATGTGCATTGACATGATTTATTTATGCACTTGACTTGCGCTTTCATTATATTGACTGTGATTTGATAGGACCAGTCTTCCAATCTGCATGAAACCCTGACCCATACCTATATCACCCAAAATTGCGCCTGCATGAACTCTTAGTCAGGAAAATCACTCGCGTTAGGTACTGAAAGGGCGTTGGTAATGACACCGATGTAACCAAGTCCCCGAACCCAAAATCTCTGGTTCCGCAGAACTGATCGATCTCTCCCAATCGGTCAGTAAGGTTTCCGGTCTACCCTCCAAGAAAGACCGGTGGCGACTCCAAATGCATGCACAAGTTGCACATGCCACCACGACCACACTGAAGGTCGAAAGCGGTCGACTCTTATCGTCGAACCCCTCAAAAGACACTCCCGCCGCGATTTGGTATGGGCCTGGGAGGGCCCGCGCCGATCCAAAGCCCGCGATCCACATTTCAGAGTGGGGGCCGCGATCGGTAATCCTTTAGCCGCGTCCGATTTTCGGACGGGTCGCGACAATTGGGACTCGCATATGATGCGTTGAATAAGTTGATTCACTCACTAAGCTTATAGAATACCAATAACTATTAGGTGAGGTGGATTATAAGCTGGTGGGACTCCAATCCCCACTAGTAATTTTTACCCAACAAAGATTACCATTTCCCATTTTAAGGAGTATGAGATCCGAATATAAATTTAGTACGAGGAACTATTTCATTTAAAGGCCAAAATGAAGTAGTTATTTTGAAAGATAATGGCTAACAATTTATTTTCTGCACAGATATTTATTACTCTAAAAAATGGTGAATACGAACCCGCTCGCTTCGATACTTGACAAGAATTGTTTGACTGGACCCAATTTCACCGACTAGGTGAGGAATATAAGAATTGTTCTCAATTAAAAAAAACTTGGGTATGTGCTTGATGAAAATATGCCAACCTCCTTTCCTGAAGGTGGGACCCAAGAGGAACGCGTCACTTATGATAAGTGGCATGAAGATGACTTAAAAGTTAAGTCATATATGCTTGCTTCAATGAACAATGAATTTCAGAAGAAGTATGAAGCAATGGAAGATGCTAGGTCAATCATATTGCACCTGAAGGAATTCTTTAATGAGAATGATCGAACCTCTAGATATGAGATATCTAAGGCATTGTACCGTATGAGGATGGCTGAGGGATCATCAGTTAATGATCATATCCTGAAAATGATCTGGTACATAGAAGAATTGGCAAGGCTGAATGTTGTCATGGACAATGACTTAGCTGTGGATTTGATCCTTCAATCTTTACCCGATTCCTTCTCTGGTTTTGTCCAAAACTTCCACATGCATAAGATAAAGAAAACTCTAGCTGAGTTACATAGTATGCTGGTAGTTTATGAGAAGGAAATGCACAACACAAAGCCCAATGTAGTGGTGTCGCGACCCTCTCCCGAGCGCGGAGGGTTAATGGGCCGCCCGATCGCTGGCTGGATCGGACGCGGGCCTCTCCCAAGGCCCATTTCCCAAATCGCAACTGCTGGATGTACGTGGTCGACCTTCAGTGTGGTCTAGTGACATGTGATGAGTGTACATGTCAAGGAGTCGCCACCAATCGTTTTGCGGAGGGTACGATCGGAAACCCTATCGAATAGTTGGGAGTGGTCTATTCGATTCTGCGGAAACCAAAGAAGTGGGTTCGGGGACTTAGTTACGTCAACTGTCAGAGTTGACGCCCTTTCGGTACCTAAGCTGAATGGTTTATCTGATCTTAGGATTTCATACAAACGAGTGGGGTACAGATCTTAAATCTAGGAGTTCATGCAGATGGGAAATACTACCCTATCACTCACAACCAATATAAATAAGTGCGCAAATCAAGGATCCAGTACATGCAGATAAAACACATGAAATCGGCATGGTATCCCTAATGAGGCCCTATTGGCCTAGAGAAATATCAATCAAGGTTTAGGAGTAATTTGGACATGATTCGCCCATGAGGGGCAGAATCGTAATTTTGAATAATTCGGAGAAAATTTACCCTCAAAAGGGTAAATCTGTCATTTTAGACGAATTGGGAAGTCAGAAGACAGGGGAAATAGGATTGGCCATCAATCCAATCCATTTCCTATTTTTCTGGAATTTCCAGGATTTTTCTGGAATTTAAAAGTGATTTTACCCTTGGAGGGGTAAAGTCGTCATTTTGGACAAAGATGAGAACTAAAAATCTCAAATATTAGGGTCGGTCGTCCACCTGACCCAAACCCTAACTTCAAGCAATTTTCAGAACTCGATTGAGATAAGAAAGACGATTTTCCCTTTAAAGGGCAAAATCGTCATTTTGAGAAAAGAGGCGGGACTCGAAAACCCAAACCTAAGAATTGGTCGTCTAATCGACCCTAATTCTCACCTTGACATTATCGGCCTTTTCTAGCATGCACAGCAGAGGCGACTTACCCTTAAAGGGTAATGTCGTCATATTTTTGAAGAACGGATAAGAAACCCAAAAATAGGGTTGACCAGCTGTCTGTGGTCAATCCTCGATTTTTTGGGAATTTCTGAATGTCTAGGATTTTTCCTAATTTTTCCACATTTTTTTGGAATTTTCTGGAATTTTTTGGATTTTCTAGGATTTTTCCGATTTTTTTTATTTTTTTTAAAATCATTTTCGGAATTTTTTTTTTATTTAAAAAATGTTATCCGGGCCGGGTCGGGTGACCCGGCCCACGGCGACCGGCCCGACCCGGATCCGGCCCGCGTGACCCACGCCCAAAACGACGCCGCTTCCACCTTCCCCGCTCAAATTTTTGGAATCCCGCCTAAATCGAATCAAAGGCTCTGATTGTGCCACGTGCTGGCTGATTGACGGTTTGATCTTCATAATGAACCAACGGTCCAGATTGAAAGGCTTGACTAAATCTTAACCGTCCGATCTAAAGTATTTTTTTATTTCTGAAAAATATTTTTTATTTCCGAAAGAGTGAGATCGCGACACGTGGCCAACTACCCACCGTTCGATCTTTTTGTTTTATATTCAGTTATATCGAACGGCTGACGTGGCTGCCACGTGGGCGCCACGTCAGCGCCACGTGGCCGTTGACTCGGTCAACCGCCGTTGACCGGTCAACGGCTCACCGGGGAAGACGACCGGCACCGGCACCGGGGAACTCGTCGGAAGGCTGTTTCTCTGGCCTCAGAGAGCCAAATCACACAAGACCAACGCCATTCGATTCGTATGAATCTCCTCTACGACATATCAAAGCCTAACCACAGCAGATCGATGTTCGCAATACCTGCAACTCCAGCCGGTGCTAATCTCCGGCGAGCTATTGTCCTAACCGTTTCTAGCTAGATCTATCCCACCAAATCAATCAAGAAGCATCCTAGGAGTTCGAGAAGACTTACCAGGCCAATGCGAGGCTTCGGTTTCGCTCGGGTCAAGCTCACGAGTTCTCGACGAGTTCGGGTGGTTGGAGGCCGACTCGTGCGATTTAGGCGGTGAAATGATATGTAATGAAAAGCGAAAATGCTCAGGGAAGAGAAACAAACATATTGCGATCAAAACCACAGCAAATAGATGACTCTAGCTAAAGATGCCATTGGAGGCCGAGCTCGAGTTCGAAGATGTTCCTCACCGTTTTTCGAGACGAGAGGCCGATTGGGAGGGTTCAGTCGCTTCTCTGGGAATCAGGGAACTCGAAAACGGGCGTCGCTGGCTTCGGTTTCGCCGGTGGGGGTCAGTCGAAGCTTGCACAGGTTTGGCAAGCTTCGGTTTCGCCGGTGGGGGTTCAGTCGCTTCTCCCTCTCTCTCTCTCTTTCTCTGCCTGCGAGCTCTCTTTTTCTCCTTTTTTCCTCTCGCCCGCCTTTACGCCGCGAGCACCCTTTCTCTCCCTTTCTCTTCTCGCGAGCTCTCCTCCGCGAGCACTCTCCCTCTCTCTCTCTGCGTCTCGCTCCTTTTCTTCTTTTTTTTTCTGTTTTTCTCTCCTCCTTTTCCCTCTGTTTCTTGCGCGAACCGACTTCCTTCCCTCCAACTAATTTCCCCTCAACTGACTTCTCAACTGATCGTCTCTTCCCTTCCTCTGTTTGTTTTTGCGCGAACCACCCCCATCCTGCGCGACGTCCTCCTCCAAGATCCAACAAGCAGAGAGCGTTTTTGCTCTATTGGTTTGGTCAACCGGGTTGACTGGGTCGGTCAACCCGACCCAGTTGACCCGGTTCTAAATTTTCTGTTCAAATTGGACGTCCTGATGTACCAATATCACAAAATTGACATCAAAATTAGACTCTATGGCACAGACTCCACCTAGAAATGTGATTTTCGTGACAATTTCCTTTTCAATTGATTGAAAACCCCAAATGTGGAGTAGGATCCGAATTTGATTTTTGTCAAATTGAGGGTCCTAATGGGCAAATTGACCTTAATTGAGCCCGCTATTAGATTCAGGGGATCGAATACTATAGGGAGGAAGTATTGGGATTCTATGGGTGTCCCTCAGAAAAGTTTAATTTCGGAATTGGCATAATAGGGACTAAAATGAAAAGATTTTTATGCAATTAGGTCCCTAAGGCCAAAATTGATCAAATCAATGCACAATTGAACCAAATTGAAATGTCGGGCAATCAAAATGAATGTCAACACTTGGAAAATGCAAAAGTTTGCAAATAAAAAGACTCAAAACATATTTTTTGACAAATTTAACCCTGTGTGTTACAAAGAAACACACAAAATTAAACTTGAATTTCAACTCATGATGAGGTCAAAATGACAAGGTATTTAAAATAAAAATATTAACTATTTTCCTGTATTTTTGTGACCTCAAATTCTATTTTTGTTGATTTTTCTAGTATTTTCCTATTTTCTAAAAATACTAAAAAAATATGAAAAATGTGAAAAATTATTTTTTTGTCAAGAATGGTTCCTTGGGCTTGGCCAAGGCCACCAAAGTTGATTTTGTAATTTTTTGACTTTTTATGAATTTTTTGTGATTTTTCAAAAAAATAAAACTGAAAAAGACTTGGTCAAAAATCAAGGCCACCAAAGTTGATTTTGGAATCTCGTGAGAGGTTTCTCTCAAAGACAAGTGACGCCTGAATCTAGACCGACTCGACTGGGGAAAAGAAAAACGAATCTTGACACTCAATCTTACTTGCCCCACTGGTGAACGCTCTGCTCTTCATTCTTTTGCTGATGTGAGAGAGAAAGTAGAGAGACCCTCCTGCTATTTACCTGTTGGTCACCTGCCTGATGCTCGTGCGGCATGCGTGGTGTATAGTGAGTTCAAGTGAATACATAGGGACTCGTCTTTTGAGTATCTTAGGGCGGTTAAACTCTAGCCTGTATGGTAGACTGTACCAGAATGAGATTCCTATACTTGAGAGGAACCTGTGAATGACGCACCCAATCTCTTAGGGATTGTCGGGGTTTTGATCCGTATGGTGGATCAGACCATGAGTAGGACTCCTTTCTGCTAGGAACCTATGGATGACGCACCCAGTCTCTTAGGGATTGTCAGGGTTTTGATCCGTATGGTGGATCAGACCATGAGTAGGACTCCTTTTCTGCTAGGAACCTATGGATGACGCATCCAGTCTCTTAGGGATTGTCAGGGATTTTGATCCGTATGGTGGATCAGACCATGAATAGGACTCCTTTCTACTAGGAACCTATGGATGACGCACCCAGTCTCTTAGGGATTGTCAGGGATTTTGATCCGTATGGTGGATCAGATCATGAATAGGACTCCTTTCTACTAGGAACCTATGGATGACGCACCCAGTCTCTTAGGGATTGTCAGGGATTTTGATCCGTATGGTGGATCAGACCATGAATAGGACTCCTTTCTACTAGGAACCTATGTATGACGCACCCAGTCTCTTAGGGATTGTCAGGGTTTTGATCCGTATGGTTGATCAGATCATGAATAGGACTCCTTTCTACTAGGAACCTATGGATGACGCACCCAGTCTCTTAGGGATTGTCAGGGATTTTGATCCGTATGGTGGATCAGACCATGAATAGGACTCCTTTCTACTAGGAACCTATGGATGACGCACCCAGTCTCTTAGGGATTGTCGAACATTTTGATCCGTCAGGGGGATCAGGCCGAGAATAGGATTCCTTTCTGCTAGGAACCTATGGATGACGCACCCAGTCTCTTAGGGATTGTCGAATATTTTGATCCTTCAGGGGGATCAGGCCGAGAATAGGATTCCTTTCTGTTAGGAACCTATGGATGACGCACCCAGTCTCTTAGGGATTGTCGAACATTTTGATCCTATATTCTAAGGAATTAACTAGGATTTTTACAAATGAGGTGTGCCTGACCTTGAGGCTTTACCACTTGAGCTATTCTGGGTTTAGGGGTTACCTAGAACCTCACAGAAAGCTGATTTTGAAAATTGTCCTTTCGACATGCAAGGCGTTATTCTGGGATTTGGGGATTCCAAGTATCCTGCAGAAAACTTAAACCTGCAAAAACTTTGATAAGACTCTTCTGGGATCTAGGGGCTACTTGAGATCTCGCAGAAAGACTATCTTGAATGTTGTCCTTTCGACATTGAAGGTGACATTCTGGGACCTGGGGAGCTCCAGGTATCCTGCAAAAAGTTCCAACCTATAAATTTGAAATCTCACAGAGGGATGATTTCGAAGATTGTCCTTTTGACATTGGAGGTGACATTCTGGGATCTGGGAGCTCCAGGTATCCTGCAGAAAGTTCCAACCTTATAAATTTGAAATCTCACAGAGGGATGATTTCGGTGATTGTCCTTTTGACATTGGAGGTGACATTCTGGGATCTGGGAGCTCCAGGTATCCTGCAGAAAGATCAAACCTGCAAAATCGTTCATAAGAATATGTTTTCCTGAGATATGGAATTACCAGGGATCTTGCAGGAAAATAAACTTGAAAGCTCTTCTTCAAAGAGCAAGGCATCCTTCTAGAATCTGGGGCTACCATGATTCCTATAGAAGTTTAACCAAGAACAGTAGCATTCTAGAATCTGAGGTTACCAAGAATCTGTCAGAAGCTTAGGCATATAAACTCTCCTTCTTAGAGAAATGTGTCATTCTGAGACCTGGGGTTACCAGGGGTTCTGCAGAAGTTTAAACTTGAAATATATTCTTCACAAAAGAAGTAGCATTCCGAGGTCTGGGGATACCAGGGGTCCTACAGAAGCTTGAACATGTAAACTCTTTCTTACCAAGAGAGGTTGTGTTATTCTGAGAGCTGAAGTCATCAAGAATCTTGCAAAAGCTCTAACCTGAAAATTTTCTTACCAAAGGCACATCAATGGTCTTTAAGTGATATGTGATGTCAAACTGACAGCACTTTATGACTTATATCATAGTCATGAAAAAATTTCAATGAATGTATTACGAGGTTGGGGGTTATCCAAAACACCTTGCAACATACGGGAGTGATCAAAAGTTCCTTGCGGGGAAAGTTTGAATCAAACAATCTGAAATTACCAAAAGAGTTTGGTTAAAATGTCCAATGGAGTATTCTCATCAAAGAGGACTTCTCACCGTTTTGAGGTAATGGTCTTTTACCAAGAATGCACTCGAACTTCCTATCAAACCTGCGCCTAGGGTTCAGGATCATTCGCAGTGAATACACCTCGATCGATTAGGAGGACTTTCAAGGGACCGTAATGTTGGGCTTGGTCAACGGTTTTCAAAGGGGGACTTGCGTACAAGTCAAGGCTTTCGAAGAGAAGTCTTCAACGTCTGCTCCAGGTTTACAAGTCAAGGAACCTGTGAAATGAGAAAGAAATAATCTTGCTCGAACTTCTTCGAGCTAAGCTTAGACATTAAACCCTATGTCAATCCAAGTGCCTTAATCAGAAAAGGCTTTTCAGGGTTGTAACGTAGGTAGGATTGGGGACCAAAAAAGGCTTGTTTTTGGCTTAGAAAATGCGAAGGGTCTAACATTGGTGATCACTGCAGGTTTGCCGCCGATCTTGTCCCTTCTCGTCTAAAGAGCGTCTTTAGTCTTTGAAGTGCATATTTGTCTTTAGAGAACGTCTCTCTCATGTCAAGACGGCGTCAACATCTTGTCTACACTTTCGTCATCTGAGTGTGACATGATTTGGGAGCATCTTTCGCAGTCTAGTTCCCTTGGAATTTTTACAATCAGATCTCACTAGTGACCTATACAAAGGTATCATGCCACCTTTTGGCATTTACAAGATCAAACACATGATTCACAAGTGTACAAGTATTTGGATGGGCATTGGCCTTGCTTTTACCAGGCACTTTGCTTTTTCTTGATGCCCAAGATTAAATTTTTCTCTCTTCTTTCTTTTTGAGATCCCATCTTTTCTTTTCTTTTGGGGATCAGAATTTCCAAATGAATGTGCTAGATGTATAGCTTGAATCTCAGCACTCGAACATTAATCTAGGAATTTTTCACAAATCCTGTGTTTTGAACTCTTCCGCATCTTGAAGTGACGTCGTTTTCACCTTGGAATATGCAATGATCACCAACGAGTTTGTGAAATGAAAGTATAGGCTCAATTGGGCAGTGCAAAGGGTAAAAGTGTATAGGATAGAGAAACGAATGCTTTTCGTCATCCTAAAGCACTTGAATTACCATAGAAGTTAAAATGACAAGCAACACACGAAGATTGATGCAAGTCTGAGCAAGAGAACTTCTAACCATTTACCTCCTAATACTGCTGGACGTACCTCCAGTTTGCCCCACTGTGGGGTGGTTCTTGACAGGGGTAAAGAATGAAACCGTCGTTCAAAGGGTTATCAATGGTCACCTGTAGTGTTTATGATAGAGAAACGAATGCCTCCGTCGTCTCGATCCGTGTAATCACTACGAATAATCCTTACTTCCGTGGGTCAAGGTCTCGCTGTTCTTACCATTCCACTTATCTCTTAAGTGTGTATGGGACGTGTTTGGACCAGGCTTGCCTCTTGTCTGAGAAAACATCCTTTTGAACGATTTAAACAACTTTTGTTGGAAGAGTTCATTTTGCTTTCTCCAAAACTTACCCTCCAAGGGGATTTATGATGCACAATGCATATTTCAATCATGTTCAGATAACCTCCAAGTTTAAACATGAATGCCAATGACATGACTGTGAGAATTTTGCGTCTTTCTAGACATGAGATTTGAATGCATGCTAGATTCCAAGAAGCCTTCAAATTCTATCAATAAGGATTCCGACAGTCTTGTAAACCTAAAAGATTAGGAAAGGAATACTTACCTGCCCAGCGCGGCTAGGGATTCCTGAAAAACATAAAAGGAATATGTCAGTGTATGCTCTCGAATTTCAGAAAATTAGAACGATACACCTTACCCTTGATCATGCATTCCAATGGAAGTGGATAGATTCGCGAAAATCTGCATTTTTCTTAAAAACACAAGATGGTTAAGTTGTTCTAAAATTTCTTAAAATTCTCAGTCTTTGGAGAAGAAGACGTGCACCTGACCACCATGACGTTAGGTCTCCTTGATCATGCGTTCCAACTTATCGCGACCCTGCTTCCTTGGATCCTGCAATATTGAACACATGCTAATGTATGCATAGATGCATGACATGCTTATGCAAAGACTATCATGAAGAGTAGGCTCAATTCGAGGCAGGGCATATGACCGGAATCTGATTTTATTTCAAGGGTAATATTTCTTCACAGCATCTGAATTCACAGGGTGCCCCAATTCTTCTCCCTCGGAGTTTACAAGAATTAATGCTCATCCCGTGAGGATCTTCTTAACAATGTAGGGGCCTTCGTAATTTGGAGTGAATTTTCCCCCTGGATGGGTAGTACTTGGCAAAACTTTCCTAATTACCAAGTCATTTACTTCGAAGTTTCTGGTCTTGACCTTTCGATTGAACGCCCTGGCTACCCTCTTCTGGTAAGTTTGTCCATGGCAAATGGCTTTAAGACGTTTCTCATCTATTAAGTTCAGCTGTTCATATCTGTGCTTGAAATACTCTGACTCAGAGAGTTTATCTTCGGATAAGATTCTCAAAGAGGGAATCTTAACTTCTACTGGTAGAACTGCTTCTGTCCCATATACCAAACTATAGGGAGTTGCCCCTGTAGAAGTCCTGATCGACGTTCGGTAAGCCATCAAGGCGAAGGGCAGCCTTTCGTGCCAATCCCTGTAGTTTTCTGCTGTTTTAGCCAAGATCCTCTTGATGTTTTTATTGGCTGCTTCCACTGCCCCATTCATCTGTGGGCGGTAAGGAGATGAATTCAGATGTCGAATGCTAAAGTGATCCAGCAGACCATCGACAATCTTGTTGTTTAGGTTGGACCCATTATCTGTGATGATCGCTTGAGGAGTACCATACCGGGATATGATATCTCTTTTGACAAATCTTGCCACATTTCTTGCAGTGACATTCTTGTAAGAGCTGGCTTCTACCCATTTGGTGAAGTAATCAATCACTACCAAGATGAAGCGATGACCATTCGAAGCCACATGATTTATAGGCCCTATCATGTCTATCCCCCACATAGAGAAATGCCAAACTTCAGACATTTGGTGTAGTTCGTTCGGGGGTGCGTTAATCTTATCCCCGTATATTTGGCATTGGTGGCATGACCGGACGTGCTGACAGCAGTCTGATTCGATGGTCATCCAATAATAACCTAGCCGCATGATCTTCCGGGCAAGGAGGTGGCCGTTCATGTGAGGCCCACACGCACCTTCATGAATCTCTTTCATGAGAATATTTGCTTCTTTGGCATCTACGCATCTCAGTAGAGTGGAATCGAACGATCTCTTGTATAGAATTTGTCCATTGAGGAAGAACTTGCTGGCCATCTTGGTTATGTATTTTCGGTCTCCTGACTGGCATCCTTCAGGGAATTCCCTTTTCAAGAGGTAATTCTTGATGTCATAGTACCATGGCTCTCCATCACATTCCTCTTCGATTAGCATGCAATAAGCTGGCTTTTCAACAATGCCGATCCTCAGAGGTTCTATATCCAACCCTTTAGTCGTTTGTAACATCGAGGCTAGGGTGGCTAATGCATCTGTGAATTGGTTGTGAGACCTTGATAGGTACTCGAATGACACTTCTTCGAACTTGAGTATCAATTCTTCAAGGTATTCATGGTAGGGGATGAGTTTTGCATCTTTCGTCTTCCACTCCCCTTGTGTCTGTAGAATAATGAGCATAGAGTCTCCAAAGACCTGCAATCTAGGTATCTTCATGGAAAGGGCCAGTCGTAGGCCCAAAATGCATGCCTCATATTCTGAAATATTGTTGGTACAAGGAAAAGTTATCTTTGCCGCGACAGGGTAATGTTGACCATCTGGGGATATCAGTACTGCCCCAGTGCCTGCCCCTGATAGGTTAACAGCACCATCGAAATACATGATCCACTTATCCTCTGCTAAGTTCAGAATTCGGCCTTCTGTGTTCGTTACTTCAGGGGATTCAGTGCTCGATGGGTTTTCTGCCAGCATGTCTGCTATAGCTCTTCCTTTTACCGACTTCTGCGGAGAACATTTAATGTCAAATTCAGATAACATTACTTGCCATTTTGCCAGTTTCCCAATTAAAGCGGGTTTCTCCAGGAGGTATTTGACGGGGTCGTTCTCTGTTATGAGCTGAATGTGATGATGTAGGGTATACTGCCTTAGTCTTCGTAGTACCCATACTGCTGCTACGCAGGCCCTTTCAACTGGTATATATTTTGCTTCAGATGGCGTGAATTTCTTACTCAGGTAATAAATGGCCCTCTCTTTTCCATCTATCGGGCTCGTCTAGGCAAGTAAGGCTCCCAAGGACTCTTGTCGTATGGTCAGGTATAAGGTCAATGGGTGACCGGGAATTGGTGGCACAAGCATTGGTGGTGTGATCAAATAGTTTTTGATCATTTGGAATGCCTTGCTGCACTCGGTGTCCCACGTTATTTTCGCGCCTTTCTTAAGCAATTTGAAGATTGGCTTAGCCACATCAGACAGCTGATTGATGAACCTGGCAATATAGTTCAATCTCCCTAGAAGGCTTCTCACTTCTTTTACTGTGGATGGAGTTGATAAATCGTGGATGGCCTGGATTTTTGAGGGATCAATCTCAATGCCCCTGTTGCTGACTATGAACCCAAGGAGTTTCCCGGATCTTGCCCCAAACACGCATTTGTTAGGGTTCAGCTTTAACTTGTATTTGCGCAGGCGCTCAAATATTTTTCTTAATACCTGTATGTGATCTTGTCCTTTCTTGGATTTAGCGATCATGTCATCAACATATACTTCAATCTCTTTGTGGATCATATCATGGAATAACGTGACCATAGCCTTCTGGTAGGTAGCCCCGGCGTTTTTCAATCCAAAGGGCATGACTCTGTAGCAAAAATTCCCCCATGGTGTGGTAAATGCAGTCTTGGGTTTGTCTTCTTGTTTCATGGAGATTTGGTTGTATCCCGAGAATCCATCCATGAATGAGAATAATTCATAACCCGCTGTACTATCCACCAATACATCAATGTGGGGGAGTGGAAAATCATCTTTTGGGCTTGCTCTATTCAGATCTCGGTAATCTACGCAGATCCGAACTTTTCCGTCTTTCTTCATGACGGGGACTATATTTGCAACCCAGTCTGAATATGGGATAGCTTCAATGAAGCCTACCCTAAGGAGTTTCATGACTTCTTCCTTAATCTTGTCTTCTAACTCGGCTTTCATTCGCCTACTGCCTTGTTTGACAGGTTTGATGCCAGGATCCGTGGGCAATGCATGTTCCACAATCTTAGGATCAAGGCCTGGCATATCCGCGTAAGACCATGCGAAGATGTCTTGATATTCTTTTAGTAGCTTGGTGAACTCGAGCCTTTCATCACGGGATAGGTGTCCGCCGATCTTGACCTCTTTGACGTTCACGGTGTCTCCCAAATTAATGACAATTGGTTCTTCTGAGGTAGGAGGCTTTGACTCTTCAAAGGTGTTCCAATCCCTACGGATAGACGCGTAATCCTCGTCTTCATCTTCCTCAATGTTATAGGAGTGGTTAATGGAGGGATCCGAATTTTGTAACAACCTGGTATGCATGTTTGAGATGATATGCCTGAAATGTCATGAGTATGGTTAGTTTGTGCTCAGTAAAAATGACATGCATGATTATGTAAAGTTTTTTTTTTAAAAAGTTTTTCGAAATAGATGTAGGTACAGATGGGACTAATCCTCATGTCATTGGATATCCCGGCCCCTTGAAAATCTTTTGAAGATTAGGAATCATATGGAAAATCAGGCCTCAAGCTTCTATATGGAAGACCATTATCATCATCGGGCTGATTCGTGGTTCCATATGTCCTTAACAAAACATGCGTGGTTTTATTGAATGCGAAATGGGCCGCGTTACAAGATGTGCTATTTGGACCAACGGCCGGAGATCCAAAGGCGTTTTCTTATGCATTCAATAAGGAAAGAAGATACAGTGAAATGCAGAAAGTTCTAAACGCAGTATTTAAAGATGAAGGAAGAGTTTATTTACTCAGAAGAAGTGGCTTCACTGTCCAACCACTCCATGATGACATTCACAGAGTCATCTTTGAGAAAAGGATTTGTCAGATCTGGTTCCATCAGCGAAGTGATACCCTCTTCAGATAGCCATTTGGAGTTCTGGTCGAAGTAGGTATTTAAGGGATTCTTGAACATTCGAGACCTTCCTTTCCAGGTTGGAGAACCGATGAATGAGCTATTCGGGCTGTTTTCGCCTCCACGGCGTCCCAGGCTTTGGCTTCGGCCTCGGCCTGTTGCTTTTGGGACAGAATCATTCATGGGATACTTCTGGTACCCCAAGCCCATTTTATGTGGATTAGCCTTCAACTGTAGCGGGGCATTTATACCCTGATTATGTTTGCCTAGGCCTTTTTCAGGATTGAACCCGTATGCCAGCAGCATCTTAGCTGGTAGAAGACTGGCTTCTGAGATGTAAGGAGTTCTCAACTTCGACCCTACTGGGTATGAACTGTTGCTACCAACTCTAGGGAGTGATAGCTCGCTTCAGTTTTCTCTTCAGGCTCAATATAGGGAATGGCACTGTTCTGGTATGCCTGGAGGTCGACTTCCCCATGTACGGTAATCACCTTCCCATCTACAACGAAACGTACTTTTTGGTGCATGCTCGAAGGGACAGCTCCTGCTGTATGGATCCAAGGTCTTCCTAGCAGGAATCCAAATGCACTAGGTAGATCCATTACTTGAAAGTTTATAGAGAATTTTGTCGGGCCGATGAATACGTCGAGCTCGATCTCTCCCTCTACAGTCTTCCTCATGCCGTCGAATTCTCTTACAGCTGTCTTGGATGCCTTGACCATCTCTTCATTGATTCCCAGCCTCCTTATGGTAGCCAAAGGACAGATGTTAAAGGCTGATCCGTTATCGATCAATACGTGTGCCACTCTTTTGCCGTTACATTGGGCAGAGATGTATAAAGCTTTGTTGTGCCCTCTTCCTTCCATGGGGAAGTCTTCGTCAGAGAAGCTCACTTGGTATTTTAAGAGAATTGCCCCTACAAAGTCCCCTAGTTGGACCTCATTAATTGTTTCAGGGACATGTACTTCATTGAGTACCTTCAGCAGTGCGTCCTTGTGCTTCTCTGAATTGATGAATAGGTCTAGCAGGGATATCTGAGCGGGCATCTTCCTCAGCTGCTCTATCACTTCAAACTCACTGGTTTTGATGATCGATACGAGCTTTTCAGCATCTTCCTTTGAGACATCCTTTTTTTCGGATTCACCCTCTCTGGGGGCATAAAATCTTCCAGACCTCATTATTGCATCTACTTGTGTGGTCCCATAGTCCCAATGAACAGCTTTGGGATCATACTCTTCTAATGGGGTGACTTTTATCGTTACAGGTGTCTGATGAGGTATCTCTGGTCCTGACGTGTCGCTTTCTTCCTCCTGAGGCAATTGAATTACGACAGGCCTCACTGGGCAATCTTCTACCTTGCCCAGGCTATCCAGCTCATCCAATCTGATCACCACGGCCGTGGCTACTTCGATCATCAATATGGAGTTATCGAGTTCTTCCATACTGTTTGAGGTTTCTGGTTGAGAGAGATCATCCATACCTCCTGTCGCGACCCGTCCGAAAGCGGACGCGGCTAATGGATTACCGATCGCGGGCTTTAGATCGGCGCGGGCCCTCCCAGGCCCATACCAAATCGCGGCGGGAGTATTTTTTGAGGGATTCGACAATAAGAGTCGATCGCTTTCGACCTTCAGTGTGGTCGTGGTGGCATGTGCAACTTGTGCATGCATTTGGAGTCGCCACCGGTCTTTCTTGGAGGGTAGACCGGAAACCTTACTGACCGATTGGGAGAGGTCGATCAGTTCTGCGGAACCAGAGATTTTGGGTTCGGGGACTTGGTTACGTCGGTGTCATTACCAACGCCCTTTCGGTACCTAACGCGAGTGATTTTTCTAGCTAAGAGTTCATGCAGGCGCAATTTTAGGTGAGGTAAGTCTGACTTTGCACATTAACCAGTTTAACATGCTCACGTAAATAAATAGATGCCAATCACATAAACATCTATCCTACGTGGTGATCATGGAATTATGATTTAATGGGTCTCGAGCCAATAAGACCACATTTAATCATTTTAATATTTTAATAACGGAGAGCCGCTCTTCGCTTCTTCTTGGTTTCTTGAACTCTTCAAGAATCGGGCCCCAAAGAGCTCGCCGACTTAAAAGGCTCCTCCACGTAATCCTCGTAGCATTTACATCAACAATTGACTATGCTAAAAATAAAGATTACATGAAAAATAAAAGGAGTACACAGCCTCCATTTAATAATTACAACCCCAAATATATAAATAATCACCATACATTCATACATACATCAATCACATTGATTAGGGATTTTTCCATGATCACCACCCTTCCACGTAAGTAATAAATTCACAATTTAAAACTTAGGAAGGCACAATAAAAATTCTACGTTGAATCATATTCAGAATTTTTACGTAAAATAAGATAGCCATAAATTTTCGATTCAAAATTGATTTAGTCTCAATTTTTGCTACGTTGATTAATTTATCATATAAAATAATCAACCTCCATTAGCCATGTAAGACGAACAATTCGTTAATACATATTGGCCATAGTATTGCAAAAATTGCAAAAAATCAATTAAATGCACGAAAACACCTAAGGATCGGCTCTGATACCACTGTTGGGATCCACGTAACACGTAGCGGAAATAAATAACAACCCATACATGTATCTCCAGAGGCGTACTTCGTGCATTTCAATCGAAAAAAAATCACAAAGTCTCAAAGGGAGTAAATGGATTACCTCTCGTAGCGTGCTTGAACAGAGGTGTCGGTTCGATGTTCTTCGATCTCAGCCTCCACAAGTGTTAGGCATCTAGTTCGGACGCACCACCAATTGACGAACGGGGAGACGACTAATAACTCCACAACAATTGTGCTAGCAATATGCGGAATTAATATTCCAATTTAGTATATTTTGCTCACTCAAGATTATGAGAATATAGAGAGTGTTTGTGTTCTTCTCTCTAAGCTCTCAAAAATTTGCACACTCTACAAAATGTCTCCCCCCTCTAAGAATTTTCTCAACGTATGTCCTCTCTCTCCCCTAACCTCAAAACTCTTGTCATCCTTTTATAGCCAAAAACACCTTCCAATAAATTGAATTATAAAATAGCACTAACAATAGCACTCACAATTTATGATACAAAAATGCTATTTAAAAATAGCACTAACAATTATAAATGCTATCTAAAAATAACACTCACAATTTATAATACAAAAATCCTATTTAAAAATAACACTAACAATAGCACTCACAATTTATGATACAAAAATGCTATTTAAAAATAGCACTAACAATAGCACTCACAATTTATGATACAAAAATGCTATTTAAAAATAGCACTAACAATTATAAATGCTATCTAAAAATAACACTCACAATTTATAATACAAAAATGCTATTTAAAAATAACACAAACAATAGCACTCACAATTTATGATACAAAAATGCTATTTAAAAATAGCACTAACAATTATAAATGCTATCTAAAAATAACACTCACAATTTATAATACAAAAATGCTATTTAAAAATAACACTAACAATAGCACTCACAATTTATAATACAAAAATGCTATTTAAAAATAGCACTAACAATTATAAATGCTATCTAAAAATAACACTCACAATTTATAATACAAAAATGCTATTTAAAAATAGCACTAACAAAGGTGTTAAAAATAATAACCATTATTATTATTACAAGAGTTAAAGAGGTTACCAAACAGTATAAATACGCATAACGTATAAATACGCATGACGTATAAATACGTAGAGCATACATATACATCCAAACTACCAAATTAGCCTGAATTGAGGCCGCCAATGGATTGGGCATGATGAAAATTATGGGGTAGAGGTGTTGAATTTTAATGGATATGCCCGTGTGAAATTCAAGATCCGTGAAACCGGGGACTAATTGAAAGAAAAATATGCAATTAAGCCTTTTTGTTAAAATTGATCAAATTGGAGGGTAAACTGACCCAATTGCACTTCAAGACTTTAGAATACAATGTCATAGCTTATAAAAAGTGAGAATTGAAAATTAAAAGACTCGAAAAGGATTTTTTGGGTTCGGTTTGGGTTTATGTTTGTTAAGGAACATGTTGACCCTAGCCGAATTTTTGAGATTTAAAGTAACACACTTGAAGAGGAAATTAAAATAAAATTATCGAATATTTTTGGGTATTTGTCTGACCACGAATGGTATTTTTCTGATTTTTTGGGTATTTTTATAATTAAATAAATTCGAAAAATATTAAAAAATACCAAAAATATTTTTTGTTCAAAATTGGTTCCTGAGGCTAGGCTAAGGCTTCCAAAGTTGATTTTGTGATTTTATGACCTTTTTTGATATTTTAATTTATTTTAAAAATAAAAATCACAATGATAGATGGTCAAAAATCAGGTGTCAACAGCTGCCCCTCTTTGAGAGTGAGCTCGTCAGAGGTTGCTTTCAAAGACAAAATGACACCTGAATCTTAACTGACTCGACTGGGGAAAAGAAATGCTATGACATCGGACCCTTAAGTCTTTTGATGAATGCTCAAGTTAATCACCGGTTTACTCTTGCAATTCGAACATGGGCCGGAGTGAGAGAGGCTTACCTGAAGCTCACCTGTCAAATGCTGCCGGTTGCGACGACTTTCAAGAAGATACCTAGGACTCGTTCAGAATATCCTAGGGAGATTAAGCTCTGACCTGTATGGTAGGTCACACCATTATGGGGCTCCTAACTGGTAGGAACCTGAGAAGGGCGCATCCCACGCTGGGGGATTTGCCAGGGATTTTGATCCGTATGGTGGTATTTACCAATGAGTTGACCCTTGTGGCGGTTTCTACCATATTTGACCCTTTAGGCGGTATCTACCTTCAAGTTTAGTTTGACCCTTATGGCGGTTTCTACCTTTGGTTTGACCCTTTAGGCGGTTTCTACCTTTGGTTTGACCCTTTAGGCGGTTTCTACATTTGGTTGACCCTTTAGGCGGTTTCTACCTTTGGTTTGAACCTTTAGGCGGTTTCTACCTTGAATTGACCCTTTAGGCGGTTTCTACCTTTGATTTGACCCTTTAGGCGGTTTCTACCATTATTTGACCCTTTAGGCGGTTTCTACCATTATTTGAAAAGGTGTCTCATGACGAGGGTTCTCCACGTCCGATGAGACTGCCTGATTTTTGAAAAGGGGTCTCATGACGAAGGTTCTCCACGTCATGCTAGGACTGTCTGATTTTTGAAAAGGGGTCCTGGGACGAGGGTTCTCCACGTCCGCTGTGACTGTTTGATATTTTTGAAAATGGGTCCTGGGACGAGGGTTCTCCACGTCTGCTGGGACTGTTTGTCGATTTTTTTTTTTTATTCATTCACCTTCGTAGCTTTTGATCTGCTATACCAGGGGTTTCAATTCTCCATTCGTAGCTTCTGGTCCGCTATACCATGGTCTTCAATTTTCCCTTCGTAGCTTCTGATCCGCTATACCAGGGTTTTCATTTCTTCCTTCGTGGCTTCTGACTCACCATACCAGGGGTTTCTTTTCTTTCCTTCGTGGCTTCTGACTCACCATACCAGGTTTTCATTTCCTCCTTCGTGGCTTCTGACTCACCATACCAGGTTTTCATTTCTCCCTTCGTGGCTTCTGACTCACCATACCAGGGGTTTCTTTTCTTTCCTTCGTGGCTTCTGACTCACCATACCAGGTTTTCATTTCCTCCTTCGTGGCTTCTGACTCACCATACCAGGTTTTCATTTCTTCCTTCGTGGCTTCTGACTCACCATACCAGGTTTTCACTTCTTCCTTCGTGGCTTCTGACTCACCATACCAGGTTTTCATTTCTCCATTTGTGGCTTCTAACTCACCATACCAGGTTTTCATTTCTCCCTTTGTGGCTTCTGACTCACCATACCAGGGGTTTCTTTTCTTTCCTTGAAAAGGGGTCCTAGGACGAGGGTTCTCCACGTCATGCTAGGACTGCCTGATTTTTGAAAAGGGGTCCTGGGACGAGGGTTCTCCACGTCATGCCAGGACTGCCTGATTTTTGAAAAGGGGGTCTCATGACGAGGGTTCTCCACGTCTGATGAGACTGCCTGATTTTTGAAAAGGGGTCCAAAGACGAGGGTTCTCCACGTCTGTTGGGACTGTTTGATATTTTGAAAATGAGTCCTAGGACGAGGGTTCTCCACGTCCGCTGGGACTGTTTGATATTTTCAAAAGAGGTCCTAGGATGAGGGTTATCCATGTCAAGCTAGGACTGCTTGGTTTTTGAAAAGGGGTCCTGGGACGAGAGTTCTCCACGTCATGCTAGGACCGCTTGATATTTTGAAAATGGGTCCTGGGACGAGGGTTCTCCACGTCTGCTGGGACTTTTTGTCAACCTTTTATTTATTTATTTATTTATTTATTTATTCATTCACCTTCGTAGCTTCTGATCTGCTATACCAGGGGTTTCAATTCTCCATTCGTAGCTTCTGGTCCGCTATACCATGGTCTTCAATTTTCCCTTCGTAGCTTCTGATCCGCTATACCAGGGTTTTCATTTCTTCCTTCGTGGCTTTTGACTCACCATACCAGGTTTTCATTTCTCCCTTCGTGGCTTCTGACTCACCATACCAGGGGTTTCTTTTCTTTCCTTCGTGGCTTCTGACTCACCATACCAGGTTTTCATTTCTTCCTTCGTGGCTTCTGACTCACCATACCAGGTTTTCATTTCTCCCTTTGTGGCTTCTGACTCACCATACCAGGGGTTTCTGTTCTTTCCTTGAAAAGGGGTCCTGGGACGAGGGTTCTCCACGTCATGCTAGGACTGCCTGATTTTTGAAAAGGGGTCCTGGGACGAGGGTTCTCCACGTCATGCCAGGACTGCCTGATCTTTAAAAAGGGGGTCTCATTACGAGGGTTCTCCACGTCCGATGAGACTGCCTGATTTTTGAAAAGGGGTCCAAAGACGAGGGTTCTCCACGTCTGCTGGGACTGTTTGATATTTTGAAAATGGGTCCTGGGACGAGGGTTCTCCACGTCCGCTGGGACTGTTTGATATTTTGAAAAGAGGTCATAGGACGAGGGTTCTCCACGTCAAGCTAGGACTGCTTGATTTTGAAAAATGGTCCCGGAACGAGGGTTCTCCACGTCTGCTGGGACAGTTTGCCGACTTCTTTTGAAAAAGGGTTCTATCCTCATCCCTTCTTTTGAAAGATCTCGAAATTTGTCGGGAATTCAGTTTTGAGGCAGTGAAAGATTTTTATCTTAACAAAGCTTCACTTGGGTCTGTTGAGGCGACATTCTGGGAGCTGGGTTCTCCAGGTATCCTGCAGAAGTTTGAGCCTGAAAGATTTTTCTTCACCAAGAGAACGTTAGTAATCTTTGTGAAGACCACGACTGTCCATTTGACAAAAACTGTATGACTTAGGTTTTAATCATGAAATGTGCATTTTGATGCTGGAGGTTATCCAAAGCATTCTTGCAGCATGCAAATGTGATCACAAATCTCTTGCACGGAAAATCTGGATCAACAGTTTGAAAATTCCAAAAAGAGTTTATTCAAAACATCAATTGGAATATTTCTCGACAAGGAGGTCTTCTCACCTGTTTTGAGATAGTGGTTTTTATAGGGGATGCACTCAATTCCCTACTAACCTGTGCCTAGGTTTTAGGCTCATTCGCAGCGCATACATTTTGATCGGTCGGGAGGTCTTCCACGGGACCGTAATGTTGGGCTTGGATATTGGTTTTCAAGGGGGACTCGCTTTGGAGTCGAGGCCATTGAGTGAAAGTCTTCACCATCTGCTCCGGGTTTACAAGTCAAGAACCCTACAAAATGAGAAAGAAATAGTCTTGCTCGTACCTCTTCGAGCTAAGCTTTATGTTAACCCAAGTGTCTTAGTCAGAGAAGACTGTTTCGGGGTTGTAACATTGGTAGGATTGGGGACCGAAAAAGGCTTGTTTTTGGCCCAGAAATTAAGAAGGATTTGACATTGGTGATCATTGCAAATTTACCACCTGCGCTTTCCTCTCTGTTCCTTCAATTTTTGAGGTGTGCACCCGCTTTTGAGGTGTGCACCAACTCTTTAGAGAGCGTTTCGTCGCATTAAGAGACTGATGACTCTGTCTGCGTCTCTGCTCCACGCTTGACACCATTTGGGGAGTAGTCTTTTTGATCTGACTCCTTTAGGGATTTCCTCTTTTCCCATCCTGCTTCATTGCGGATCAATCAAACAATTTACACGAGCATCGGCCTTGCTTTTACCAGGTACTTTGCTTTTTCTCGATGCCGTGGATTTTTCTCATTCATTTTTGAAATCCCACTTTTTCTCATCTTCATGGGATCGTGTTAGACCTATGATCAAAGGTCTAACAAGGTTAAGCATTTAACTTAGGATTTTTTTTTTTTTTGCAAACCCTAAGTCTTGAACTCCTTCGTTTCTGAAGTGATGCTGCATCCGTCTTGGAATGTGCAATGATCACCAACGGGTTTATGAAATGATTTTGCAGGCTCAACTTGGCTATGCAAAGGATATGGTGTGTGGGATAGAGAAATGAATGCTTCTCGTCATCCTTTGGCACTTGGATTACCATATAAACAACACACAAAGATTAATGTTAGTCCGAGCAATAAAATTTCTAACCATTTTCTTCTGACGCTGCTGGACTTACTTCCCTTTTTGCCCCAATGTGGGGCGGTTCTTGACAGGGTTAAAAACTAAAACCGCCGTTCAAAGGGGTTATCAACGGTCACCTGTAGTGTTTTGGGGATATGAAACGAGTGCCTCCGTCGTCCCAACCCATGTAATCGCTGCGAATGATCCCTACCTCCGTAGACCCAGATTTTGTCATCTGTCCGCTCCACTCATCTCTCAAGTGTGTGTTGGACGTGTTTGAATTTGGCTCGCCTCTCGTCTTTTGAGAAAACGTCCTTTTGAATGTTTTGAACAATGTCTTGTTGGAGGAATTTCTTTTATTTTTCTCCAAAAACTTTACCCGTCAATGGGATTTTATGCTGCACCATGCATGTTCTAATCATGTTTTGACAACATCTTGTTTTTAAAACATGATTGTTAATGGAGTTAGAACTCTATGTCTTTTCTAGACATTAGATTCTGAAAGTTTTTCTTTTTCTCTTTTTTCTCTTTTTTGTTTTGGGTTGGGGAAAGGGGTACTTACCTGTCCACCGTGGCTGGAGGTCCCCTTGGTCATGTGCTCCGACAAGTATGCAAGGGTTGTAAAAATCCTGCTTCGCCTTGTTGGCGAACCCCTGTCAAGGACGGGGGTTAGGTGTCAGTTTGTATTCCAAAATTCAAGATAGATTGGAACGATACCGCCTTATTCTGTTTTGTGTTTCCGTTTGAACACAAACGTGCGGCTTGCAGAAGTTGGACATCTATCTTGTGGCCATGATTCCTCCATTTGGTTGGCGATAAATCCTTCTCTAGGATTTGCACTAGAGGAGATCCACTTGTGTTTTTGGACGCATTCCAGCGCCACTCTTCAGAGTTCCTTTTATTCAAGGAAAAAGGAAATTGTTATCGGAATGCATGTCAAAGCATGAAGTGTGGAAGCGATACTTTTTACCCTCCACTCGATCTTATAATCAAAAACCATTTCCTGGAATCCTAACTTCCAAGGCCGATGATTCTATTCGCCTCCCTGTCAGCGAGCTCTTTTCTTTTGAGACTTTCGGTGCCAACGACTTCCTGTTAAATGAGAAAAACTCATGTTAAGCCCGTGATCTTCGAAGATCAAATTGGAACGATACAAAGTTACCGTTCGCCCAAATTTGTATCTTGGGGTTTGATTCTGATGCGGACGACTCTGCTATTTGACTTTGCCGGAGAAGACACATCTTTCTTTGTCCAGCGCAAAATTAATTCACTTGCCCCAGTTAGGCGTGATTTATCACAGTTAGGTGACACTTGTCTTGATGTTTGTCATCTCTGGGTTTGATAACCCTGGTCTGATGTGCTTTTATGGGGTTTATGAGAGTTTGCCCCCAACTTGGCTCCTCGAAGCAAATGGGGGAACCCGCTCCCATTTATTTTTGCCGGTTCTGGTCATTTATCTCAATTGCCAGAGTCTTCGGTTATTATTGTATCTATCCCTAGACAACTTGACAATCTAGGGATTTGTCGTGTGGTGGTTTGGTGATTCTCTCGATCACAGTCGCCATTTGAGGTATTTGATGTTCCCCTATTGAAAAGAAGAGACCTCATGAGTAAATGGCATGTATAATTGACTATTGGAGTCGATACAATTTACCCTTGAAAATTGTCCTGTGGGAATCGACATTTCTCCCTTTGGGTTCTCTGTATGCAGGATATGTGCATGATATGCATGATGCATGTTATGTATGCTAGCAACGAAAAAAAAATGAATTCGTGCTTTTCACTATATTCAAAGAAGGCATTTTTATCAGATGTGTCAATCTGCAAAACTTGAAAATTTCTTTTCAAGTGCTCTTTTCACAGAAATTTCTAAATGATGAGAAACTTCTTGATGTATTCTCAAAAGTTTTGATCACAAATTGAGCCATTAGAATGCTCTTGAAAATATTTAGCCAGAATGCATGTCTGAGATGCCTTGAAAATGGGCACTCCCCGCTTGTTATTTGAGAGCATTACATCCTGCGTCCTCTGCTCTTGATCATCATCTGAGAAGAAAAAGAAAGGAAGCATTATTCCCATATCAAGAAAATAATCATTTTGGAACGATACGTCCTTTTACACTTGACCCGGCTGCCCCGGTTAGGTGGCGTTTGCCCTAGTTAAGTGGGATTTGCCTCAGTATGCTGTCTTGGTGAGAAGTCGACTTCTTTGTCTGACTTCAAATATCCATCCCTGTGGTTTGAGTTGTCGACCAGCTTCGATCTTCTTGAAGGACCACTCCTGAGGTGAGGATGGGTGTCTTCGTCTCTGTCATCATTGTGAACACCTAAGCCAACTGACTCTCCAGGGTGGTCAAGCGTTTTTCTATGCCTTCCTGGTCCATTTTAACTTGTGAGTGATTCTTCACACAAGTCCTCGGATTTTGATTCTGGAAATTACCTGCTCGAATGACAGGAATATGTCAGAAAGGGAAGTAAAGCATAAATCCTTTCAATTTTATGCTTTCTTGTGATTAACGAAGATAAGGATTTTTACACAAGCCTTAACCTCATGTGAACAATTCTTATCGATGTTTTTCAAGAGAAAACATAAAACTAAAAGGAGCGTAATCCATGGTTATCACTTTTGGCAAATCCCCAGAAAATCTGTGGAATTTCCAAGAAGATAAAAATGCAATTCCAATGTGTCCTAAATTCGGTGAGAGATAGGACATCCAAATTGAAATGATTTCCCGAAGGTAATTTGGATATATGTCTCCTCTTGAATTCAGGAAACATGGACAACTTTAGTTAATTACCAAGGATTACCAATGATGCATGCTATAGACCGGTTCAATTCCATGTCCGGCGCACCATGAAATGAATGTTAGATTCTCGTACTTGGGTTAAACATGCCGAGTGTGAGTTCTAACGAAAATTTCATCTAGGTGAGACACGCAATTGAACCGGAAAATCCGAAAGGTTGAGAGAAATTCCAGTGTCACATTCTAATGTCAAAACACTTAGACAAAACTTAGGAATCGAGGTGTAAAAGATAGATGGGAGACCCACAGACGGGTGCTCCTTACAGACTCGATGATCTTGATAAAAGAAAAGGGACGACTGGAACGTGGCCCTTAATAACCTAAAGAGATGCCCCAAGTCGGGTCTTTGGGGGACAACGCTTGATGTCTTCGGTCCGGTTATTTCGGGTCTTCGTTTTCATCAGATGCCCTTTTGATAATTTCCGGTAGGTGTCTCGGATTTGCTGTTATCACCTGTCCTTCAACTTTCGGTATGGTTACTGGATCATTCCTTGAACAGCTTGAAAAGGGTAAACTCCATTGAATGTCCCAACAGTCAGATGGCGGATGACGCGTTGCTCATACTTGAATATGTCCAGGATGTGGGACCGACTTGGAGAGATCATCTCTACTCTATCCATACTCTAAAATGGAATTGGACTCAACCCTCAGATTTGATGAATGCAGCATGTTGTGCGAAATAAAAGGGATGCGAGTGAATTTAAATAGAAACGGCAGAATCTTACCATGAGAGGTACCCAATGATTTTTTTGGTTTTAGGTATACCAACCATCCATATACATGCGCATGAGACAAGTGAGGCTTGACTCTAAAAATCAAAAGGGTTTGGAATCTAAGGACAAGGCTCCCATCTCGAGTTCTAGAAAGAGCGGATTCCATTGCACAACTATCGTTGCATTGGGGCTCGATCCATAGTTCAAAATGAGCGGAATTGAAAAGTGGATTACCCCGTGTTTTTCCTCACGGAGATTCCATTTTCAATCCCTTCTATTGTTTTCCTATAGGCGGCGCCCGGGGTTTTAGGCGCGGTTGTGTGTGTCCATGTGTCGTGATCATCTCAATGTAAGTCATGCACAACAGTTTATCAATCAGCGCTTCAAATCATCCACACAGCATACATTCCTACGCCAACCTGCATAAGACAATGTTAATCACAGACTACCCCCCTTATTTCTCCAATCTGCAAAAACATATAACACCTACCATGAGCGGACTTACCTCACCTTCAAGAGCGCCTGCAGGGTTAGAAATATCACTCAGCGTTTTAATTACGGCCTAAGTCCACTTGAGGTCTAGAACCATAAGTTCTAGAACAAGGTCCCCAGTGGAGTCGCCAGCTGTCGCGACCCGTCCGAAAGCGGACGCGGCTAATGGATTACCGACCGCGGACTTTAGATCGGCGCGGGCCCTCCCAGGCCCATACCAAATCGCGGCGGGAGTATTTTTTGAGGGATTCGACAATAAGAGTCGATCGCTTTCGACCTTCAGTGTGGTCGTGGTGGCATGTGCAACTTGTGCATGCATTTGGAGTCGCCACCGGTCTTTCTTGGAGGGTAGACCGGAAACCTTACTGACCGATTGGGAGAGGTCGATCAGTTCTGCGGAACCAGAGATTTTGGGTTCGGGGACTTGGTTACGTCGGTGTCATTACCAACGCCCTTTCGGTACCTAACGCGAGTGATTTTTCTAGCTAAGAGTTCATGCAGGCGCAATTTTAGGTGAGGTAAGTCTGACTTTGCACATTAACCAGTTTAACATGCTCACGTAAATAAATAGATGCCAATCACATAAACATCTATCCTACGTGGTGATCATGGAATTATGATTTAATGGGTCTCGAGCCAATAAGACCACATTTAATCATTTTAATATTTTAATAACGGAGAGCCGCTCTTCGCTTCTTCTTGGTTTCTTGAACTCTTCAAGAATCGGGCCCCAAAGAGCTCGCCGACTTAAAAGGCTCCTCCACGTAATCCTCGTAGCATTTACATCAACAATTGACTATGCTAAAAATAAAGATTACATGAAAAATAAAAGGAGTACGCAGCCTCCATTTAATAATTACAACCCCAAATATATAAATAATCACCATACATTCATACATACATCAATCACATTGATTAGGGATTTTTCCATGATCACCACCCTTCCACGTAAGTAATAAATTCACAATTTAAAACTTAGGAAGGCACAATAAAAATTCTACGTTGAATCATATTCAGAATTTTTACGTAAAATAAGATAGCCATAAATTTTCGATTCAAAATTGATTTAGTCTCAATTTTTGCTACGTTGATTAATTTATCATATAAAATAATCAACCTCCATTAGCCATGTAAGACGAACAATTCGTTAATACATATTGGCCATAGTATTGCAAAAATTGCAAAAAATCAATTAAATGCACGAAAACACCTAAGGATCGGCTCTGATACCACTGTTGGGATCCACGTAACACGTAGCGGAAATAAATAACAACCCATACATGTATCTCCAGAGGCGTACTTCGTGCATTTCAATCGAAAAAAAATCACAAAGTCTCAAAGGGAGTAAATGGATTACCTCTCGAAGCGTGCTTGAACAGAGGTGTCGATTCGATGTTCTTCGATCTCAGCCTCCACAAGTGTTAGGCATCTAGTTCGGACGCACCACCAATTGACGAACGGGGAGACGACTAATAACTCCACAACAATTGTGCTAGCAATATGCGGAATTAATATTCCAACTTAGTATATTTTGCTCACTCAAGATTATGAGAATATAGAAAGTGTTTGTGTTCTTCTCTCTAAGCTCTCAAAAATTTGCACACTCTACAAAATGTCTCCCCCATCTAAGAATTTTCTCAACGTATGTCCTCTCTCTCCCCTAACCTCAAAACTCTTGTCATCCTTTTATAGCCAAAAACACCTTCCAATAAATTGAATTATAAAATAGCACTAACAATAGCACTCACAATTTATGATACAAAAATGCTATTTAAAAATAGCACTAACAATTATAAATGCTATCTAAAAATAACACTCACAATTTATAATACAAAAATCCTATTTAAAAATAACACTAACAATAGCACTCACAATTTATGATACAAAAATGCTATTTAAAAATAGCACTAACAATAGCACTCACAATTTATGATACAAAAATGCTATTTAAAAATAGCACTAACAATTATAAATGCTATCTAAAAATAACACTCACAATTTATAATACAAAAATGCTATTTAAAAATAACACAAACAATAGCACTCACAATTTATGATACAAAAATGCTATTTAAAAATAGCACTAACAATTATAAATGCTATCTAAAAATAACACTCACAATTTATAATACAAAAATGCTATTTAAAAATAACACAAACAATAGCACTCACAATTTATGATACAAAAATGCTATTTAAAAATAGCACTAACAATTATAAATGCTATCTAAAAATAACACTCACAATTTATAATACAAAAATGCTATTTAAAAATAACACTAACAATAGCACTCACAATTTATAATACAAAAATGCTATTTAAAAATAGCACTAACAATTATAAATGCTATCTAAAAATAACACTCACAATTTATAATACAAAAATGCTATTTAAAAATAGCACTAACAAAGGTGTTAAAAATAATAACCATTATTATTATTACAAGAGTTAAAGAGGTTACCAAACAGTATAAATACGCATAACATATAAATACGCATGACGTATAAATACATAGAGCATACATATACATCCAAACTACCAAATTAGCCTGAATTGAGGCCGCCAATGGATTGGGCATGATGAAAATTATGGGGTAGAGGTGTTGAATTTTAATGGATATGCCCGTGTGAAATTCAAGATCCGTGAAACCGGGGACTAATTGAAAGAAAAATATGCAATTAAGCCTTTTTTGTTAAAATTGATCAAATTGGAGGGCAAACTGACCCAATTGCACTTCAAGACTTTAGAATACAATGTCATAGCTTATAAAAAGTGAGAATTGAAAATTAAAAGACTCGAAAAGGATTTTTTGGGTTCGGTTTGGGTTTATGTTTGTTAAGGAACATGTTAACCCTAGCCGAATTTTTGAGATTTAAAGTAACACACTTGAAGAGGAAATTAAAATAAAATTATCGAATATTTTTGGGTATTTTTCTGACCACGAATGGTATTTTTCTGATTTTTTGGGTATTTTTATAATTAAATAAATTCGAAAAATATTAAAAAATACCAAAAATATTTTTTGTTCAAAATTGGTTCCTGAGGCTAGGCTAAGGCTTCCAAAGTTGATTTTGTGATTTTATGACCTTTTTTGATATTTTAATTTATTTTAAAAATAAAAATCACAATGATAGATGGTCAAAAATCAGGTGTCAACACCTCCCCATCCGTCCGGTATGATGTCTTCAATCTTCTGATAAAAGCTGGGAGGGGCCGAATATTTCACCTTGAAATTGTATCCTCCAGAATCTTGACCCAGGTTGTCTATAATTTCGCTCTTCTCAAGTGCGTCAACCATAAATTTGAGGTCTGCTAGACTTCTCCTCCTGGCTTCTATTTCGTCTTCTTCAAATTCTTCTTCTGATTGAGTGGCCGGCCCCAGATCATTTGCCAATTTCTCACGTGAGGTACCACAGGTGCTACTATGCTCAGCTGTGATCAAGAAGTGGTTTCCTTTCAAAGATAGAGATGCTTCAATCCCTTCAAATTCTTCATCAGTAATATCGGACACTATCCCCAAGCTCTTCATCTTGTCGATACATAACTTCTTTTGGTCGGTTGATATCTCCCCTTCTTTTGGGTATGATGAAGCGATTGTTAGCAGGGTGTCCAGCTTAGGCACATCTATCTTCAGTTTAAGGTAGTCTTCTTCTTCTTCAGTGAATATTGCCCCTACTGTTTGGTGATCTGGCAACGGATTTTCTTGCACATTTGGGGCTGCATTGTCAAATTTCAAAATCTGACTATCAATTAGGGCTTGCACTTTCAGCTTCAGGACATAGCAGTTATCCACATTATGCCCTCTTTCGCCCATATGGTAGGCACAGGTCTGGCTCTCATCAAAGCCAGGATATCTTGTGGGGTTTGCCCTAGGTGGTTCTTTTGCCACCAAGTGTTGCTCCAGCAGCATCGGGAGTAGCTTGGATAAAGGTCTCGGGAGCTGAGAGAATTGTCTCTGGGGTTGCTTTCTTCTAGGCTCTTGTACCTTTGGCGCTGACTAGGATGATCCGCCTTTGGCCTGATTAGAATTGCCAAATGGCTTTAACTTGTGGGGATCTGGTATAAATGCTATGTCCAGTCCGGCCTCTCTTTCCTTTCTCAGAGGATACAGCTTCCTAGTAGGAGCTTCCTGAGGCCTTCTTTCTTTCAAGGCCCATTCCAGCCTCTCAGCAACCTTAATCAGGTGTGCGAATGTCTGACATCCAGAAGTGTTCAGTCTGTCAAAGTATTCGTAGGGGAGTGCTTTTAGGAATAAGTCGATCAGCTCCTCTTCTGGGATTGAAGGCTTTACTTGGGTAGCCAAGGCTCGCCACCTCTGAGCATATGTCCTGATTGATTCGCCCCTCGCTTTTGAAGTTCGTAGGAGGTCTTCTCTTGTTGGGGCTGTAGCCGTGTTAAATTTGTACTGCCTGAGGAAGTCTTCTGCAAGGTCCTCCCATCCGTCATAATCCTCTAAGTCTAGCTCAATAAACCAAGCCAGAGCGGCGCCAGCCAAACTCTCTTGGAATGTGTTCATTAACAACGGAATGTAATCCGAGTAGTGCGCCATCTTGCGCAGGTAGTACTTGAGGTGGGCACGGGGACAGCCTGTCCCGTTGTATTTTCTCACGAACTCTGGCTCCCTATAGTCAGGAGGAGTCTCTATTTTAGCAAAAGGAGATATTTTGTCGAAGCGGGCCAGCTCATAGCCTTGACTGCTCAGGCATTCTTCGATCTTGGCCAATCTCTTAGCCTCTGCCTCTGTCTTCACAGTTTGTTTTCCCTTCTCCTCCTTTTCAAGGTTGATGACAACATGCGAGGCTTTTTGTTGTGCCCGCCTATTTGGTTCATGAACGTTTTCCTCTGTATGTTGGGTATCCCTGGTTGCTTCTTTATCTGTTACATCAGGTACCATGGAAGGGCCTGAGTTGTTCTGATTGTGGGCGGTTGTCTGTCTAGCTTGGTTGATCTCCAGCATGGCCTTAATGTCAGCCATCATAGTCGCCAGGGCAGTCATCTGAGATTCCAACATGCCTACGCGCGGAGTCAATTCCTGCTGTTCCATTCTCGTCTTTAGGTGGGTACGGAAACGATGCGTTGGCAATTCCGTGATGAGAGTGTACCTGTAAAAAGATTTCGAGTGAGTACTTCTTTCATTTTAGCAAAGAAGCAGTTAATTCTTTCAGTTGCATGCTTCTTGCATGCTTCTTGCCAGTAGATGAGAAAAAGGGCTACCTTGTGAGCCTTAGCCTCATGTAAGTAGTTCTTTTAATCATTTCTCGACAAGAATTCATGGAATTGAAAGAAGCGTAATTTCTGACGATAGTTTTTATGCATTTGTAAAAATATGTTTACATTCACGCTCATGCGTTTAAGATAGTATTCCACAGAAATGAGAATGTATGAGAAGACATCACAATGCTTGCTTATTTTACACTTGACAGAATAGTCTATTCAAGTCTAGGACGTTTGAAGCCTAAGGTATCCTCATCATCCCAGTATAGATTCTCCTCTTCAGCTTGGGGCTCCTCGTCTTCTGAACACGACAGTGGCCCTATGTCTTCGGGTATGTAGGGCTCTATTCCAGGTACGTATGGCACGATGTATTCAGGTATGTAGGGCTCAACAAGGCTTCGTCGGATCGCTTTGAAATGTTGAATGTATTCTGTGGTGGCTCTATGAGTGTTCTCTTCTCGAGTCATGTCTTCTGGCCAACTTATCTCTTCGGCCTGGGAATTCTTCAAGGAGAGTATGATGGATGCCACCTTGGCTTCAAGTTGTTTCTTCTCCTCCTCCATGAGGGTCTGGCTTGGTAAGTCAAAGGAAAAGACACAAGGTCGCGGTGAAGAAGGGATCTCCTGAAGTGCTCCAAACTGTCGAATCACCCTCCTTGGATAGTATGCAGTTGCGCCCGTGAATCCTAGCAAGGGGACCGGGCCTCCGTCATCGCAGGTCAATCTGACCTTGCTCAGCGTCGGCAACCTTAGCCGCCATCGGAGTTGCTCAGGTTTTAGGACTTTGAGGAAGTTCTTCCATTCTACAAAGTTAAACTTAGGAACACGTGTATGGGTTCTAGCAAACGTTTTAAGAGGGTGTGCATTGGGGCTGATTTCAGTGAAACCCATGCGGATGTGGAATTGTCTGATATGGGATGTGAACCACAGATACAGCAGATCACTAGAAGCTCTAAAGATTCCCTTTTTGCTTTTCTTGAAACGATTTAGGGAGAGGAAGGTTTCGGCAAGGAGGATGTTTGAGTAATCCCACCTACAACAGACTTGCCTAGCTACTATAGCCATGATAGGGTCGAAGGTGACAGTTGAGATTGGGAATAGCACAAAGCTAAAGAATGCCAAGATAAAGGCTCTACCAGATTTGGTTCCTTTAGAAGCAGGAAGGCGGGAAAATCGGTCTATAAGGAAGGATAGGGAAACTCTTCCAGAATTGCTTTTCGCATCTACTTTGACTTCATTTAGGTTTGTGTCAAGGAATTTAGCTACTTGACTTAGGGGTTCAAGTCCTATAGGGGGTCGGACGAGCGTAGGGGTGAATTCAACTCCGATGACAGCGCTGTATTCCTCGATAGTGGGAGTGATCTCTAATCCTTCCATGCAAAATGTAGCGGTGGTAGGATCCCAGTAGAGCGCCATGGCTTGAATAAAGGCAGGTGGGCACTCAATCTTCAGTAGGTCCAACAGGTATCCTAGTCGTGACTCCGCATACTTCTGGCTGGCTTCGCCCATGCCATCCCACCATGATTGGAGTTCAGCTCGGGGGATCTTGAACACTTGAATATCATTCTTTCCCATCAAGTCTAAAATATGCAAATGATTTTAAAAGGTCAATCGCCAGAAATTACTTTAAATGTATGAATATGCAGATGTCATGAAGCATGCATGAGCTAACTTGATTGCATAGTTCAATTTGAAGAAATGGAGATTAGGACCCTTTTTCAGGTCTTGAAAGCCTGACTCAAAGCCTAATTTGCATTTCAGGGAAGTGAATTATGCAATTTAGTCAGGTTTACTCAGTGACTAAAGGGAACAGCAATGTCACGTTCCATTGGTCAACACATCAAAGGAGCAAAGTGGGATGTACTCTTATTACAGTCAAGATGTCTAATAGAAGAACGGTAAAGAAAGGTTTTTCAAACAAGAAAGCCATAAAAGACAATGGAACGTGAGGGTCTAGATCACTCTTCCTTCAGAAGTCTACCCAAATGACAGTCGATCAGGAATTCTCCTTTAATCTAGGGTAGGGGAGTTATCTTCAGTGGTTTGGTCGAGAGGTTGTAGTTCCTCCGGCCACTTTCTAGTCCAGGGTATGATGACTTCGGGAGCCTTCTCGGGTTTCACTTTTTTGAGTGTGATGCGCCTTGGCTTGGTCTTGATTGCAGGGCATCTCTTCCTACCCCAAGAAGTAATCATGGGTATGTTCTCTTTGGCCAGCAATTCAGCCTTCCTGCGGGCGTACGCTTCCCTAGCTAGCTGGTTGCGACGTTGTCTCTTCATCTCCAGATAATCCTTCATCATTTCGTCTGATTGTCGCTTGAATCTGAGATTATCAGCGTAGTAGCGGGTTTGACAGTCCTCAGCATACCCCAGCTTACGTCCAGTCAGTTCCCGACCATACACGAATCTAGTAAAGTGTAGCCTCGTGTTTGGTCCGGGGCGAGTAACTTTTCTCAAGTACTCGAAGGTCACCAACTCCGTCGAGCTCTTAGGGAACAGCGACATCCTACCCCATAATCATTGTTGTTCTCATTAGTCACTTGAGTAATCTTCATGATGCGAATGCATATGGATGTATGCAATGTATGAGTCATATCATGGAGCAGGAAATAAAGTACGTTTAGAGATAAATGTCTTACCAACCACACTTTGGGGGATGTGGAATGCCCCCTGTATCAATGGGTGGTTTTAGGTATACCAACCATCCATGGACATGCGCATGAGACAAGTGGGTATACTCTAAAGAAAATCGAAAATCAGGTGAGGAACCTACGGCTCAGGCTCCCACGATCCACACGAGTCAGATTCCTCCCCAAGGGTACCTACCCAAGAGGGTTAGATATCGCCAATGCAGATGGTAGGCGGGAACGAATACGAAAGTCTCAAGTGCCATCAAACACAAGATCCTTTTCGCATCCTTTCCCTATCTAAGGTAACCTAAGGGTGGTTGCAGTCGGGGTTTGACCGCCAGTGTGTGCGATGTGTCGTGATCATCACAATGCAAAGTCATGCACAGCAGTTTGTATCAAACACCGCTTCAGTATGTGCGTAAAGTAAACATACATTCCCAACTCCAACCTGCAGGAAAAATGTCAACAATCACTCCACCCCTTATTTCTCCAATCTGCAAAAACATCTAACACAATGGTTAGTGTACGTACCTCACCTTCGAGAGCATCTGTAGAAAACAAGGTAAGATAAACCAAACAACTTTTTAATCGGCTCAAGTCCTCTGGAATTCGTAACTAGAGATTCTGGGTTAGAATAATTCCCCAGGGGAGTCGCCAGTCTTTGCGACCCTCTCCCGAGCGCGGAGGGTTAATGGGCCGCCCGATCGCTGGCTGGATCGGACGCGGGCCTCTCCCAAGGCCCATTTCCCAAATCGCAACTGCTGGATGTACGTGGTCGACCTTCAGTGTGGTCTAGTGACATGTGATGAGTGTACATGTCAAGGAGTCGCCACCAATCGTTTTGCGGAGGGTACGATCGGAAACCCTATCGAATAGTTGGGAGTGGTCTATTCGATTCTGCGGAAACCAGAGAAGTGGGTTCGGGGACTTAGTTACGTCAACTATCAGAGTTGACGCCCTTTCGGTACCTAAGCTGAATGGTTTATCTGATCTTAGGATTTCATACAAACGAGTGGGGTACAGATCTTAAATCTAGGAGTTCATGCAGATGGGAAATACTACCCTATCACTCACAACCAATAGAAATAAGTGCGCAAATCAAGGATCCAGTACATGTAGATAAAACACATGAAATCGGCATGGTATCCCTAATGAGGCCCTATTGGCCTAGAGAAATATCAATCAAGGTTTAGGAGTAATTTGGACATGATTCGCCCATGAAAGGCATAATCGTAATTTTGAATAATTCGGAGAAAATTTACCCTCAAAAGGGTAAATCTGTCATTTTAGACGAATTGGGAAGTCAGAAGACAGGGGAAATAGGATTGGCCATCAATCTAATCCATTTCCTATTTTTCTGGAATTTCCAGGATTTTTCTGGAATTTAAAAATGATTTTACCCTTGGAGGGGTAAAGTCGTCATTTTGGACAAAGATGAGAACTAAAAATCTCAAATATTAGGGTCGGTCGTCCACCTGACCCAAACCCTAACTTCGAGCAATTTTCAGAACTCGATTGAGATAAGAAAGACGATTTTCCCTTTAAAGGGCAAAATCGTCATTTTGAGAAAAGAGGCGGGATTTGAAAACCCAAACCTAAGAATTGGTCGTCTAATCGACCCTAATTCTCACCTTGACATTATCGGCCTTTTCTAGCATGCACAGCAGAGGCGACTTACCCCTAAAGGGTAATGTCGTCATATTTTTGAAGAACGGATAAGAAACCCAAAAATAGGGTTGACCAGCTGTCTGTGGTCAATCCTCGATTTTTTGGGGATTTCTGAATGTCTAGGATTTTTCCTAATTTTTCCACATTTTTTTGGAATTTTCTGGAATTTTTAGGATTTTCTAGGATTTTTCCGATTTTTTTATTTTTTTAAAAATCATTTTCGGAATTTTTTTTTATTTAAAAAATGTTATCCGGGCCGGGTCGGGTGACCCGGCCCACGGCGACCGGCCCGACCCGGATCCGGCCCGCGTGACCCACGCCCAAAACGACGCCGCTTCCACCTTCCCCGCTCAAATTTTTGGAATCCCGCCTAAATCGAATCAAAGGCTCTGATTGTGCCACATGCTGGCTGATTGACGGTTTGATCTTCATAATGAACCAACGGTCCAGATTGAAAGGCTTGACTAAATCTTAACCGTCCGATCTAAAGTATTTTTTTATTTCTGAAAATTATTTTTTATTTCCGAAAGAGTGAGATCGCGACACGTGGCCAACTACCCACCGTTCGATCTTTTTGTTTTATATTCAGTTATATCGAACGGCTGACGTGGCTGCCACGTGGGCGCCACGTCAGCGCCACGTGGCCGTTGACTCGGTCAACCGCCGTTGACCGGTCAACGGCTCACCGGGGAAGACGACCGGCGCCGGCTCTGTCTCGCCGGCGCCTTGTCGGAAGGCTGTTTCTCTGGCCTCAGAGAGCCAAATCACACAAGACCAACGCCATTCGATTCGTATGAATCTCCTCTACGACATATCAAAGCCTAACCACAGCAGATCGATGTTCGCAATACCTGCAACTCCAGCCGGTGCTAATCTCCGGCGAGCTATTGTCCTAACCGTTTCTAGCTAGATCTATCCCACCAAATCAATCAAGAAGCATCATAGGAGTTCGAGAAGACTTACCAGGCCAATGCGAGGCTTCGGTTTCGCTCGGGTCAAGCTCACGAGTTCTCGACGAGTTCGGGTGGTTGGAGGCCGACTCGTGCGATTTAGGCGGTGAAATGATATGTAATGAAAAGCGAAAATGCTCAGGGAAGAGAAACAAACATATTGCGATCAAAACCACAGCAAATAGATGACTCTAGCTAAAGATGCCATTGGAGGCCGAGCTCGAGTTCGAAGATGTTCCTCACCGTTTTTCGAGACGAGAGGCCGATTGGGAGGGTTCAGTCGCTTCTCTGGGAATCAGGGAACTCGAAAACGGGCGTCGCTGGCTTCGGTTTCGCCGGTGGGGGTCAGTCGAAGCTTGCACAGGTTTGGCAAGCTTCGGTTTCGCCGGTGGGGGTTCAGTCGCTTCTCTCTCTCTCTCTCTTTCTCTGCCTGCGAGCTCTCTTTTTCTCCTTTTTTCCTCTCGCCCGCCTGTACGCCGCGAGCACCCTTTCTCTCCCTTTCTCTTCTCGCGAGCTCTCCTCCGCGAGCACTCTCCCTCTCTCTCTCTGCGTCTCGCTCCTTTTCTTCTTTTCTTTCTGTTTTTCTCTCCTCCTTTTCCCTCTGTTTCTTGCGCGAACCGACTTCCTTCCCTCCAACTGATTTCCCCTCAACTGACTTCTCAACTGATCGTCTCTTCCCTTCCTCTGTTTGTTTTTGCGCGAACCACCCCCATCCTGCGCGACGTCCTCCTCCAAGATCCAACAAGCAGAGAGCGTTTTTGCTCTATTGGTTTGGTCAACCGGGTTGACTGGGTCGGTCAACCCGACCCAGTTGACCCGGTTCTAAATTTTCTGTTCAAATTGGACGTCCTGATGTACCAATATCACAAAATTGACATCAAAATTAGACTCTATGGCACAGACTCCACCTAGAAATGTGATTTTCGTGACAATTTCCTTTTCAATTGATTGAAAACCCCAAATGTGGAGTAGGATCCGAATTTGATTTTTGTCAAATTGAGGGTCCTAATGGGCAAATTGACCTTAATTGAGCCCGCTATTAGATTCAGGGGATCGAATACTATAGGGAGGAAGTATTGGGATTCTATGGGTGTCCCTCAGAAAAGTTTAATTTCGGAATTGGCATAATAGGGACTAAAATGAAAAGATTTTTATGCAATTAGGTCCCTAAGGCCAAAATTGATCAAATCAATGCACAATTGAACCAAATTGAAATGTCGGGCAATCAAAATGAATGTCAACACTTGGAAAATGCAAAAGTTGGCAAATAAAAAGACTCAAAACATATTTTTTGACAAATTTAACCCTGTGTGTTACAAAGAAACACACAAAATTAAACTTGAATTTCGACTCATGATGAGGTCAAAATGACAAGGTATTTAAAAGAAAAATATTAACTATTTTCCTGTATTTTTGTGACCTCAAATTCTATTTTTGTTGATTTTTCTAGTATTTTCCTATTTTCTAAAAATACTAAAAAAATATGAAAAATGTGAAAAATTATTTTTTTGTCAAGAATGGTTCCTTGGGCTTGGCCAAGGCCACCAAAGTTGATTTTGTAATTTTTTGACTTTTTATGAATTTTTTGTGATTTTTCAAAAAAATAAAACTGAAAAAGACTTGGTCAAAAATCAGGTGTCAACAAGTGGCTATAGCTAAGACTTCTTCTTTAAAGAGTAAGACTATTTTGAAGAAAAAGAAATGGAAGAAGCCTGTGAAAGCTGCTGTGCAACCAAAGCCCAAGATTGAAAAAGGACAATGTCATTACTATGATGTCGTGGGGCACTAGAGGAGAAACTATAAGAAGTACCTCGCGAGCTTGAAGGTCAAGTCTAAGAACCAACCTTGCGAAGGTATGTTGTCTATGCTTATTGAAACTAATCATATGATTAGTGCTGAATCTAACTTATGGATTCTGGATTCTGCTGCAATCTCACATATTTGTATGTCCTTGCAGAATCTGGAAATAAGCAGATGTTGGGGCGAAATGAGATTATCCTAACATTTACAAATGGGGCAAGAGTTGCTGCATTAGCTATAGGGACTTTTCGTTTATGTTTGCCTTCTGAACATGTTTTGATTTTAAATAATTATCTGCATTATGAGAATGATGTTCGGAACATCATCTCTATACCTCGTTTGGGTAAAGACGATTATGAATTTTCTTTTGCTGATGATGTATGTTCTATTTATTATAATAGAACGTGTGTTGGTTCTGGATTATTAACTAATAATCTCTATACCATTACAATGTCCGATAATACGATTACCAATGTCAATAAGCAACATAATTTCGATGTAAATGCCATAACTAATAAACGCCCTAGAAATAGTCCAAATCCAAAGTATGTTTGGCATCTCCGACTAGGTCATATTGGAAAAGATACGATTAACAAGTTGAGTAATGATGGATATATTAATACAATTGGTTTTAAACCATACTCGACTTGTGATGCATGTCTTCTAGGAAACATGACTAAAGCATTCTTTGTAGGACATGGTGCGCGAGCTGCTAACGTATTGGGATTGATACATACAGATATATATGGACCAATTAATGAAACTACTAGGGGTGATTATTCTTACTTCATTACCTTTACCGACGATTATTCGCGGTATGACTATTTGTACTTAATGAAGTATAAATCTGAGTCCTTTGAAAGTTCAAGGATTTTAGATCTGAAGTTGAGAAACAAACAGGAAAGATCATTAAGGCTCTTCGATCTGATCATGGAGGTGAGTACCTTAGTACTGATTCTTGGATTATCTTGAAGATGATGGCATTTTATCACAATGGACATCTCCTGCAACTCCAGAACATAACGGTGTATCTGAAAGAAGAAATCGCACTTTATTAGATATGGTGCGATCTATGATGAGTTACACCGATTTGCATGTATTCTTTTGGGGACATGCTCTTGAGACAACTGCATATTTACTGAACGGAGTGCCTTCCAAGTCTGTTCCAACTAAGACTTATGAGATATGGCATAGTAGGAAATCAAGTCTTAATCATATCAAGATTTGGGGTTGTCCTGCTTTCATCAAGAAGCTGAGAACAGAGAAATTGGAGGCTAGGTCTGAACAAGGTCGCTTTATTGGATATCCAAAAGAGACTCTTGGATATTATTTCTATTTTCATTCTGACCAAAGAGTTTCGGTTAGTAGGCATGCTTCTTTTCTGGAGAATCAGTTCGTCTAGGAAGGTGGTGCTGGGCAAAAAATAGTCATACAAGAAGAAAATAATGAAGTACCAAATAACCAAGTTCAGACACCGATCTCTGATTCATTGGGAGCTTATGATACACAACCTCTTAGGAGGAGTGCGAGAACGTCTCGTTTGCCTATTCGCTATAGAGACTCGATTGAAGATATTGATCCACTATTCATTGTGAATGATAGTGATCAACTAAGTGATCCTAACACCTATGAGGAGACGATGTCGGACATCGATTCTGGTAAATGGCTAGAAACCATGAAATCCAAAATAGATTCAATGTATTCCAATGATATTTAGACTCTAGTTGATTTGCCTGATGGTATTGTACCAATTGGGTGTAAATGGATCTTCAAGAGGAAGATGAGTGCTGATGGTCAGATTGGAACTTACAAAGCATGGCTGGTGGTAAAATGATATCGTCAAAAAGAAGGGATCGATTACGACGAAATTTTCTCACATGTAGCCATGCTAAAATCTAGGGGTGAGCAGTTCCCGGTTAGGTCCGGTCCGGTTCCCATAATAAAAAATTGGGAACCAGACCAATAGTCCCGGTTTCCTTTTTTCGGAATCGCGAACCGGACTAGCTACTCTTGGAACCGGAAATCGGACCGGGCCATTGGTCTGGTCCGGTTCCCTGGCGGTTCCAATGGTGGCTGGTCTAGTGACCGTCCGCGGTTCCGAAAAGTGGATGCGCACTTTTCGACGTAATTCTTCAACCAATGACACGCAAGTAAACATACAGTCTTCAAGTAAAATCTATTACAGCCTACATGTTCACCATTCATTGCCTCTATATGCAAACATCCAGTGTTGGGACAAACTCGGGAAGCCAAGGCAGTGACTTGCCATCATCGGAGCTAATGACTGTTTTCTCTAGCCCCACTCTTTCAAGAACAGCAGATAACATGTGCACGATAGAAGAATAGACCCACAATAAGGATGTCCGAGATCGAGTTCTCAGGTCATTATTCATTCCACTTTGCGGCTCAAAGAACTGAGAGATGCAAGAATCATTCATCCATTCTATCCACTTTATTCCAAGATCAACCATTGGGATAACATGACTCCAAGACCATGATTCAGAATCATTGCCATCACATCCTGTATTTTGAATGCATGTATGCTTCTGCGAAAGAAAATTTGGAAGCTCACTGTTGACACCTGATTTTTTATTAGTCTTTCATAGTTTATTTTTTAAAAATTCATAAAAAATATATAAAAAGTTAAAAAATTAAAAAATCATCTTTGGTAGCCTTGACCAAGCTAAAGGAACCATTTTTGACAAAAAATAATTTTTCAATTTTTTAATATTTTCCAATAATAGAAAAATACATGAAAAATGAAGAAAAATAGCATTCGATGTCGTAAAAATATAGAAAAATAGTCAATATTTTTATTTTAATTTTCTTTTCATTTTGAACTCATAAATAGTCAAAATTCAAGTTCAATTGCATGTGTTTCTTCACGACGCATAGAGTTGAATTTGGCAAAAAAAAAATATCATTCGAGTCTTTTAATTTGTAAATTTCTACATCTTTTTTAGTCTTGATGTCCAATTAGATCGACCACCATCTACAATAAATGCCCCTTGCTGAATATTTTCGTTTTTGTTTCACATAATTTCATGGTGTAAAACGCCGAGTGGATCCCCAAATATAATCGGGTCGGCATGAGCTCGATAGCTCGTCCAAGACCAAACCAGGGCACGGCGAACCCCATGTGAGTACTCTCGAACTCCTGCGATGCTTCCTAATGCTTTTCTTAGGTTAGATCGAGTGTAGAACGGCCAGGATAGCTAAATCATTCTTGAGCTGTGATTGATAAATAGGGCATTACTAGGAATGTCATGTGATTTATTTGCATATCTAGATTCCTTGAGTTGCGCATTTTGTTACTGATTGTGATTGCTAGGATAATCACTCCTATCTGCACGAATTTCTAGATTTATGGTTCATACCTTACTCATCCGCATGAATCTCAGGCTAGAAAATTCAGTCAACTTAGGTACCGAAAGGGCGTCAACTCTAACAGTTGGCGTAACTAAGTCCCCGAAACCATTTCTCTGGTTCTCGCAGAATTGAATAGAAACTCCCAACTATTCGATTGGGTGGTCCAATCATACCCTAAAAAAATGATTGGTGGCGACTCCATGGCATGCACACTTAGCACATGTCACTAGACCACACTGAAAGTCGATCACGCATACCTCCGTTGCGATTTGGGTAATGTGCCTTGGGAGAGGCCCGCGTCCGACCAGACAGGACGGCCCATTAGCCCTCGAGAGCCCGACAACCTCAAGAGGGTCGCGACAGACTGGCGACTCCACTGGGGACTGGTTCTTAACCATTTAGTGGACTTGAGCCGATTAAAAAGTTGATTGATTCTTCTAACCTAATTTTATGCAGATGCTCTCGAAAGTGAGGTGTATATGCTAACGAATGTGTTAGATGTTTTTGTAGACGGGAGAAATAAGGGGTGAAGTGCTTGTTAACTTTGTTTTATGCAGGCAAGAGTTTTGGATGTATGATTGTGTGGATATTTATATTGAAGCGGTGATTGTTAAATAAAATGCATGTTTATTGCTTTAGCACGACACAATGAATACACACAATTGCGCCTAAAACCCCAGGCCCCCTCTTTAGGAACACAATAGAAGGAATTGAAAATGGAATCTCCGTGAGGAAAAACATGGGGGTAATCCACTTTTCAATTCCGCTCACTTCGAACTATGGATTAAGTCCCAATGCAACGATAGTTGTGCAATGGAATCGACTCTTCCCAGAATTCGAGGTGAGAACCTTGGCTTTAGGTACCAAGCCCTATCTTTTGATTTTTAGAAGTTTTCCCTCACTTGTCTCATGCGTTTGTCTATGGAAGGTTAGTATACCTAACACTGTACAGAGAAGCTTGATTTTCTCTTAAGTTTGGTTGGTAAGACTTTTCTATCCCTCGAACTTGTTACAACTCATAATCATTATATTCATTGCATAATTCTGGTGATTGGATTAAATGCCATTTTGAGGATAGATAGGTGTGTTTTCCTCCCAATGTTCTTGATGGAAGACGAAGATGGTGTCATCCCATTACGAGCGCCAAGTGGACAAGAAGAGCCTGCTATGGACATCATTGAGGTATCATCTAATGAAGATGACGATTTGGAATAGGTGATTCTGAAGTCACGTCTCAAAGATCGAAACTGGGGCATCTCTAAGTAGTTAAAAACAGGTAGAGAAGAGAAGTCTTTTTGTGGATAAACGCGGTGGGAGGTTCCTTTATTCGATCATAAGCAAGATTAAAAAATCAAGATGTACACGCTCGAATCATCAATGTCAAAGAGCAGCTTGCCTAGGTTGAGAGTGGTCAGGTGTTCGAGAAAGTCAGCCATACAGAAGTTGAGACACACATATTAGAGCTTTCATTCATTTCGCTCAATCGAGGGACCTTAAAAGCAGATCATACAGATCATCGAGGTGGAAAAGTAAAACCGAAATGAGCCCTAATTAGCATCACAAAGGAACCCAGTTGGCCCTCCATATTATTGATGCTTTGCCTATACTCACCACCTCGAGACTCGAGATCTACAAGCTTAAGAAGAAGGCGTTTACATTCCCCTTTAAGCTCGGCAACCTTGGTCCCGTGATCTTCGGCGGCTATTTCCAAGTCCCGAACTAGTCCTCTCCCATGGGCTATATCCGCGGTAATGCTGTCAAGCCTTTCTTCCTGCCACTCACATTGAAACTTCAACACGACATTACGACGGTCGTGCTCATAGGTGGTCAGGGATAAGGCCAAGCGCTCCACCAAATTTCCCCTCTCGCGAAGCAACATCGAGACCCGTTCGTTGGCGAACTCAACAGCCTTTCTGTGACTATCGGCCACAAGGTTGGCCAACACCAAGCAGTTGGACCGATCCTCATAGCGAGCTCGCAAAACGTGAGCCACGGTAACTTCTCGATGAGCGACACGGTAAGTCTCTAAAAAGTTTATAAAGAGGGTTGGGAAGATTCTATATTCCCTCTCTAAATTAGTGCCCTCGATAGAGGTGGTGTCTATTTCCACGAGCAAAATGCGAATTTCATCTTCAATTTCTGGGTGATCGGCTATATGAGCATAGCCTCGACCTAGGAGGTTATAGAGTTTTTCCCACTGGGCCAAAATTTCAGTCGAGAAAGCGCGAATAGGAGAGGAGGTCATTTTCGTTGGAGTGAGGGAGAAGAAGATGGGTGTGGTAGAGTGATTAAAATACGAAAAGGAAATTATGTAAGAGCGTTAATCTTCTCTGCATTAACTCCTCCTTTTATAGCAACTCGAGGATGAAGAAAGGTCACAGCAATAATGCTCATGGAGCCAAGTTAATTGGGTAAAGCAATGGTGGCTCTTTCGGTGAACCATCAGATCCGTCCCAGTCCGCGATTTCAGGTTTGATAAATCTAAAAAAGTTGTAAAAAGATATGTCAGTGCCACCATATTAAAATTGAGCTAGAGTTAAGCACAACTATCGAAAAAAGTTGCAAAAGGATTTGGCGGTCCCATCATATTAAAAAACTGAGCGGGAGGCGAGCGTAGTTCCACCTTTTTGAAAATAAGTGGGAGACAGACATGGATATCGAGAAAAGGAAATCGATTTGGTGTCCCTCCACGTTGAAAAGAAGAAAGAAGACGACAAAGCGAGAAATACTAAATCTTGGGAGAAAGGCTTGCCTGATGATCTTCATCCATGTTTAAAGAACGTTTCCTGGGCATACAGAACCACTCAAAAGAAAATTTAGAGAGAGTGAGCATACATGAGAGAGTAGAGAACCCTGAGTGAGCAAAAATTGATCGAACATTTTTCGATCCAACATGTTTGAGGGTTATCGTCAGTTGCTAGAGGCGACTGATCCAAAAATCTCAGAAAATGAACTATTGAGAGATCTCGAAGATTCCAGGATCGCGTCTGGTACCAGAACCACAGAACCCAACCCTTTCGGCAACGAAGTTCAGGATCTCAGCAGCGACGACAACAGCAGCAGCGATGGTCAATCCCGGAAAAGGAAACGTCGCCAGTGCCACACTCAGAATGAAATCCAAGAGCTTGAAGCTTTCTTTAGTGAATGCCCTCTCCCGAACATGAAACAAAGAAATGAATTGGGCCAGAAGCTAGTGATGAAACCTTTGAGGGTCAAGTTTTGGTTTCAAAATAAGCGAGCCAAATTGAGGGCTCAACACAGACGTCAAGAACTTGCGATTCTAAAGGAGGAAAACGAAAAGCTTCGAGCGGAGAACATGAGGTATAAGAAAGCTCCCAGCACTATCGCTTGCCTTAATTGCGGTGGCCCTGTCACTCTCGGCGAAAGGTTCCTTGATAAGCCTTATATGAGGATTGAAAATGCTCATTCACCACCCCACTCCCTCGAACCATCTTTGATACAATCGGATTTTGTTGGAGATATGCATGAACAAATCAATTCTACGAAGTCAATACCGATGCCTTCTAAAGGATGGGATATGCGTCACCATGATTGGAGTTTCCTTAACGATGAGCTTACTATCACGACCGACCAATCCAAAGCTGATGAATTCCCTCCACAACAATTTCCGGCTCGATCAAATCCTACTGGAAATAGGCCAGAGAGCAATAGCCAAGTTGTCAACACTGTTCCGGGTCGCAAGAAGACGAGGGTCAATTGGTCTCCCGAGCTTCATCTCAAGTTCCTTAGCGCGGTTCAGCAACTAGGGATCAACTCAGCATATCCAACGCGCATACTTGAGATCATGAACATACCAGGACTCACTAAAGATGGAGTCGCGAGTCACCTCAAGAGCTACAGAAGGGCGCTAAGACAGCGCCACACAGCACTGAACCTGAAAGAACTCAACTTGTGCCTAAACACTAGGCATGGCCACAACTACAATGCCCCTGAAGTAAGAAATACCCTGCCGAATCTAGGCACCGACCAAGCTGGTAGCAGCACCATCGACTACTTGGGCGCTAATCAGAATATTCCCCCGAATCATCTCAGCACCACTCAAGAGTATATGCCACAAGTGCAGCAGGTACGAACTCCTTGGTTTGAGCAGCAACTTTTCGCTAGTGCTCTTCCTATCGCCGATCAACATATTGCGCCTAGTGTTCAAAGATCTGCCTGGCTTGGGCGTATGATTTCGGAAGATCAAGCGGGGGGATGCTCTGAGGATTTTTGTTTCTCCCATCCCCAAATGGAAGGTGCTTTTGATAGTGAACCGATCAATCATCCTCTTATAATCTCGAGCAATGACGAAGGTTCTAGCTCGAAGAATCAGATCGCTCACAACAGAAACAGGAATCCTTCGCCGCCAAGCGATGATGGTCAACCCGAATATCAGTTGCTCGAAGAATCAAAAGATTTCCTTGATGAGGAGCTCCATATCTGGATCGATCAGTTTAAAACTGATGGACTTATGAAGTTATGATCCAAAATGGCGATTATATATCTGATTCATGGTGTAACTGGCTGATCACCGAGAATCTTCAAGGGACCTAGGCACATGTGACTGGATGTATCATTAATCTTTCTGTCATAAAGTCTTCCATGCGAGATAATCTTCCTTAATGCCTAGAGTTAATCTGGGGCAGCGATCAGTACTACCTGCGAGCATCATCATGCTCGAGTGCGACAATCCCTTGTTAGATTAGAGTCGAGACGAATCAATTGAACGCCACGAAGAAAAACATTTAAAGGCTTCACATAGGAAAATGTGAGTAAAAGCCCGAGCGAGCTCAAAGACAGTTAGCTCTGTATCGTTCCAAGGGACCTTTAGTCGTTATGAACTCTAAATTGAGCTTGTTTCATTCTCAATGGGGGTCGCTAACTGCTTCGAGAATTTTATAACAAAAAATGAACCAGTTAGGGGCGCCAATAGTGCTGTGTCTTGGTAGTCAGTGAAATGGCAGTGGTACGAAACGTCAGGAGTTCGATCTCGGGATTGAAAAATCGTTTTATTAGTTGGTCTATCACTCGATGAAGTTCAAAGAGATTCGACGCAGATGACTATAGAACTTGGGGCAATTCGAAAATCATCGATTCATTTTCATCAAGCGGCGAAGTTGGTATTGTAAAATGTGAAGCGCGCAAATGACAAATCCGAAGCAGAAGGAGATGAATCATGATTCGCTTATCCAAGGTCGGGATTTCAACCTTCGACTAAAGCCAAATCTAGGATGAGTTTTTGATCTTGCCCACTCGACAAAACCCATCTCTACTGAAAATGGGGGCAAACCATTCCTACATCCGGAAAGCATGTCGAAGCCGAAGACATCAGATTCATCATTTAATCCGTGGGGCAAGTCCCCCAAGCGATAGTTATCATCCGCAGAGCGTAATGGAATCCATCCTTTCAACGTAAAACGCATTTGGCCGCGGAGCCACCCATTTGGTAAAAAGAACGTATCGTTCCTAAATGATTTTCAATCAGATGCGGGGATAATGTTCTCTCATTTTCCTCTCAGGTGATGAATAGAGACGAGGCACCCAAGAAGCCATGCATTCAAATAACAAAACAGCGCATGAAACACGCCCAAAAAGATGAATGAATCTCCTCCGACGTAAATCCTTGAGGTGGATTCGTTGCCCAACCAGACGAAGAAATCATGGCCACAAGCTTGAGGGCCGGCTTCTGCAATCCCAAAATAATGCTTAATATTTATCCTTGGCAGGAGCTCGCCATCAGGGCAGACATTGCAGATTTTCACAACCCTTGTACACTCGTTGGAGCATATGACGAAGGGTAAGATGTATCGTTCCAATTTTTGCAAAGTTTTAGAATATACAATGACATATCCCTTTTATACCTCCAGGATCTCCAGCCTCGATGGGCAGGTAAGTATCCCTTTTCCCAATTCATTGGAGATTAAAAACTTTCAGAATTAATTCGATTCTCACATCTAAAAAGACATAGAATTCTTACTTCATTGACATTCATGTTTTAAAACAAGAGATTGTCTGAACATGAATTACACATATATGGTGCATCACAAAATCCCTTTGAAGGATAAATCTTGATGAAATGAAATGAATTTTTCCAACAAGAGTCGTTTGAACTGTTCAAAAGGGTATTTTCTCATAAGAGAAACGAGCCTAATCCAAACACGTCCCATACACACTTGAGAGATGAGGAGATTGGAAATGATTGAGAAACCTTAACCTATGGACATAAGGGTCATTCGCAACGATTACATGGATCGAGATGACAGAGGCATTTATTTCTTCATTCCAAACACTACAGATGCCCATTGAGAACCCCATTGAACGGCGATTTTCATTCTCAACCCTGTCAAGAGCCACCCCACATTGGGGCAAATGAAGGTTAGTCCAACAATATCAGAAAGTAAATGGTTAGAAATTTTCTTGCTCGGACTAACATAAATCTTTGTGTGTTGTTTATATGATAATCCAAGTGTTATAGGATGATGAGAATAATTCATTTCTCTATCCTACACACTGTTATCCTTTGCACGACCATGTTGAGCCAGCAAATTCATTTCATCAACCTATTGGTGATCATTGCATATTCCAAAGCAAAGGCAACATCATTCTAGGAACGGAAGCATGCCAAAGTTTAAGTTGCATATCTAGCATGATTGCTGAAAATCCTAGCTCCAAAAGAAAAGAAAAACACGGGATTAAAAAAAGGGGAAAAGAAAAATCCCTAGACATCAAGAAAAAGCAAAGTGCCTGGTAAAAAGAAAGGCCGATGTCCATTCAAAATATCCCCAGTAAAGTCTAGAGAGATGATGAAAAGACCCTCCAAAGGAGTCAGATCAAGATGACTACTCCCCAAATGATGTCGTGCTCAAATAGCAAACACACAAACAGATGGTCTCTTAATGCAACAAGAGACGCTTTTAAACATCCTTGTGCGCTCTAAAAGAGGAGTGTACACTTCAAGAAATGGAGATGTTCTTCGAAGGACATGTGGCAAATTTCCAATGATCACCAATGTCAAACCCTTCACAATTTCTAAGCAAAAAACAAGCCTTTTCGGTCCCCAATCCTTCCAATGTTACAATCCTGAAGCAGTCTTCTCTGACTAAGACACTTGGGTTAATGTATAACTTAGCTCAAAGAAGTACGAGCAAGACTATTTCTTTCTCATTTTGCAGGGTTCTTGACTTGTAAACCCGGAGCAGATAGTGAAAAATTTCGTTCAACGGCCTTGACTCAAAAGTGAGTCCCCATTGGAAACCGATATCCAAGCCTAACACTACGGTCCCGTGAAAGACCTCCTGATTGATCGAAATGTATGCGTTGCGAATGATCCTGAAACCCAGGCACAGGTCGGTAGGAAATTGAGCACTTTCCCTATTAAAGATCATTATCACAGAGCAGTGAGGAGCCTTCTTGGATGAGAAATACTCCAATGGATGTTTTGAGCAAACTCTTTTTGAAATTTTCAAATTATTTGATCTAGAGTTTCCGTGCAAGGAATTTATGATCACATCTGTATGTGGCAGGAATGTTTTGGATAACCTCCAACAATCAAAATGCACATTTCATGACTAAAACTTAAGTCGTAGAATTTTGTCAGTTAGACAATTATTGTCTTCCCAAAGATTACTAACATCTTCTTGGCGAGGAAAATTTTTTCAGGTCTAAGCTTTCTGCAGGACTTTTGGCCACCCTAAAGACTAGGTGCGTCATCCTTAAGTGAGGCCTTTTAGTAGGCAAATCTTTTCTAAGACCGATCCACAGAATGATCGAGTCTCCGACTAGCCCCGAAGAGCGGGTACGTCATCCTTTGATTCATATCAATTTGGAATTTCATAAATGGTAGAAACCGCCTGAAGGGTCAATCAATGGTAGAAACCGCCTGAAGGGTCAGCACAATGGTAGAAACCGCTTGAAGGGTCAATGTATGGTAGAAACCACCTGAAGGGTCAATCAATGGTAGAAACCGCCTGAAGGGTCAACATAATGGTAGAAACCGCCTGAAGGGTCAATGTATGGTAGAAACCGCCTGAAGGGTCAATGTATGGTAGAAACCGCCTGAAGGGTCAACCAATGGTAGAAACTGCATGAAGGGTCAATGAATGGTAGAAACCGCCTGAAGGGTCAAAGGACTGGTAGAGACCGCCTGAAGGATCAACCCAATGGTCCGATCCACCATACGGATCAAAACCTTGATGAATCCCGAACGCGGGAGGAGTCGTTTTCCCTAATAAGCCTTACATTAGGCAAGCCATTCTAGTTTCAAAACCCTTGGCAAATTCCCAAATGTGGGATGCGTCTTCTTTAGGTTCCTATCAGTTAGGAATCCCATTATGGTTTGACCTACCATACAGGTCAGAGCTTAACATCCCTATGACACTCCGATGACGAGTCCTTAGGAATCTACTTGAACCCATCAGACACAGCAAATGCCGCAAGCATTCGGTAGGTAAGTGGCAGGGAAGTCTATCTACTCCTTAACTTTCTTACATCATATCAGGGAATTGAATGAGCACATCTCTTTTTAAGGAAAAGCACACATTGATGGGCATGAAAATTGGATGTCATGATTTCTTTTCTTTTCCCAGTCGAGTCGATCGGAACACAGGTGTCACCTTGTCTTTGAGAGAAACCTCTGACGAAATTCCTCTCAAAGAGGGGCAGCTGTTGACACCTGATTTTTTATTAGTCTTTCATAGTTTATTTTTTAAAAATTCATAAAAAAATATATAAAAAGTTAAAAAAATTAAAAAATCATCTTTGGTAGCCTTGACCAAGCTAAAGGAACCATTTTTGACAAAAAATAATTTTTCAATTTTTTAATATTTTCCAATAATAGAAAAATACATGAAAAATGAAGAAAAATAGCATTCGATGTCGTAAAAATATAGAAAAATAGTCAATATTTTTATTTTAATTTTCTTTTCATTTTGAACTCATAAATAGTCAAAATTCAAGTTCAATTGCATGTGTTTCTTCACGACGCATAGAGTTGAATTTGGCAAAAAAAAAATATCATTCGAGTCTTTTAATTTGTAAATTTCTACATCTTTTTTAGTCTTGATGTCCAATTAGATCGACCACCATCTACAATAAATGCCCCTTGCTGAATATTTTCGTTTTTGTTTCACATAATTTCATGGTGTAAAACGCCGAGTGGATCCCCAAATATAATCGGGTCGACATGAGCTCGATAGCTCGTCCAAGACCAAACCAGGGCACGGCGAACCCCATGTGAGTACTCTCGAACTCCTGCGATGCTTCCTAATGCTTTTCTTAGGTTAGATCGAGTGTAGAACGGCCAGGATAGCTAAATCATTCTTGAGCTGTGATTGATAAATAGGGCATTACTAGGAATGTCATGTGATTTATTTGCATATCTAGATTCCTTGAGTTGCGCATTTTGTTACTGATTGTGATTGCTAGGATAATCATTCCTATCTGCACGAATTTCTAGATTTATGGTTCATACCTTACTCATCCGCATGAATCTCAGGCTAGAAAATTCAGTCAACTTAGGTACCGAAAGGGCGTCAACTCTAACGGTTGGCGTAACTAAGTCCCCGAAACCATTTCTCTGGTTCTCGCAGAATTGAATAGAAACTCCCAACTATTCGATTGGGTGGTCCAATCATACCCTAAAAAAATGATTGGTGGCGACTCCATGGCATGCACACTTAGCACATGTCACTAGACCACACTGAAAGTCGATCACGCATACCTCCGTTGCGACTTGGGTAATGTGCCTTGGGAGAGGCCCGCGTCCGACCAGACAGGACGGCCCATTAGCCCTCGAGAGCCCGACAACCTCAAGAGGGTCGCGACACTCACGAGCTAAATCTGACGGAACAAGGTATGCCTCATTGGAGATTGAAGTGAGTTCTCTCATGATGCAAACCAGACATCAGTAACTATTAAGCAGTAAACACATTTTTGGTCTGGTTCTACGTACGCTCATCAAAAGTGATCGGTTCCCACTTTTGGTCTGGTTATCCAAACATATTTGTGGAACCTCCCAGGACTTGAAACAGCAGAACATTAACGTGAGCTTTATTTTTTTCTTTTTTTTAAAGGATCGGTCCGATCCGGGCGGTCCAGTTCCCGGTTCCGCGCTCAAAATCGGGAACCGGACCGCCCGATCACCGGTTTCAATTTTAGGAACCAGCGACTAGACCGAACCGGATCCCCTTAAAATCGGGAACCGGAATATCGGTCCCGGTCCAGTCCGGGCGGTCCCGATTCGTGCGGTCTTTTTTGCTCACCCCTACTAAAATCTATTCGGATTATGTTGGCTATAACTACGCACCTTGATTATGAGATATTCCAAATGGATATCAAAACGGCTTTTCTAAATGGTTTCCTCAAGGAAGACGTTTATATGGAATAACCACGGGGTTTTGAATCTAGTGGTGTAAGTCAGACGGTGTGTAGGCTTAAGACATCCATTTATGGACTCAAGCAAACCTCCATAAGTTGGAACATCCGCTTTGATGAGGTAGTCAAATTGTTTGGCTTCATCAAAAATCCGGATGAACCTTGTGTATATAAGAAGGTCAATGGGAGCACAATTGCATTTCTAGTTCTCTATGTCCATGATATACTTTTGATCGGAAATGATATATCGATGATATCATCGATCCAACTATTCTTGTCACAAAAATTCTTCATGAAAGATTTAGGAGAGGCAACCTATATTTTAGGTATCAAGATCTATAGAGATAGATCGAGACGATTTATTGGCCTCTCACAGTCTACGTACATAGATAAAGTGTTAACACGGTTTAACATGCAATGTTCCAAAAGAGGATTATTGCCTTTTAGGCATGGAATCAGTCTTTCCAAGGAGATGTGTCCCAGCACTCCTGAAGAAAGAGAGCGGATGGAAAAGATACTTTACGCATCCACTATTGGAAGCATAATGTATGCTATGCTATGTACGTGACTTGATATTGCGCATGCTGTGAGCGTCACTAGCAGATATCAATCTGATCCATGAGAAGAGTACTGGATAGCGGTCAATAATATCCTTAAGTACTTGCGAAGGACTAAGGATTTATTCTTGATATACAGAGAATGAGAGTTTAAAGTTGAAGCTTGTACTGATTCTGATTTTCAGTCGGATCCGAATGACTATAAGTCCACATCTGGGTTTGTCTTTACACTCAATGGTGGTGCAGTTAGTTGGAAGAGTTCCAAACAAATCACAACTGCTGATTCCACCATTGAGACAGAGTTTGTAGCCGCTTCTGAAGCGGCAAAGGAAGCAGCTTGGATGAAGAAGTTCATTTCTGAACTAGGAGTAGTTCCTTCCATTGAGCAACCAATTACATTATTTTGTGACAACAATGTGGCAATAGCTCAAGCTAAGGAACCAAGGTCTCACCAGAAATCCAAGCACATCGAGAGACGCTTCCATCTGATCAGAGAAATAGTTGGGAGAGGTGATATCGCCTTGCAGAAAATTGCCTCAGCGGAAAACGTGGTAGATCCCTTTACTAAAGCCTTACCTCAGTCTTCATTTGAAAGACACCTTAACGAAATGGGTTTAAGGTACCAGACCAGTTGGCTTTAGTGCAAGTGGGAGATTGTTAGAGATATGCACTAAAATAATCATGTAACTATTACATATTGAGGATTTCGGTTGTACTTCTGATTTCTTATTTAATCAATTGTAAAGATGTATTTATTCATTTGTCCAATTATCTACTTATATGAATAAATTTCATAAGATCAGTTGTGACTAGACCTATTCTTGATACGTTGAGAATATGTGTGACGAGTTCACAGCTAGACTGAATCTTTAAACTGTTCCCGATCGATGGATCATTGAATGGATATCAATAATCCTGTTGAGATCTATGTGCTCTTAACTTCACAATTAGGTATTTGATACTTAAGGGAATGACGAGTCACAAGTCATTGGGTATTACGATGCCCGAGTTAGAACATAGGTGTTTGTATAAGACAAGTTCACTGAACGTGACACGCATTAAATGATTAGCGACATGGAAGCTTTTAGCGTGGTCAATGTCTAATCATTCATGCTTTGGTCTTGTGTAAATAATCCTTACACCTGAGGCACAATGTTGACTTGTGTGTTGGATGGCTATGATTCACGAGGACGCATATTGACGTTCGTCGATCCGTCTTTGTATTTGATGGTCATAGTTTATGCACATACGAAGTCACACGAGTGCGCAAAATGGAATCTGTCTCCTTGCCATATGCAAGGTATGATATCCTATGCGATTTGATTATGACAATGCATTGAAATCCTCGGCCGGGGTTATAACCGAGAATAAAATGTTTATATCTCGTATAAATACATGTCGATTGAATTTGTGCATATGATCGAATTGGTGACTTGATAAATATTCCATGATCTTTGTTCGGTCGGGATATAGTAAGATGGAGGGATTGGATTACACTATAGCTAAATCCGACATGTTCATTATGTTCTTAAAGAATTCACACTGTCTAGGTAGCCATGACATATTGCTATATGTCACTCATGGCTTGTCGGACCTAGAGGTTAATAGGGACAATTAATTCTCTTGGATGTACTAACGTGTTAGTACATGTCTTACTGCCAACTCAGTGATGAACCTAGAGATGTCACACATCTTAACCAATATATGTCGATGGTGAACGGAAAGACGATATTGCAAATATGTTTGCAATAAAGACTATCGAATTATTTGGACCGAAATTAGATTAAATGGGATTTAATTTAATTTTTATTTTTTGGGTCATAGGCGCAAGTGCATATGATGCACATGTACGGATTAAATCGACACAAAATTGTTGTGCCGATTTGCACACATATTGTTTATTATGTGACAATTTAGTCCTCTATGGGTGAGTGTGAGATGTTGGAAATTTACGTCCATTAAGTGCTAAATTGATTAATTGTCATAATAACGATAACTAAATTGCTGATTGTATTGCTGCATAATTTTTGGATCGGATCCTAGAATTATGCATGTATATGTGTGTGTAATGCATAATCAAAGGATTAGATCCTTAGATTAAGGGTATGCATTTTGTGAGAGAAAAAAGATGATATCTCTCTCATTTTTGCTGGCTCCCATGGTGATAAAAAAATAAAAGAACGAGAGAAAACTTCACTACGAATTGCTAGCACTATTAAGGTGGTGATTCTCGGATTCGTTCTTCCGTTCGTCGTTACGTTTAGTGATGTGTCTAAACTAGAGGCTCGACACTTGTGGAGCTCGGATTAAAGAACATCCTAACCAATTTGTTTTCTAGCACGCTACGAGAGGTAATCCGTTAACTCTATTTGTCTAATATGTTTTTTGATTGAAATGCACGAACTACGCCTCTGGAGATACATGTATGGGCATTTATTTATTTCCGCAACGTTTATATAATTTTATTTTTGCCCGTACAAGTTACGTGAATCCCAACAATTACGCCCTTAGACCCATGGTTTTACTTGTCGATAGAAAGTATAAACCACACCTCAATAATCATTTCGATTGTGAATCCACTCGAATAGTTCCTCAGTGTTGATCGGACACGAAAACAAGAATCGCTTCTGTTCTTAGCTTGGACGGGGCCAGTCAGCTTAATGGGATGGTAGATTGATGCTTTTTCTTGGGCTTTTTTCCAAATTAATTTTTTTTAAAAAAATATTTACCAATTTAATATTAAAAAAATATTTACCAAATTAGGTGCCAATCGGCAATTGGGCCGCTGATTGAGGCCCAAAATTGGTTTTGGGCCCCCAATCGGCAGCCCAAGTGCCGATTGGGTTGAGGAGAGGAGAGTGAATCACGCTGTGAACTCAAAAGGGGTGGTGGCGGAGGAGGAGGGAGGAGGCCATGCCATTGCAGGCAAACCAAACCATCCAACAACGAATAAAAGCCAAACCTCATGTTCCAGAAGAGGGGTGTGGGGGGAGCAATTGTTTGACCTTTTCAAATGCCCAAACAAAACCCTACCAAAAAAATTAATTATAAAATTAAAAAAGGAGAGAGAGAGAGAGAGAGAGAGAGAGAGAGAGAGAGAGAGAATATTCTATCATAGAAGTTAACGGGACACCTCTACATCTCAGCTAAATGAGAAGTCTCGTTTGATTTGATTTTGGAAGATTTCCAAGAATGGACCAACACCAGCGTACTCTGGTGATGTAGAGCTTCTAGTCATTGGGAGATCATGTTCGCACGTTTTGGTCGACCCTTCAGGAGCCAAGCACCTCGTCGGTCCGCTCCAGATACGAGCATTTTTTTTTTTGTGCCCAACGTGTGTGGAAAGAAAAAGGGGCTTTTTTTCAAATTAATTTTTTTAAAATATTTACCAATTTAATATTAAAAAAAATATTTACCAAATTGGGTGCCAATCGGCAATTGGGCCGCCGATTGGCACCCAAAACAGGGAATTGGGCCCCAATCGGCGGCTCAAGTGCCGATTGGGGCTCAAATTTTTTTTTCTTTTTTTTTTCAATGGATTCGTCTCGAAAAATTAGGCGAAATAAAAAAAAATCGTTCCAAACGGACACCCGAGTGATGAGATATGCCATTTCAAAGTATTATTCCATCGAATTTTTAAAACTTTGCTAATTTAGGCATCCATTTAAACGAATAAATTATAAAAGTATTAATTAAATAATAAATTATATTGAAATTACGTAAACTTTAAGGGAAAAAAACACTATATAATTCATATTTCACTATTAAAATTGACTCTTAATTTATATTTTTTTATAAAAGTTTTCAATTGATGCCTAAATTATTAATAAAATTTCAATTATAATTTATTATTTAATTGATACTTTTAGAAAAAAAACACTACATAATTCATATTCCACCACTAAAATTGACTTTTAATTTATATTTTTTTATAAAAGTTTTCAATTAATGCCTAAATTATTAATAAAATTTCAATTATAATTTATTATTTAATTGATACTTTTATAAAAAATATATAAATTAAAATTCAATTTTAATGGTGGAATACAAATTATGTAGTGTTTTTTTCCTCAAAGTTTACGTAAGTTCAATATAATTTATTATTTAATTGATATTTTTTTAATTTATTCGTTTAAATGGAGGCCTAAATTAGCAAAGTTTTAAAAATCTGATGGAATAATACTTTGAAATGGCATATCTCATCGCTCGGGTGTCCGTTTGGAACGATTTTTTTTTATTTCGCCTAATTTTTCGAGACGAATCCATTGAAAAAAAAAAGAAAAAAAAATTTGAGCCCCAATCGGCACTTGAGCCGCCGATTGGGGCCCAATTCCCTGTTTTGGGTGCCAATCGGCGGCCCAATTGCCGATTGGCACCCAATTTGGTAAATATTTTTTTTAATATTAAATTGGTAAATATTTTAAAAAAAATTAATTTGAAAAAAAGCCCCTTTTTCTTTCCACACACGTTGGGCACAAAAAAAAAATGCTCGTATCTGGAGCGGACCGACGAGGTGCTTGGCTCCTGAAGGGTCGACCAAAACGTGCGAACATGATCTCCCAATGACTAGAAGCTCTACATCACCAGAGTACGCTGGTGTTGGTCCATTCTTGGAAATCTTCCAAAATCAAATCAAACGAGACTTCTCATTTAGCTGAGATGTAGAGGTGTCCCGTTAACTTCTATGATAGAATATTCTCTCTCTCTCTCTCTCTCTCTCTCTCTCCTTTTTTAATTTTATAATTAATTTTTTTGGTAGGGTTTTGTTTGGGCATTTGAAAAGGTCAAACAATTGCTCCCCCCACACCCCTCTTCTGGAACATGAGGTTTGGCTTTTATTCGTTGTTGGATGGTTTGGTTTGCCTGCAATGGCATGGCCTCCTCCCTCCTCCTCCGCCACCACCCCTTTTGAGTTCACAGCGTGATTCACTCTCCTCTCCTCAACCCAAAACAACCATTCTGCCTCTCCCTCCCTCCCTCCCTCCCTCTCTCTCTTCCAAATTCCTTCAATTAAATTAGCTGTCCCTTCCTTAAAATTCAGCCTGTCTTCTTTGCCCCCTCTCTCTCTCTCTCTCTCTCTCTCTCTCTCTCTCTCTCTCTCTCTCTCTCTCTCCTTTGTCCCTTCCTATTCACTCCTCCACATGATGTTTCATTGATCAAGGTACGTTACCATCTCTGTCATTCATTGCTTATCATGGGTTCATAGGTTTTCAGAACATGGACACAGGAAGAACATTTGGGTGTGGTGTCTTCATTGATGCCCCACTCTAGGATCAGGATGTTTTTAGTTGACAGATTGCTTGTTGTTCGATCGTTACCCTTCTCGCTAGAGTTTCTGCACGGGCTCCGTAATCCACGACATTTGCTTGTTCTCTAGCGTCAGCGTACCTAAGCATATTCCCTTTTCCTAGACCTTTCATGCAGGGTCATAGCGATATTGCAGAGCGAAAATCGCCCGAGTGTGTGGCAAGTGCATTGTCCTGATACCCAGATTCAAGCAATTTCTAATTATGCAGTTAATGCGCAGATTCGACCGGCTCTTTTGGCCTCTAGCATATTTATCAGGATCCTATTTGTGTAGGAAATTTGTTCCAGCCTTTTCTGGAAACTGTATCTCTTCGTGGTTATCGATAATCAAATCCAGGATATAGCATTAAGTCAATTGCTCTGCATTCATACAGGATCTCCTAGACGAAAATCAGCATAAAAAGATTACCTATTGTGTCGTGGAAGTATTGTTGAGCTGTTGTTTACTCCTACCGATTCGATTAATTTGATTCTCTTTCTGGTGAATCCTCCATTGGAATTGAAATATTGCTGTCTTTCGGGTCGACAACATATAAGTTCCCAAAGGGGCTATGGCTAATATTTGACGAGCCGATTGTATAGAATAGATTTATTCAGTGAAAAGTCCTTTGCCTGTTTGAGACTACATATCTGCCTTTATCCTATCCACCGATGTTCGCAAACGCAAAATATGATAGATACATTCGACCAAACGCAGTCTTATGTGAATAATCCTCGTGCTATCTGCAAACGCATTAATTTTGTCCTCCACATTGCAGCTTGTACTGGACTTCCTTTATCTCGGTCCCGACAATACAAGCGACATGGCAACAAAACTGAAAGAGAGCGCTTCTCTGGGGAAGCAAAAGAAGGTCACGTCTCCTTTGGATCACCGTCCAACCGGCACCGGCCAAGCCAAAAGAGCTAGTACTACTTTCAACCAATCCACCTCATTATCTTCTGTGACCACCAATGGCGCTCTGACAGCATCGGATAAGCAAGTCCGGAATTATCTTAAACCAACGTTGAGCTCACGGCTTGAATCATCAAAGCCTGCCATGAAGAAACATGTCTCAGTGTCGCCCGGAGCTTCTGCTCAGAAGCCTAGTCTCTCCAGAAGAAACTCTTTTGACAAATCTCATTCATCTGCTCAGACGCAGAAGATGGCCACTTCATCAGGTCCAAGAGAGAGGTCCCTACCAATTAGATCTTCATCTTTCTCTTCCCCATCCACCTGTTTGGTGAGGCCAGTTTTGGATAGGACCTTAAAAACAACTAAAGCTAGTCCTGTCAAGTCTCAGGCTTCAACTACAGCTGGTAATAAGATCACAAGGAAGAGCCCAGTTTCAACTCCTCCAACCATCAAGAAGGAGACCGGTCGGTTGAGTAGACCTCCGAGCAGTCCTGAAGTAATTTCAGAGACACTGAATGTTGAATCAGGAAACTTAGACAACAAGAAACCAGAGGTGAAAGACGTGGAAGAGGTCGTCGTCCTGAAAGTCGAGAGTGATCATGGGGAAGAAGTTGCCCCAGATTTGCAGGAACCTGGAGATATCGTTGATGAACATGATGATATCATCCTGGCAGATGATGAGCTTGTGAAAGATCAAGAGACTCTGATCGATCAGGCTTCTGTCATTTCCACAGTGGACCAAGATCATGATTCAACTGAATTTTCCCAGAGAGAGTTAGAAGATACCAAGGACAAATCGACAGAACAAGAAGCTATTGAAACCCCTCTTGATGACAAAATTGGAGAAGATAAAGATCAAATTTTGAGTGATCAGACCAATATTATACAAGAGGTCATATCAACAGAAGTCACTAAAGCTGACTCGGAAGATAAACTTGAAGACCATGCCCTCGAAAAGACTGAGATCGTCGCTGCGGAAACTGGAGAAGCAGAGGCTACAAGTGAGAAGCCAGAGCAAGCTGGTGAAGAACAGAACCAGGACAAGCCCATATCATCAAATGATGAAGAGAAAGATGCGGCAACAGAGGGCACAGTGAAAGAAGAAGCAAAGCCATTGACAATCAAGACCCTCGCACCTTCCAAGAGCCAGAGACTGATTCAGGGGAACTCGAAGAAGGATTCGCCAGCATACAACGACGTGATCGCAGAGACCTCGAGCAAGCTGATGGAGAAGAGGAAAAACAAGGTGAAGGCGCTGGTGGGAGCTTTCGAGACCGTCATATCCTTGGAAGAGCCCCAAGCTTGACCCGACGCTGCCTTCCCCCCGACGCCGCCACAAACAAATACTATGTATGGTTTCCTTGAATTGTTCTTGTATAAATGCAACGAGTCCTAGAAAAATGCATAGGATGTGTGAGTGGAGAGACTCTCCTCTCTTCATTGCGAGAGTCGCTGTAAGATCAAATTAGAGTACTTGCATGTTCTTTCTTTGTGTTTTCCCTTTGATGGACATCGTTCCAGCTGGAATGTTAAATGATGTCTTCGTGTTTGAAACATCTTACTCCGGCTCAGGTGATATTTGAATTTATACTCTAAATTTTAGAATCATTTTTACGTTTAGTTTTTTTTTAAAATATATTTTTATAGAATTATGGCTCATGGACTTCTATTTTTATTGGGATATGTCTACTAAAAGTCATAAAACTTGTGACGAAAGTGCGATTAAGTCCTAAAACTTACAAAAATTGCAACCAGGTTCTAAAACTTGTTAAATTGGTTCAATCAAGTCCTTTGTTGATACTGTCAATTTGTCTAACGAGGAATGCTGACTTGAAAATTTTAAATCAATTTCCTTATCCTACATGGCATTTTTAATTATTTTTTGAAATATTAGTTAAATTAAATGAAAAACTGAATTTATATGAAAAAGACATGTCATGACTTTGTTGGGTCGGAATTCAGCTGGTTCTAGGTTTCTTCAGATTTAGGCGAGGCCTCGCCTAGTGCCAGTGAGAGTTGGCCACCCTCGCTCGAGGCTGGTGGCCTCCGCCGACCCCTTCGGCGATGGACAGCGATGGCAAAAGGGCCTCATCGACAAGGCCTGTCCTTTTTTTTCATTTTTTTCATTTTTGATGATTTTTAGCTTTTTTTCAATTTCTAATTTAATATTTAAAAATAGAATAACTAAAAATGCCAGTAGGACAAGTAGATTAATTTAAAAATTACGTCGGCATTTTTCGTTAGGCAAATTGATGGTGTTAACAGAAGCTCGATTAAATCAATTTAACAAGTTTTAGGAATTGATTGCAATAGTTTTAGGATTCAATTACACTTTCGGGATAAGTCTTAGGATTTCGAGTTAACATATCTTTTCATTTAAAGGAAAATTTCAAATAAGGGCTAAAGTCCTATTATTTTCTCAAATAAAAAATTGAAGTGGACCTTGTTTTATGGAGTGGCCATGTTAATTTCAAAAAATGGCCTGACATCAGCAGTTGGTTTGTCCTTTAATTTTTATATATTTTTCCATTTTCTACTTTTTATTTTCTTTTTGTGGTGGCTGATCTCAAGTTATGGTCGACCACCAGCTATGCCTAATGTCACGCCCCGAACCTTGCGAGCGCGCGAACATCCCTCCAAGGCCGGTGTCTTCCTATATTTCCCAGGATCCAACAGCTTGGTGTCTTAAGCGCGTAACGAAATGCACATGCGGAAGCGGGAACAAGTCTCCGTACAACAAAATAATACGATGACTCAGGATGGAGAAAAGAGGTTTTCTCTTTACAACTGTCATCTTTACCAACATAATTCGCATTATAGAAGCTACAACAGTCATCCATTAAAGCAAGGGCAGATGAGTCTTAACCCTACCAACTACGTATGGGAGTACAAGCTTAAATGCTCATCTATTCCAAAAGACTTCTTCGATAGTATCCACTGAGCTTCATCGTTCGGAACCTGAAAATGTTATCCCACGACGGGGTGAGAATAAATCTCAGTAAGTAAACTCCTAAACCTAGACTAGACCAATAGTACCTCCAGACAAGTCCTAAACATATAGTGCTCACGTTCACAATTAATCATCAGATCTTTTCCTATCATGCAATTCTAGTCACCAAGGTCATTCTTCAATTCGATTCTTACCAAGCGATTCTATCCGTCAAGGTCTTCCTCGGATAATTTCATATCATGCCTTCTGTCCTTTAAAGTCATCCTCCAGATCATTCCCTATCATACACCCTATCCTTCAAATGAGACAATTCGCTAAACCAGACAAATAGCAAGGACATATTGCATTCATGAACACGGGAATTCACAAATTAAGGCATGAATCACAATTTAAGGTCAAGCTCCATACTCTAGGCACCTTTTCAAATCACATAATCGTATAGAGTATTTCACATCACAAATCTCAATTCAATCTATCAAGGCCTGTGTCATAACGCATTAGGCTATCATACTGCACAAGGCTCCTGGGCCGTACTTTCATTTGGCTAGACCTCCCCCCCCCCCCCCCCCCCCCCCCCGTAGAAACGGCTCCCAGGTTACACTTTCATTTGGCCAGACCCCCCCATCCCCCCCCGTAGAAACGGCTCCCAGGTCATACTTTAACCCTCATTGGTTAATAGGTGATCACATATAATTATATATCTTTCAATCAATCAGTTGGCCAACTTGAATTCAAGATCATTCATGATCTAAACAACACAATTCAGGCAATTTAGTCATGGTACTTGCTCAAGCAAACTTGAATTGCACAAATACAAGGGCCGCCACACGGTTCGACCACTATGCTTCAAGCTCATCAATAATTCATTTTTCCACATCATAAGACCGAGCACACCAAAAGTAATTAATCAATTTAGCCACTCAATTCTCTTTAACTCCTCGTGACCAATTATGGGGTACTTAGCCAATCAATTTCAAGTGCTCAATCCACAACTAGCAAGTCACAGGCAAACATGACAATGACAAGCAATCAATCTAGCCATTCATCTCTCAAGGACATTCAAGGTCGAGCACATAAAAGGACAAAGATAATAACATGCCACTTCAATTAACCAATTGCTCCTCATTGTGGTCATTTAGTCCAATTCAAATGCATCACTCGCATAAGCTTCCGGTTCCATGACTATTCAAGGACAACTCGTGTCACCAAATCCACAAGACCATTCAAATTATTGCTCAAGCTTAGGAGCCTCTAGGTTTAGTCAAACTAAGCTAAAATGATTCAAGATCATGCTCAACGTCCTTTAACCACCCATGGCCAACTTTAAACCCACAATAATAACCGTTGCAACACAACCTTGACTCAAGAATACCCAAGGAACAATCAGCCACAACAAAACCAGATTCGGATTTAGACATGTCTCACCTCAAATCAACCCTTAAAACTCATCAAATCCACCTCTAAACATGTCCATGAGTAACCTAAAGTCCTAAGCTAAGTTTAGGAAGCAACTTACCCAAGATTCAAGCAAGAAAGGTCACCAAAAACCTCGAGGAGAGTCGCAAACAGATCTGGACAGCAGGTTCGCTCGATTTTCTCTTCAAGAATATCCAAGTAATCATCCATTAAACCTTAATACAAATCACTATAACCTCAACCATAAGTCTCCTAACACTCTATGAAAGGTTAAGAGGTTTCTTACCGTTAAATGAGCCAAGGAAACATCTAAACCAGTCCCCCACAAATCACGACCAGATTTGGGGGAAAACGGCGGTTCAAAAGGGCGGCGATGAACGGCTCTAGGTCACAGCGGCTTTGGCGGTTCATGGAGGAGGAGGATGATCGATGGAGGCGGTGATGTGGTGCTCGGTGGTGGCGGCGTTGGTTTGGGGGAGGGAATAGAGAGAGAGAGAGAGAGAGAGAGAGAGAGAGAGAGAGAGAGAGAGAGAGAGAGAAGGGAGTGGCGTGAGAAAATGAGAGGGAGAGGGAGAGAATGAAAGGGAGAGGACTTCTTGCTTCCTATGGTTAAAGACTTCTGCCAAGAGAGGAAGTGAGTGAGGTGATGGGTTGTCATAGACTAGGCTAGCCTTTTTGACTTCTTGACTTGGTGGTTGTGGGTTTTAAGGAAGCTTGTCTAGAGGGCCCCCCACCAATAATTCACTAGCTCTTGAATTCAAGAAGGGTAAGAAGGGTAATTTCAACCAATCCAAATTACTACCATGCCCTTAGATATTTTCGGCCAATTGAGGATGTCTAAAGACCAAAACGCCCTCATGCTATCTTTGAGGAAACGAGCTTAATCTGAGGGTAAAAAGGGAAATTTCCAATTCTCCTTTGAAATTCACTTTTCTAATCTCTTTAGAGCGAGCCTAAACTTAATTGACCTTGATGAAGTGACGTCTAAAATATTAATGTTGGAATCCTTGAATATCCGTTGCCCAAGTCCGAGGTCCAATCCACGCCTAATCTCGATCGATTGCCACTTCAATGTATCTCAAACTAACGGACGGCTCTTTAGGAGTTACACGTATCAATCAGTGACTAATGTCACGTTTAAGAGTTATTCGAGTCATGGCGACCTTGGTTGTCATGTAATTACGAGGCTCAATCGCTAGTTCCAAAGGACACGATCGTCAGGAATTGGTCTAGGTTAATTTGCAAATTATACGATGGTCAAACGAAATCACTAGTGATCCAATTGTATAACACTAGCAAATCATTCTATAACCAATCTTAGACCGACCTATAATGGCTCAAAATATTTTCTCGGCAATCCTTATGGTTAAGGTACCAATCCATGGTCGAGTACTTTGGTCCACGTACTTAAATCATACTTAGCCTTTCCCTATCGGTTAGTCTTCTCGAGAGTGGCCAACTTTGAGCGAGATTTAACTAAAGCGCACTGACGAGAAGTTTGATTCAATCATACTTTGAAAAAGGTCGGATTTCATAATGTCACAACTCTTCCCTCCTAATAAAAATTTCATCCTCGAAATTTACCATTAATCCCACCATACTCAACAACTGGGTGCTGACACCTCATCACTTCTTCACTTTCCTCGATGGTCCCCTTTTTGTTACAAAAATCCTAAACAAGTCTACACACCTCGGACTCGACTTTCCAAATCGGGCAAGCCTCGCTTGAATTATACCTTAAGGAAGACATGAGACTCAACACAGATCTGTAATTCCATTATCAAGCCAAGGCTTGCGTAATGGCGCATCAGCCATCAGACTCAACACAGATCTGCGTAATACGCCTCAGATCAGTATACTTTTTCGAAACTTGCGCCTCAACGCTTCAGGTTAACATCTCCCGTAATAACGCGTCAAGATAGGTACAAATCCACGCGTCAACACGCTTCAGGGTATTACGTGACGACTTATACATAAGTTCGAGCAATTTGATCTGCAAGATAAACTAAGGACCCACCCATGCTATCCAAAAGGCTTAATACAGTCCGATGCCATCTTCAGCCAGTCTCTAATGAAGTCATTTCAAATCGAGATAGATCATTCACAAAAGTCCTCACTCAAATATTCTTGACTAAGGTAAGGACCAATCACCAACCAGTTATCAAATCTTTCTACAGGCAATTGTCATTGTAGGCAACTCCACCAGGTATAGCTATTCATTTCCACTTCCTTTAAAGTTTGTGGCACCCGCTTGCACCATACTCTCAATCACCTGATCCGACCTCTCAGCTTGTCCATTTGTCTACGTGAAATAAGGTGCGTTATATCATGACTTTATCCTCATGACGTCTTAAAGGCTCTTCCAAAAGTTATGATGCACTTAGGATCTCTAATTGGTACAATAGTCATTGAAATTCCATACGAACTACCTGATGCCTATACAATTCGGCGTACTCATGATTATACAATCCGACCCATGGCCCTCTTGTCCTTTCTGATAATCCCATGGACAAATCAATAACAATCCATTCTTGGTTCTATTCAATAGTTTCCCATGACTAGAGCAACTCGCCAAACTAACTGAGTCATGCTTCCCTTGTTGGCACGCCCGATTCTTAGCCAGCTTGACTATTTCTACTTTCATTCTATCTCATCACTGGTACCGACGCAAGTCCTGATACCTCTTTGTACCATCCAATGGACACTATAATCATCACGATGAGTTCCCCACATGACCTTGCCCTTTAGGTCCTCCATCATTGGATACGTATACCCGTCCATGAAACTTCGAGGTGTCCATTCTTAGGTACTCAAAATCTAGATTTCTTCCTGTTATAATCACTTCCATGATCTTTTGGACATCAGGGTCTGTAGGTTGCAATGTTTTAGTCTCTTCTAACTTCCAGGCTTGACGCTCAAAGTAGCCGTCTGACTAGCCTTTCGATAAACTTCCAATTTAGAAGTTGAATCTCTTATTTCCTTGAGCGAAGTCCATCCTTTATCCACCAATTGCGTAATGCTCGATTTACAACTATATGCATCCGCTATACTTATTCTTCCTCAAAGTAAGGTAGGACATCTTATTCTGATTCTTTAAGCAACTTCATCCATCTACGTTGCTTCACACGTTCAATTCTGTCAGTTCTGAATTACCGGTTGGGCCATTCATATTGTTATATCTTACTATCGCGATGCATAGGCAACAACCCTTCCACGTTGCATTACTATGAATCTTAATCCTTTCATGACACGTCACTGTAACTCTCATAACGTTTCAACTCCCAATGGAAACACTAATGTCGGTGCGGTCACTAATTAGGTTTAAACCCTTGAAAAACTCCTTTTTATGTGTATTCATCCATTCGCGCCACATCTCATCCTTAGTCCATTTCATTAATATGACGGCTCCTGTGGGGGATCTTCCCCCTATTCGTCTATAGCAAACCATCGATTCCAGAAAGCTCCAATTTTCAGTAACTCATATCGACCTTAGTTAATTCATCACTTATCCTAGTCCTTAAGGGTTCCACAGGAGTTCCATTTCCCAAAAACTTTATGACCAAGAACTCCGCCTTAGTAGACCCAAATCTCGTGCTCTTTTAATCTACATACAGCGAGTGTCCTCTTAGGGTCCATGGAATACCTTCCAAAGGCCATTCATGTTCCTCATGACTCCTTGATTTCGATCAATTCCTATCAATCGAACATTTCTAATTCCACGAGCAACCATCATATCTCAAGGATCAATTGCATAACATAAATCTTATAACCTCAACTCTAGTCGCCATTCAAGTCGAATCCATATGCCTTCGATTACAACTAGCCTTTAATCCAAATATTCCTTGTCCACTTCCTTGTATACATCTCGCCTCACACCATCTAAGGCCATCAATAGCAATCGATAACTAAAACCATCAAGATGTAACGAAATTCAAGCCCAAATTCATTAATACCAGTCGTCTCTTTATAACTCATATTCACAAATGAAGCTTATCAGTCAGTCGTTTCCATTTCGACATATTGCCTAACCCACTGTCGATCTCTGGACTATAACCACAAATAACCCTAAAGGTCACCAATTAAAGTCGGTACTAAAACCGTCAGAATGCAATAAAGGTTCAAGCTTATGATCCTTGAGGCACTACCTGATGACGTTTGCTCTTAACTCCAAGACAAGTAGAATTCCTCTTCTTTTCGTACCAGGGCCTCCTACCCTATGAGGGAGACTATACACTTCGGTGGTATTCTCCTGTTTCGAATCCACCTTGTCTTTCTCATTCCATAGGACGTCAATCTTAGAGTCTGTGCCAACAGCGGTACCTTTACTCCAGGGTCCAAATGCCACCATACTTGACATTCTCCTTCCAATAACTCTGTCACCTCAAACGACAAGGTTCCAAGGGATCGAGATTCCTCCTTGGTCTCCACAAATCCACACCTTGGATATTCAAATCGGTTAATTCAGTTCACTTTGAGATCATAACCTAACCACCTCTTTCCTACTTACTCGTCTATCCATTAAAATCACAAGTAGCCAAGACTATCATGTCCATTCACTTTCTTTCTCATCAACGACCATCCCATGGTCTAATCGTCCTTTAGAACATCGCACTATCCTTTAGGGGACAACAACTTATAACTCCATTTCCAATGGTTCGGTTCAATCTCAGTCAACCTCACAGAATCATTGGACTCAAGTAGACTAGCATGCTGATTTCCCTTAACACTTTACACATGATGAGAGAGGCAGACCACCAATTTCCCTTCTAGGCCTTACACTCAGGTATCAACCATTCCTTACAAGTACATTCTATGTTCTATAAGTGGAAATCCTCTTTACTCACGGTTTCCCTAGTCATTTAGCTCTTCAAGATGAGGTTCATCATAACACTTCAGATCTAAGAATACCAATTCACCACGATGCTTCGAACCTCAATTCATTCTTTAACCTCCTTGTCCTATCCAACGGGTTCCTAACCATCTTTGATGTATGCTTAGGCAATCTCGAGAACTCTGCCCTACAATGGAATATCTTTCTCTGATTCTCACAAACTTCAGGGGGGGTTCCACCAACTCTTACTCCTTAGCAATCTCAGTAATGTATTCCTTATTGATCGACTAGATGAAGACAATCCGATTAAGTGCTACGTCTTCAAGGAGAATTCTTCCTTTTGTAACTATTCACCAATCATTAGCAGTACCTTGAAATGTTAATCGCTAGGGTCATCTTCTCCTCAGTGTACCCTAAGGCTTCTAAGGCCTTCTTACAAATCCTCAATCCAGACAGGATCAGTCTCATGACTACATTTCCTGCCAACTCAGTCGACCTTGACTTTACAAACTATCCCACAAGCTAGTCCTTTTTGCCAACTTCTATCCCCGTCTCCAATATCACTTCTTCAGTTACTACCATTGGCTCTAATAATAGCAGCAGCGACAGTCTCAGCTAGCTAGGTAACACTGGTAGCCCATTCTTGAGCCTACCTACTCATCAAATTCTCAATCTCTTTTAAGGCTCTCACGACTCAATCAACTCTTGAGTCTTCCACAACTTGTGGTCTCGAGCTAGGCGACCCTCTGTCACTCTTGTCTCAGCTGTTCATCCATACTAGGCTCTAGTCATCACATGGGCCGCTACAATCCCATCAAGGAATTCAAAGGACTACGCCATCTACTCAAGTCTAGCAGTAAACCGCTCACCACAATAGCAATCATAAGCCAGCAATCAACTACCAAGCAATTCCAAGCAATCCTCAACCAGGAGTCGATTACCAAACAAGCCTTAACTAGACAAATATCAACCAAACACTCAAGACACCAATTCAATAAGATACTTATTCATACCTTCAGCTCTGTCACACTTGCGACTTAGCAAAATCACCACATGCTATTTAAACACTCCAAACAGGTCTTAGCCAAACAACACTCAATGTCAAGTACGCAGATCGCCAAACAGGCCAATCACAATTTGAGCAATTAGAGGTACACATCAAGAAGTTCTCATCCGTACCTCAAGTCTAGACGCATCTGCAACTTAGCATAACAACAACCATCTATCCAGCACATCAGACAAGCAATGGCCAAACAACACTTATTGCCTAGTACGAAGCTTTAAGACCTTTAATCGCCTACGGCGATGCAAACCAAAAGTGCCATTCACATGCGCCAAATCAAATGCCATGCGATTCAAGCCAAACTCTAGCGAGTTCCTAAAGTCTCACCGTCTAGCCATTCTAAAGTCATCGCTCCATATTACTCAAGGTCTCATCCAACTTGGATAGAGCTGGCCTTGGTCTGATACCACTTAAACGGGGATGTCACGCCCCGAACCTTGCGAGCGCGCGAACATCCCTCCAAGGCCGGTGTCTTCTTATATTTCCCAGAATCCAACGGCTTGGCGTCTTAAGCGCGTAACGAAATGCACATGCGGAAGCGGGAACAAGTCTCCGTACAACAAAATAATACGATGACTCACGATGGAGAAAAGAGGTTTTCTCTTTACAACTATCATCTTTACTAACATAATTCGCATTATAGAAGCTACAACAGTCATCCATTAAAGCAAAGGAAGATGACTCTTAACCCTACCAACTACGTATGGGAGTACAAGCTTAAATGCTCATCTATTCCAAAAGACTTCTTCGATAGTATCCACCGAGCTTCATCGTTCGGAACCTAAAAATGTTATCCCACGACGAGGTGAGAATAAATCTCAGTAAGTAAACTCCTAAACCTAGACAAGACCAATAGTACCTCCAGACAAGTCCTAAACATATAGTGCTCACGTTCACAATTAATCCTCAGATCCTTTCCTATCATGCAATTCTAGTCACCAAGGTCATTCTTCAATTTGATTCTTATCAAGCGATTCTATCCGTCAAGGTCTTCCTCGGATAATTCCTTATCATGCCTTCTGTCCTTTAAAGTCATCCTCCAGATCATTCCCTATCATATACCCTATCCTTCAAATGAGACAATTCGCTAAACCAGACAAATAGCAAGGACATATTGCATTCATGAACACATGAATCCACAAATTAAGGCATGAATCACAATTTAAGGTCAAGCTCCGTACTCTAGGCACATTTTCAAATCACATAATCGTATAGAGCATTTCACATCATAAATCTCAATTCAATCTATCAAGGCCTGCGTCATAACGCATTAGGCTATCATATTGCACAAGGCAGGACCCCCCGTAATAACGGCTCCCGGGTCGTACTTTCATTTGGCCAGACCCCTCTGTAGAAACGGCTCCCAGGTCACACATTCATTTGGCCAGACCCCCCGTAGAAACGTCTCCCAGGTCATACTTTAACCCTCATTGGTTAATAGGTGATCACATATAATTATATATATTTCAATCAATCAGTTGGCCAACTTGAATTCAAGATCGTTCAAGATCTAAACAACACAATTCAGGAAATTTAGTCATGATACTTGCTCAAGCAAACTTGAATTGCACAAATACAAAGGGTCGCCTCACGGTTCGACCACTATGCTTCAAGCTCATCAATAATTCATTTTTCCACATCATAAGACCGAGCACACCAAAAGCAATTAATCAATTTAGCCACTCAATTCTCTTTAACTCCTCGTGACCAATTATGGGGTACTTAGCCAATCAATTTCAAGTGCTCAATCCACAACTAGCAAGTCACGGCCAAACATGACAATGACAAGCAATCAATCTAGCCATTCATCTCTCAAGGACATTCAAGGTCGAGCACATAAAAGGACAAGGATAATAACATGCCATTTCAATTAACCAATTGCTCCTCATTGTGGTCATATAGTCCAATTCGAACGCATCACTCGCATAAGCTTCCGGTTCTATGACTATTCAAGGACAACTCGTGTCACCAAATCCACAAGACCATTCAAATTCTTGCTCAAGCTTAGGAGCCTCTAGGTTTAGTAAAACTAAGCTAAAATGATTCAAGATCATGCTCAACGTCCTTTAACCACGCATGGCCAACTTTAAACCCACAATAATAACCGTTGCAACACAACCTTGACTCAAGAATACCCAAGGAAACATTAGCCACAACAAAACTAGATTCGGATTTAGACATGTCTCACCTCAAATCAACCCTTAAAACTCATCAAATCCACCTCTAAACATGTCCATGAGTAACCTAAAGTCCTAAGCTAAGTTTAGGAAGCAACTTACCCAAGATTCAAGTAAGAAAGGTCACCAAAAACCTCGAGGAGAGTCGCGAACAGATCTGGACAGCAGGTTCGCTCGATTTTCTCTTCAAGAATATCAAAGTAATCATCCATTAAACCTTAATGCAAACCACTATAACCTCAACCATAAGTCCCCTAACACTCTAAGAAAGGTTCAGAGGTTTCTTACCATTAAATGAGCCAAGGAAACATCTAAACCAGCCCCCCACAAATCACGACCAGATTTGGGGGAAAACGGCGGCCCAAAGGGGCGGCGATGAACGGCTCTAGGTCACTGCGGCTTCGGCGGTTCATGGAGGAGGAGGATGATCAACGGAGGCGGTGATGTGGTGCTCGGTGGTGGTGGCGTTGGTTTGGGGAAGGGAACCTAGAGAGAGAGAGAGAGAGAGAGAGAGAGAGAGAGAGGAGTGGCGTGAGAAAATGAGAGGAAGAGGGAGAGAATGAAAGGGAGAGGACTTCTTGCTTCCCATGGTTAAAGATTTCCTCCACAAGCCAAGAGAGGAAGTGAGTGAGGTTATGGGTTGTCATAGACTAGGCTAGCCTTTTTGACTTCTTGACTTGGTGGTTGAGGGTTTTAAGGAAGCTTGTATAGAGGGCCTCCCACTAATAATTCACTAGCTCTTGAATTCAAGAAGGGTAATTTCAACCAATCCAAATTACTACCATGCCCTTCGATATTTTCGGCCAATTGAGGATGTCTAAAGACCAAAACACCCTCATGCTATCTTTGAGGAAACGAGCTTAATCTGAGGGTAAAAAGGGAAATTTCCAATTCTCCTTTGAAATTGACTTTTCTAATCTCTTTAGAGCGAGCCTAAACTTAATTGACCTTGATGAAGTGACGTCTAAAATATTAATGTTGGAATCCTTGAATATCCGTTGCCCAAGTCCGAGGTCCAATCCACGCATAATCTCGGTCAATTGCCACTTCAATATATCTCAAACTAACGGGCGGCTCTTTAGGAGTTACGCGTATCAACCCGTGACTAATGTCACGTTTAAGAGTTATTTGAGTCATGGCGACCTTGGTTGTCATGTAATTGCGAGGGTCAATCGCTAGTTCCAAAGGACGCGATCGTCAGGAATTGGTTTAGGTTAATTTGCAAATTATACGATGGTCAAACGGAATCACACGTGATCCAATTGTATAACACTAGCAAATCATTCTATAACCAATCTTAGACCGGCCTATAATGACTCAAAATATTTCCTCGGCAATCCTTATGGTCAAGGTACCAATCCTTGGTCGAGTACTTTGGTCCACGTACTTAAATCCTACTTAGAATTTCCCCATCGGTTAGTCTTCTCCAGAGTGGCCAACTCTGAGGAAGATTTAACTGAAGCGCACTACGAGAAGTTTCATTCAATCATACTTTGAAAATGGTCGGATTTCAGAATGTCACACCTAAAGAGCGCCGGGCGAGGCTACCCTTGAAAACCATGAGTGGAGGCTAGCCTCGCCTGGGAAGACCTCGCTAGATTGACGCGAGGGTCGCCTTGCCCTCGGCCGACGAGGACCTAGGTGAGGCAACCCTCACCAGCGGCCATGAGGGCTTGTAGGTCCTCCCCCAAGACTCGATTTTGTGTAAAAATCGAATCTTTTCACTAACTCTGTCTAGTTTGGCTTACAGTGTGTATATATATCTCGATGTCCTCCGTGGCGCTAAGTTAAACTAAAGCACTAAAACGATATTGTTTTGATCTGAATCCTAATTTTTATATGAATTGTTAATTAAATTTGGTTAAAAAAATCCAAAAAAAATCCCTAGAAAAGATAAACTAAAAATAAATGCTCAAACTTAAAATACATATATATACAAAAAATAAACCAAACCCTCCACTTGTGGCCACCACCCCATTGCTGGTGAGGCGTCCGACTGGCCAGCAGCCCTTGCCAACCCGTCGGCCTTAGCCGACACCCCACCGGCGATGGGGCAGTGGTCAAGCCCTCCCACATGTATTTTTTTTTAAAGAACTTTTAGATTTTTTAAATTTCTAATCTGATTTAACTAAAATTTATGTTAAAATTGTCTTTGGATTAAAATGCTCTTGACTAGGCATAATATTTAGCTTGTCGGCAAGATCAGACTCTTATTTGAAATAATTATAGCCACTTGTCTAGTTCTTATTTGAAAAAATAAGAGCATTTCAAACCTTTATTTAGAATTTTCCCTTTCGTCATTAACTTCGAAATAGCCTTAGGTACTTATTGGTATAGGACATTGTGGTTTGACAATCGAACTTTCCTACTTTTTTATATTTCACGTTTGGAAAATCGAAACGGGATTGGTGATTTCCATGATACTTCAACGGTGAAAACTGCTGCCCTCTTTGACGTGTTCGGGCTGATTGAGGTCTTATCGCACTTGGTCTGTTTGTGCTAACAATTTGGTCCATCATTGAGTTGATTTAAATTATCTTTTTCTTTTCTAATTCATTAAGTATTTGCATTATGCAAAATTATAAAATGAAGGGATAATGATAGAAATAGTCCCTGAACTTTAGCATAATATGCAATATAGTCCTTGAAATTTTAATTTGTTCAACGAGGTCCTTAAACTTTAACTCAGTGTGTAATATGGTTTTTGAACTTTTAATTCATTCAATGTAGTCTTTGACCTTTTGGACATGTTCAATGTAGTCCCTAGACTTTTGGACATGCTCAATGCCATCCTTCCATTAATTCAAATTTAAGGACAACGTTGAATATTTTCTTATAATTCATGGACTAAATTAATATGTATCAAAAGTCCATGGACTACATTACAAATTAAAAATTCAAGGACAACATTTCACATTGGACTAAAGTTCAGGAAACACATTAAACAAATTAAAAGTCATGGACCAAAATTCGGAAAAAGTGATGGACCAAATTCTAAAGTGCAAAACATCCTTAAATAATTTTTGTCTTTTATAATGTCCCAATGTTTAGCTGTAACCAAGTGCAAATGTGATTCTTTTACGTATCTCGCAATATTTTACAAAGACCTATGGTAAGTACCATAAGCAAGTTCAAAACCTTGTAAAAACGCAATTTCTTATAATTCTGATGTCGTGACATTTCATAATGCATAGAAAGTATTAATCTGTTTAATTTTATGAGGCCACGCTGAATTTGATATAAAAAAACAAATAGAATATTTTCTTAGTGCAGCTACATCTGTTTGTTTCTAGGAAATTGTGGCATTTCTAAAAAAATATTTTTCAGGAATTCATTTTTCAGGAAAATGAAAGTATTTTTTTGGTATTTGGTTTTGCCCTAAAATGAAATGGAAAATATTTTTTGTCATTGGGTAATGAATTGATTATCCTAAACAGGCATACAAGTATTGAAATGCTAGTGACTTGCGCATGGGAAAACCAAGGAACCCAACATGGGCACCAGGGTCTCCAACCTAGATCATCGAAAGCAACACTAATTTTAGGTCCATTGAAATCGATCTTGAGAACTCGATGCACCATGGCGCCACTGCCCAAGTCTACAGAGGTTGGGTCAGGTCCCCTCGTGCTTGGCCCTTGATCCATCAAGATTTGGTCCTAGACCCAGCGCCTAGGCCTAGATCATTAGAGGCTGGCCCCAAGACTCCGGTACTAGTGCCCATGCCCCGGTCCCCTACGCCTAGATCTGAGTCCGTCAAGGTCAGGTTTGAAAAATTGCCGTCCATGCCCAAGTCCATCGAGGCCTTGTCACGGTTTCTAACGATGGTGCCTGAATCCCTCAAGGTTGGGCTCTAGTCCTTGATGTGTACACCGAGGTTGATGGGGGTTAGGCACGAGACCCAACACCCACACCCGTGTCCATCGACGTTGGGCCCTTAGAGCCTGGGCCAACTGAGGTCGGCCTAGCCCTGGTCCCTAGTGTTTGAGATTACGTCCTCGACAACTAGATAGGGTGTACAAAAGAATCGGGACCGGTCCGGTTATCGGTTCAAAGTGTGGAACCGTCAAACCGGACCACCCGAACCGGACCAGTACATCTATGTATGTTTAATTTTTTTTATGTTATAAGTTGTTTGCATGGACCAAACTGCCCTCGTTCTCATGTTTTCCTATCTAGCACGAAGACGGTCGAGGGGAGTGGCGAGCCCTACCTTTTCTCGTTTTCAAATGAGAAATAATATCTGTCACTATCTTCAATCCACTGTGAGACTAACCACCTATTCTGGGCCACAAAAATATAAATAACAAATAATTAGAAAAATAATGTGGGCTCCACTCTTTCAAAAATTTATCACCGACAACATGCTGTTAATCTCACTGTCGGCCAAAGACTATTATGCTAACAAAGCTCTTTTAAGATTTTTGGTAAAATTTTCTTGTTTTCTTCGTTATCTGTCCTCCAGTACAATATTATCTACTCCTATTTCATTTTTATCCACCGTTAGTTCACATCCGTTGCGACGCTGGCCTAGCTATCATGTCTCTTCTCGAGGAAGAATTTGTCTTCCACTGAGCGATTTGCGATTTTGACGTCATTGTTGGAGCGTCAGGGCTCAAGATGCATCCAACCCTCAACGATGAAAGATGACGACCTAGCTCAGCTTTGATCGACCTAGGTACGGCCACTGGGGTCTCAGGTACGATGTCAATGGACTTGGATGCCGTCACCAAGGTCTAGGGCCTAGCCTCTATGGACGAGTGCTGAGATTTATGGCTCGACCCTGTTACACCTGGGTCTGAACGCTAGGACTTGGTCTCAAGCACCTAGGGTCCGGAGTGACGTCTTCGGCGTGGGCTCATGCACCAAGGCCCAGGGCATGGGCGCCGAGGTTCCAGGTATGATGTTGCTAGACTCAAGCTCGAACATCGGGGTCGCAACACGACATTGATGGACCTAGGCCTGGGCATCGGGGTCTCGGGCCAGCGTTGATGGACTAGGATACGAGCATAGGGGATATTGGCTCGAAAGTTGAGGGCCCGAGCATGGTCTTGACCTCAATAGACCCGTGCACATGCAACGAGGTCGAGCACGGTGGCCGGTGTCTCGGGCAAGGGGTAGATGGACCCGAGCTAGGGCGTAAAGCCCTTTCTTGGATAAGTGAGTATTATCCTCTGTAGTTTAACACAATTTTCTCACCTATAACTTCCATCCTCTCAGGTCCACTCACTTGCATTCTCTCTTCTTCTTCTTCAATTTTTTTTTTTCATTTTTACAAAGCAAGCAAAACGACACGGTGACTTGTTTATTTCCTCTATCAGCAAATATGGGAAAAAGGAACAAAATCCAAAGGCCGACCCAACAAGAAGATTTCTCCTGCGCTCCTCCTCTTCAACCTCGAGGACTCCACAAAACTGTAATTGGTAAATAATTACTCAGTTCCACTTAGAATCGTTGGCTTTAGATATGTTCTATAGGGTTTTGTATTGGGAAGAGATTCATTTTTCTTTCTTTTTTTGTCGTAGGACAGAGATGTCAATAAGGTCTCGAATTCTTTTCCTTGTTTGACCTAGGTATGAAAATCACCATCCTTCCTTGCAGTTATTCTTCTACTGAATCATTTCCTAAAGTTTTGTGTAACTGGAAAAGTAATGGAGGAACATCTAAGACTGCAATCCCATCACCAAAGAAATAGGCAAACAGATTCCGTTACTTGTTTTTCTAAATTGATCGTTAGGAGCAAAGACATTTTCTTGATGGTAAATAGATGATTAAGGTTGAATGATTCTCGTTTGTTCACAAGTGTCTCACACAATTGTCACGGGCTAGTTGATCTAGTGCTCTCTTACCTATGCGGCCTTAGGAATTTCTTTTCCACACTCACAAGGATTCTAAAGAGGGAAACTCTTGGAGAGTGAATTTATGGAATTGTATTTCTTGTGAGATGATACAAATGAAAGGGAGAGGGGCCCCTATATATGCAAACACTCATCTAATTACAACAGTAGATCTCCCATTGATCTAAAAGTGGAGGTTTCATGTTCCCATCCAACAACTACTATCATTAATTATAAGAACTCTCTAGAATAGTATACATCTTCCATATTACCCCTAGGAATATTCTAGAGAGAAGCCCTAGGACGTTAGAAGCTTCAAGACCCGCCCGATCTTCTTGAATTATCCTCGGTTCATTGGGCGTTAAAAATCTATGGACCATGACATCATCCTCTTAACAAGAGAGTAGAGACTAGGGGCCTATATCGATCTAATTGATAATGTCACACCCCAATTTACTGCAAGGCATGACACGGCCGTCCTTTCTCAAAAGGACGCAGCCTTCACAAGTCCAAAACTCAACCTGATAACAAATGTGTACATCCATATATAATAAAGAGGTCTCTTGGTACATTATCAGAGCTTCCTATAACCACAAAAGATCCAAAAACTTAACTAACAAAAGAGCTATCTGAAAAGCTCAGCACAACTCTTTCAACTTGATAACAAGTGTCCCCTACCATAAAATCCTTTAGCTAGCGTTACACTCAGGTTCTACTGGCGCCTCGCTGAACCTGAAAGACAAGGGAAATGGAAGGAATGAGCTAACACGGCTCAGTGAGTAATACATTTCTTCTAAGCAGATCGAACAATCACTATGCACATTCCAATATCAAAATATAACTCATTTCAGTTAAACTCGAAACATAACAGGTCTTTATAGCCAAAACGAGTTATATAAAGCTTTAGCATAATAGGTTTCTAGCAAAAACACTTGTTTCAAACCACGAACTCAAGTAAGGATATCAATGGTCCAATCCATTGATCAATCTCGTCAAAAACACAAGTCAATGGTCTATCCATTGACTAATTTCATAAAAAACACATGTCAGTGGTCTATCCACTGACCAATCTCATAAAAAAACACATGTCAGTGGTCTATCCACTGACCAATCTCATGCTCAAGAGTCTAACCATGGTCACGTATAACGCCCGTGACAAAAAGGCGACTAGGATTCCCCCCTTGGCAAGGTCTCCACCTACAATACTGGTGGCTCGGCCCACAAGGATATCCTAACTAGTATGCGCATACCCACAAACCCATCAACCGGGTTCACAGCCATCTTGAGCACCACAAAATCCAACAACAACATCCTCCACATAAGCAAAATATATATCACAGTCAACCCAAAACCAGCAGCTTAAATCATATCAAATAGACAAAAACAGCATCAAAGGTTCGATCCTGTTTTTATGCAATAAATATGCTATTTGTCTCAGTCCATAACACATATAGAAGTTTCTCTTTTAAAATATGCACTCTACAAACACAAAGAAGAAATAGTATCACTCACCTGATGACGTCAGAACAAAACTAGAAAAATTACTTGGATCGGCACGTCCGAGACCCGATCAAAAGTATGAAAAACGGATCAAAAACTGAGTAATAAGTTACTCTAGAACACGACTCAACTGAAGAAGGTCTATTTGTTACTAAGACGACACATACGCACTAATAAAACACTTGTTCGTAGCAAAACCACAAGTTTTCCGTTATGCGCAACTTGCGCGATAAACTTCAACGGGCCATAACTTCCTCATTCGAGCTTCGTTTTAAATGATCTTATAGTCCAAAGAAAGCTCTTTTAACGTACAACAAGAACCCCAACACACCTTGTCCAAAATCCATTCGAAAATTGGCGAAAATGGGCGAAACAGTTCTGGTCGCGTACTGTCATCGCGCGTACCAGATTTGAAATTCTTATTCCGAGTAAATCGTAACTCCAAATCAAGATCCCTCGAATCCTACGGCTTCATAATACCATAAAATCTCATTTCCAACCAAAAGTGCGGCTAAAAAATCAAGAAATTAGACCCGACGACTCATATTCCACCAAAATCCCAAATAGATCCCTAACTCCAAAAATCCCTTCGATCGGAGGAAAAAGATGTGCGAATACTTACCGATGGTTGCTAGTCGAAGCCGAGATAGCTTGGCAAGGCAACGTGAGGAAACCCCTCTCTCCTCTCTTCTTTCCATATCTTCTTTCTCTTTTCCTTCTTCTTCTTCTTTTCTTCTCTACCGACCTCTTCTGCCCCCTTTTCTTGTCCTTTTTATCTTCTGTTGTGGGTCTGCTTGAAGAAGAGAAGAAAATATTAAGGGCTGGGCTGGGCTGGGCTTAGAGAGAAATGGGCTCTTTTGGGCCTAAATATTACAATCTACCCTCCTTAAAAAATTTCGTCCTCGAAATTTGAATAACTGAACTTACCTCAACTTTCGAACAAATGAGGATACTTGCGTCTCGCCTCCTCTTCTAGTTCCCATGTAGCTTCTCTTTCGGTGTGGTTTTGCCATTGGATCTTAACATATGGAATAGTTCGTCGTCGTAACACTTGCTCTTTCCGATCAACTATCCGGATAGGCTGCTCCTCATAAGTCAAGTTCTCTCTTAGTCTCAAAGGAGTGAAATCTAGTACATGATCAGGATTCGGCACATATCTTCGTAATAAAGATACATTGAATACATTATGCACCCTTGATAAAGCTGGTGGCAGAGCAAGTTTATAAGCAACTTCGCCAAACTTCTCCAATATCAAGAATGGTCCCACGTATCTTGGACTCAACTTTCCACGAGTGCCAAATCTCATGACACCCTTCATAGGTGACACCTTTAGGAATACATGATCTCCCACATTAAACTTTACGCTGCGTCTTTTTAGGTCTGCATAACTTTTCTGTCTGCTTTGAATAGTTTTCAAATGCTCTTGAATCATTCCCACTTTCTCCTCTGATTGCTGTATGAACTCAGGGTCAGTTAGTCTTTTCTCGCCAACATCGTCTCAACAAATAAGACTTCTGCATTTTCGACCATATAAGGCTTCAAAAGAAGCCATCTTGATACTGGAATGGTAACTGTTATTATAAGAAAACTCAACCAGATATAGATGTTCATCCCACGAACCTCCAAAGTCAATAACGCATGATCTCAATATATCCTCTAGTGTCTGGATTGTTCTCTCTGACTGCCCATCTGTTTGTGGATGAAAAGCCGTACTGAAGTTAAGTTTCGTTTCCAATGCCCCTTGTAAGCTCTTCCAAAAGTTAGACACAAACCGAGGATCCCTATCAGAAACAATGCTCACTGAAACTCTATGTAGCTTAACTATCTCATTCACTTACCGCTTCGCCATATCTTCCACTGAAAGGCCAAATTGATATGACAGGAAGTGTGCCGACTTAGTCAGTCGATCGACGATCACCAATATAGCATTTTTCCCACTAAGAGTCCTCGGTAAGCCGACAATGAAGTCCATGGTGATATGTTCCCATTTTCATTTAGGTATCTCGAGTGGATGCAGCTGTCCACCTGGTTTCTGATGCTCAATCTTTACCTGCTGACAAACCAAACATTGATCGACAAACTTCACAATATCTTTCATGTTAATCCACCAAAAATTTTCTTTCAGATCTTTATACATCTTAATACTTCCTAGATGAATCGAGTATCTAGTAGTGTGAGCCTCCTGCAATATCTTCTTTTTCAAGTTTGTATCATCGGGAATACATAACCGACCACGGAACCTCAATGATCCATCCACATGAATACCAAAATTTGGTTGTCCCCCAGCTTCTACGCCTTCTCTAATCTTCCCCAACTGAGGATCATCGTTCTGTTTAGCCCTGATTATATCAATCAGCGTTGGCTGCACTTGAAGATTAGCTAACTAAGTACCAAACTGATGTACCAACACCTCTAATTCTAGTTTCTTCATATCCTCGAGAATAGGCTGCTGAGAAGTGAGCAATACTACCAGGTTTCCCGAAGATTTATGACTCAAGGCATCTGCTACTACATTTGCCTTCCCTGGATGATAGTTGATAGACAAGTCATAATCCTTTAAGAGTTCTAGCCATCTTCTCTGCCTCATGTTCAATTCTTTCTGAGTAAAATGTACTTCAAACTTTTATGATCAGTATAAACTTCACATTTCTCACCATACAGATAGTGTCGCTATACCTTCAAAGCAAAAATAACTGCTGCTAACTCCAGATCATGAGTAGGATAATTTTTCTCATGTGTTTTCAACTGTCTCGAGGCATAAGCCACAACTTTACCATCCTGCATAAAAACACAACCTAGACCTTCCTCGGATGCGTCACAATAGATAGTAAAACCGCCAGTTCTTGAAGGCAAGGTTAATATAGGAGTTGTCACCAACCTCATCTTCAATTCCTGAAAAATGTGCTCACACTGATCTGACCACATGAACTTGATGCCCTTCTGTGTTAGGCGAGTAAGAGGACTAGCAATTTTGGAGAACCCCTCCACAAATTGCTTATAATAACCAGCTAACCCAAGAAAACTCCTTACTTCTGTAACATTTGTAGGGTGATTCCAATGAACGACTGCTTCAACTTTCTTTGGGTCCACAGAAATACCATCCTTAGAGATGACATGGCCCAAGAACTCTATATGATTAAGCCAGAAGTCGCACTTGCTGAATTTAGCATATAACTTCTTCTCACGCAAATTCTGTAAAACCAGCCTCAAGTGTTGTTCATGTTCCCCTAAACTCTTTGAATACACCAGAATATCATCAATGAACACCACAATGAATCTATCAAGATATTGCTTGAATACTCGGTTCATTAAGTCCATAAAAGCAGCAGGTGCATTCGTCAGTCCAAAAGGCATGACAAGAAACTCATAATGCCCATACCTTGTTCTGAAAGTAGTCTTCGGCACATCATCTGATTTTATCTTCAACTGGTGATAACCAAAGCGGAGGTCAATTTTTGAAAATACCTAAGCACCTTTGAGTTGATCAAATAAGTCATCGATCCGAGGCAAAGGATACTTATTCTTGATAGTCACCTTATTAAGTTCTCTATAGTCTATGCAAAGCCACATGCTACCATCCTTTTTCTTCACAAAAAGAACAGGAGCTCCCCAAGGTGAGACACTGGGTCTAATAAAACCTTTATCTAAAAGTTCCTGCAGCTGCGTCTTCAACTCTTTCAATTCAGCAGGTGCCATCCGATAAGGTGCTTTAGAGATAGGTGCTGTCCCAAGCAACAACTCAATGCAGAATTCAATCTCTCTATCGGGAGGTAAGCCGATTAAGTCATCAGGAAACACATCCAGAAATTCTTTAACAATCGGAATATTTTCTAGCTTTACAGCTTCTTTACTGGTGTCTTCTACGCAGGCCAAATACCCACAGCAACCCTTCCTTAGAAGCTTCTTCGCTTGCACGAATGAAATTAGTCTTGGAAAAGTGCCTTTACAACTTCCCGAAAAAGAAAACTTTAGACTGATTTGGAAGTCGAAAGAAAACTTTCTTCGAATAGCAATCAACAGTAGCATGATATGTTGATAGCCAATCCATCCCAAGAATAACATCAAAATCCCCTATATCTAACAACATCAAATCTCCAAGCGTTTCCACATTATTAATCTGGAACTTACACCTCTTGAGTACACAATTAGAAATCAAGAAATCACCCGTAGGAGTATCAACACGCAACTCATAATCAAGAGGGTCAGGCAGCACATCAAGTCTCTTTGCAAATTCTATAGAAATAAAGGAATGGGTAGCACCGGAGTCAAACAATGCATAAGCACACCGTGAGGCAAGTGAAATAATACTTGCAACAACGGTGTTAGAAGCTGCGGCATCATCTTCTGTCATAGCAAAAACTTTCCCTGTCATCTTTTGCTTTTGCTAACTATCTTGAGACCTACCAGCTGAAGAGCCTGTCTTCCTCATAGAACAAGTTCTTGATATATGTCCAGACTGCCCACAAATAAAACATATCCTACTATCTGTAGGTACACTCCTCTGAGTGGAACAATGACGTGCCATGTGCCATGTTTTTCCACAAATAAAGCACACTCCTATCTTGCGGTGACAAAGGCCTCCATGATGTTTCCCACATATAGCGTAAGGCCCCTGAATAACCAGACTCTTTCCCTTTCCACGATTACTAATGCTTCTTTGCCTAGTGCTACCACTTGCTTGACTTTCTTGAAAATGAGTGAACTTCAGCCTCTTATGTAATGAAGCACCCTGTGTGCCGCTAATAGAGATCTCTCGCTCAATCTTGATCGCCCGTTCTAGCACTTCCTTGTAAGTGGGCAATGAAAGAGACACAAGTGTAACACGAATCTTAGGCCGGAGTCCTCTCACGAAGTGCTCAACCTTCTCCTCTTCATCGGTTACCAGGCGTCCCGCAAATCTACTCATCTGGTTGAAACGACCTGCATACTCCATAACAGTCGAGTCACCTTGAGATATGTGTAGAAAATCACGCTTCATTTGCGCTTGGAAAGATTGCAGGAAGAAATGAGCATTGAAGGTCTCCTTGAAATCCTTTCAAGAAATAATAGTATCTTCGTCTCCAAAAACTGACCTCATTCCCTCCCACCAGTATTCGGCTTCACCTTCTAGATAATGCGTAGCAAAGCCGATCTTTTTCTCCTCAGGAACCTCTTCAACCCTGAAGATCCCCTCTATCTTTTAATCCACCGTTTCGCCGCAAGAGGATCCATTTTTCCATCATAAGTGGGTGGTTTCGCCTTTCTGAACTGGGCGAAAGTGTAGCCTCCATCACCCTTAGGTTCAACAGCTCCAGCTACATTATCTTGGGTTCATTGCTGTTGGCTCTCTCCTCTTGATTCCAGGGATTCTACTCTTGTATCCTCTTCTACTCTTGAAGGCCTGCCTCTAGAACTTCGAGGAACATCCCTGGAATCAAAGGTGATGGCTCTTTTGCTCCTACCCCTCTTGCGATAGTTGGCAAGCAGCTCAGGGTCAGAGCTGATTGTTACCTGAATCCAAGAATGAAACCAACTATATCTTAGTAGGCTAACGCATTAAAATCTATCACACCATCTCACAACGTCCCATATCTACCCATAAAGATCAAAACCTATGCTTTGATACCAATAAATATCACACCCCAATTCACTGCAAGGCATGACACGGCCGTCCTTTCTCAAAAGGTCGCAGCCTTCACAAGTCCAAAACTCAACCTGATAACAAATGTGTACATCAATATATAATAAAGAGGTCTCTTGGTACACTATCAGAGCTTCCTATAACCACAAAAAGATCCAAAAACTTAACTAACAAAAGAGCTATCTGAAAAGCTCAGCACAACTCTTTCAACTTGATAACAAGTGTCCCCTACCCAAAAATCCTTTAGCTAGCGTTACGCTCAGGTTCTACTGGCGCCTCACTGAACCTGAAAGACAAGGGAAATGGAAGGGATGAGCTAACACGGCTCAGTGAGTAATACATTTCTTCTAAGAGGATCGAACAATCACTATGCACATTCCAATATCAAAATATAACTCATTTCAGTTAAACTCGAAACATAACAGGTCTTTATAGCGAAAACGAGTTATATAAAACTTTAGCATAATAGGTTTCTAACAAAAACACTTGTTTCAAACCACGAACTAAAGTAAGGATATCAGTGGTCCAATCCATTGATCAATCTTGTCAAAAGCACAAGTCAATGGTCTATCCATTGACTAATCTCATCAAAAACACATGTCAATGGTCTATCCACTGACCAATCTCATCAATAACACATGTCAGTGGTCTATCCACTGACCAATCTCATGCTCAAGAGTCTAACCATGGTCACATATAACGTCCGTGACAAAAGGCGACCAAGATTTCCGCCTTGGCAAGGTCTCCACCTACAATGCTGGTGGCTTGGCCCACAAGGATATCCTAACTAGTATGCGCATACCCATAAACCCATCAACCGGGTTCACAGCCATCTTGAGCACCACAAAATCCAACAACAACATCCTCCACATAACCAAAATATATATCACAGTCAACCCAAAACCAGCAGCTCAAATCATATCAAACAGACAAAAATAGCAGTAAAGGTTCGATCCTGTTTTTATGCAACAAATATGCTATTTGTCTTAGTTCATAACACATATAGAAGTTTCTCTTTTAAAATATGCACTCTACAAACACAAAGAAGAAATAGTATCACTCACCTGATGACATCAGAACAAAACTAGAAAAATTACTCGGATCGGCACGTCCGAGACCCGATCATAAGTATGAAAAACTGATCAAAAACTGAGTAATAAGCTACTCTAGAACACGACTCAACTGAAGAAGGTCTATTTGTTACTAAGACGACACCTACACACTAATAAAACACTTGTTCGTAGCAAAAACACAAGTTTTCCGCTATGCGCAACTTGCGCAATAAACTTCAACGGGCCATAACTTCCTCATCCGAGCTTCGTTTTAAACGATCTTGTAGTCCAAAGAAAGCTCTTTTAACGTACAACAAAAACCCCAACACAGTTTGTCCAAAATCCATTCGAAAATTGGCGAAACGGTTCTGGTCGCGTACTGTTCATCGCGCATACCAAATTTGAAGTTCTTATTCCGGACAAATCGTAACTCCAAATCAAGATCCGTCAAATCCTACGGCTTCATAACACCCTAAAGTTTCATTTCCAACCAAAAGCGAGGATAAACAATCAAGAAATTAGGCCCGACGACTCATATTCCACCAAAACCCCAAATAGAGCCTAACTCCAAAAATCCCTTCGATCGGAGGAAAAAGATGTGCGAATACTTACCGATGGTTGCTAGTCGAGGCCGAGATAGCTTGGCGAGGCAACGTGAGGAAACCCCTCTCTCCTCTCTTCTTTCCCTCTCTTCTTTCTCTTTTCCTTCTTCTTCTTCTTTTCTTCTCTGCCGACCTCTTCTACCCCTTCTTCTTCTTATTTTATCTTCTGTTGTGAGTCTGCTTGAAGAAGAGAAGAAAATATTAAGGGCTGGGCTGGGCTTGGCTTAGAGAGAAATGGGCTCTTTTAGGCCTAAATATTACAGATAATACTCGAAACTCAATTTGTTCCTACACTTGACAAATTTCATTTTTGCTAGTTGCAACGCGAACCGATACAATCTGCAAATTTAAAGTAAGCAAACTAGGAGCCGAATTCAAGAAAATGTAGCCTCCAATAAGCTAGTTCGGCCAATCACTCAACCTCACCGAACTTTTGAGCATTGTTTGATTTCTACTAATCAACCAAATTGCTATGGACGTTCTTTTCATGAAGCAAACTGATCAGTCAACATTTTAGGCACAACATGTACCACCAAAGAGTTTCATTAGATGACGTAGTATTCAGCGAAAATAACATCCAAATCCTTGCTTAGAGAGGAAAATTCTCGAAATTGAATTAAGATGATAATATTCTGTCCTCCAAAAATCCTAAAATAAGCTTATATAGGGTGTTAACCCTAATGACATCAAAACCGCAAAATTACTAAAATATAGGGTGTTAACCCTAATGACATCAAAACCGCAAAATTACTAAAATACTACTAAAATAAAATTAAATCCGAAAATACTAAAATAATTGAAAAACCCACCTAAACAATCTCGAATTGCCGAAATCCATCGCAGTTCACGGCTATAGGTCGTGAGTATTGATCAGCACGTCGTTTCGCTTTAACTGCCCGAATTTGAGCTCAATCCGATGTTGTCAACCGGGTTCATCGGTTCTAGTCGCATCATCGTTTCACCTTCAAATTGGATTTTCGCCTGTCCAATCGATCAAAAAACGTATTATTAATAGACTCCGCATCATTGGAGCCCATCACTTCTATTGCAAATGACAACCAGCTGATGATACACTCGCTCCGCCAATATATTGAATCACGATAAAGAAATTCATCTATACGAGTCATATTATACTGCATTTCTCGAATATTTATGCTAGAGAATTAAAGATATTTGAATTTAGAAGGCGATATGGATGATAATTGCTCAATTAAAGATGAATCTTTTTGGGCTGTGACACCAAACTCAAGTATCACAATTCTCGGGCATAGCTGTTCGTAATTATATAATATTACACGTCAAGCCACGCTAGGCTCAGTTTTTTTTTTTTTGGCGCGAATATATATTTTTAAATAGAATATGCACAAACGCGTAAAGTTTCATAATTTCTAAATAAGGAAAATCAAGTGAACTCATGTCGCAATAATACACGTTTTAAAGTGACAACACCTCAAAAACAGGCGAGATAGTTAGCCCAACTATAAAAACTGCGGTACCTATTACATAAGCAAGATATTCATGTTTCGAAAACCTAGTTGTGTCTCTCTTGTATAAACTAATTCAATCTTTTCAATATTCCAAAAATGAATGATTTTGAAAAATAATTTCTAAAATTGATCACCCATATTGCTTACGAAAATGAATGAACAAATAATACTTTTACCGTGCCGATACGAAATGAAAAGAAGAATTTGAAAATAGGAAATTGTATTTTTTTTAAATCTTTTCTTACATGTACACGGAGTACAAGAAAATGCAAAGTAGGAAACGATCTTTTCCTATCTACAGACTTAATTTCCACTATTTCCGACGTAATGAATCAGTCAATCTATTAATCCAAGATTTATAGAATCATGGATTGACTGATTCAGTCAATTCACAATTTACACAATCAATCTAATAGAGAGAATCAAACCCTATCTCCAACACTCCCCTCAAGATGGCGACTTGTATATATCGAAGATGCCTAGCTTGCTTAGCAAATATGTGTGTTGTCTTTGACATAGTGGTTTGGTGAAAATATCTGTGGGTTGCTCAGAGGTTCCAATTCCTCTCGTTGTAACTGTTCCTTCTTGAATTTTATCTCGAGTGAAATGACAATTGACTTCTATATGCTTTATTCTTTCTGTTGCGACCCAATCGTCGGGGATCTATCATCGGGCTAATGGATTGCCAAGGCCCCCTTTTTGTGGAAGCGAGCTTGGCGTAGGTCCTCCCAGGCCTATACCAAATCGCCACAGGGGTTTTATAGAATTTCATCTATTAATTATTGATCGAGTTCAACCTTAGTGTGATCGGGTGACATAAAAAGGAGTGACCATAAGCCATTTTTGGAAGGTTGACTGGATACCTGTTAACACCTAAAATTACCCTAGGGGTCACGTGATGCACGCATGGAGAAGGAACGATCAGCTACGGACAGACGTATGCAAGCAAGATAAAAGTCAAGCTGCAGATCCGTCAAGTGTAGAGGGTGATTTTGGCGGTATCTAAAAAAGCCAAGGGAAAAGGCGCACAAAAGAAGACACGATCAGGGCGGTTACAGAATTAGGCGGCAATCCCATCAAGCACAGCAAAAGGCGCGAAATTGTTAAAGGCCTTATCCATGAAAGTCACCGGAGGAAAACGTGCTTAAAAGGCCGAGGCGATAGCTATCATCGAAAGAGAACGTACTTGGAACCCAAGGCAGCAGCTGATTCGACGGTTACCAGGTTGCGCCTATAAATACCAACGGGTATCCAACAACAAGCCTTCCAACAACACACAACAAACAAGTCTTTATCTTTTCAATTAGCTCTTAGTTTAGCCATAGTTTTCAGATTCCCGTCGTTGATTCAATTCCGACGTGTTTCATATTTAGAGTTAGGTGTCGTCGATTCAATTCTGGCGTCTACTCGTCCAGTTTAGTGCCGGCGATTAAATTCCGGCGTTGGATTGGTCTACTATTCACCCGTCCAGTACCGTTGATTAAATTCTGGTGCTGTGTCCGACATTTCCACCTGTCCGGTGCCGTCGATTAAATTCTGGCATCGGGTCCTACAGTAAGATTCAACACTGTCGATTCAATTCCGGTGTTGTATCTCGGTTATAATTTCGTCGAAGCAATTTGACAAGTTTTATCGAAATTCGTCTCCAGGAGTCTTGTCGAAATCTTGTACAAAACTATCGAAAGACACGCTCTTATCAATAAGATATCTTGCATTTGACACTCTCTGTCTAAAACTTGCACGGAGCCCTTCTTACTTAACGAACTGCTAACGTTCGATAAAAGAATTTTCCTGCATCAACAACCCTTTTGGGCTTCAACCTCTTGGGCCGAGCCCTGAGAAGATTAAACAGGCCCGACCGAGGGAAAATTTTGCGACAACAATACCTCACCAAACTATTGGGAGAGATTGTTCGGTTCTGCGGAGCCAAAGATTTTGGGTACGGAGACTTGGTTATAATGGTATTTCTACAACGTCCTTTAGATACCTAACGTCGAATGATTATCCTAACTAAAATTTCATATAAGCATAGCTTTTGTGTGAGGTAAGTCCAAGTCTAGGTATCATGCACGTCAATAAGACTAATCCTATCAATCACAGTCAATGAAATAAGCTGCGTTTGGCAGTCAGGATAAAAATCAAGATATGATATGTTATATCCTATCCGGTGTTTGGTGGCCATGTAGGATAGGATAGAGTCAGATATAGAGGGGATATAGCCCGTATAAAAAAAATCATAGGGAGGGAGGTGGGATAAAGCCAGATAGAATATCTAACATAAAAAAATTGAGGAAAAATTAAGATAGGACAAAAATCTGTGGATCCGTTTCGCCATTCACTCTTGTCGTTGGCCCTCCCAAGTTTATAACTCTCAATGATCTCTTCTCGCCGTCCGCTCATTGCCTCTACTCGTGACCTCTACTCCCATCGCCTTACACGCCTGCTTCCAACTCCATCACGCGCAGCCATCCAAAGCTCCGAAAATTTTCAGCATCCATTGTCCAAAGCTCCGGTGTAGACGAGGGTCATCGGTCCGGGGCTGAAGCCAAAGTCTAGTCCCCCGGTGTAGGGGGCGGTGTCGTTGGAGAAGAAGGAGTCGATGGAGGCGCGCAGGGGGGAGTGATGGTGGGCTGCGTGGGAGGCTTCGCCTACGACGTTGATGACGTCGAAGAAGACTGCGGTAGGTTTTTCGTTCGCGGCCATACTTGGCGAACAAAGACAAGAAAAGGGAGAAAATCCATCTCTCTCTCTCTCTCTCTCTCTCTCTCTCTCTCTCTCTCTCCTCGTTTTTCTGATAATCTTCTTCTTCTTCTTCTAAAGAAGGCAATCAAAGTTTGTCGGTGTCCCTGTCATTGGGTCGCTGTCTTTCTGTCTTGGGCAAGCGTTTCAGGATATGAACTGCGAAATCAGTACAAGAAAGTCCACGCCACCATTTCACCCCTACAATTGCAAGTCTCTCTATCTCTCCTTCCTCCCTTCTCTCTCTCTCTCTCTCTCTCTCTAAGGAGAGACCATGATTTTTTGCTGGAGGACAAAGATAATGGTTTGTGGCGTCTCATCTTCCTTCAACACCACCATGAGAGAGATGAATTGACTCTATGTATAATATCCGGACATCACCAAACGATGTATAGGATATTTCAAATCCTATCCTATCCTTATCCTATCCGACCTTATCCTATTAGGTAAAAAAAATCCGAATAACCAAACGCAACCTAAGTGCGCAACCAAGGATCCAAAGATGAAATGTATCAATACAAGTCAAGGCTTCCCTAGTAAAGCCCTAAGAACTCATAAAATGGTATGATTAAGGTTTGGAACAATTTTGGGAAAAAATTTTCGAAAGGAAAAAATTGTCATTTTCAGGGATTTTAAAGGTCAATCTAGCCATTTCCTAGTTTATGGATTTTCTAAAATTTTTCTGAAATTTTATAGAATTTTTCCATTTCTATTTTTTATATTCTGAAAATGTGATCCGAACCGGGTCAGTAGACTCGGTCCACCCGACTAGAATCCGACTCAAATTCTATTTCCAATTTTTTATTCGGATTGGGCCCAGTCCTAAAGCCCACTCCCTGCCCAAATCAAGAAGAAATCCACGGGCAACAAAACTTAAATACTTCTAATAAACCATTTCCTAATTTCTTCTAGGGTTAATACCACAAAAAACCCCAAACTAGTACATTTATGATAAATTTATACCAAGTTATTTTTTTGACCATAGAAAAGATCATTTTGGTGCCTCCAGTCAAAATTACCACGTGACATTTTTAATTATTTTTAAATTTTAATTGCCATTTTTTAAGAAAAAGAAGTCCACGTTGGTTCCATGTGGACTTCAAAATACATAAAAATAAATAAAAATTAATAGAAAATTTTTAAAAATAAAAACTTGATTTAAAATAAACTAAAATAAAATGTAAATAAGAAAAAAAAAAGCAGGCAGCGATGGTGGCCGGGGGTCGGTGACCACCGACCGCCTCCGGCCTGCAGACTCTTGCCCTCTAGCCGCCTGCCTTTTTTTATTTTGAATTTTTTGGTTTTTTAAATTTTTTTCAGCTTATTTATTAAATTATGTTAAATAAAAAATTTAAAAAATAATGCCACATACGTCAATCGAAAATATTAATAAAAAATTGCCACGTCAGAATTCCGAAGAGGCAAATTGGACTTGGCACCAAAGTGATCCGATTGAAACTTTTGGCACTAAAGTGATCTCCATACACAACTTTTGGCATTAAAAATGTACTTTTGCCTTTTTTAAAAAAAATAAGTGAATGAAAGAAATATTAAAAGAAAAACATAATTAAAAATATAAAAACTATTGGCCGACTACTCGCCACCCGCCGCCTCAACCACGACCGTTGCCGATCACCACCGGTCACCACCACTGACCACCGCCGTCCGCTGCCATCCATCACCATCTGCCACCACCTCCGTCCACCACCACCGTTGCCGACCACTGCCATCCACCACCGTTGCTGCCGTTTGTCGCTGTCCCTTCGCTGGTCGCCGCCGCAAAATTAGCCGCGAGTGATTTTCCCGTTTCAATCGCGTCCAGACGTACCAACCCCCTCGGCTGCACAATCCATCTTCGCGCATCTTTAATGCATTCGAGTGCTGCAAAACAAAATCCAATTTGCCCGGCGGATTTCGGTTAAAATCAATTATTTCGTGGATAGGTATGTAATAGTTAATAAATGAGGCGCTAAGAAGCGCTGGCTCATTCGCTGACGAGGAACGTCGTTTCAGGAACTCAAACCTTCACACGGTCCCACGTTTCGCGCTCGCTCCTTCTTCCCAACGCAGAGAGGAGCTTTCTACGAAACCCCCCAGAAAAGCAAAAAAATACTTAAAAAAAAATTAAAAATATGTTTTTGAATAAAAAATATCTTTAAAAAAATTAAAAATTGGAAAATAAATTCAGAAAAAATTTAAGAAAAAGGAAAATTGTTTATTTTAGTAATATCATTTTTTATATTGTTGACTAATTTTTTATTGTTTAATTTTCTTTTTTTTATTTGATGTGAAGTTTTTATCTGGTGACATAAATAGATTAATTCCCATCGTTATTCCAGAACCGTACGTGAGATTTTCACCTCATACGGCTCCTCGAGGGCCATCAATAAATCTAAGGACCAAATTGATATTATTTATTGCAGTATAATACTATATATCAATTTGAAATTAAATATATTCAATTAAATGTATATTCTGTATAGATAGAGTGAAAACCGATCGGAAGGTCTTGAATTAGATCAATGAAATTCAGCCTGCTATAATAATAACTAAAAAACACTTCTGAATTGATCTCATCCTTTAATAATTAAAATCTTTCTCTATTGAGTAATAACTTAATCCTTCAATGAAATACTCTTTGTAAAAATATCAATAGATATTTCAATCCATTCTTTTTTATTACGATAAAAAAGTTAAATAGGTTTTCTTAGAATATTAGTCTGATTTGGTAATACGGGTCAAAATAGGTCGGGTCGGATATAGGTCGGTTACGGGTCGGATACGAGTCGTTGAATATGAGTCAAAACGAGTTGGACGGGTCAATATGAGTCGGACTATATTTGACCCGACTCAAATCCGATTCAACCCATCCATTTGACACTTCTACTCATGATACATGAATTAATAGATAATGATGTTACTGGATCAATTCCTACTCTCATTTGGACTCCTTTTGCGGTTCCACTCCTACTCCTATATGATTGGCCTGGCCTTATTCTTACTTATTGTTGTTAAACGACTTCAGTTTGCATTTTTAACATTCAATACTTAGACCTTGGTAATTTTCCAAACAAACGAGTAAATATAGATAGGTGAATTCAATAAAATTTAGTAAACTAAAATGAATTGATGACTTAAACAGAAAATTGTTGGCAAATAACTCTAATTAACGCAGAAGAGTTGGTAAGATTAAATGTCAGTAAGATACACAAATCAAAGTTCGTAATTGTTGGAAAAAAATCGTAATTTTTCCAAACAGACGAAGACACATTAGTAATTTCATATAAGATCTAGTTACTTGATAAAATTGGTAAGTGAATGGACTAAATGTTGGTAATTTTCTATAAGAGCTAATAAATTTAGAACGTCGCTAAATTGCGTCAATATTGGTAAATCATTGAAAAATGTGATCATTTTCGAACAAAAAAATAACCATTAATAAGTGAATCGATTAAGGTTAGTAATTTAAAACTAACTAATAACTAGATCTTCTAAAAAGTTTGCAAATAATTCAAGTAAAAATCTGCAGCCTGTCTGTATTGAATTTGATTTATTTCAATAAGAGACTTCCTAGACTTTCACGTCAAATATTGACACATAAATTCACATATACGGGAGAGCTTATATGGTGGAAATATAATTTTTTGTTTATTCTATACGATGGTCTATACGGGAGAGCTTATATGATGAACTCTTTCTCATAATTGGATACACAACAAATTTTGGTTGAAGCAACGGAAAGCAAATGATTTTGTAGTCAGATCAATAGCTTAGGCTCACTTTGTTTCTTGAAAAATAATTTTTGAAAAATAATTTTTCAGGAAAATCATAAATATCTATTTATATTTGGTTGAGACTTGAAAATGAATTGAATTTTTTTTCCGTTATTTGATAAGAAAAACCTCATTTGGTTGAAAATTGCTGAATTGGACATCGATTCCTATGTGGCACAACCGCATTGACATGAACAAGTTTTTTTAATTTTTTTTTAACAAAATCAACTTTTTTATAAGGGTTAATACGGTGAAAAATCGTAAACCGGTACACCTATGAAAAATTTGTTCCAAACTATTTTTTTGACCACGTAAAACATCAAACTGTTACATTTGTGATAAATTTATCCTATACTATTTTTTGACCATCAACAACCCTAAATTGTACACTTGTGATAAATTTATCAAAAATTGACACACTTTTAACAAATTTACCCTCCGTTTGTTTCCGTTAAAATGATGTAATACCATGAAGGCCCTAAATTGTTACGTATGTGTCAAAGAAAGAGTAAAAACCCTAAATGAGTATACCCGTCAACTACCACGTGTCATCTAATTTAGCAATTTGACAGTAAAATTTAAAGAAAATTAATGAAAAGTCAATTTATCGTAAGTGTACCAGTTTGAGGTAAATTTATCACAGGTGTATCAGCTTGAAATTTTTTATGGTCAAAAAATAGTTAGGGATAAATTTGTTACAAATGTACTAGTTGGTGATTTTTTAAGGTTAAAAAATTAGTTTGGGGTAAATTTATCACAAATATACTAGTTTGGGTTTTTTAATTAAAGTTAAAAAATTAGTTTGTGGTAAATTTGTCATAAGTGTATCAGTACGAAATTTTTCATGATATTAACCCTTTTAATAGTTTTTTTTCTTTCTTGTTCATTTTTCTGCTTTCTACGACTGTCGTCGAGCCTTGGGCAAGTCTCAACTTGCTAGTATATGGCGAGGTCAAGCTTGCCCGAGGTCGACGAGCTCAAGCCTTGCTAGCCTTGGGAAGGGTCGACCTTGCTGGAGAGAGGCTGGCGAGCTCGACCTCCTCATCATCTGGCGAGGTCAAGCCTCGCCTAAGCCCCGGTCTCACCATTTTGCGCTTGTGGATGGTCTTGGAGGCTTGGTGGCCGGTGGAGGAAGAAGGAAAAAGAAAGAAAAAAAATATTAAATTTTGTATTTTTCTTCTTAAAAATTTTGGACTCAATGGACTTGGGCACAAGCGTCGAAGACATGGCTCAACCTCGATTCATCAAGCATAGCATTCCGGGCACAGGCATCGATGCTTTGGGCATGGTGGCTGAGGTCTTAAGCCTGGCCTAGATGGACTCAGGCCAAGGTGTTGGAGTCCTAGGCCCAAGGTGGACCCGGGCGCGGGTGCCGTGGACCCAACCCCACTGCCAATCTCAAGAACAATTATTAAGGTTCTCGTGCCCAAGCTTTGAGTATCTGGTTCAAGCACGATACCTAGTCAAAATTTCGAGAATGAATTTCGATTTTTTAAAGATGAAATTGTTTGATTGAATTTAAGCTTTAGTAGGAAAATATTTTTCGTTGATTATGAAAACATTTTATGTAGTGATCTAATGCCCGAAAATGAGGGAAATCTTGTCCGAAAAAATGTTTTTCATAAAACAAATGGATATTGATAAAAATGATGGCTTTCTTATTTTCCTCCTAATTTTACAGGTTTTGCCGGGTTTTAATAATTACCAAAGTACAAATTCATGTCATATATATGTCCCCAGACATAGTCTCTTCTACTAATGAATTAGAAAAAAGAACATCGAGCCATAATCTTGTAGACATATCATCGAGGTTTAAATTCATATCACTCCTAACAAACAAAGAAAGTTCGTTATCTTTCAATTCTTGTGTCTCAACTATAATTTCTAGATATCTCGACGTTGATTAAATTCCGGTGTGTATCTTAATCGTAGCTTTGAGATAATTATCGTCGATCAAATTATTATTGTGTCTTTCTATTGTCATGGTCTGGTTGGTCGATCAAATTCCAACAAAGTATTGTGTACTTTGACATTAATTAAATTCCGTCGAAGCATATCTATCGATTTTTTTTGTGCTTCAGCGATATATAATGCTATGTATCATCATAGAATCTGTCTCTTCTTCTAAAAAAACTTATAAAAAAGGGCTTTCGGTGAAAAACAATTCGTTGTGGAATTCAATTTGGACAAAACAAGCTTATAATATTTTTCAATGAGCACTATATCGTGAGGGAACGACGGCCCACCAGTCACTTTGTGTGACACCCCATTAAATAGTACTAAATAAACAAGAATTGGATGAAATAGATCAGAAAGCTGACTCCTGTGATGGGAGTAGCTGTTGGTTTGGATGTAATTACTGAGTTAATTATCGGGCCCAAGAAGTGGGCGGAGGCCCAAAAATAAAATTTGGGATCCGACCCAGTCGATCCTCTTAACCCCCCAGTCCACTCGAATTATTTTCTTAGCCGCTAAGGCCTGCATGAGAACCATTTTAGTTCTCTGATTTTGATCCCTGGAACAAAAAAAATGAGAACTCAGTTTGGTAACATAAATGATTCTAATTCTGATTCTGTTTTCATAATCAGTTTCAGAGAATCAGAATCAGTTTTAGAGCAAAATCCAGAACAAAAAAAAAAGTTGGTTCTAGAAAAAAAAAATCACTTTTGAGAATCACAAAACATAATGATTAATGGAAGAAACACCGAACATATCCCAAACTTCTCGCTCCCACCGGCCGGCTGATGGAAATAGACTAACTACCAGAGATATTTGTGTTACTTCGTCTGCACTGGTTTGTACACGAATGCGTGAGTTAGACCGAGTACTCAGTAAATTATAGACCACTTCAAATCTTCGTTTTCGAGAGGGATGATCAACTCCGCAAATATCGATCGAAACTTGAACCCTTGTGTAGGTATACATATCTCACTTTTCCCTTTCAATGCTCTCGTCACTTTTCCCTTAACCTAATAAAAATAAAAAATTCAAAAAAATTGAAATTTTAAAAAAAATCACAAAATTTTAGAAAATCCCCAAAAATAGAAGAATAGATTAGACTAGTTTGACATTATTTTCATAAATTTGGGCATAAATTTCTTAGATTTCATAAATTTTACTCTTCTGCATAAAATGTCGCAGAAGAGGAGGGCATTTAATATACGAATGATAACATATATACTAGTAACCATGTGTCACAAAATGTGACTATCTGCGTTTGGAGAGCTGGAGCCAAACACCCACTCTGCTGTCTCAATTGGTCCTTTGGGGGTTGTGTGCTCTCCCCTGAATTGTTTATCTTTACTTTCGTTTGCAACAGGTGGTCTTCCCTGGTTCTTGTTTGGGTCAATCGATTCGTTTTCTTGCTTTATTCGATCAAAGATTGGGAAAATATCTTCTGGGTCTTCGATTCTTCAACTTTCTTTTGAATTGGTTCCCTCCGTATATGTTTGACGAGTTCTTGTGGTGGGACGAATCTGAACTTGCAATCGCGCTAATTGCTCCGACCCTGCTCTGTTTCTATTTATGTAGGTGAGGACTTGCATCAAGCTTTCATTCTTGTGTTCGCAGGGACAATCTTGTGCAGATTATAGTCTGAGGGACGGGATGACGGTGATAACGAACAGATTCCTGGAAGGTCGTTTGCCGGAGGAATTGAAGACGGTGCTTTGGTCGGTGGCGTCCGAATTGGGGGATGTGATCGACGACATGGACTCAATTCAGGTAATCCCTCCGAAGGGGGCCATGACTAATGAGGTGTACCAGATAAATTGGCCGTTGAACGATAAGCCGGATCTCGTCAGAAAGGTTTTGGTTAGGATTTACGGCGAAGAATTCGAGCTCTTCTTCATCCGGGACGATGAAGTGCAGACGTTTGAGTGCATATCGAAGCATGGGCAAGGGCCTCGTTTGCTCCACCGGTTCGCGGAAGGAAGGGTGGAGGAGTTCATCCATGCGAGGGTGTGCGATTTTCTCTGATGTTAACAGATCTTTCGAAGCACCTTTCTCTGGTTAAATTCCTGGTTGTCGACTTGTTATTAGAGAAATTTTTTTAGTAAGTACTGTAATTACATGACAGGCGCATAATAAGAAAGGTATGGCTTTTCATTGTTTCTAGAGTACCACGAGACTTCTCCTGCTCTTTGAATTTGGGGGACGTAGTTCTGTCTCGAATGAGTAAAGACAACTGAAATCTCTTCTTTATTTTCTCTCCTTTTTTTTTTTTTTGTGGGGGGGTCAGGAAAACTAGAGTTCTTTTATTCAGCATTCTAAATTGACGTTTGACAAGCCCAACACAGGGGCATCACAACACAAAAGATCCCTTAGGATTTGGGGGGGGGGGGGGGGGGGGGGTTACACAACCATGTAGAAGGGAGGTGATTTAAACGTAAAGCCTTAGAGATCCAATCAGCAACATGATTTACTGTTCTACTGCAATGAGTCACGGTGAGGTTTGTAAATCTTTGAAGTTGGGCTTGGGCCTCCAGGATAATAGCTTCAGCTTCCCACGGCACAGGTACACGAGCAAGAACTACTTCGACTAAAGTTTCACAATCAGACTCCAAGTACAGGACTTCTTCTCTTCTAGATCTGAAATGCTCTAGGGCTTCCACAAGAGCTTGTGCTTCCGCATGAAGAGGGGATAAAGCTTGGATCTTTTTAGCGAAACCATCAAGCATGGTCCCAGATCGATCTCGGAGAACTCTAGCTATTGTCGCTTCTCTGGTTTCAGAGTCGAAGGAGCCATCAATATTTATCTTCAAGGCGTGACCTTTCGGCGGCGACCAAACGAGTTGCGCGTAAGTGAAACTCTTTTCGACTCCCTCACTCACTTTGTTCCACCTGCAGTAACTAGAGAGTGTCGCTGCTGCTGTGTCAATTAGGGATTCTGGATCTAGATTTTTTCCTCTGATGATCCGATCATTTCGAGTTCTCCAAATTGACCATAAGACTGATGCGATCTTCTCAAATTGAAGGGGGTTTTCCGTCGGTGTGAGCTGCTCTTCTAACCATCTGTCAATTCGTGAGGTATCCATATCTGATATTCTAAGGTTGATTGCAGGGTGGTTCCAGACAGTAGTCGCCCATGGGCAGTGGAGGAAGAGATGTTCCACAGTTTCAAACTGACGTTCACAGAAAGGGCATAGAGTTTCATCAATAATTTTCCTCTTGAGAAGATTTTCTCTGGTGGGGATTACGTTTTGGCACGCCCTCCAGAGAAAGATTCTGATTTTGGGAGGGGCTTGCATATTCCAGATCCGATTCCACAGCTTGCGTGACGGGCTAAAGGAGGTAGAGGCTTGATCTGGATTTTGATTGTTATTCTTTTTGCGTAGCGTATTATAGGCACTTTTGACTGAAAAGGCTCCAGACTGTGTTGCTGTCTAAACCAATTTATCTTCTGTCGCTTGAGAACTAAGTGGGATCGCTAAAATCTCATTTACAAGGTGATCCTCAAAGAGTCTTCTTAGAGTCTGTACATCCCAGTGGGGGCACCCTCGCATCATCAGTTCATTTACCTTCGTGTGATCATTTCGGTTAGCTGGTCCTCCGATGAATCCCTGCTTCAGCCATTTATCTTCCCAGATGTTGATCCTCTTTCCAGTTCCAATTGACCACCTGACGTCATCTTTTATCGTTTCTCTGCCTGTCAAGATACTCAGCCACCCCCAGGAGGGGCGAGATCCTTATTTTCTTGCCAGAAGTTTCGATTAGGAAAATAAAGACCTTTAAGTACTATGCTCCATAAGAAGTTGTAGTTTTGAGCAAGACGCCATGCTTGTTTTCCCAGTATAGCTCTGTTAAATATTTTCTCTCAGTTCATTAGAACATTTTGTCGACAATAATTCTCTGATCTTTTGCTAAATCTGTAGGGATAAAAAAAGTGACAATGGGCAAATGAATGTATTTCAGTTTCATATTATTATAATATATTTAGATCTTATTACTTGCTTAATCAATGTTAATTATAAATTTTAGAAATTGCTTTTGCTTTTAATTAGATTTAAAATCGAAAAATCAAAGAAATTATTTTATCATAGGATCACAAATTATAAAAGTTCGTTGCAAAATTCCCCCCATGCCCGGTCATCGCAAAATCCATCGCAAAAGAAGATAAAAAAAATTAATGAAATTTCGTCGCTGGACTATTCGTTGCAAAATTCATCAATGTTAACACCAAAAAGTTACCCTAGGGGCTGCATGATGAGCACGTGGTTAAGGCATGACTAGCTACGGACCAGTGTATAGAGATCTGGTGAAGATCAACCACAGAGGTGCCACGTGTGGAGTAACTTTGGCGGCATTTTTCTGAGGGCTGAGAGAAAAGGTGCGCAGAAGAAAGCACGATTGAAGTAGTAACAGAGTTTGGTGGCAACTCCAAAAGAAACGGAGAGGAAAAGGCGCGGAAACTGCCACATGCCTTATCCACAAAAAGTTATCGAAGAGAACGTGCTTGGAGCCCAAGGCAGTAATCGTTCGACGGTTATCAGAGCACGCCTATAAATACTTAAGGGTATCTAATGAAAAAAAAAACGCGCACAACACAACAAACAAGTCTTATCTTTTCAACTTAGCTTTTAACCTAGCTGTAGCTTTTAGATTCTCATTGTCGATTCAATTTCGGCGTGTTTCATATACAGAGTTAGGTGTCGCCAATTAAATTTCGGCGTCTGCTCATCCAGTTCAGTACCGTCGATTCAATTCCAGTGTTGTACTATTCATCCATCCTGTCCAGTAATGTCGATTCAATTCCGGTGCTGTGTCCTATATTCCACCCGTCCGATATTGTCAATTAAATTTTGGTATTATGTCCTACAGTCAGGTCCAGCATCGTCGATTCAATTCCGGTGTTGTGTCCTAGTTATGATTACGTCGAAGCATTCAACAAGTTTTATCGAATGATCACTAGGAAGGTCTGTCGAAAGTTTGTACAAAACTATCGATAGACACACATTTATCAGTATATATATTCTGCATTTGACACTCTCTGTCCAAAACTGTCCCGAAACCCTTTTTACTTAACGAATTGCTAACATTCGATAAAAGATTTCTCGCGTTGGTCATCTCAGTGGGCTGCAATACTTTTGGACCAAGCCCAGAAGTCCAATCAAAGCCCGACCAGGGGATTTTAACGCGCAACAATCTTTTTTGGCACACCTGGTGGGACCTTTGGTGCTAAGTTCAAGAGAGTGCTATGCCACGAAAAAGAAGTCGCAACAACCTAGAGGGCGACGAAATCATGGAAGAAATACCACAAGCGGAGTCCTCAACGGTCCGAGAAGTTCAAGAGCAGGTTCAGGTTCAAGATGGCGAGGTTCCTCGACAATATGTCGGAGAAACGAGGAGAAATTTCGAAATAACGCCAGTAATGCTATCCTCAATAAGACGTACCATTGAAGAAGCCCAGCATGAGTTTGTTGATTACATGGTCCAGCGCATGACTGATGTCGTTAGGCCATTAATCATCAACACTTATCATGAGTGTGCATTAGGGCAGCGTGGAGCATCACCGAATTTGCCACAGCCTCAAATTGGGAGTATTCTCATACCAACGACGAGTGCTTCATTATTGGTGTCTCCATTAGCAAATACAGGATTTGTTGGCCAGAATATGCCATTGACTACACTTGTTAGGATTGTACAACGGGGAGAGGTATTACTAATCAATGAGCCCAATCTTCAAACGAATGATCCAAGTACGTTCACAGGTCATCATCCTCGACAAGATGCGCCTATTGCCCATCACGAGACTACTGCTCAGCCGAACCATATACTTGTGAATGAGCAACTCGTACCCATGCTTGTCGAAAACCAGGGGGCAGTACCATTTCCTTTGGGGGCAGTGGCCAACTAGGGGGCAAGATTAGTTTCCTCAAATCAGAGGGCTTGATCCATTTTTTCAACCTGTGGTTCATCATCAGTTTGTGCAGCTAGGGTATCAACAGGCGAACCAAGCCCTACAACCACAAGGCCATTAGCTTGTGCAATCGGCATTTCAACCTGTTATATAGCCAGGATATCAAATGCCATACCAGCCGGTGTATCAAAACCAACCGGTCGTCGAGCAAATGGTAGGGTATAATGATCCCATGATAAGGTACAAAATTAATATATATCGAAAGTCATACACTGATTGGATGGATACAATCCCATATCCAAGGGGATTCAAAATACCAGAGTTCACATTGTTTACTGATGAGGATGATCAATCCACCTATGAACATGTCAACCGCTTCCTAGCATTATGCGAAGATGCTACCCATGCTGACCACTATAAAGTAAGACTGTTTCCACTATCTTTATGGAGAACGGCTTTCGTTTGGTATATTGTGTTACCACCTAATTCAGTGGTAACATGGGAACAAATGGAACGGCTATTTCATGGACAGTTCCAGCGAGTTGTGCCAAATTTTTCAATAGCCGATTTGTCAACAATGAAGCAGATGTACAATGAGACAGTTGATCAGTTCATCACAAGGTTCAAGCGAGCCAAGAACAAATGTATGGTTCCATTGCCTGAAAAGACGTTCGCAGAATTCGCCTTCAACGGACTAAAGTTCGAGATCCGAGATAGGATGACAGGCCATCCATGTGCATATCAATTTGAGTTATCTACCATGGCCGTCAAGCATGAAAGTCTTTTAAGAGAAAAAAACAAAAGACACATCCGAAGAGGGGACATAAATCTTATCGAGACATCAGATTTAGATGAAGGATAGGTAGACCCCGTTGAAGTTACGATGGCCTAACTGGTTATAGACAAACCATATACTTGTCAAGCGCTAAGGCCAACCAAAATGAAAGAAAAATCAACCATCATGGCCAAGGCTAAAGAAGCAGTCTATTACTCGTTTGATGCAAATCGAACTGAAGAGATCTTCGACATGTTGTTAGCCGGTGGGCAAATTAGGCTGATTGAAGGACAACAAATACCGTATAAGGAGGAGTTAGTCGGTAAGAAATATTGCAAATGGCATAATTCATGGAGCCATAATACCTCATATTGCTTGGTCCTTAAGAAGAATATCCAAGAAGCAATTCTTAGGGGAAAATTAAATTTGCTTATGATAAAGGCAAATCTCTCATGGACACAGACACTGATCCTTTCCCGGTAATGACTTGAATGGTTTCCCTTAAGCAATCGGGAAGAGGACGAGAGTGGTCCAATCTATACGTTCGATGTAGAAGAAAATTTGAAAAAGTGGATCGACGTGAGCATGATTACTAGATGATCAACCAGGCTTATTAAAAGAGTCGAAGATTACCCCAGATTAGCAACACAATGTCCAAGAAAGCTCTTCCTCCACATAGGCCCTATAAATCGTTCAAGCAAAGATACGAGGCAGGGGATCCAACCATTGGTACGTTGGGGGAACCAAGCAGGAAGTTCGATTACTACGTAAGCTATGGTTCACCTCCTGTTCGAAATCAGGACCGAGTTCCTCATATTTAGGGAAAAGAGTTTGATGAAGGAGCATGGCGAGATTGCTATGCTCCGAATAAACCACATCGACATCGAACTCTTAAGATACTGAACAATCCTGAAGTAGGATCTTGGTACGAAATCACGGAGGCCCGAAAAAGGGAAAAATCATGATTCGCACCAAGAAAAGGAGAGTACAGAGGAAAAAGAGAGTTCGTATGGCACAATGCCAAATAAAGATACTGAATCTTGAACCAGCACCAAGGGTTGCGAATCACCCTAAATCTCGGAGAATGAAGAACTTGGTTTGGAAACGAAAACCAGATGAGGCATAACCAACTCAAAGATAAAAACGTGTGTAATCTGAATCTCTGGAGCTATCAAAACCAGAGTCTCGGTTCAGAACTTGTATAAGCACGTCAATATCACCATTAAGCTCTTGTATGGTCCAGGTTAAGTTACCTAACAAGTTTCGACTTGAGTCATCTTCGACTAGCCTTGATAATGAAGTTACCGCACAAGAAAAGGAAGGAGCTCAGTTCTGCTTCGACAACAAAGAGATCATAGAGTTCGAGAAACCCCTCCAAGAAATCTCCAATCACTTAAGATCGCTCAATATTAATGCAAAAATAAATGGGCTACCGGTGATGAAGGTTTTGGTAGATGGTGGTTCAACATTGAATCTCATATTGTACAGATTCTTTAAAAAGATAGGAAGGACAAATGATGAGATCACCCCCTCAAATATTCAATTGTCAGATTTCACCGGTGAGATCACCGAAGTAAGGAATATATGTTGCGAATCTGACTGTAGGATCAAAGACATCAATGACGTCTTTCTGTGTGGTAGGCACGATGGCTTACACAACCTACTTCTAGGGAGAGATTGGATACGCGGAAACCATGGTGTCCCCTCTACACTGCATCAGTGTTAGCATTCTGAAACGTGGATAAGGTAAATTACGTGAAAGCCAATCCTCAAACTTGTGTCACATGGACTAGGATTTCGCGATGAGACCAAGTTATGCCAGATGACTATCTACGCATCTCCAAATCCCCTGAGGCCGACTCAAGGGATATCACATTCTGCCGTTTCGGCAAGGGAAACACCGAGTGGGTTCCTAGGAAGGAACTGGCGGTACAACTTGAGGAGTTTGCTGATGGAGGATCAACAATTTTCACAAGACCTCGTTGAGAGGTACGCGGCTTATAAGGTCGAGCAAGCAAGCGAAATGATTGATAGTATTTTGGACTTTGAAGAGTCTCCAATCAAGGAAGACAATAAGATTACCCAAGCTCAAGATCCATTATAAGAAGTGAACCTTGGTGACGGAGCTTGTCCACAACCAACTTTTATAAGCAAATTATTGGATCAATGTTACAAGATCCAATTGATAAACTTGCTGAAAAAGTATAGAGATTGCTTTGCTTGGGACTATCATGAAATGACTGGTCTAGCTAGGAATGTGGTTGAACATCCCTTACCAATCAAAAGGGGGTTTCAGCCACATCAACAGGCTCGAAGAAGGTTCGCCCCAGAGATAATCTTGAAAATTAAAGAAGAGATCGAGCGTTTGCTATCTGATGGGTTTATAAGGACAGCAAGATATGTCGAAAGGTTGTCAAATATTGTCCAGGTCCAAAAGAAAAATGGCAAACTCAGAGTATGCATCAACTTTCGCGATCTTAATGCGGCTACTCCTAAGGATGAATATCAGATGCCCATGGCAGACCTGTTAATTGAATTAGCTGCCAGCAACGAAGTTATGTCTCTCATGGATGGACATTCGGGATATAACCAGATCTTCATAGCTACGGGATGTCCACAAAATGGCTTTTAGATGCCCCGGAGCTATTGGAACATTCGAATGGGTTGTCATGCCTTTCGGATTAAAGAATGTAGGAGCTACCAACTAGAGGGCAATGAATTTCATTTTCCACGATATGATCGGGGAATTCATGGAAGTTTACATCGACGATGTAATAGTCAAGACTGATCAAGTAAGTCATCTGGACCATCTAGAGCAGGCTTTTGTTAGAATGCGCAAGTTTAAATTAAAGATGAACCAATTAAAATGCGCTTTTGGGATAAGGGATGGTAATTTTCTAGGTTTTTTTAGTTCATCAAAGGGGAATTAAGGTAGATAAAAACCAAGCCAAGACTATTCTAGAATTACCGCCTCCACTAGCAAAAAGCAACTCTAGATGCTGATTGGAAAATTGAATTTCCTGTGATGTTTTATAGCTAATTTGTCAGGGAAGATTGAGATATTCTCTCCCTTACTCAAATTAAAGAACGGGCAAGAATTCATATGGGAAGAAAAACACCAATCGACTTTCGATCAGTTCAAAAGTTATGTTATCAAGCCACCGATTTTGATGCCACCGAAAGCAGATAGGCCATTGAAGTTGTATTTGTCAGCGACTGATACTACGATTGGAAGTATGCTAGCCCAAGAGAACGACGAAGGAAGAGAACAGGCTGTATACTACTTAAGCAGGATGTTGAACGACGCGGAGACAAGATACACATCCATTGAAAAATTATGACTCTCATTGTATCATGCTTGTACAAAATTGCGACATTATATGCTGTGACTACGGTCCATGTAATTTTCAAAACAGATGTAATAAAGTACATGTTATCTAGGCCCATCCAAAAAGGCCGGATCGCAAAATGGTCATTTACTTTTACAGAGATCAATTTAGTGTATGTGTCACTTAGAGCAGTAAAAAGGCAAACAGTGTCTAACTTCATCACTGAATATCCAATGGGTTTTAAAATAAAAGATGTTGAAAATTATCTCTGTATTGCACCCTGGATACTTTATTTCGATGGGTCAGTAACATCAGGATCATCAGGAGCGGGAATCATGATCATATCAACATACCAACAGAAAACGAAGCTCATGTTCAGGCTTAACTTTGATTGTTCAAACAACAAGGCCGAATATGAAGCTCTGATTGTAGGGTTGAATGTCTTAATTGACATGAAGGTTTGATCTGTCAAAATTAAGGGTGACTCTCAATTGGTAATAAGGCAGCTCAAGGGAGAGTACCAATATCTTAGTAAGAACATCATATTACACCATAATTTGGCAAGGAGATTGTTATCGAATTTCGTCGAATATGACTTGATCCACATCAGGAGAGGCAAGAACTCGGAAGCCAATGAATTAGCTCAAATGGCATCCGGGTACAAAATATCAAAAGAATTGGCTGATCACATTATTACACAAACAAAAGTTTTGCCTTCAATAGAGGCTCAGGTAATGACGATTCAGTAAGAGACAACTAAGAGCTCAAGTCAAGTCTCTGATCAGCATGATTGGAGGACCCCTTTGATAAGTTACTTAAGGAACCCAGGTCATTGCAGTAAAAACTTTAAGAGACAGACCTTGAAGCATCTCCTACTCGACGATGAGCTGTATCGAAGGACGGTCGATGGGCTACTCTTGAAATGTCTAGGACAGGAAGAAGCTATGCTTGCGATAACAAAAGTTCATGAAGGAATTTGCATAGTGCACCAAGCTTGGTTAAAGACAAAATGGTTGCTAAGGTGTCACGGATACTTTTGGCCAACTATAACAAAGTACTGCATTGATTATGCTAAGGGATGTCGACCTTACCAAAGACATGGACCCATCCAGCATGTCTCTGCTGCGTTAATGAATCCGATCATCAAACCAAGATCTTTCCGAGGATGAGCGATGGATGTGATTGGAAAAATTTATCCACCTTTGTCGAAAAAGCATAGTTTCATCCTAGTGGCCACGGATTACTTCACCAAGTGGATAGAAGCAGCGTTTTACAAAAATGTAACGCAAAAGGTTGTCAAGGAATTCATTGAAGAAAGGATCATTCATAGATTCGGGATCCCAGAGACAATAACTGCCGACCAAGGTTTATAGGGCGAGAAATAGTGGATTTTACTAAGTCTATAGAAATTAAAATGATTCATTCGACGCCCTATTATGCCCAAGCTAATGGTCAAGCTGAAGCTTCGAACAAAATTATCATTGGTTTGATTAAAAAGCATTTGGAAGACAACCCAAGGGAGTGGGATTCATTGCTATTGACAGTCTTGTGGGCCCACCGAACATCGAAGAGATCAAGTACCCGCATCAGTCCGTATATACTAACATATGGACAAGAAGATGTTCTTCCTCTCAAAATTACCGTGCAATCATTAAGGGTGAAGCTCCAAGACGGCATGGCTAAAGTACAATATGATGAGTTGATGTATACAAATATCGATGAGCTACGAGAAAATCAAGCCTTAGCGCTTGAAAAACACAAAAACGAAGGGTTACCAAAGCTTATAATAAGCATGTGAGAATCAAGTGTTTCGACATGGGAGATCTGGTTTGTCAGACTATACTTCCCACAAGTCTTGATAACGAGAAGTTCGGCAAGTGGTCATCAAAATGGGAGGGACCCTACATGATAATCGACATTTTCCCAGGGAATGCGTATCGAGTGATGGAGGTTGATGGTGAGGAGCTACCACGATCAATCAATGGAAAATATTTGAAAAAGTTCTACCCATCAATGTGGTAAATGTGAAAGAATGTAGAAGAAAAAGGGGCAAAGGGTGAAGAAAAACGCGTCTTATTCATCTATGATGGGGAGCAAGGACATTCTCTCTCTCTCTCTCTCTCTCTCTCTCTCTCTCTCTCTCTCTCTCTCCGCTTCTCTTCTTCTCCTCCCCAGCTTTACCTAGTCCATCTTCACTTCTGTCTGAGATGCTCCCTGAAATAAACAATGAAGTGGAGGAGACGATCCTCCAGCTTCCTGTTCTCCTCTTCGGCGCAGTGTTTGGCTTTAGCTAGCTCATCCAGAGAAGCCTTCAGGCCATCTCGTTCCTGCTCTAGCTATTGAATGTACTCTATCTAGGCCTGCTCCTAGTTATTGAGGGTGTCCAGCATTGCTTTCAGAGGTTCGACATGACTTTCGATAGAAGCCAATGAGCGAACTTCGCAACCCTCACCCAACACATACTCCTACCTCTCAACATACTTCAGAGGCTTCATCAGGTTCCGTCGGCTCGCTGCTGGCCGGTCGGAGATGATACACCGAAGTTGAAGGATGCTCAAGTAAGAGGCAAGAACAACTTCTTGGGCGTTGCAGAGCTCTTTGTACGCCCCTTCACTGTTCTCAATCTCCTCGATCTTGCATTACATTTCATGATCGATGAGATCATGATGAGAGATCGCCGCCAGGTTCTGCCGAAACTTGTCAACTCCATAGCTGAAAGTAGTGGAGAACTCATCAAAGGCCTTCGGACGACCAGCAGGGAGATGATTAGGGGCGGCACGCTGTAGAAGGTTATTCAGCTTGTCAAGGGCCTCGGTGCATGTAACGAGCATGGTGTAAGTATAACCCAGGAATGAGATAATTTCTTTCGAAAGAGAAGAAAACTCACGTATCATGCCCCGATCCTCGAACACGCGATATCCCTACCTTAACACCCTTAGGTCACGAAGGATAGCGTGCCAGGCTCGCTATCGACCTATGATCGTAATACACATGCGGAACGTGCCAAACTCCCAAACAACAAAATCAGCATGGGATAGGACAATAGGAACATTCATTCAGTCAATTCATCAAAAGATAACTTCAACCTTCAAATCAAAAGTAGATGCTAATTAACCCTATAGAGCTAACAACACACAATCCCATTCTTCGAGGCGGCTCTCTAGGACCTCAAAGAGACAATGGTTGGTAGGGTTAACTCCATTTCTACTCCAAAAAGTCACGCCTCGGCAACCTCGAGGCTCCGTCACTTGCGACCTGAAAATGTTATCTCACGACGGGGTGAGAAATAAATCTCAGTGGAGTCAACGCCTAAGCTCGGTTAGGACGTTGATTCACCCAGGATATCCTACCAAACAGACACGACATATCAATCAATATAGGTATCCAACCACATGCAACTTACTCGCTAGGAAGCCACACGAAATGCGATGCAGACACGACATGACAGTCAAACAACCCAATCAAGGCAAGCATCACATCAATTGACATATATGACGTCACATGTAGTCCATTTATTATTAAAATAGGGCAGTGACAGCCTCCACATAGGGCAGTGACAGCCCAATTATATGGCAGTGACAGCCATGTAATATGGCGGTGACAGCCATGGAATAGAGCAGTGACAGCCCAAGAATAGGGCAATGACAGCCCGCCACAATTAATGGTTGGTACTTGGTGCACTAAACAGTTGGTACCCTCCTGACAGTACCAGGCATCGTCCCATCATATGATCATGCGTTTCATCCGACAATTAATCAATTTAACCTCTTTGATATTAGATCGAATGCTCACATAGATGCTAGGTTGCACAGATTCCGATACTGAGATGTTGTGGAAATTCTCTTTTATTTTGATTCTGACAAAACCTTCAAAAGATATTGTTTAATGAAATGTGATGCAGGAAGAATGTGTAAGCAGAAGGTCGAGCGATTCCAATTCTGTCGCGCTGACGAAGGGTCAGATGGAGGTGCTTCTGACGAAAGGTCAGATGGAAGTGCTTCTGACGAAGGGTCAGATGGAAGTGCTTCTGACGAAGGATCAGATGAAAACACTTCTGACCAAGGGTCAGATGAAAGTGCTCCTGACGATCCAAACAGTGACGGATGGACCACATCAAATCTTCGTATTACCATTCCGTGCCAACTGATCAAATCTTTCTTGGACGAATATGAAGAAAGATCAGTTTCTGCATTCTACAAATCACGAAGACCCACGTATGGCAGGTTTCCGATCAAGGCAAGTGATATTCAATTATCCTGATATCTCCTCTAATCAATTAAGGGACTTTCTATAATGGGATATCATCTTCTATGGAATATATCCTCGAGAATCAACTCAAACATATCACACTTATGGAAGCTGGAGATTTAGTTGTATGGGCGACTAAATCAGAAGGGTTCAATGTCTTACCCAACGGTCTACATATCTTCTGAAGATACAGTCTCGTTCAATCACGATTGATGACGTCCAATCAAGGATTGAAGAGCGATCCCTTGGCTGGATTCCAACGGCTAGTTCGGAGGCAGGGGAGTATAAAAGAAGAATAATGTTTGACTAGAAGATAAGACGTGCGAACAACAATCCAAAGTGCAAGCATAAATTGAGTTTCATCTAAAGAGAGTATTCTGTGTATTCAAAATCCTTCATTGTGAAAATCTGTGTGAGAGGGAAACAAAACACTTGAGTGATTGTAATCCTCTTGATTCTTCATAGTGAAATCCAGCCAATCAGCTGTCATCGTGGGAGAGTGGACATAGGCTTGAACTAAGCCGAACCACTATAAATATTGTGTGCAATATCCTCTTCTCTAAACTCTTACCTTTGTGTTTAGATTTTCTGCACACTGCTATACTGCTTTTGTTCCTAATCGTACACTGAACTTTATTCATTCCGCAAGAAATTTCTATTAAGTTCAGAATCCCCTATTGACCCCCCTCTAGGAGATATTGCTAGTTACATCAATTGGTATCAGAGCAGGTTGCTCATTTTACGAAGTGTTTATCAACTTCAGAGTTAACGATCTACTATGTCTAGCAATCACTCTTCAGGAACAAGCGATTCGCACTTTGCCAACAAGCCTCCATACTTTGATGGAAATGATTACAATATGTGGAGTAACAAGATGAAGTGGTTCTTCAAAGCCTATGATGATCTGATGTGGGATGTCGTTACAAATGGAATAGTTCCTGCAAATACTACAAATCCAACCTCTGCTGATGGAGTAAATACTGTCACAACAATGACTGATGCTGAAAAGGCTAAAAGAAAAGGCCTTGATTCTAAAGCTCTCAACGCTATTTTTTTTGTGCCTTATCTACTCCTCTTTATAATCGTGTCTCAGAGGAAGAATCATCTAAGGCAATATGGGATAGACTTCATGTTACCTTTCAAGGAACAAATCGTGTGAAAGAAAGAAAGCTCAGTATTTTATTGAGTGACTATGAAGCATTTGAAATGAAGCCTGATGAATCTATTGCAGATATGATAGACAGGTTTCAAACTTTGGCAAGTGGACTTGCAAGACAAGGTGCACCTATTGCTGAACCAATGCAAGTCAGGAAGATACTACGTGGACTCACAGATGATTGGAATTACATCAAGCCATCAATTCAAGAATGCCAAACAATTAGACCACTCTCGGTGGATGAGCTAGTCGGCACTTTGCAATCCTATGAAACAGAACGAGCAAACAAAAAGGGAGATCAGAAAGGTAAAAAATCTATTGCCTTAAAAAGTTAAATTAATCAATGTTTTTCTGACACAGATGATGAAGAATTAGCCCTCATGGTCAAGAAATTTAGGAAGATGGCTCGGAAAGGCAGAAACATCAAAGGAAAGAAACCTTGGAAGAAAAGTGAGGTAAAAATATCAAGCAACGAATCACAAGATAGCAAAGACGTGATTTGCTTCCACTGTAAGAAAGCAGGACATATCAAACCGAACTGCCCAATTTTAAAGAAGGACAAACTCAAGTATGAGAAGTACAAGAAGGCTCTAAAGGCAGAAACTTTGAGTGATTCTGATGAAAGCGAGAATGATTATGCAAATATTTGTCTCAAGGCCGAATCAGACTCAAGTTCAGATTCAGAAACTGAGGTATGTTCATCTGAACTTCCTGATGAAGTTGTTGAATATATTGATGAGTTGTGTAGAAACTACAAAGAAGCTCTTGAGAATGTTTCTTATTTGAAAAAGGAAAATACTTCTTTAAAACAACAGAATTTGTCCCAAGAAGAAAAAATTAGTTTTCTACAACAAGAGTTTCACCAGATGAAAGAAAATCATGATTCAGTTTCAAAAGAAAATGCTTCCTTGAAAGAAAAAATTTCTACTATATCAAAAAGGTTTTCACAAAGCTCAGAAACTCTGAATAGCATTATATCAAAACAAATACCCTTCAATGTTCGATCTGGGTTAGGTTTTAAAAAGGAAAGTAGCCAAAGAAATGTCTTTAAAACTGAATTTCGAAAACAAACGTTTTCCAATTACAAGCATCATTTTTATAAGCATTTTACTAGATCCTACATTCGACAACCTTGTGTGGATTGTGGTGATCCTAGCCATACTAAGGATTACTGCAAGAAAATTTGGAGACCTATTAAAAGGTCAAAATATACTAACACAGAAGGACCCAAGAAAACATGGGTACCAGAGAAACAGTAAGTTGGTTATCTATTGTAGGTACCAAAGAGAAGGAAGAACAAGTGGTTTCTGGATAGTGGTTGTTCAAGTCACATGACTGGAAATCCAGATGTGTTTATATCCCTCTCAGATTGTGATGGAAGAAGTGTGTCATTTGGAGGAAGGAACAAGGGTAAAGTGATCGGGAAAGGAAATGTAAAGATTGGAAATCTGACCGTTAAAGATGTCTCTCTAGTCAAAGGATTGAACTACAACTTGATTTCTGTAAGTCAACTCTGTGACTCTGGATATGATATTCGATTCCAAGATCTAAAATGCACAGGTGTAAGCAAGGATAAGAAGCAATCCTTCACGGGACGAAGGCATGGGAACATTTATCTTTTAGATATTAATGCTGACTGTGAACATGCAAAATGTCTTATTTCTGTTAAGGATGAAACTGATCTTTGGCACAGAAAGTTAGGTCATATTAGTGTAAAACATATTTCAAAGCTTTCCAAGAAGGGATTTGTTCGAGGACTACCTCAAACTAAATTTGAGAAAAGTGGACTATGTCATGCATGCACACTGGGTAAGCAGGTAAGAAGTTCTTTTAAGACCTTAAATCAAGTTTCCACTAAGCGTTGTCTGCAGCTACTTCATATGGACATCTTCGGACCTAATAAAACTCTAAGCATTGGAGGTAAGAAATATTGCATCGTCATAGTTGATGACTTCTCTAGATTTACATGGGTTTCATTTCTTGCTCACAAAAACGAAGCTTTCATATCCTTTTCAAAACTTGCTAAAAGAATTCAAAATGAAAAGGGTTACACTATTTCCAGTTTGAGAACGGATCATGGGGGAGAATTTGAAAATCAAAATTTCTTAGATTTTTGCACTAATTTCGGAATTCAGCATAACTTCTCTGCACCTTATACTCCACAACAAAATGGGGTAGTAGAAAGGAAAAACAGATCGTTGCAAGAAATGGCCAGAACTCTTCTTATTGAAAGTAAAATTGCCTTTAACTTTTGGGCTGAGGCCGTTTCAACAGCATGTTATATCTTAAATCGAATTTCCCTCAGACCTTTTTCTGAGAAAACTCCCTATGAATTTTTCAAAGAAAGAAAGCCTGATGTTGCATACCTTCATGTATTCGGTTGCAAATGCTTTATTCTAAAGAATGCTAATGATCGAGTTGGAAAGTTTGATGAAAGATCAGATGAAGGAATTTTCTTGGGATATTCAACAACAAGCAAAGCCTACAGAGTTTACAACAAGAACACTCGAATTATTGAGGAATCAGTGAACATCAAGTTTGATGAAAGCAACCAGGATGATGAACCTGAATCCATTCAAATGCATACACTTCATCAAGTCACGAACTCACAAGCAGAATTAGATGTGAATACGAGTTCGGAGAATGCTCAGAAGGAAACTTCCTCAGAAGAAAGACCAGAAGATGATCAGAATGAATCCACAATATCCTCAAATGATGGCCTTGACAAAAACTGGAAGCATAAGTCAAGTCATCCAAAGGAACTTATCATAGGCAGCATAAATGATGGTGCAAAAACAAGATCCAAGTTCAAGCAAGCAATGAGCAACATCGCCTTGGTATCTGAATTAGAGCCAAAAAGGATTGAAGATGCATTAGCAGATGAAAACTGGATAAATGCAATGCAGGAAGAGCTACATCAGTTCAAAGTCAACAATGTCTGGGAACTAGTCAGTCGTCCCAAAAATCGTCCAGTAATTGGAACAAAATGGGTATTCAGAAACAAACTTGATGACAAAGGAAAAGTTGTGAGAAACAAAGCAAGACTCGTAGCAAAAGGATATTCCCAGGAAGAAGGAACAGACTATGATGAAACCTACGCACCGGTTGCCAGGTTAGAAGCCATTAGGCTACTTCTTGCTTATGCTTGTTACAATGACTTCAAACTTTTTCAGATGGACGTGAAAAGTGCCTTCCTAAACGGCTACATCAAAGAAGAGGTATATGTTGAACAACCTCCTGGCTTCGAAGAACCTAAAGAAAAGGATATGGTCTATGTCTTAAAAAATGCACTCTATGGATTAAAACAAGCACCCCGCGCCTGGTATGAAAGGTTAAGTAACTTTTTATCTCAACACAGCTTCACTAAAGGTAATGTAGACACCACTCTTTTTATTCAAAGAAAAGGTAAAGATATCTTTTTAGTTCAAATTTATGTTGATGATATTATATTTGGCTCTTCTAATGAACTTCTTTGCAAGAAATTCTCTAAAACAATGCAGGATGAATTTGAGATGAGTATGATGGGAGAATTACGGTTCTTTCTTGGTCTTCAAATTCATCAATCTCAAAAAGGAACCTTCATATTTCAAGAGAAGTATGCATTGGAAATAGTGAAGAAGTTTGGTTTGGAGAATGGCAAGAAGACAGAAACTCCTATGTCTCACTCTTCCAAATTAGATAAGAATGAAGATGGAAAAGAAGTCGATCTCAAACTATATCGGAGTATGATCGGATCATTACTCTATCTCACAGCTTCAAGACCCGACATACTATATAGTGTCTGCTTATGTGCAAGATTTCAGTCAAGTCCAAGAGAATCACACCTATCAGCAGTCAAGAGAATAATCAAATACATAGGGACTTATCCCAACTATGGTTTGTGGTATTCTAAATCTTCTGATTTTACACTAAAGGATTATTCAGATGCAGATCTTGCAGGTTGCAAAATTGATAGAAAAAGTACATCTGGAACTTGTCAACTCATGGGAAACATGCTTGTCTTATGGTACTCAAAGAAGCAAAATACAGTGGCACTCAGTACAGCTGAAGCAGAATACGTATCTCTTGGAAGCTGCTGCACTCAAATACTTTGGCTAAAACAGCAGCTCAAGGACTATGGTGTTGAAGAATCAACTGTGGAAATTCTATGTGACAACACAAGTGCCATAAATCTCACAAAGAATCATGTACTTCACTTAAGAACAAAGCATATTGAGATCAAGCATCACTTCATACGTGATCATGTTCAAAACCGTGATGTTAACATTCAATACATTGACACGAAAAATCAACTTGCAGATATTTTTACTAAACCACTTGATAAACAGAGTTTTAATTTTATCAGAAATGAATTATCTATTATTAACATTCCTTCTTAAGTATACCTTAGAACAGGGTACGTCAGAAGGAGAGTCAGAAGGAGAGTCAGAAGAAGAGTCAGAAGAAGCATCAGAAGGAGCGTCAGAAGGAGCGTCAGAAGGAGCGTCAGGAGGAGCGTCAGAAGGAGAGTCAGAAGGAGAGTCAGAAGGAGCATCAGAAGGAGCATCCGAAGGGACGTAAAAAAGGCGCGTAAGAAAAAATTCACACTTTTCTTAAATCAAAAGGTCAGTTATCTCTAAAAGCTATCTTTTAGGTAAGTTCCTCATATGAATAGATATCACTTAATATCTGATTGACCGTGAATATTTTTTTAAAGAATTCCTTTTTAAATCAAAATTCTCTTTTGTGTTTCCAAAAAGAACCGCCTCTTTTATAAAAACGCTGAACCGTCACCTCTGTTCTCTCACTTTCAAAATTCTCTCAAATCAAAACCCTAAAACCGTGTTGAAAACCTCTCGCTCTCGATTTCCTCCTCAAAGCAACACTCTTTCACTCAAAGTTTCAAACTTTCTACGCATCAATGGCTCCAAAATCAGCCTCTGACTTGAAGAAGACGTCTCAGTCGAAGAGGAAGTTCTCCGCCTCAACTACAAGCGGCGCGGAACTCACAAAAACCCAAATCAATGAACAACGAGAAGTACTCCGCCTGACAAAAGGTCTATCTCTGTCTGCCTTTGAAATAAAGGAATCTATGGCTCATTCTATTAAGCCAATGTATGATAGAATCAAGGCCGCAGGAGATTTTGGAAACGAACTTAGAAAACTGCTGAAAACTCATCATTTTGATAGTGAGGGCGAACTTTTGGAGTTTCTTAGTCTGCCTGGAAAAATCGTTGAACCACTTGCTGTAGAAAAACCTACATCTGTCTCTAGGAAAGGAAATGAGAAAGTAGCAGAAACAAGTTCGAAACAAAGACGATCCCCAATTAGACCTGGCGGTACGAAGGCAAAGGTGGAAGATGATGATGACATTCTGTTCAATGACTTTGTGAAAAATATAGGCTTTAATTTGGATAAAAGCTTTCCTGATCCACTGTTCCAAAATCAGGCTCACAAAGAAAGGTTTGAAGCAATGAAACAGAGAGGTATTATACCTCAAAGGGTATTTGAGTTAAAGTACTTTGACAGCAATGGCATCTATCTGAGGAAGCATCTAGAAAAGATGAAGATAGATTAGTTTATAACTAGGAGAGGCTACACTTTTCCTGACTTGGTAGCTTACTTCTATTCAAATCTTCAATTTGTCAACTTCAACTCTCTGGCTTTCACAGTCAAAAGAAAGCAATATTTTCTGACTGTTGATGAATTGGCTTCAATTATGGCAACCAGAAAGGGAGATTTCAAACCCTTAGATGTCACTGCAAGTGAAGCTTTCTGCTTCTTGACTGGCAAATCAAGTTTCTCAAGGGAATCAAAGTCACATCTTGCATACACAGACTTTCCCTTGAAACATATCATGATGCACAAGGTGATTATCGAATGTCTCAGACCCAATGCAGCATCAAAGACAGATATATCAAAGTACGAGGCAAAGCTGTTATGGGGAATCTTGACAGGACAGAGGATTTCTTTTGCTCATACTGTACTATTGCATATGTACAGATCAGCTCTCAAACCAAAGGGTCAACTTCCTTATGCCGCATTGATCTTCAAAATATTCAATTATTTCAAGATTGATGGCCCAGGAGCCTTTGTCGAGCAAGAAATTCCTCTAATGACTGCTGGAGAGACTATGGTAACAAGGATGTGACACAAGATGACTCCTGCTGGATGGAGAACCAAGAACAATGAACTAGTCATTGTGGACTTCGAGGAAGAGTCAAGGCAGAAATCTCCAAAGAAGAGAAAAGTCATGTTGTTAAGGGGCAACAAACAGAAAGTCCTGCTGATAAGGACTCAGACGCAAGTGAGGAAGAAACAGGGGAATATGATTCTGAAGCTACCCAATCTCGAAGTGGATCAGATGAAGGTGGTGAGTCTGAAAATCGTAGTGCTGGGGGAGATGAGGAAGAAGGAGATGAAACAGAAATACAACCACAAGAAAAGGTTGTATATCCGTATGATCTGAATGAGGAAGAATTCCTCACAATGTGGGATGAGGAGCAAGCTGCACGATTTGAAGATGACACATAGTATGATATCTAAATTGTCAACTATGATCATGAGGAATTGCTAGCACAAGTTCTAGCAACACTGGCGTCAAAAGATCAGGAGGAAGAACAAGATGACATTGAAGCTTACTCTGTCTCTTCTACCAGGGCCACAATTCCCAAAGATGCTGTAAGTCTAGCTTTAGCAATTGCCCGAGAAGATCAATTGTCCAGTGCACAGTCCATTCCAATGGACATTGATGATGAAACAGTCTCCGTGCCAAGCTCAAAGGAAAAAGGAAAAAGAGCTATAATTCAGGGGGAGAAAGAGACTGTGCCTGTTACATCAGATGTATTTCTCACTGAAGTCCAAGCCTCTCAAGCTTTCACCAAGGCACAAATTGAGGGGGAGACTCACGAACCTGCACCTTCACAACCACAAGTGGAACTTCAGGTGCTGTTTGATAATCTCCAAAATACTCTTCTTCAGATAATGGCTGCCATGGAAACAAAATTTGATCAGCAAATGCAGGCTTTAGAACAGAAAACAGATAGGAAGCTGCAGGGTTTGACTAGTCAGGTGTCTAAGCTTGAAAAGTCCATTAATCTCTATGGGAGAATGTTTTGTTATGAGATAGCCAACCTGCCTACATACACACTGGTCAGAACGGACAGAACAGCCTCAAACCTGCCCTATTCTCCAGCTATACGAGACCCTGCTCCGATGATGGGAAAAAGCTTTGCAGGACCATCCTGAAGGGAGGCTGATATTGAGCCTGAAGATCATTCTTCTTCTTAAAAACTCACCTCTTTTTCTTTCTTTTCTCTAGAACGCGTCATTATTTCATTTTGTGTTACATTTCTTTATGATGTTGACAAAAAGGGGGAGAAGTTGAAATTACTCTTATTACTATTGTGTAGTCTCAATAGATTATCCCTAATTATGTTTCAATTTAGAGCAAAGAAGGAGAAGATCTAACCTACTGTTTTGCAGGACAATCTTCTAAGAAGTTTAGGTTCATACATGATTATTGCAGGATAATCTCATGAGAACACTTTCATTACAGGACCTCAAATGATGATTACCTGCAGGAGCAAATGTGATGGCTACTCATTTTTTTTTATATATTATCACTGGTTAAATTCACTCTTAAATTTGCAACTAGAGAAGTTTTGTCACCATCAAAAATGGGGAGATTGTTGTGGAAATTCTCTTTTATTTTGATTCTGACAAAACCTTCAAAAGATATTGTTTAATGAAATGTGATGCAGGAAGAATGTGTAAGCAGAAGGTCGAGTGATTCCAATTCTGTCGCGCTGACGAAGGGTCAGATGGAGGTGCTTCTGACGAAAGGTCAGATGGAAGTGCTTCTGACGAAGGATCAGATGAAAACGCTTCTGACCGAGGGTCAGATGAAAGTGCTCCTGACGATCCAAACAGTGACGAATGGACCACATCAAATCTTCGTATTACCATTCCGTGCCAACTGATCAAATCTTTCTTGGACGAATGTGAAGAAAGATCAGTTTCTGCATTCTACAAATCACGAAGACCCACGTATGGCAGGTTTCCGATCAAGGCAAGTGATATTCAATTATCCTGATATCTCCTCTAATCAATTAAGGGACTTTCTATAATGGGATATCATCTTCTATGGAATATATCCTCGAGAATCAACTCAAACATATCACACTTATGGAAGCTGGAGATTTAGTTGTATGGGCGACTAAATCAGAAGGGTTCAATGTCTTACCCAACGGTCTACATATCTTCTGAAGATACAGTCTCGTTCAATCACGACTGATGACGTCCAATCAAGGATTGAAGAGCGATCCTTTGGCTGGATTCCAACGGCTAGTTCGGAGGCAGGGGAGTATAAAAGAAGAATAATGTTTGACTAGAAGATAAGACGTGCGAACAACAATCCAAAGTGCAAGCATAAATTGAGTTTCATCTAAAGAGAGTATTCTGTGTATTCAAAATCCTTCATTGTGAAAATCTGTGTGAGAGGGAAACAAAACACTTGAGTGATTGTAATCGTCTTGATTCTTCATAGTGAAATCCAGCCAATCGGCTGTCATCGTGGGAGAGTGGACGTAGGCTTGAACTAAGCCGAACCACTATAAATATTGTGTGCAATATCCTCTTCTCTAAACTCTTACCTTTGTGTTTAGATTTTCTGCACACTGCTATACTGCTTTTGTTCCTAATCATACACTGAACTTTATTCATTCCGCAAGAAATTTCTATTAAGTTCAGAATCCCCTATTGACCCCCCTCTAGGAGATATTGCTAGTTACATCAATTGGTATCAGAGCAGGTTGCTCATTTTACGAAGTGTTTATCAACTTCAGAGTTAACGATCTACTATGTCTAGCAATCACTCTTCAGGAACAAGCGATTCGCACTTTGCCAACAAGTCTCCGTACTTTGATGGAAAGGATTACAATATGTGGAGTAACAAGATGAAGTGGTTCTTCAAAGCCTATGATGATCTGATGTGGGATGTCGTTACAAATGGAATAGTTCCTGCAAATACTACAAATCCAACCTCTGCTGACGGAGTAAATACTATCACAACAATGACTGATGCTGAAAAAGCTAAAAGAAAAGGCCTTGATTCTAAAGCTGTCAACGCTATTTTTTTGTGCCTTATCTACTCCTCTTTATAATCGTGTCTCAGAGGAAGAATCATCTAAGGCAATATGGGATAGACTTCATGTTACCTTTCAGAATGTCACAACTCTTCCCCCCTTATAAAAATTTCGTCCTCGAAATTTACATTACTACCACATACTCAAACAAATGGGGGTGCTGACGCCTCATCGCTTCCTTGCTTTCCCAGGTGGCTCCTTTAGTTCCATGGTGCCCCCAAATCACCTTCACTAACGGGATCGTCTTATTCCTTAGGACTTGCTCCTTCCTGTCATCAATCCTAATCGGCCTTTCCACGTACATCACCCGATCGTCCACCTCTATCACGTCATGGTCCAGTACATGAGTTGCGTCCGGTTCATACTTCCTCAGCATCGAAACATGGAATACATTGTGGACCTGCAATAAAATTGGCGGCAAGGCGAGTCTATAGGCCAGAGTTCCAATCTGTTCTAAAATTTCAAAAGGGCCTACGTACCTCGGACTCAGCTTTCCCTTCTTTCCGAACCGAGATAGACCTCGCATCGGCGATACTTTCAAGAAGACATGTTCTCCCACTTGAAATTCGAAAGGCCTGAGCCGCTTGTCGGCATAGGTTTTCTGGCGATTCTGTGCGGTTTTCAATCTTTCCCTTATGACTTTTACTGCCTCCATTGACTGTTCTACTAATTCTGGGCCTGTTATGCTTCTTTCACCAACCTCATCCCAACATACCGGAGTTCTGCAAGCCCTACCATACAATGCTTCAAATGGTGTCATTCTGATACTCTATTGGTAGCTGTTATTATACGCGAACTCTACTAAGTGTGGCTGGTCTTCCCAACCTCCTTTGAAATCTATCACATAGGCTTTTAGCATATCCTCGAGTGTCTGAATCGTACTTTCAGACAGTCCATCCGTCTGAGGGTGATAGGCCGTACTATATTGCAATTTCGTCCCCAAAGCCTCCTGTAGGCTTTTCCAAAATGAAGCGGTGAACTTGGGATCTCTATCTGAAGTGATTGTTATGGGGACTCCATGGAGACGAACTATGTATCGCATGTACAATTCTGCGTACCTATCCATGGCGAAATCCTTTCTTACTACCAAGAAGTGCGCGGACTTAGTCAGTCTATCCACTATTACCCATGTCGAGTCATGTCCTCTCTGACTTCTCGGCAAGCCCATTACAAAGTCCATGGTGATGTGTTCCCACTTCCATTCGGGAATCTCTAAAGGCTGTAACATTCCACCAGGCTTACAGTGCTGAGCCTTAACTTGCTGGCATGTCAAACATTTCGCCACGTGCTTGGCTACATCCACTTTCATTCCGTTCCACCAGTAGTGCTGTCGCAAATTATGATACATCTTTGTGCTACCCGGATGAATGCTGTAGTTGCTCCTATGAGCTTCTGATAAGATCTTTTCCTTTAGTTCATCGTCATTGGGTACGCACAGGCGTCCACGAAACTTCAGAATTCCATCCTCTGATACTTGAAAGTCAGGTTTCCTTTTTGCGGCATCCATCTCCAGGATCTTTTGAGTGTCGGGGTCTGTAGACTGCGAAGCCTTTACTTTTTCCTGAATTTTCGGTTCGACTCTTAATGTATCCAGTAGACAATACAGTTGGCAAATTTCAATCTTGAACTCCGAATCTCTTATTCCTTCCAATAGAGTCCATTCTTTAACTATCATGTGCACAATGCTCGATTTCCGACTAAGTGCATCCGCAACCTTATTTGCCTTCTTGGGGTGGTATAGGATACCACAATCATAATCCTTGAGCAACTCCATCCATCGACGTTGTCTCATGTTCAACTCCTTTTGAGAAAACAAGTACTTCAAATTCTGATGGTCCGTATAAATCTGAAACATTTCTCCGCACAAGTAATGCCTCCAAATTTTCAATGCGAAGATGATAGCTACCAATTCCAAATCGTGCGTTGGGTAGTTCATCTCGTGAGGTATTAATTGTCGCGATGCGTAAGCAACAACTCTTCCATGCTGCATTAGAACGCATCCTAATCCCTTTAACGATGCATCACTGTAGATCTCATAACCTCCAGGTCCAGAAGGAATCGTCAACACTGGTGCAGTCGTCAATCGATGCTTAAGTTCCTGAAAACTCCTTTCGCACTTATCTGTCCATTCAAATCGCGTATCCTTCTTTGTCAATCTCGTCAAAGGAGTGGCTATAGAGGAGAACTTTTCCGTAAACCTCCTGTAATAGCCTGCCAAACCCAAAAAGCTTCGAACTTCTGTGACTGATGTAGGTCTAGGCCAATTCGTTACTGCCTCAATCTTTGCTGGATCCACTGAAATTCCATTTCCAGAGATGACGTGTCCAAGAAATGCAACCTTGCTAAGCCAAAACTCACACTTACTGAACTTAGTGTAAAGTGAGTGTTCCCTCAACGTCCGTAGAACTACGCTCAATTGCTTCTCATGCTCCTCAGGGCTCTTCGAGTAAATCAAGATGTCATCTATGAAGACAATGACGAACTGGTCCAGGTACTCCTTGAATACTCGGTGCATCAAATCCATAAAAGCAGCTGGGGCATTAGTCAATCCAAATGGCATGACTGTAAACTCATAATGCCCATACCTGGTCCGAAAGGCTGTCTTCGGTATATCCTCCTTCTTAATCCTCAATTGGTGATAACCCATCATCTGGTCTATCTTGGAGAATACAGACGCTCCTTGCAACTGGTCAAACAAGTCATCTATCCTTGGCAACAGATACTTGTTCTTGATTGTCACCTGATTCAACTGCCTGTAATCAATGCACAAGCGCAATGATCTGTCCTTTTTCCTCACGAACAAAACTGGCGCTCCCCACGGTGACGCGCTTGGACGAATGAATCCTTTGTCCAGCAATTCCTGCATCTGAACCTTCAGTTCCTTTAACTCTGACAAGGACATCCTATAGGGTGCTTTTGAGATCGGCTCTGTTCCAGGAGCTAACTCAATCACAAACTCTATTTCTCTCTCCGGTGGCAGCCTTGGCAATTCCTAGGGAAAGACATCTGGAAAGTCACGCACCACGGCTATGTCCTCTAGCTTGGGTTCCTCGATCGTCGGATCAACCACAGCAGCTAAGTACGCTTGACATCCGTCGTCCAATAACTTAGTCACTTCCAGCTATGAAATTCAAGGAATCGAGGTTCCTCATCGACTTCCTACAAACTCGAATCTAGGGTGATCATTTGGATGGAAATGAATACCCTGCTACCACAATCAATAACAGCTCGCTGCTTACTCAACCAATCCATTCCAATAATAACGTCAAAATCATACATAGGGAGCACTGCTAGGTCTATCTGCTCCTCACTACCACCAATGACTATATTACAGTCCAAACAACCTAGCGAGACTAACACTTTATCCTTTAACGGGGTAGTAACATGCAATATCATATCCAGCGGCTTCAATTCCATTCAAACCAAATCAGCAAACTGAGCAGATATGAACGAATGCGATGCTCCAGGGTCAAACAACGCATAGGCAGCATGATCACATAAAGTAACCATACCTGTGACCACGCCAGGCGCATTCTCTGCCTCCCTACGCGCCACAGCATAAACTCTTCCTTACGCTGGCGGCCTATTCAAGTTGTTCGGTGGGGCTCCCGCCGGCGGTCCTGTTGGCGATCGCTGTCCTTGAAAATGAGGTCCTGGGGCTTGACTCGGGCAGGTTCTCATATGATGACCCAGCTGACCACACTTAAAGCAAGCACCCGTCCTACTCAGGCAAGGTCCATTCCCGTGTTTCCTTCCACATAGGTGACAATTCCAATTAGACTGGTGAGTAGGTTTCCCAATGTTCTTCCGGGCTGGAGGGACAAAGCGTCTGTTGTTGTCCATCGGCCTCTTGCCGAACTGGCGGTTGTCTCTAACTGGCGTAAACCGTGGTACAAGAGCGGTTCTCCTTTCTCTCATGTCCCGTTCCACCAACTGGCCCCTTTCATAAATTGTATAATAGCCTTGCAAATCCAACAGTACCAACTGGCTCCGAAGGTCGGGTCTCAGTCCATCTCTAAACCTCCTTGCCCTATCCTCTGGATTCTCCGCCATCCTTGGAGCATACTTAGACAGTCTCGAGAACTCAGCTTCATACTGGTCGATGGTCATCTGATTCTGGCGGAGGTTCTGGAATTCAACCAACTTATGGTCCTGAGCTGCTTTCGAGAAATACTTGGCGTTGAAGACTTCCAAAAAGACAGTGCAGTTGGGCACCGTGCCCTCAGGGAAAACTCTTCCCTTGGTGGCCTTCCACTAATCATTTGCGGTTCCACGGAGCTGGTAGACTGCTAGGGTCACTTTCTCAGCCTCAGTGCACCCCAAAACTTCAAAAGTCTTTTCTAGTTCCTCAATCCAACTAGGGGCAGTCTCCGAGTCCCCTGTGCCATCAAACTTAGACGGCTTCAACTTCATAAAGTGCTCAACTAGCTGGCCCATTACACGATTTCCAGCACCTTGGGCATTATCACCATCATTGCCCTGACCATTGTTCCCGTTGTTACCATGATTTCCATTTTCCAGATTAGCAGCTGCAACGACAGCTTCTGCCGCCTCAGCAACAGCAGCAGCCCTTTCTTGGGCCTGCCTGCCCATCAAGTTCCTGATCTCTTCCAACACTCTTATGACTCCATCCACTCTAGGATCTTCTACCACTTGGGGTCTAGAGCTAGACGTTTCTCCGGTTCCTTGGGTTCGGTTGCTCATCTCGCTAAGCCTTACAACACCTAAATCACTATAATTCCATCCAGGAATTAGAGACCTAAGCCATCTACTTAAGTCTAGCAATTCTAGGCTACCATCAAAGCAGCAATCACAGACAAGGCATTCATTCATCAAGCAACCATCAGAAGATGGGGAATTCACAATTGCACCTTAAGCCCAGACACATCTGCAACTTAGTAAAATCACAATCGACCATCCAATCAAGCATTTAACAAACCATACCCAGTGCCAAGTACGAAGTTCTATAGCCTTATAATCACTCAGGGTGATGCCAATCCAATATACCAATCACAAACGCCATTTCACATGTCATGCATTTCGTGCCTAACTCAAGCAAATCCCTAAGGTTTCGCTACCCAGTCATCATTAAAGTCATCACACCTTATTACTCCAGTCCTCAACCAACTTGGATAGAGCTGACCTTGCTCTGATACCAAACAAACGGGGATGTCATGCCCCGTGTCCTTGCGAGCGCGCCAACATCACCCTAACGTCGTTCCATGTTGCGAACATACCCAGGATCGAACGACACGTGATAAACAAATGAATGCAAATGCTCATGCGGAAGCGACAACTTAACTCCATACCAAATATAAATAAAAGATGACTTAGGAAAACAACATCGATACATAGCATAAGGTAGATCCAGTTTTACACAACAACTTAAACATAAAAGACATACAAATAAAAGGGATTAGGGAAAGGGTGGTCAGCCTAAACAAAAAGGGATCATTAGGCTAGGTTAAGCGTCACTATCCTAAGGGCGTTTCCAAAAAGGTCGGGGGCGACTAAGTAATCTAAGGGTCAGGCTCACTGTCTCCAGAAAAGTTCTCGTCTGCCACAGGGTCGTACTCAACCCAGTCACCCGGATGTACTTCCCTTGGGACTTCTTCCTCTTCTTCGGGCTCAGACTCAGATCAGCAAGGATGTCTTCCTCCTCGGGGTCAGCCACCCAATCCATAGCATCGTCTTCTGCACCCGTAATCACTGGCTCCGGTTCTGTTGCGTCCAAAGGATCATCATCGGCATCAGAGGGCTCGATAACCTCACCATCGGCGATAGGGTTCCAGGATGGCACCGCCGGAATGGGTATCTCAGGCTTGGGATCAGTCTTCGGATCAGAAATCTCACTATCTGGAGGGTAAACATTCATCGGGTCCAGCTGCTCGCCCACCACGTCCCAGGGTACATCAAAAGTCCTCAGAGGGCCATGGCTAGTGCCACCATCCCGGTAGAACCAAGCTGCATACACGTCTGGCCTCCAACGATCCGTCCCTATATCCACCCAAACTGTACTGCGCTTCCTAATAAACCACTTACCTTCCCCATGCGGGTACTTAGTAACAGACAGGTCTGTACACATGGGTACCCCAAAAACTCGTGGCGTCATGTCTAGGGCTTAGGGTCTGAAAAAGGTTGGTCCCACGACGGGATGAGATAAATCTCAATAAGCTAATTCTAACCCTAAGCTATGCACTTAGCACTTCCAGACACTCCCAAACACATGCGATGACCAATAAATCAGGAACGAGGCAAATGGAACACAATAATTTAATCAAGGCAAAATCATGGTAAGATTCTCAATTCTAAACTAGCTTCGTACTTTGGCACTCTATTACTCATATCATATACAATGTACTCGTACTTGATACCACCATAATTCCCATGGTTAGGCTCACGTCATATAGGCGCCTCAGGCATTTCCCATCACTTAACCCGCATCATATAGGCGCATCAAGCATTTCTCCTTAGTCAAGCCCGCGTCATATAGGTGCATCAAGCACTCATCACCATTCAATCCCGCGTCATATAGGCACCTCAGGATATCATATCAACTAATCTCACATCATATAGGCACATCAGGATATCACATGCACATAAGCTCATAATTAAAATAATTAGCCAAATATATACAGCATTGTGCATTTCATCAATTCATGCATCATTTACTCATCGCATTCTCAATTTCATATCGCGGTACTACATTGCCTCAATTAATCAAGCTAGGCCATATTAATACTTCATGATCGAATATAATTCGATTTAGGAATTCATCAATCGACATCATCATCACCAATCGGCCATGTCAAGATCCTAAGGCAATCAATCAATTTAGGCGTCACATACACTCATTTAGTACCCTAGGTCGAATTCCATTTATCCAAGTGTTATTTCGATCTTATAATTACATATTATGGGGTACGACCAAAATAGTATTAGCGGCCAATATCATAGTTTCATGCGACGTATCGCCAAATCATTACATGGCCGAACACTCCTAGGCACAACAAGTGTCCATCAACTCAATCAAGCTCAAACCATTTTCTAGCTTACACCATAAGCACACGTAAGCATTCGGTCCATACATGAACATATCCATTAGCCTAATTCCAACATAGTTTTAACCTTCAAGCATCACAAATGAACAACCACAACTTGAGTATCACAATTTCGGTCCTTATGTGTTCTACCTAAAACAGCCCACAAAATCGTTTTAATCTAACCCTCACTTGGTCCTTCCATAACTTAAGGTACTAACTAAAGGTTAGAACAAGCTTATCAAGTCCAAAAGCTAAGGAAATCGGTTGGGGCGGCGATTGGAGCGGCGCGAGCGAATCTGGTCCCCAGTGAACAGATCTGACCCCTAGGAGTTCAACCACAAAATGACCAAGAATAAACATTAATACCACTCCTAATACAAGTCTATAACCCCTTAACATGGTCCTTAAGGTTCCTAGAGTCTCTTACCTCAAGATCAACCAAGAGTTCTTCAAGAACAGCCCTTGGTTCTCTCTCGTTCCTATTCTGGTCGGGGGGCGTTCTTCGCGGTTCCGGGCTTCAAACATGGCCACTCCTTGGCACACGGTGAAGAGGAGGTCGGCTAAGGGTGGTTCGAGGTGGTGGTGGCCGGCGTCCACCGTGGGAGGGAGAGGGAGACCGAGAGTGAGCGAGCGAGAGAGAGCGTGAGGGAGATGGAGAACGAGAGAGAAAAGGGAGGGGGAGAGAGAGAGAGAGTTGGCCGAATGGTGTAGGGGGAGGGGAGTGTGTATGACCTTGTCATCCAACTTCAAGAAGCAAGAGAGAAATGGAGGGAAATTACTAGTGGGGTGGTTGAAGGGGCAAGTACAAGGAATAATGACTTAGAATGACAAGGGTGGTTGATAGGGAAATCTAGTCAAATGGTCTAGTCAACTTGTCATTCCATCCTCAAATAATTCAAGGGGGTCAAAAGACTACTCTACCCCTCAATTTTCGACCAGGAAGAGGGGAGTGGCAATTGTCCAAATTGCACTTGCTTATTTCTAAAGAAAAGGGCATTTATCTAAGGGTATAAGGGTAATTCCCTAACCGTCGGTCCGAATTTTACTTTTCTACATGCTAATGGGCGAATTCTAAACTTAATGGTCCCCGATGAGGCGACGTCCAATTTATTCCCGTTGGAATCCTTGAATATCCGGCCTTTAATCTCGAAATCCAATTCATGGCTAAATTCAGTCGTTTGTCATTCCGGCGTGTCTCAAACTAACGGGCGGCTCTTAGGAGTTACGCATATCGACCCGCGACTAATGGCGCGTTTAAGAGTTACTCATGCCACGGCGACTTTGGTTGTCATGTAATTGCGAGGTTTAATTGCTAGTCCCGAAGGTTACGATCGTTAGGAATCGGTTTAGGTTAATTCACAAATCATGCTATGGTTATTCGGAATCACCCGTGGACCAATTGCATGACACTAGCAAATTGTTCTGAAACCATTCTTAGATCGACCTTTAGCGGTCTAAAATGTTCCATCGGCAATCCTTATGGTCAAAGTACCGACTTGTGGTTGAGTTCTTTAGTCCACGTACTTAAATCCTAGTTAGAATTTCCCTTTTGGTTAGTCGACTCAAGAGAGATCAATTCTGAATGAGATTTACTGAAATACATCGATAGGCATTCATTCATTCATAAGCTTTGAGATAAGGTCGGAATTCAGAATGTCACAGAACTTTTCTACGAAACGCCTATAATAGCCTGCCAATCCTAAGAAACTTCTTATCTCAGTCACGGTCGTCAGTCTTGGCCAATCGATAACTGCTTCAATCTTGGACGGGTCCAGAATGATACCTTCACCAGATACTACAAGACCTAGAAATGCCACGTGAGCTTGCCAAAACTCGCACTTGCTGAACTTGGCATAAAGCTGATGCACTCTAAGAGTTTCTAACACAACCCTCAAGTGTTGTTCATGATCCTCTGGACTCTTCGAGTACACCAAGATATCGTCTATGAACACAATGACGAAGCGATCCAAGAACTCCTTGAATACTCTATTCATTAGGTCCATGAAATCAGCAGGAGCATTTGTCAGACCAAACGGCATCACGGTGAACTCATAATGTCCATAACGCGTCATGAATGCCGTTTTTGGTATATCATCCTTCCTAATCCTCAACTGATGATAACCTGTGACATTCTGAATTCCGACCCTATCTCGAAGCTTATGAATGAATGAATGTCTATTGATGTATTTCAGTAAATCTCACTCAGAATTGATCTCTCTTGAGGCGACTAACCAAAAGGGAAAGGCTAAATAGGATTTAAGTACGTGGACTAAAGAACTCAACCACGAGTCGGTACTTTGACCATAAGGATTGCCGAGGGAATATTTTGGACCACTAAAGGTCGATCAAAGAATGGTTTCAGAACAATTTGCTAGTATCATGCGATTGGTCCACGGGTGATTCCGGATGGCCATGGCATGATTTGCGAATTAACCTAAACCGATTCCTAACGATCGCAACCTTCGGGACTAACAATTGACCCACGCAATTACATGACAACCAGAGTCACCGTGGCACGAGTAATTCTTAAATGCGACATTAGTCGCGGGTCAATACGCGTAGCTCCTAAGAGCCGCCCGTTAGTCTGAGGTATACTGGAATGACAAACGATTGATTTTAGCCATAAAATTGGACTTCGAGATTAGAGGCCGGATATTCGAGGATTCCAACGGGAATAAATTGGACGTCGCCTCATCGGGAATCATTAGGATTAGAATTCGCCCTTAGCATTTAGAAAAGTGAAATTCGGATCGACGATTAGGAAATTACCTTTATACCCGTGGATTGATACCCTTTTCTTTAGAAATAAGTAAGGGCAATTTGGACAATTGCCATCCACCATCCTTGGCCGAAAATACAAGGGTAGAGTAGTCTTTTGACCCCTTGAATTATTTGATGAAGGAATGACAAGTTGACTTGACTTTGGATAAGACTTGATGGACATGACTACTTCCCCTTCAACCACTACCAACTCTAGTCATTCTTGGTTCCTATTCATTGTCCTTTGCCCCATTACCAACTCCCACTCAAGTTTTCCTTTTGCTTTTGAATTGAAGGAAACTCTCTCTCTCCCTCCTATCTTCTCCTCATTCGGCCGAACCTCCCCCATTCCTTCACTCTCTCATTCCTCTCATTCTCTCTTCCTCTCAAGCTCTCACTCTCCCTTTTCCTCTCACGCCGTCGACGCCACCTCCACCGTCGCTTCGCCGCCGGCCTTCGGGCTAAGTTCGTGAGCTCCTCAAGCTCATTTTCCGTGGTAAGTCTCATTAAGACTAGATCCTATGTGTTGTTTGGTTAGTAAATGAGGTTTAGTGCAATTTTGGGAAGAAATCCATGGCTAATCCGTAGAGTTAATGTTCGGACCTCCTTGGACAGATTTGAACCGCGGGTTCCGTCGCCATTTCCGCCGGTTTTCCTTAGCTCTTGGACTCGGTAAGTTATCCCTAACCCTTTATTAGGATATTAGGTTACTAATAGATGTTTTATGGTTGGATTGGTAGAGTTTAAAGGCTGTTTTTGTGGGAAAAATGTTAATGACCCGAGAGCCCGTGTAATCCCGTTTTCAGCGCGCGTCGAAAATGAAATGGGTCGTTCTAAGTCGTCCGGAGTCCAAATTGAGCTCCGTTTTCGCCCACGTGACCGTAAGATCATGAGGAACAAGGCTATAAAGTTAGATCGCTAAAAAAGTAAACATATTTATGTCATTTTTTCTGAGAGTAAGCCTGGTCATGGAAAAACCGAACTTGCCATGAGATGGATGAACCGCGCTTGGTCGTTTCTCGGGTTAAAAATGGCGAAAATTGAGTTTGAATGATGAAGTCCTATTCTAGTCATGAATGATCTTAGGGTCTTGAGCATGCACCGAAGTCATGTTAACTCAATTCGAGCTAGTGAAGTGGTTTAATAGACTAAACCAAAGTTTGAATGGGAAGTGTAAAATAATCGAATGCTCATGGATGACCTATGATCGTGGTTATGTGCCTGGATGGTTAATTGCTTGACTGAGTGATCTTGAGTGCAATTGGCCGTTGAAATGAGATGTATAAGTACTAAATCACATATTAACCTATTAAGGTTAAAGCATGACCCGAGAGCCGTTTTTACGGGGGGTCATGGTAAGCATATAATAGTCTGGGCGTTATGACGAGGGCGTTTACCAAATGAAAGCATGACCCGAGAGCCGTTTTTACGGGGGGTCCTGGTAAACATATAATAGCCTGGGCGTTACGACGAGGGCGTTTACCAAATGCAAGTATGACCCGAGAGCCATTTTTACGGGGGGTCCAGGCAGATGAATTTATTAGACCTGGGCGTTACGACGAGGGTCCTACCTAATACAATGTGATTATTAAGTTATGTCCCGGGCACTGCGGCGAGGGCTGAATAGCTAGAATCGAGTTATTGATGGATTGCCTTATTTGAGTAGTTGATTGCTTAAATGCCTAAAGTACGAAGCTTAGCTTAAACTGTGAAATCGCATCTTGAATTGGACTGAATTGAGTGTCTATTTGTTGTACTTCTATTTATTGTCTTAAATTCCATGATTTTATTTTCTATTAGAATTGTCTACTTTCAGGTGTTAGGAGGTACTAATGGCCTAGTTTAGGGTTAGAAATGACTTGCTGAGATTTATTCTCACCCCGTTGTGGGACAACATTTTCAGGTCCCGAATGACGAGGTCCCTTGAATGCTATGGACTGACTTTTGAAGATACCCTTTTGAAGTAGATGAACTGTTAACCTTACCTGACTATATTCCCTTTTCTTTTTAGTCTTAGGGAGCTACTTTCTTATTTTTGGGTTGTACACGCCTATATAGCTCTGTAGGGTTGAACTTCATCTACCGTTGTTTTATTAAAGGAAGTTGTATTTTGGGAGATGGCAAGTTGTAACCCTATTGTGTATTTGACTCTTTTAAGGGATGTATGAAGTAAGTTTTAAATCTCTCTTTTTCATCCTGAGTCATTGTGTTCGGAAGGAAAATAATTGTAAAGGAGATTGTTCGTCGCTTCCGCATGTCCATTTGGTATTGCTCTTAAGTCGTTCGCCGTTGATCTTGGGAACTATGAAATGGAAACGGCCGTAGTGGGATGTTAGCGAGCCCGAGAAGGGTATGGGGCGTTACATAACCCATCCGTAGATAGATCTTGGAAAATACCGATGCTCCCTGCAACTGATCGAAAAGATCGTCAATCCTCGGTAGTGGGTACTTATTCTTGATCGTCACTTGATTCAGCTGCCTGTAATCGATGCACAACCGTACCGATCTATCCTTTTTCCTCACAAACAACACAGGTGCTCCCCAAGGCGATGCACTAGGGCAAATAAACCCTTTATCCAACAACTCCTGCATCTGAACCTTGAGCTCCTTTAGTTCTGACAACGCCATTCTATACGGCGCCTCAGAGATCGGCTCCGTTCCAAGAGCTAACTCTATCACAAACTCTATTTCCCTTTCTGGTGGCAAGCCAGGTAACTCCTGAGGAAAAACATCTAGAAACTCACGCACAACCGCAATATCTTCCAACTTAAGTTCCCCAACAGACGTATCAACCGCAGTAGCCAAATAACCTTGGCATCCTTTCTCGAGCAGACGAGTCGCCTCTAGCGACGAGATCACCACAGTCGAGGTTTCTCCTCGATTTCCCACAAACTCATAACTAACCCCATTCAACGAGTTAAACCATATTGCCTTACGAAAGCAATCCATTGTGGCCCTTTGCTTTGTCAGCCAATCCATACCCACAATCAGGTCAAAATCATACATCTCCAGCACAATCAGATCTATCTTACTTTCATGGCCATCTACAACAAGTCTACACTCAGGACAGCTTACTGCAGCTACCACACTATCCTTTAAAGGTGTAGACACCTTGAAAATAACATCTAATGGCACCAAATTCACTCCAAACAGCTTAACAAATTGATCGGCAACAAAAGAATGCATGGCACCCGTATCAAACAAGGCATAAGCTACTTGATTATGCAAGAAGACCGTACCTATAACAGTCGGCGAATCCTTCGCCTCCTCTCGAGTGACCGCAAACACATGTCCTTGCGCCGGCGGTCGATTTTGAAAGTTTTGTGGCACGTTTCCTCCAGCTTGGCCTCTCTGCGGCCTAAACTGTTGCCTCTGTGGGCAATCTTTCACTTGGTGACCCTTCTGGCCACAACCAAAATAAGCTCCACCACAGTATGGGCACGAAGCAGATCTATGCCCCTGGTGGCACAGGCGGCACGTATCGTCCTGACGATGCACCGGCTTACTAATCGCTCCCTTTCGATTTGGAGGAATAGGGTGCTTACTGCCTGACATCGGCTTCTTCCCTTTCCATGTGTCCTTATTCCAGGGCATAAATCGTGATCCACTTGCAACAGCCTTCTCCTTCAGATTCCGCTCAATTAGCTGAGCCCTCTCATAAATGTCATCATAGTCCTTTAAGTTGAAAGGTATCAGGATGTACTTTATCTCCGACTTCAACCCATCCCAGAATCTCTTAGCTTTATCTAAAGGATCTTCAATCATCCTTGGGGCATACCACGACAGTTCAGCAAATCCCACCTCATACTGATCCACAGTCATTTGATCCTGACGCGGGCGCATGAACTCATTCACCTTCTATTCTCTAGCACAGTCCGAGAAGTACTTGCCATAAAAGGCTTCCACGAACACTGTCCAACTCCAAACGGTTCCTTCGGGAAAAATCCTTCCCTTAGATGCATCCCACCAAGTTCTCGCATTTCCTTTCAGTTGAAAAATGGCTAGGGTGATCGTATCTTCTTCGGTACACTTCAGTAGCTCGAACACTTTCTCCAATTCTTTGACCCACGAGGCAACGGCTTCAGGATCTCCATCTCCAACAAACTTCGGTGGAATTAGCTTGAGAAACTGTTCCACCAGCTTATGCATCGGTCGTTCTCTATTCTCATTTCCAACCACTAGGTTTCCTTGGGGTGCCTGAACAGCAACGGCAACAACAGGAGCACCCTGGCTCCTTTCCTGTCGATCCAACCTATCTCCCAACGCTTGAAGAATATCAGCCATAGTCGGCTCTTGCCTAGCAGGCTCAGCAGCACAAGATGTTCCTTCACCAGCTACGATCTCTTCGACCGGCCTAACGGCCTCCTTTGGTGTGCTCGGGGAGGTCTTCTACCACGTCCGCTCATTTCGCGGGTGAGTTACGGAGTCCTGCTCACCCCATAGCAAAACGCGGTTAGAAGGCAACCCATCTACTTAGGACAAAAGTAGCAATCACATGCACAACGCTCGAAATCCTACTCATTATCCAATTTCCCATCGTTCCTTATTACTCCAGGCCAATGACCAGATGGATCAGGCTGACCTTGCTCTGATACGACCTTGGGCGGAGATGTCACGCCCCGATCCTCGAACACGCGACATCCCTACCTTAACACCCTTAGGTCACGAAGGATAGCGTCCTAAGCTCTCTATTGACCTATGATCGTAATACGCATGCGGAACGTGTCAAACTCCCAAACAACAAAATCAGCATGGGATAGGACAATAGGAACATTCATTCAGTCAATTCACCAAAAGACAACTTCAACCCTCAAATCAAAAGCAGATACTAATTAACCCTATAGAGCTAACAACACACAACCCTATTCTTCGAGGTGGCTTTCTAGGACCTTAAAGAGACAATGGTCGGTAGGGTTAACTCCATATCTACTCCAAAGGGCTACTCCAAAAAGTCACGCCTCGGCAACCTCGAGGCTCCGTCACTTGCGACCTGAAAATGTTATCCCACGATGGGGTGAGAAATAAATCTCAGTGGAGTCAACGCCTAAGTTCGGTTAGGACGTTGATTCACCCAGGATATCCTACCAAACAGACATGAAATATCAACCAATACAGGTATCCAACCATATGCAACTTACCCGCGAGGAAGCCACACGAAATATGATGCAGAGACGACATGACAGTCAAACAGCCCAATCAAGGCAAGCATCACATCAATTGACATATATGACGTCACATGTAGTCCATTTATTATTAAAATAGGGCAGTGACAGCCCGCACATAGGGCAGTGACAGCCCAATTATATGGCAGTGACAGCCATGGAATATGGCTAGATAGCCAGGGAATAGAGCAGTGACAGCCCAAGAATAGGGCAATGACAGCTCGCCAGAATTAATGGTTGGTACTTGGTACACTAAGCAGTTGGTACCCTCCTGACAGTACCAGGCATCGTCCCATCATATGACCATGCATTTCATCCGACAATTAATCAATTTAACCTCTTTGATATTAGATCGAATGCTCACACAGATGTACTCCAAACTCGGCCTAATGCCGTACTCATGCTAAATCATGCAGTTTGAGCTCACACATGTCATATGAATGCATAACCTCATAACTAGGCTTGCGCCCGACACAGACGATGAAACACTCAGAAATTCAACCACGTCACATCACAATCAATCAATTACAATCAGTCAAGCAATCAAGACACGATCGATTATCCAAATCAAGTAATCAAACGGCATTGATTAATCCCAATTTCATTAAATTATGTATCGATCGCTCAGTTCTGAACTATCTCTCGCTCGCGGTCAACGGCCCTGTTTCTACGAAACGCCTATTTCGACGGCAAGGGGTCGACGGCTCTGTTTCGAGGTGCTGTAGCGGCGAACGGCGGTGGAAACGACGGTGGTGGATCGACAACAAAGCTGGGGTGAGGTTGGTGGTGGTCGACCGGGACTAGTGGCTCGCGCGAGAGAAGAAAACGGAGGAGGAGTCGGTTGGGGAGGGGGTGTCCACGGGAGAGGGGGAAAAGATAGAGAACAGTAGGGGGAAGAGAGCAGACACGTAAGAGAGAGAAGAATGGTGGTTGGGAGGGTTGACCGGTTGGTAGAGGCTGGTGGTTGGGGGATTTGACCAAGGTGGAGCCCACATGGATTTGAATTTTCTTGTCTTGTAGTGCATAATTAAGGGACAAAATGGTCATTTGGCATTTTAGGACTGAACGAAATTCCGTGCACTGGACGAAGGGCATTTTGATTAATTTCTATTGGCTAGGCTCGGGCGCGGGGATTTGAATCCTAATTCGCAGTGACTAAAAAAAAATACGGAGCCTAATCTAATTGACAGATAATTTCAAGGATCATCCAAAAATTCGTCTCTTAATTCCTTATGATCCAAAATTTCGTATCGACTGAAATTCAATTTCATTCCCTTTTTATCGAATTCAGACGATTTACAAAAGTTGAATTTCCAGGGCGTCACATCACGGGTAAAAATTAGAGGTGGGGAGACAGACGAACATGCAGAAGAAGGTGTAGGCTTCATGGTTGCAAAGGAAGAAGATTGCGTGTACACTCAAAAATGGAGGGTTTGGATGATGACCCATTAAGAATGAGAAGATTTATTTATAGAAAAAATCCCAGGGACGTCCTTACCCACGATACGGAGTATCCGACTACGACCCTTCGGTGACCAAGGGCAGATCAGATAGTGGGCAAGTGCCGAGTTACGAGGCAGTCAAGTGCATCGTGGGAAGGTGGAAAGGTGCAGTTATTCTTGGTGATGTGGACGGTGTCGCCTAATTACCCTTCATTTCCCTCGGAGCGTCATGACTGTATAGATTCTAGGTGAAATCTGAAACGGCGTCTAGCATTAAATGAGGGGAAGGAAAAGTGAAACCCTATTTCAATTAATCATGAAAATACGATGCCAGAGATTGATGGATATTCATTGGGGGTAAAACAAAATTGATGTTGACATAAGTGAACTACAGTGTTGCCTGATACTTAGAACGAAACCATGGAGTAGCATCTCACTGTTACAATTAGCATCACTAATGGCCTCTTTTTGATGATTGACCTTTAGCAGCTCAAGGTGCAAGCACTCACAGGTTGCCTCTTGCTTCTTGACAACTTTCAATTGAACAGACAAAGTTTGCAAGGAGGTGTGACCGTCATTGTTCAACATGTCCATAATTTGGCGTTGACGAAGAAGTTTTTCGTCGGCAAGAAGAGTGTCTTCGTCTAATCTAGCAATTATCTTCAAGTCATCTTGTCTTGCCTCGAATGACCTCAAAGTCGAGCTAAATAGCTAAATATAAGGAAGAGCTCATTGACAGCAGATTCCAACGCACGGCATTGGATTGAGTAAGCAAATGAGCCAAGAAAGCATTGAGGGCTTTGGCTTCATCCTCAACAGCTGTGTTGTTACATATGGCAGCATACCCATCTCCCAATAAGTCATGGAGCCGCAACCATTTGGCATAGATAAGGTGATAATTGTCACTAGACATGTTTGACAGGCCACTTGAGGCACGGACAAGGTTGGTAGAGAGTACTAACGGGTTGCCAAAAACGCCCTCGGTACGACCATCTGAAGCCAGCGAGTCATTTGCATTGGGAAAAGAGTTAATAAAATCATGATTAAGCGCAGCCGATAAGACTAGAACACAAGGGTACCTTCATCATTCGACGGCTCAATAATGATATTCGACATGGATAGTAGGGCAGGCCTCTTAAAAGGAAGCAATAGGCCTAATGGTAGTCGATGAACCCTTGCGAGAATGTCACTAACGTCACTTGGGAAAAGATAGATCCGATAATCAGCCCACCACCTGTCGAAGGATACCAGGCTGCGTGGATGACCCGATAAGTTGGTGAAAGTAAGATGGCCACGTATAGCTTAGGTAATCTCCATGTGGCAGATCAAATCCAAACTCACTGTTCGATCGTGGGAAAAAGGGAAATTCATTGAGGATACCATTGGCATTGGGATACCTTGAGTAAGTCCAAATTGGCGAGCATAGTAATGGAGATTGTAAATTTCAAAGCCAGAAGAGAATTCGCCTCAATTCGACAAATTTAGAGCGATGTCAAATGGGATCAAAACGCTCATCCAGAACCTATGTACATCTGAATTTTCGCTAAGGGAGCTGAAAATAATGTCCTCAACAGGTAGCTTGAGGAATTCGAATTCAGTAAGAGATAGCAAAGCAAAGAGAAATCTGTCGAAAGAAGTTGAACTGTCTGGTGGTTGACGAAGTGCCGAGATGAACACCTTAGAACCAGAGTTGTTTCTAACGGATGGCCCTACTATTGAGGTAGTATCCTTCTCATAAAACAACTGAGGAAAATAAATTCGGAGCCAACCATGTAGGAACCACAGCGGGCTAGAGAAAGGAGTCGAATGTCCGCCCATTAAAGAACTTTGTGCGTTCGTCAAACCGCCATATAATGATGCAAGAGTCATTCGATCTAATCCCACGTTGATGCCACATGCTAGTGCGTAGGCGACATCTAGGTACTCTGAAGACACACGAAGAGTGGGAAGGCAAAAGATATATCGACAAAGCCAGCATAAGAGGAAAGCAACGTGCTCCTTGGTCAAAGAGGGTCCCACGAAGTTACTATGGTAACCCATAAATACGTCATAAGGAGTATTGACGTAATGAAATGCATTAGGATGAAATTGATCATTGTTGACACCTAAATTTTGATCAACATTATTATTATTATTATTATTATTATTATTATTTTTGAAAATTCATAGAAAATTCATAAAAAGCTAAAAAAATTAGCAAATCAATTTTGGTAGCCTTGGCCAAGCTAAAGGAACCATTTTGACCAAAAAAATAATTTTCATATATATATATATATATATATATATATATATATATATATATATATATATATATATATATATATAAAATAAAAATACGGAAAAAGAAAAAAAATAATAATAACAAAGAAGGGGATAGTGATCCGACAATTGATGCCTAGTTGCTTGCTTTTGTCTATATGAACATTTCGTTGGGCATAAAATAAGAACATAAAGGGGGATGGTGGAAAATACTTAATAGGCAGTCAAAGTCTAAGAAGGGAATATGGCAAACAAGCCATCGTGGGGGGATTAAAAAAAAAGGGAAAGTAGGACTCCAGTAGCCGGACCGAGAGTATCCACTTTTTCGTGGTTCGTGATCTCTTCGCTCTGTCAAGACCGTGAAGGCAACAACCTCAGCATCCGAGATGGGGTTCACGTGGTCCGGGAACGAGAGATAGAGGACCAAGACGTAGATCAGATATCATGTTCTTTTGTCATTGAGATAGGCGCTTCGAAGCTTGCTCGTGACTTCTCAGCTAGGTCTCGAGCGAAGGTCATCCGCCAAGTCGGGGCTTCGACGTCGGCGGTCTAGCCATCCTGGACCAAGACGAGGCCGAGCTCGGGCTCAAGGAGGAGATGAAGGTCATCCGCCACGAGCGAATGTGGCGGCATGTCGAGCGCCTGCAGGGTCTTCATCATTCTCCAATTCGTCAGATGGCGAAGTCGACTGTCCTTTTTCATACTCATATGCAGCAGGCGTATTCCAAATAAATGATAAAAATGGATCTGGTGGCCCATTGGAGGAAGGCACATCAGATTGAACAGACCCAAACTCTGTTCTAGATGACGAAAAGATGAATAGGACTCGTTTTTTTTTTTGGAGATTTAATTTCTGTTGCCCCTTCAGAATGTCACTATGCTTTGTTGTTATGTGTTCAACAATATCAGTATCCATCTTGGTAGCACAAACTGGGCATACCCCAGAATCAGCTTTCACGGGATGCTCCTCATCTATATGCAGGCACAACTCGGGCAAATCGTAATCGTCCGAGCAATAAGGGCACAGGTAGTACATCTCCAAATCGCTCTCTCCGTCGAACTTGTCGATGACGATAGCCGAATCGTATCGAGACTTGCGAGCAGACCGATGGCTCCTGGAGGAAGCAGAGAGATCGAAGCGCCACATGTCGAACTCCGTCGACAACCGAAGAAGAAGGAGGAGAACAAGGATGCTAGTGCAGCCGCTGGGCATCTTGAGAAGTTGAGTATTGAAGAAAATAAAACTGGAGAAAAGCTATACGAAGAAGTGAAGCAAGGTGAGCACAGGAAGCTTGAGTATCAGAAAAGGTGGTTTTGCTAAACAAGCAAAAGAAGCGTGGTGCTAGTGTTGAATCTAAAAAAAAAAGGGCAGTGTAAGTCATTTGCATACAACATCGTGGACATGCAGTCCATGGATTCAGCTGCTTCAGAATTAAACCGCATAAGGGATGGACAGCTGTTCCCAAAGCTCGTGCAACTCGTCGACGGACGATGACGAACGACTTCACGCCTTAGCGGAGGCGGTTCGTCCGCGCTCAGTCGGAGCCGTCGACCTCGAGGTCCAGCTCCGACGACCTCAGGCAGGCGGGATCCTCCAGCCTCATGACGGAAAAGGCCACGATCCTCCGGCAAGGCGAGTCGCTGGACTCGAGGAGCAAGAGCCAAGTCCTCGGCGGCGGCGAGCTCGGTCCCGTTTTCATGCAGGAAACGGACGTGAAGATGATGAATAGTATGGTAAGGTTTATTTTCATGTTGGGTTGAATAGGTGGAATTGTTTAGGCTCGTGGGCTTAGTCAGAATTGGGTCCGCATTTGTGGCTGGTAGAAGGAAGGTTGGGCTTAGGCTAATTGGTCTATTAGGCTTAAAGAAAAGAAAGTGGATTTGTTGGGTTTGTTGTGCGAAATGGGCCCGGTTCAGGTCCTCTTTCCTGGTTCGGATTAGGCCCAGCGGCCTGACCCAGGTCCGGGCCCAAGAATCCTATCCGAATCCGACCATTTTAATTAAGCAATAATTAAATAACAAAATAAAAAAAATAATAAAAAAATTAAAGAAAAACAAAAAAAATTGAGAAAAATTGCAGAAAAATTCTAAAAATTGTCCAAGGCTCAAAATGACAAAAAATTGATTTGTTTTCATTTTTGGGATTTTCTCCCATTTAATCCAAAATGGCGATTTCACCCCTCAAAGGGTGAATCGTCTTTGATATTCTGATGAATTGTGGAAATTGCTTAGAATTTGGTGATGGGCCAGATGGGTGGTTAAACCTTATGTCTAAGATTTCCACATTTCATTTCCATTTTTAGAAAATGACGATTTTACCCTTCGAATGGTAAATCGGTTTCTAAAATTCCCGAAAATCACGAAAATTGCCAAAAAATAGGAAATGGGTCAATTGAGTGACCAAACCTGTTTTGACTCCGGATTCATTCCGAAATGATGATTTTGTCCTTTTTGGGCAAATTGTCCCCTTTGTCTCAAAATTACGATTTTGCCCCTGATGGGCAAAATCATGTCTAAATCATTCCTAAGCCTGATTGATGCTTCTCTAGGCCAATATGGCCTTATTAGGAATGCCATGTGATTTATTTGTACATTTGAATTCATTGATTTGTGCACTTTATTATTGATTGTGATTGCCAGGATAGTCATTCCTATCTGCACGAACTCCTAGATTTAGGACTCGTACCCCACTCATCTGTATGAAATCTTAAGTCAGAAAACTCACTCAACTTAGGTACCGAAAGGGCGTCAACTCTGATAGTTGACGTAACTAAGTCCCCGAACCCAAAATCTCTGGTTCCGCAGAACTGATCGATCTCTCCCAATCGGTCAGTAAGGTTTCCGGTCTACCCTCCAAGAAAGACCGGTGGCGACTCCAAATGCATGCACAAGTTGCACATGCCACCACGACCACACTGAAGGTCGACTACGCATACCTCCGTTGCGATTTGGGTAACGGGCCTTGGGAGAGGTCCGCATCCGACCAGACTGGACGGCCCATTAGCCCTCGAGAGCCCATGGCGAGCCTCGAGAGGGTCGCGACAGACTGGCGACTCCGCTGGGGACTTTAGAGAACTTGAGCTGATTAAAAAGTTGATTGATTTTTCAAACCATGCAGGCGCTCTTGAAGGTGAGGTAAGTCCGCTTACGATAGGTGTTATATGTTTTTGCAGATTGGAGAAATAAGGGGTGTAGTCCGTGATTAACATTGTCTTATGCAGGTTGGGCGTAGGAATGTATGTTGTGTGGATGATTTGAAGTGCTGATTGATAAACTGTTGTGCGTGACTTGCATTGTGATGATCACGACACGTGGACACACACAACCGCGCCTAAAACCCCGGGCGCCGCCTTTAGGAACACAATAGAAGGAATTGAAAATGGAATCTCCGTGAGGAAAAACACGGGGTAATCCACTTTTCAATTCCGCTCACTTCGAACTATGGATCGAGTCCCAATGCAACGATAGCTGTGCAATGGAATCGGCTCTTTCTAGAACTCGAGGTGGGAACCTTAACCTTAGGTGCTAAACCCTCTGATTTTTAGAAGTTTACCATCACCTGTTTCATGCGCATGTCTCTGGGCGGTTGGTACACCTAAAACCGCACAATAAGTCGACGAGTTGGGTTGGTAAGACTCTCTATCCCCCCAAATCTATCACTGTTCATATAGATATAGGCATTTCATTTATTGCATTCTGGTGATTAGATTAAATGCCATTTCGAGGATAGATATGTGCGTTTGTCCCTAACGTCCTTGATAGAAGACGAGGAGGGTGATATCCCACGACGAACACCGAGTGTGCGATAAGGAGCATACTATGGACATTATTGAGGTATCATCCAATGAAGATGACGAGTTGGGGCAAGTGATCCTGAAGGCACAGATCAAAACTGGGGCATCCTTAAACGTTAGGATCACATTCATTTATTTCATTTTCCATTACTAGTCCTCTTGTATAGGGTTTATTTTTACTGAGGTTTTCTCTATCTCACCCCTTAGAGTGATTGTATTAGGGATCTATTGGTGTATACATTCAGATGGAACTTGGTTGTATTTCTTTTAACGGGTCATTGGAATGTGATAGTGGCATTTTTTCTAATCATCCGAATACTCCCAAGTCAAGTTTATAATTCCTTTAGAGGAAATTAAAATTGGAAGTCTTGCACGACCTTTTGGTCATGTGAGGTAATCCAACCCCAATTTCGCTAGAAGGAACTACACACTTGAATTGGTTCATGCATGTTGTACACCACTGGTAATTCACGATAATTGATCAAGAATATCAGTGTAGTTTCAAATTTAATGACGAGATAGATGTCCAAACTACTTTCGTTCTTAGCGAACGACCTTAATTTGGATGCCATATCTTCAATTGAATTTAAAACGCGTTATTATGTCTTGCACTTTTGAGTAAGTCATTCCTCTCGAAATTAATCAAAAGCGATTATCGTGAATTACGTTCCTTTCAATAGTATGCTTTCTTTCGAGGAATATTGATAAAAACTTTTCGCACAAGATTAAAACCCTTGTAAAAGTTCTTGTCCTTATTAATCACAAGCAAGCATAAGATTGAAAGGGGTCTATGCTTTCTTTTTCAAATTATTCCTTCTGATTCTGTCTTTTTATTTGCAGGTGAAAAACAAGTAGTATAGAGAAATCTTTTCTTGGACAAATCTGCAACTATTCTTCCATCTGATCATGAGCGAGTTATAAAATCAGGACGTATTTGCTCGGCTTATTGCTATTATGGTTCGGCTCGCTCAAGTTGAAGATGTTTGGATGCTCGAAGAAATGAACCATACAGAAGTTAAAACACACACACGAGAACTTTCATTTATTTTGCTCAGCGGAGGGTTTTCAGAAGCAGGTCATACAAGTCGGGGTAGAAAAGTAAAGCCAAAGTGAGCCCTAATTAACGACACAAAGGATCCCAACTGACCCTCCATGTTATTAATGCTCTGCTCATACTCCCAGCTCCGCATGTTGTGGTCGGCAAGCCTGAGGAGAAGACTTCTGCATTCTCCCTTAACTTCGGCGACCTTGGCCTCGTGTTCTTCGGTGACTACTTCCAGGTCCCGAACCAGTCCATTCCCGCGAGCTATGTCCTCGGTTATCTTGTCGAGCCGTTCTTCCTGCCAGTCGCTCTGAAGCCTCAACAGGACGTTGCGGCGGTCATGCTCGCCGGTGGTCAGGTATATGGCCAATTGATCCACCAGATTTCTCCTCTCGCGAAGCAACGTCGCGACCCGCTCATTAGCAAACTCGACGGCCTTTTTGTAACTATCAACCAGATAGTTGGTCAGCACCAAATGATCAGATCGATCCTCATAACGAGCCCGCAAGACGCGAGCCACGAGAACCTCCCGATTAGCAACACGATAGGCCTCTAAGGAGTGTGCAAAGAGAGTCGGGAAAGTTCTATATTCCCTCCCCAGTGTAGTACCTTCGAGAGAAGTGGTATCAAGGTCCTCGAGCAGGACACAGATTGCATCCTCGGTTGCAGAATGATCGGTTATGTGCGCGTAACCGCGACCCAGTAGGTTGTAAAGCTTTTCCCACTAGGCCAAGACATCAGTTGAAAAAGTGCGTACGGGAGAGGAGGCCATTTGCGTTGGGTTGGCTTGAGAATAAGACGAGTTTAACAAAGAGATTAGAAGGAAGAAGCTGATTATGCGAGAACGTTAACCTTCCATACATTAATTCCTCATTTTATAGCAACTCGAGGATGATGAAGGGTCTCAGTAATAATGCTGGTGGAGCCCAGTTAGGGGGGTAAAGCAGGAGGTCCCCTCACGAGAACCATTGGATTCGTTTCGGTCCGCGATTTCCGGCTCATCAATTAAAAGATGTAAAAGATTTGTCCGGATCATCATTATTGGAGTTAGGTGGGAGGTAAGCGCAACTATCGAAGAGAGCCCTAACAGGATTTGGCAGTCCCATCACGTTGAAAAGCTAAGCGAGAAATTTAAAGTCTTGAGGGGGAACGTTTGCCTAATGATGCTTGAAGAGCGTCTCCTAAACATACGAAGTCACTCGAAGAAAACTTTATAGGGAGTGAGCATACATGAGAGAGTGGAGAACTCTGAGTGGGCAAGAACCAATCAAACATTTCTCAATCCAACATATTTAAGAGGTTATTGTCAGCTGCTAGAGGCGACTGACTCAAAAATCTCAGAAATTGAACTACAGAGGGATCTCGAAGATTCCAAGATCAAGTCTAACGCCAAAACCATGGAGCCCAACACTTCTGGCAACGGAAATCAAGATCACGGCGACGACGACAACGACATCCACGATGTTCAACTCGGGAAAAGAAGACGTCCTCACCAATACTCTCAGGAGGAAACCCAAATGCTGGAAACCCTTTTCAGTAAAAGCCATTACATGAAAAAGAAGTGGAGAATTGAATTGAGCCGGGAGTTGGGGATTAATCAGTCGAGGATCCAGTTTTGGTTTCAAAATAGGAGATCCAAATCGAAGGCTCAACGCAAACGTCAGGTGGTCGAGATTTTAAAGGAAGAAAACCAAAAGCTGCGAACAGAAAACATGAGGTATGAAAAAGCTCTCAATATTACCGTTTGCCCTCATTGCGATAACCTCGTCGCCCTCGGTAAGATATTCCCCGATAAGCCTCACGCGATGATTGAAGACGTTCATTTACCACCTTACTCCCTCGGGGCATCTCCTGCTCAACTAGATTTTGCCGGAGTCACGCATGAGCAGGATGATCCTACGAAGATGATACAAATGCCTCCTGGGGGATGGGATTTGCATCGCTTTGATTGGAGTTATAGTTTCAAGGAGCTGGATGTTACCGCCGACCAGCTCAAAGCATATCAGCCTCATGCACAACAATTTTCGATAGGGTCGGGTCCTGCTGGAGATGAGTTAATCAGTCGTCAAGCCATCGATGCAATTTTGGGCCACGATAAGAGGAGGTTCGCTTGGCCCCCTGAACTGCATTCCAGATTCCTAGACGTGGTTCACCAAATGGGGATCGACTCAGCAACTCCGACGCGCATATTTAAGGCCATGAATGTACCGGGGCTTAGTAAGGAGCTGGTCAGGAATCACCTTGCTGCCTACAGAAAGCTATTAAAACAACGTCGAGCGGAGCTAAACCGGGAGGAATCCGTCTCGAGCTCAAAAGTTAGGGGCGATCGCCATTGTAATGCTCAGGCATCAAGAGATACCCGACCAAATCTAAGCATCAATCAAGCTAGCAACCCGACCACCGGCAAACTGAAAGCTGATCAGAATGTCCTCCCAGGCCATTTCAACACTTCTCAAGAGCGCGTGTCACAAGTACAGCGAGTGCGCACTCCTCCATTCGAGCAACAGTCGGTTGGTGCTCTGCCTGCCGCTGGTCAACCCACGACAGACGATTTCTTCGATGAGGGGCTCGATGCCTTGTTCAATCAGTGGGAAGCTGGCATGCTTGGACAGCCATGATCTAGCACTGGCTCGGGGCACGATGGGTCGGTCACTACGAACACCCATAGGAAGAAGAACATGTTCACGAGTAGATCACTCATTTTATCCATTGTAAAGTTCCTACGGGAACATTTTTCTTTAATGACTATAGTTAATTCTATATTAAAACCAACGCTATCGACGAACATCGTCATGCTCAGTTGTGATGATCCCTTGTTAGATTAAGTCTGAAACCAGAGACGGTCTTTAAAATTTTGAGTGGCCACGAACTCATTCCTCACCAAGCGCCCGGGATGCTGAAATGAAGAGTAACAGCATGCACAGGGAAAATGTCACTTTCGTTTGAACGATGAAAAGGGGTTAAGAGAAGATCATAGCGTTAATTCCCATGGAGCTAAATGAATTAAACGGAGTCATTAATTGCGGGTCCACCGCTGCTCCCCACGTTCTCGGGCCTAGCAAATCATAAAAGGCGCCGAAAGATTGTAGACCCACCACTTTGAAGACTGAACTAGGGGACGAGCACAATACTCGATGAAACCGAATCAATGCAAGAGAGTTTGTGATCCTATCACGAGGAAAAAGAAAGGGGAATACAGACGATGAGTAATTGCATAATCTCGGGAGGAGCGCTTGCTTGCTGGTCTTCATATGCAGCCTGAAGGATGGTTCCAGGACACGCACAATCACTTGAGAAAATTTCTAGAGTGAGCAAACACGTAAGAGCGAATTGAGAAAGCTGAGTGAACTAGATCAGCCCGAGATACCCCGATCCATCATGTTTAAAAGTTATTCCCATCTGCTAGAAACGCCCGACCTGGACATTTCTGAGCACGAACTGCTGGGAGACTTTGAAGATCCTGGAGCTGAATCCTGCCCGAAGGCCATAGAGACTGACTCCTCCAGCGATGAAATTCTAGGTTTCAGCTATGAAGAAGGAGTATACAATGATGACCGGAGCCGGAAAAGGAAGCAACTACAACGCCACACTCCAGGCCAAATCCGAGAGCTCGAAGCTTTCTTCAATGAATGCCCCACTCCAAGCAGACAACAGAAAATGGAGTTGAGCCGAAAGATAGGATTGGAGCTTTCGAAGGTCAAGTTTTGGTTCGCCAACAAACGAACCCGGGTGAAACAGCAATACGCAGACCATGAGTTACTGGTCCTGAAGGAGGAGATTGAGAAGCTTCAAGCTGAAAGCGCGAGATATAAGGAAGCTCTGACCAAGGCCACCTGCCTTAATTGTGGTAATCCTGTTGTCCTCGGCGAGGTGTTCCTCGATGAACCATCCCTGTTGACGAATAACGCTCAGCTGTTACCGTATTCTCCACAGCATTTTCCGACACAGCCAGATACCGCCGGAGATCTGCATGAGCAAGTCAACACCATAGGATCAACACCAACATCCTCTGAGAAATGGGATATGAATCATCACAGGGGGAATTCTCTCAATGACGAACTCGCTGTCGCAGCCAGCCAATCCAAAGTCGGTGAGTCCCTCCCTGGACAACTTTTGAAACGACTAGATCCCGTAGAGAATAGCTACCGAAGTATTGACGATATTTTGGGTGATAAGAGAACAAGGTTTTACTGGACCTATGAGCTTCACACCAAATTTGTTGATGCAATTCGAGAACTGGGAGTTGATTCGGCTAGCCCACTGCGCATACTCGAGATTATGAATGTGCCGGGGCTCTCTAGAATTAACGTTGAGTCTCACCTCAAGTACTATAGGAGATTGCTAAGGGATGGAAAGATAGCGTTAAACCATCATAAAGCCAGTTGGAGCTCAAGTGCTGGGCAGAGTTACAACCATGATGATTGGAGAGCCAAGAGCACCCAACCGTGTTTCAGCAATGACGGGACTAACAGTCGTGTCAGCGACTCCTCTAACCCAAATCAGAATGCTCCGCCGAGCTATCTCAATACTCCTCAGGAGTATATGCCACAGTTCCAGCACATAGAAATTCCTCAGTTTGAGCGCGAATCAGTCATTAATGCTGTCCCTGAAGCGGATCTGGCATTGGTAGAGAGTGCACATATGAACCTGCCGGTCATCGGAGGAAGTTCCAATTCGAGGGGTCAAGTTGCTCACGGCGAGAGCAAAGAGAGGAATCCCTCGCTTGCAGTCGACGACAGCCAATCTGGGCACCAAGGGCTAGAAAGAACAGGCGATTTCCTTGAGGAGGAGCTGGACACTTGGATCAATACTCTTCAGGAATGTATGTCTCGACCCCAACAGGGCAATGATGAAGGTTCCAGCTCAAAGACTCCAGTTCCTCACAATGAAGGCGGTGAAGGAAATCTGCCCCCAACAATTGTTGATACCCAACTTGAGCATCAATGGCTCGAAGACCCGAGCAATTTCCTTGGCGATGAGTTCAATCTTTGGCTCGATCAATTTGGAGCCGGAGGACCATCGCAGTGGTGACGCGAGGCCGGTGATCAAACGTCTGATGCAAGGCATGGCTACTCGATGAAAAATGCTTCGAGAAAAGGGGTTGAATACTCCTATTGCATATGTTGTTGATCGCACTGTAAGGTTCCCACGGGAACATCTTTCATTAATATCTAGAACTAATTGCGCGTGAGTGTCAACATCACCCTTTGAGCATCTTCAAGCCGAAGGCCGTGGATTAATCACTTAATCCGTGGAGCAAGTTCCATGAACCATAATTATCACCCGCTGAGCATAATGGGATCTACCCCTTCAACACGAAATACGTTTGGCCGCGAAGCCACCTATTTGGTAAAACGATGTATCGTTCCTAAACGATCTTCAATCGAATACCGAAGTAATGTATTCTTTCTTTTCCTTCTCAGATGATAAACATGGATAAATCACTCAATGAGTCATGCGTTCAAATAGCAGAACAGACGCTGCCCAGCTGGGGGCAGATGAACCATTGATGTTACAAACACTCCAAGCATGGATATGCGGATTTGATAGAGGTTGTTCATATCAATACGCAACATCATCAGAATGGGATGAAAATCAAGAGTAAAGTTGTATCATCCCAATTTGTCTTGAATTTGGGAATATGAATTAACACTTATTTTTTATCCTTGACAAGGGAATCTCCTTGGAGACGAATGAGTTTTTACATCCCACATACTACCTGTTAGGGTACATGAGGGTAGGATGTATCGTTTCAATTTTCAAAAAATTCGTGAACATACAATGATATGCTTCTTTTACATTTTCAGGGATCTCCAGCCACGGTGGACAGGTAGGTATCCCTTTCCCCCAATCCATTGAATATGTTAAACCAAAAACACAGAGAGAAAAAGAAAAAAGCTTTCAAAATCTGATGTCTAGAAAAGACATGGAATTCTAACTTCATTGGCATTCATGTTTTGAAACATGAGGTTGTCTGAACATGCATTGTGCACCATAAAATCCCCTTGACGGGTAAAATTTTTGGGAAAACGAAAGAGATTTTTCCAATCAAAAGTTGTTCAAAACTCTCAAAAGGATGTTTCCTCAAAAGAGAGGCAAGCTCAAATCCAAACACATCCTACATACACTTGAGAGATGAGTGGAGCGAATCAAATAGTAAAATCTGGACCTACGGAGGTAGGGACCATTCACAACGATTACATGGATTGGGACGACGGAGGCGTTCGTTTCATATCATAAACACTACAAGTGACCGTTGACAACCCACTTGAACGGCGGTTTTCATTCTTAACCCTGTCAAGAACCACCCCACACCAGGGCAAAAAGGAAGTAAGTCCAGCAGCATCAGGAGAAAATGGTTAGAAATTTTCTTGCTCGGACTAACATTAATCTTTGTGTGTTGTTTATATGGTAATCCAAGTGCCATAGGATGACGAGAAGCATTCATTCTCTATCCCACACACCATATCCTTTGCACAGCCAAGTTGAGCCTGCGAATTCATTTCATAAACCCCTGTTGGTGATCATGGGATGTTTCAAGATAGAAACTGCATCACTCCAAGAACGGAAGAAATCAAGAGATGGGATTTATAGAAAAATCTCATATCGGCGTTTAAATGTGCTATGATTCAAGTTGTATATCTAGCACAATTTTCTGAACATCGTAGTTCCAAAGGAAAAGAAAAGGCGGGATTTCAACAAAAAATCCCCAGCATCAAGAAAAAGCAAAGTGCCTGGTAAAAGCAAGGCCGATGCTCGTGTAAGTTGTTTGATTGATCCGCAATGAAGCCGGATGGGAAAAGAGGAAATCCCCAAAGGAGCCAAATCCAAAAAGGCTGCTCCCCAAATGCTGCCAAACACAGAACAAAGACATAGAGAGAGTCGGTCTTTGAATGCAATAAGAGACGCTCTCTAAAGAGCTGGTGCACACCTCAAAATCGATTGCGCACCTCAAAGACTAAAGATGCAGAAAGGAAATGACAGGAGGCAAATCAACAATGATTACCAATGTCAAACCCGTCACGAATTCTGGGCCAAAAACAAGCCTTTTTCGGTCCCCAATCCTACCAATGTTACAACCCTGAAACAGTCTTCTCTGACTAAGACACTTGGGTTAACATATAGCTTAGCTCGAAGAAGTACGAGCAAGACTATTTCTTTCTCATTTTGTAGGGTTCTTGACTTGTAAACCCAGAGCAGATGGTGAAGACTTTCATTCAATGGCCTCGACTCCAAAGCGGGTCCCCCTTGAAAACCAATAACCAAGCCCAACATTACGGTCCCGTGGAAGACCTCTCGACCGATCAAAATGTATGCGCTGCGAATGAGCCTGAAACCTAGACATAGGTTAGTAGGGAATTGAGTGCATCCCCTATAAAAAAAACCACTATCTCAAAACAGGTGAGAAGACCTCATCGTCGAGAAATATTCCAATTGATGTTTTGAACAAACTCTTTTTGGAATTTTCAAACTGTTGATCCAGATTTTCCATGCAAGGAATTTGTGATCACATTTACATGTTGCAAGAATGCTTTGGATAACCTCCAGCATCAAAATGCACATTTCACGATTAAAACTTAAGTCATACGGTTTTTGTCAAATGGATAGCCGTGGTCTTCCCAAAGATTACTAACGTTTTCTTGGTGAAGAAAAATCTTTCAGGCTCAAACTTCTGCAGGATACCTGGAGAACCCAGCTCCCAGAATGTCGCCTCAACAGACTCAAGTGAAGCTTTGTCAAAATAAAATCTTTCACTGCTTCAAAAACTGAATTCCCGATAAACTTCGGGATCTCTAAAAAAGGGGAAAAAACCATTTTAAAAGAAAAAATCCTAGCATGACGTGGAGAACCCTCGTCTCGGGACCCTTTTTCAAAAATATCAAACAGTCTCATCGGACGTGGAGAACTCTCGTCATGAGACCCCTTTTCAAATCAAATCAAGGTAGAAACCGCCTGAAGGGTCAACTTAAGGTAGAAACCGCCTGAAGGGTCAACACAAGGTAGAAACCGCCTGAAGGGTCAACCAAAGGTAGATACCGCCTGAAGGGTCAAACCAAAGGTAGAAACCGCCTGAAGGGTCAACCAATGGTAGAAACCGCCTGAAGGGTTAACACAACGGTAGAAACCGCCTGAAGGGTCAACCCAATAGTAAAAATCACTTAAATGGTCAACTCAATGGTCCGATCCACCATACGGATCAAAACCCTTTGCAAATTCCCAAAGAAAGAATGCGTCTTCTTTAGATTCCTATCGGTTAGGGATCCCATAATGGTTTGACCTATCATACGGGTCAGAGCTTAACATCTCTAGGATACTCTAGTACGAGTTCCTAGAAATTCTCTTGAATCCATCAGACACCGCGAAAATCGCACAAACATCGAACAGGTAAGTGGCAGGTATGTCTCGCTACTATCTCACTCTCCCATGTCAAATGAATGTTTCCCCCTTCAAGAAAGAGCATACATCGACGAGTATTAAAAAAAATCGGATGTCATGACCCCTTTTCCTTTAGTTTCATGAGTCGAGTCGATCAAGACTCGGGTGTCACCTTGTCTTTGAGAGAAACCTCTGAGAGGATTCCTCTGACGAGACTTCTCTCAAAGAGGGGCAGCTGTTGACACCTAAATTTTGATCAACATTTTTATTATTATTATTATTATTATTATTTTTGAAAATTCATATAAAATTCATAAAAAGCTAAAAAAATTAGCAAATCAATTTTGGTAGCCTTGGCCAAGCTAAAGGAACCATTTTGACCAAAAAAATAATTTTCATATATATATATATATATATATATATATATATAATAATAATAAAAATACGGAAAAAGAAAAAAAATAATAATAACAAAGAAGGGGATAGTGATCCGACAATTGATGCCTAGTTGCTTGCTTTTGTCTATATGAACATTTCGTTGGGCATAAAATAAGAACATAAAGGGGGATGGTGGAAAATACTTAATAGGCAGTCAAAGTCTAAGAAGGGAATATGGCAAACAAGCCATCGTGGGGGGATTAAAAAAAAGGGAAAGTAGGACGCCAGTAGCCGGACCGAGAGTATCCACTTTTTCGTGGTTCGTGATCTCTTCGCTCTGTCAAGATCGTGAAGGCAACAACCTCAGCATCCGAGATGGGGTTCACGTGGTCCGGGAACGAGAGATAGAGGACCAAGACGAAGATCAGATATCAGGTTCTTTTGTCATTGAGATAGGCGCTTCGAAGCTTGCTCGTGACTTCTCAGCTAGGTCTCGAGCGAAGGTCATCCGCCAAGTCGGGGCTTCGACGTCGGCGGTCTAGCCATCCTGGACCAAGACGAGGCCGAGCTCGGGCTCAAGGAGGAGATGAAGGTCATCCGCCACGAGCGAATGTGGCGGCATGTCGAGCGCCTGCAGGGTCTTCATCATTCTCCAATTCGTCAGATGGCGAAGTCGACTGTCCTTTTTCATACTCATATGCAGCAGGCGTATTCCAAATAAATGATAAAAATGGATCTGGTGGCCCATTGGAGGAAGGCACATCAGATTGAACAGACCCAAACTCTGTTCTAGATGACGAAAAGATGAATAGGACTCGTTTTTTTTTTGGAGATTTAATTTCTGTTGCCCCTTCAGAATGTCACTATGCTTTGTTGTTATGTGTTCAACAATATCAGTATCCATCTTGGTAGCACAAACTGGGCATACCCCAGAATCAGCTTTCACGGGATGCTCCTCATCTATATGCAGGCACAACTCGGGCAAATCGTAATCGTCCGAGCAATAAGGGCACAGGTAGTACATCTCCAAATCGCTCTCTCCGTCGAACTTGTTGATGACGATAGCCGAATCGTATCGAGACTTGCGAGCAGACCGATGGCTCCTGGAGGAAGCAGAGAGATCGAAGCGCCACATGTCGAACTCCGTCGACAACCGAAGAAGAAGGAGGAGAACAAGGATGCTAGTGCAGCCGCTGGGCATCTTGAGAAGTTGAGTATTGAAGAAAATAAAACTGGAGAAAAGCTATACGAAGAAGTGAAGCAAGGTGAGCACAGGAAGCTTGAGTATCAGAAAAGGTGGTTTTGCTAAACAAGCAAAAGAAGCGTGGTGCTAGTGTTGAATCTAAAAAAAAAAGGGCAGTGTAAGTCATTTGCATACAACATCGTGGACATGCAGTCCATGGATTCAGCTGCTTCAGAATTAAACCGCATAAGGGATGGACAGCTGTTCCCAAAGCTCGTGCAACTCGTCGACGGACGATGACGAACGACTTCACGCCTTAGCGGAGGCGGTTCGTCCGCGCTCAGTCGGAGCCGTCGACCTCGAGGTCCAGCTCCGACGACCTCAGGCAGGCGGGATCCTCCAGCCTCATGACGGAAAAGGCCACGATCCTCCGGCAAGGCGAGTCGCTGGACTCGAGGAGCAAGAGCCAAGTCCCCGGCGGCGGCGAGCTCGGTCCCGTTTTCATGCAGGAAACGGACGTGAAGACGATGAATAGTATGGTAAGGTTTATTTTCATGTTGGGTTGAATAGGTGGAATTGTTTAGGCTCGTGGGCTTAGTCAGAATTGGGTCCGCATTTGTGGCTGGTAGAAGGAAGGTTGGGCTTAGGCTAATTGGTCTATTAGGCCTAAAGAAAAGAAAGTGGATTTGTTGGGTTTGTTGTGCGAAATGGGCCCAGTTCAGGTCCTCTTTCCTGGTTCGGATTAGGCCCAGCGGCCTGACCCAGGTCCGGGCCCAAGAATCCTATCCGAATCCGACCATTTTAATTAAGCAATAATTAAATAACAAAATAAAAAAATAATAAAAAATTAAAGAAAAACAAAAAAAATTGAGAAAAATTGCAGAAAAATTCTAAAAATTGTCCAAGGCTCAAAATGACAAAAAATTGATTTGTTTTCATTTTTGGGATTTTCTCCCATTTAATCCAAAATGGCGATTTCACCCCTCAAAGGGTGAATCGTCTTTGATATTCTGATGAATTGTGGAAATTGCTTAGAATTTGGTGATGGGCCAGATGGGTGGTTAAACCTTATGTCTAAGATTTCCACATTTCATTTTCATTTTTAGAAAATGACGATTTTACCCTTCGAATGGTAAATCGGTTTTTAAAATTCCCGAAAATCACGAAAATTGCCAAAAAATAGGAAATGGGTCAATTGAGTGACCAAACCTGTTTTGACTCCGGATTCATTCCGAAATGATGATTTTGTCCTTTTTGGGCAAATTGTCCCATTTGTCTCAAAATTACGATTTTGCCCCTGATGGGCAAAATCATGTCTAAATCATTCCTAAGCCTGATTGATGCTTCTCTAGGCCAATATGGCCTTATTAGGAATGCCATGTGATTTATTTGTACATTTGAATTCATTGATTTGTGCACTTTATTATTGATTGTGATTGCCAGGATAGTCATTCCTATCTGCACGAACTCCTAGATTTAGGACTCGTACCCCACTCATCTGTATGAAATCTTAAGTCAGAAAACTCACTCAACTTAGGTACCGAAAGGGCGTCAACTCTGATAGTTGACGTAACTAAGTCCCCGAACCCAAAATCTCTGATTCCGCAGAACTGATCGATCTCTCCCAATCGGTCAGTAAGGTTTCCGGTCTACCCTCCAAGAAAGACCGGTGGCGACTCCAAATGCATGCACAAGTTGCACATGCCACCACGACCACACTGAAGGTCGACTACGCATACCTCCGTTGCGATTTGGGTAACGGGCCTTGGGAGAGGTCCGCATCCGACCAGACTGGACGGCCCATTAGCCCTCGAGAGCCCATGGCGAGCCTCGAGAGGGTCGCGACAATCATCTATATGTTGAGCGTTACATTCAACAAAAGGTGAAAGACCAGTTAGGAACCAGACATCAAAAAGAGTGATGGACACTGGACCAGTGGGAAAGAAGAAACAGTTCGACAAGGATGACCAAAAGCAACACATGCTGCCAATCAAACCGTATTCCGAAGGATCAATAGATATGCCAAAGAGCGCCAATGGTTTGTCAATCCTAGCTTTCTCCCACACAATGTAAAATGTTCCTTTCAACCGTTGACACCAGCTAGAGAATTCTCTATCAAGAGATGGGTAAAAGACATATCGATGGTTGTAACACAGCCAATCAGAAGCACAGATGAGCGATTGTTTAATAGGCAAGATTTCTTCGCAATGGCAAGGGAAACATTCTACTAGCATTGGAGGAAGAGGTAATCGCTTAAGTTGCGGACCTAAGACAATGTGACCGTTTCCAAATTGACAATCCATATGGGAAAGGGATACGTCTCCTTTGTCTTCGTAGTCTAAACGATCATCAAGGTGCGACAAATGAGAGGCTACCTGAGAGCCAACGACGATGGTTTGCCATGATGAAGTGGGTTCAAGACACCCAACAGTACCCACATTTATATAGAGGCCGATGAGGTAACCGAATTAAGTTAGAGCGTGAACATGGGGTAGCGATGGATATTTTGGCACGGAAGAGCAAAAAGGAGCGAAAGATAGTTTCATTAAGGTTTCTTGGGATACAAGGAATCTTTGACATCCAAGAGAAACTTATACAATGTGGACTCAAATCTCTTGTTACGGGCTATGGATTCACTCTGGGTCTGACACCGACGGATCTCTTCCCACGCCATCCTAACCAGGTCCTCTCACTTCCTCTCCTCTAAAGAAACAATGGATGCCTCTAAGCGATCTTCGAATATTGATCGACGAGAAAGCGTGGCCGATCGTTGAAGTTGTGTCTCCTCTATCTCCTTATCTATCGCCAACCGTTGTTGCTCAAGAGTATGTTCTCTCTCATTCAGTTCAGCTACTTCTTTGGAGATGGATTGAGGAGATTGTCGCTCTTGACTCACCAGTTGCTCTACTGCTTGAGTTTCGGCACTAAAAGAATAATCGTCAAAGCTGGTCAAAGCAACCACTTGGTCTCGGCACCTCTAATAGAAGGAGAAACCAGCTGAGAAATTCTCTAGAAAACTCTTCAAACGATGACCACACTCGAAGGGAGCAACACTATAAACTCTTCTTTAGTCAGCTCCACCATCGTAGACTTGATACGTTCAAGGGTCGAAGGGTTATCTACAAAAGAAGAAACCCCAGAGAAGACAAGGTCCTGAGAGCAAGACAATTTAACCTTCAACCGACTAAGAGCTTCTGCAGGAGAAGAAAGGCCTTCTTGACATGTATATGCTTGAAAGTCCTCTAGAGGCACTTGTAGGTTTGGAATAACCTCAATAGATGGAGGATCGGTAGCTGGAAGTGACTGAAGAGTGATAAGTTCACCATATGGCTACTCGATTGCGGGAAGGTTGCTGGATGAATCTGCTTGACAGGAACAAGAGCTGGGGGGAACTTATCATGGACTTCCAAAGATGATGGAACTGGAGTGTTAGATGATACAGAAGGAACATGTAGCCTGTCAATGGAAGAGCCATCATCGGATTCTCCGGCAGTTTGTGCAACATTCTGCAAAGGATCCTAAAGAGGAACATGTGAAAATTCGTCAACACCAATGAGGGTGATTGAAGGCTCAACCAAGGACCGAAGATGCTTTCGCCGATGAAGGGAAATAATGGTTCATCGTCTTCGTCGTCTGGATCGTCATCTAACAAGCGAAGACAAGTAAGTTTATTTAGAACTTTCAATAGGCCGTTAAACTAAGAAAGATGGATCATTTCTACCTGTGGGGAAGATTGGATACTTGGGACTGTCGACTAGAAAGTTTTTCTCTTGCCTTTTAGGTCTGTCTCCTTCGCAGTTAGACCAACAGACTTAATCCTATTTCCACTAAAAAGTGAGGTGATAGTTACTTCGTAAGGACTTTCGAGACTGAAAGATAGCCACCAGGTCGTGTACACCAGGTCATGTAATCTGAAATAGTCTCGGGACCAAGTTGAAGGGTTCCAGCGATTTTCTTTGAAAAGTGTTGGTGCATCAGAGCAGTCACTTGGGCATAGCAAGTAAAGTAAGCCTCGTCATCAAGCTTATATGCATTCTTGTCCATCAATGGAAAATCCATAAGGAAAGGTGTAGGCATGGGAACAGCTTGTCGAAGGCCGAACTGCCGAGCACAATACTGAGGAGAATAAGGTTCGAACGCAGGATAAAACATGCCTTTGAGACAAAGCTGAATGGGGAGGTCCTTAGGAGAAAGAACAGAGACTAAAAAGTCACGGAAGCTGAAAGGTTCATGGGTTTTCGGATCAAGCAGAAAGCTGAGTTCAGCCGAACGATATGGGAAAATGTTTACCTTGTTCGGGTCACAGGATAGAATCTGTTGGAGGTAGAAGTTTAAAGACGGAACGTTAGCAGGGACTTCTAATGGAACGGCCTTAAGCAGTCTAGTACCGATACCTGAGGGTCCACTGCCCTTTTAGGGTTTAGGTACATTTGCGAACATAAAATGGAAGTACAGTACTATCCGAGCTTGAAGGATCCAGAGTGGGCCAGACAACACACCATCCTTCTTAGGTGTCACCATCGATTGAGAGGCATGGGTAATGTTTCTATAAAGAATGGCTAAAGTTAGGGGACCCAGAGCAACATCTCTTCCTCTCGCAAGATTAGACGCAAGAATGAGGAAATCTTTGGACACATTTATGGTTGGACTAAAGAATAGGTATTTCGACAACTAAAAAAGGAGGAAGGTTGTTCGCTCAGCAAGTGTGACAGTACCAAATTCTTTTATAATGAAGATGCAAGAACTTTCCACAGGCAAGGAAAGCGAAAGGAGTAGAACAATCCTCTAAGGCTTCCAGATTTATAGCGGAGGTGCCATGAGTAGCTAGGCCAGCAATGGTAAAGACATCTAGAAGAGTTACCGACATGGGGCCCCATGGAAAGAAGAAGCAGTTGGTTGACGAAGACTAGAAGCTTGTAACAAAGCCTAACCGACCTCTATTCAAGTCATGAGACAGCAAACTGACCTCAAGGGTTGTCCTTACATTTGTCGTCTCCCAGGCCGCGGTAGTCAGCGGGTCGATTTTGAGTCGATGAAACCAAGCAAGGAACTTTTCATCAGATGATGGAAAGCTTCTAAATCGCTGAGACGGTAGCGACCAAATATCTCGCAAGGGGGAAGCTTGAATAGGAAGTTTCTCGTTCCAACGTATCAAAAAACAAGCTTGGAGAGACGATGGAAAGAACAGATGGGTTTGAAGACTGGGTCCAAGAATAAACCCAAAACATTCCCCAGTAGTGTTCAATAGCTCAAAGAAGCAATCACCCTTACTTTCATCCTTCAGCTTATCGAAACAACTGATTAGTCGCTTCGGATTGGGATGAGAGGTTGAAGATGCAATAAGAAAAGATGAGGCAAAAAACCAAAATGGTTTAGTGTTTTAAGATGACAAAGAAGACGACGATTGGGAGCTTTCTATCCGAAGGGACGATACAAATCGGAAATCGATGCCTCTTGGGAAATTGAAATGATTACGCTTCGGGAAGAGAGATCAGAAAGTCTGCCATCACTAATGGCTGTCAAATCAAAGGACATCACTTAAAAGAGATAAATCTTCGATTTATTTCTTTTAAAGGGGGAATTTGTTAACACCAAAAAGTTACCCTAGAGGCCACTTGATGAGCACGTGGGTAAGGCATGACTAGCTATGGACCAGTGTATAGAGATCAGGTGAAGATAAACCATGGAGGTGTCCCGTGTGGGGTAATTTTGGCAGCATTTTTCTGAGGACCGAGAGAAAAGGCGCACAGAAGAAAGCACGATTGAGGTAGTTACAGAGTTTGGCGACAACTCCGAAAGAAACGGAGAGGAAAAGGCACGGAAACTGCCACAGGCCTTATCCACAAATAGCCATCGAAGAGAACGTGCTTGGAGCCCAAGGCAGTAACCGTTCGACGGTTATCAGAGCACGCATATAAATACTTGAGGGTATCCAACGAAAAAAAAAAACACACATAATACATCAAACAAGTCTTATCTTTTCAACTTATCTTTTAGCCTGTAGCTTTTAGATTCCCGTCGTCGATTCATTTTCGGCGTGTTTCATATCCAGAGTTAGGTGTTGTCGATTAAATTTCAGCGTCTGCTCATCTAGTTTAGTACCATCGATTCAATTTCGGTGTTGTACTGTTCATCCATCATGTCTAGTACCGTCGATTCAATTCCGGTGCTGTGTCTTATATTCCATCCGTCCGATATCGTCGATTAAATTTCGGTATCATGTCCTACACTCAGGTCCAACATCATCGATTTAATTCCGGTGTTGTGTCCTAGTTACGATTACATCGAAACATTTGACAAGTTTTATCGAAGGAACACTAGGAAGGTCTATCGAAAGTTTGTACAAAGCTGTCGATAGATACGCAGTTATCAGTATATATATTCTGCATTTGACACTCTCTGTCCAAAACTGACCCGGAGCCCTTCTTACTTAACAAACTGCAAACGTTCGATAAAAGATTTCCCACGTTGGTCATCTCAATGGGCTGTAATCCTTTTAGGCTAAGCCCAGAAGTCCAGTCAAAGCCCGACCAGGGGATTTTAAACCGCAACAATCAATAAAGAATAAATAAAAATTCATCGCCCAAAAAAATATGTCGTCGCTAATTTCATTGCTAAATTATTTCAAAATTCAATAACTTTTGCGAAGAAAAACTTCGTCCGGCAACGACTTTTTCCAGGGTATGTGGCAAATTAGCTACGAATCTCTATTTTTGTCGCAATTTAGCAACGGAAGTAACATTTTTCGTCGCTAAATTTTGTCACTTGCAATTGGCGATGAAACAACATTCGTTGCTATTTTCGTCGCAAATTACTTTAGCCACAAAAGTTTTCGTGGCAAATGCGATTGCTTAACCTTTGTCGCTTATTAGCAATGAAATTGGCAGCAAAATTATTCTTCACTGATCAGCGATGACATTTTCCACGACAAGATTCGTGGGAAATTAGCAACGAATATTGAATTTTCATCGTAATGAGAGACAAAAACTAAATTCTCCATTGCTAAAATTTTGGATTTGGCGATGAAAAGTTTTTCATTGCTATTTTTGTGGCAAATCCAAAATTAGCAACGAAATTGGCTGCAAAAGTATTTTGTCGCGAATTAGCGACGACATTTGCCACGAATAGTTTCGTCGGAAATTAGAGATAACTTTTGCAAAGAATAATTTGGTCGCAAAATTAGCAACGAATATTGCAGCGGATATCTACTGTCGCAATTTAGGGATGAAAAGTTGATATTTTTCGTTGCTAAATTTTGCGACACCGAATTGGCGACGAAATTTTTTTCGTCGCAACTTCATTTAGTGACAAATTTTGCCAAAATTTTCGTGGCAATTTTCGTGGCTAAATCCTTGTTTTTTTGTAGTGAGACTTGGGTCCGTGGAGCTCTAAGAGCTAGAATATGGAGTTGCGTGATAAGAAAATACCGATAATCGTTCATTGCAATGTAGTTGGTCGTCTAGTTTTAGTTCACGTTCTAGCAATTCGGATTGCACATGCAAATGAGGTTAGCATGGCTAGATTGAATGGCTCGAAAGTCCGAGCTATGCGTGATACGAGGAAGCTCGGGTAAAATAGAGAAAACCCGTTGATAGAGAATTCGGCAAAACGCGAGGAAAGGTTTGCATAGGTTAGAGCATAAACATGGTCTTGCATGTGAACAATGCGAACCGACTAAGATTTGGACCTTTGAGCTTCACGCTCGGACATTATAGGCGGTACGAGTCAAATTAAAAATGGTGATAAAACATCGGCTGAACTGTATGAAACAAATAATGAATATATGTGCGTGAAGGATATCATGTTTTGATGCATAGCTCATTTTCATATCATCAGTGGTCTGTATTTTCGAGGGAACGCTCTAAGATATGTTAGCTTAGTAATCTAATACTTGCTCAACTTCTGTTGCTTGATGATCCATTGGATTGCTTAGTCGATGGCTTAGGGAATTTACTTGTTGAGTTTCTAACTCCTTTATTGTTGATGTTTTTAGGTAATCCTCATGGCTAGCTCGCCATATGTGTAGTTCGGGTGCCATCGCACGTGTCCTGGAGCGTGGCACCTTATGAGATCCTGAGTCTATAGAGATTTGAGTTAATCAGGGTCATCGTAACCGGATCCAAATCCCCTATCATAAAATGAAGTGTGAGAATTTCAATATGTGGAGATTTTCATAATAGAAAATCCCCACCCTAACCATCGTAACCATATGGATAAATGGAGGCATCGACGTTGGAGAGGTCCCCCATCGATGCGTTGTGGCCTATGGCCGTTTGGAGGACGGCCTAGGCTTTGTGGGCCCACTGCCGTTTGACCTTGTTGCACCCTAGAGGGCTCAGTGCAGTAGAGTAGTAGGTCGATGATTTACGACACATGCCGAAGTCCAAGTTGATCAGCGTTGTTGCCGGGTTGTCAGATGGGAGTTTTTGCTGGAGATCCGCTGTTCTGACTTTGGATTCCTTTTGTATACCGGGTAGGACGACGATCCACTTTTTTTTTGTTTTTTGAATGCCACCTGACGAGTGTTTCCCAAATTGTATCTAAAACGAACCCGACCTTGGTCCGGCCCTTTAATAAAAAAGTACCGTGTTTTGATTATTAGACTGCGCGTTTGTGATAATTAATTACTAATTATCTTTAATCGATAATTTCGTGGCGAGCATGGGACGTCACGGGCTCAGTTTGGTTCGTAGCTTGGAGCAATCACTTTTTGTGCTCAGTAAATAAGTACCGTGTTTTGGTTGGAAGCTGCAAAGAGGTAATTTTGAGGATTGTGCACATGTCATGTCTACACTTGCCAGCTCTTGCAATGGAGACGTGTTGTGCTATGTGTACACCCACACATGTTAACTTTTGATTGATTAGAATAATCTAGCATCACTTTTTGTGCTCAGTATATTGGACAAAGCGTTACATTTGTAGTCATAAAGCTATGCTTTGTTTGAGAAAGAGGGGAAGAGGAGGAAAATGAGTGATGAGACGCTTTAACCCTTATTAAGTTACTGGTTTATGTTAAACAGTAACATTCCCCCCTCGTTATCTGGTTCAAGTCCAACCATCAATCATGTTTCAAAGTAAAGCAACTGTGTGACTAGCGCACAAATATTCAAAACCAACAACAAGGGTATGAGGGTAGACATACTATTACTAGTCTGCTGCTGATACAACAACAATATTCCCCTGATGATAAGGAAGGGGCAGAAAAATCAGCATAAGAATCTTGATTGTTGGTGATTTTTCTTGGTTGCCGTATCTAGTATTAAAAGGTCAAAAAAAGGGAAAGAACGATGTAATGGGAAAGTACCTCCTACCTTGGTTCAGGAGCTGGAGCCACCCGGCGTTGGCCGTGGCACTTGATGCAGTGAGCAGTAAACTGCTGAAGCATCCTTGCCAGCACAAATTTCCAACAACCATTGCATAGATAGTTGCCAGCGGCAGCAGCAGCGGCATTGTTGTCGCTACTGGCGGGATGGCACGGTGCCGCTGGCTGCGAGTTGGGGCACCGGCGAGATGAGGGAAAAGACATTTTGTGAGGGGGAAAAAGAGGGACAGAGAGCTCTGAGAGGAAAGGAAAAATGAAGAACAAAGACATCTGAGCACAAAAGAAAAAAAAATGGAAAAAAAAGGGAGGGAAGTTGGCATATATTTATAGAGGCTAAATTGCATAAAGTGTCTTTAAATTTTAAGATCATATGAAATGTCATCTTTAATTTTTTTTTTCAAGTCTTCAATATGGTTCCAAATTTTACTTCAATGTGCAATGTCGTTCCATAACTTTAGTAATCAAATTTAGTTCCGTAAAGCGATTGCAATTTTTTTCCTCATTTTCTTATTTCTTATTTGGAAAAATAAGCGTACCTTGATTAATTGATCTAGACCTCAAAAAGAAAGAAACAAAATCTAGCATGATAATCTAATCAAGAAGTCTAATTACATGAACACATAGCAATGATGGATTTATTGCATGATTCCAGCTACTTTTACAGGACTCACTAATTAGTTGAACTATATTACCAAAAAGACTATTTGTGCAGAATTACTAAAGAAAAGGTCATGGCAAAAGTACATCTTAAGTGCCAATATTTGTGTACGACGTTCATTTTGGTGCCAATATTATTTTTAGATCAGTCAATTGTAAATTTTTTTGGAAAATGATTATTTAAGTGTCAACTCTTGTGAGGTCGCTGAAATTGGCACTAAAGTAATTGTTTTTTCTTCGATTTGAGATTAAAGGGCAAAAGGACAGTAGAAGTGCCAATATTTGTGTATGGTGCTCACTTTAGTGCTAATTTTTTTCGTCGACTCACTTAAGTGCCAATTTTTGTAAAAAATGATCATTTCAGTGCCAAGTCCGACGTGGCTTGCCAGAAATCATACGTGGCATACACGTGGCTTGCCGGAATATCCTAGTCAGCAAATAAAAAAAGTAAAAAAAAATCCACCTAATAAGCTAAAAACTGAAAAAGTAAAAAAAAAACAAAAAAAAAGGGATGGAGTTGCAGCGGTGAGGGAGTGTGAGCCCTCGCCGCTGCCGCTGCCGCCCCTACCACCTCCGACACTGGTCGGCGAGGGGTGGGGGATGGCCCAGGGGGTCGCCGGGGCCGGGCGACCCCCGTCGCAAGGTCGCCAGGGTCAGCGAGGCCCGGCCGCGGCCGGGCTCGCAGACCAACGGCGAGGTCGAGCCTCACCGTGGCGGGGCTCGACTTGCCTCGCCCTACCCCGGCAAAGGCCATCGACGGTGGCCGATGACGATAATGGTCCCAGCTGGCTCTGCGAGGGCGGCGACACCCTTAGGTCAGCTCGGTAACAGTCGGGGCAGACTCAAGTTCGCCTCTTGTTCCATGGAGAAAACGTCGTGACGAAGAAGAAGGTGAATAGTGAGGGATAGGGCACCCCTCTCTATGACCCCGGTGGCGATGTAGCTCCTCCGATGTTATCAGCCTTCGCATGCTTGCTGCCCTGCCGGGACTCCTTCACCGTACCGTCTCCAGGTCACACCGGTTGGCCGGGCAGCGGAAGCCCCGTCCGCTGATCGGGCAGCGGAAGCCCAGCCCGTTGACCGGGTAGTGGGACACCCGTGTCGGGGGTGCTACCTCCGAACCCCCGCATCCCACTCGTATGGATCACATGTCGTCGTATAACACTTTGGTTTCCCTAAGCTCACGTGGGCGTACCCGGTGTGAGAAACAAGGGTCCCCGAAGTATTCGCCAACTCCAACATTCTCCCACTTGGTGGATACTTCGCGCAAATGAGAGCATTTCCGATATCATTCTTCTTCAATCCAATCGCAGTAGAGCACCATTCAAACTTTGCACCTGTGACGGCTTTAGTAAGGAAGTCTGAATTATTTTTCACTGTGTCGACCTTTACAAGCCGAACCTTTTTTTTCTCCACTTTTTCTCGGATGAAATGATATTGTATATCAATGTACTTTGTGCGTGAGTGAAATGCTGGATTCTTAGCTAAATAAATAGCCCCTTGATTATCACATCTCACCTCTACCGCACCTTGCTCAAAACCAAGCTCCAAGCACAATCGCCGTAACCATACGGCCTCTTTTCCAGCATGAGTAAGAGCTATGTACTTAGCCTCCGTAGAAGATAGCGCTACCACGCTTTGCCTTCTACTCATCCAACTCAATGCAGCCCCAAATAATGTGAAAACATACCCGCTAGTGGACCGTCTGCTATCAATATCTCCACCACAATCAGCATCTACATGGCCTACGATATCAAGCATGTTTCCATTCCCTGTACCTTCAAAACATAAAGAAAAATTCGAAGTTCCACGAAGATACTTGAAAACTCTTTTGATCGCATTACAGTGTTCTCTACCTAGGTTAGACATGTATCGGCTCAAGACTCCCACTGCTTGGGCTATATATGGACGCGTGCACACCATAACATACATCAAGCTACCCACTGCACTCGCGTATGGAACTCGAGCCATCTCTTCAGCTTCTTCACCTGTTTTAGGATATTATTCCGCAGATAGCTTGGTCCCTAAAGGTATAGGGGTACCAACAGGCTTGCAGTCTCCTGCCCTAGCCACAGCTTCCGTTTCTCACGGTCCCTCCTAATCTGTATGCCCAAAATAAAATTTGCAGGCCCCAAGTCTTTCATTTCGAACTTCTTGGCTAACAAACTCTTCACAGATCTCACCATCTTCACGCTATTCCCGATCAACAGCATATCATCCATATATAGCGTGAGAATGACAAACTGATCACCTGTCCTCTTCACATAAACATAATGGTCAGAATTTGAACGCATAAAATCAAGCTGGAGCATGTACGTGTCAAACTTCTGGTACTACATTCTCGGTGACTGCTTCAGCCCATATAAGGACTTTTTCAATTTGCATACCAGATTCTCATTTCCCTTTACTTCAAAGCCTTCTGATTACCTCATATATATATATATATATATATATATATATATATATATATATATCTCCTCCTCCAAGTCCCCATGAAGGAAAGCCGTCTTTACATCCATCTGTTCCACCTCAAGATCGTATGCAGCTGCTACGGACAGAACAAACCGTATCGAGGTCAATTTCACCACGGGAGAGAAGATCTCATCATAGTCAACTCCCTCGATCTGAGAATACCCATTGGCTACAAGCCTAGCCTTGTACTTCTCTACAGTCCCATCCGGTTTCAGTTTTCGCTTGAACACTCATTTGCACCAAATTGCCTTTCTATCCTTAGGCAACTTACACAAGCTCCATGTCTCATTATGATCAAGTGACTGCATCTCATCTATCATTACGAGCTCCCACTGATTCGCATCATCCATGGATCTCGCCTCTTTTACAGAACTAGGATCATCTCCGGTAATGCTCAAAGCATGAAACGTACTCAATGCACTAAGTGCTTATCGAAGTGGTACCTTTCTTTCCTGCGTCGATCTCCTAAGAGCCGGCATGCTATATGTATCCGAGTCTTCATCCGAATATGCATCCTCGACTTCATTAACCAAGTCCCCTTGCTCCGATTCTGAATCAGACTCTACTGGCGTACCTTGTGGAACTATTTCCACCGTTTCAACTTTAGGACTTTCTTCAAGCACTACCACTTTCTCGGGCTCATCACCTTTCTGTGTGCCAATCTGAGATTGTGATTCACGAAAGACAACATCCCTGCTGTATACAATGGTCTTTGATTCTTGATTCCACAGCTTATAGCCCTTGACCCCTTCCTTTTTTTTTGTTCAAATCTTGACCCATTCCTTGTACCTGACAAATATGTTCTTTTCAGACTTATTGTCAAGCTTGCCCCGTTTCTTCTTGGGTATATGAACATATGCGTCACACCCAAACACTCGAACATGTGACATATTCGGCTTCTTCCCAAACGCTGCCTCATATGGTGTACGATCCTTCACTGATGAGGTCGGTGACCGATTTTTCAAATAACTAGCTGTGGCTATAGTTTTTGCCCAAAATTCGTGCCCCAAACCTGCCCAACTCAGCATGCATCTTGCCCTTTCTATGAGTGACCAGTTTAATCTTTCAGTCACACCATTCTGTTGAGGCATATATGGGGTCGTCTTCTGCCTTGCAATACCATTGTTCACACAGAACTGCTCGAACTTGTCCGAATAGAATTCACCTCCGTTATCTGTACGAAGTATTTTGATTTTCCTGCTCAATTGGTTTTCAACCAAAACCTTAAATTCTCAAAATTTTTTGAATACATCTAATTTACTTTTAATAAAATAAATCAAACTATATCTCGAAAAATCATCTATGAATGATACATAGTACTTGGATCCTTCAATAGATGGAGTCGGAGTAGGCCCGAAGACATCGCTGTGAATCAGTTCAAGAATCTCTGTTGCTCTCGTATCGGTGTGTTGAAAGCTAACTCGGTTCTGTTTTCCATGAAGACAGTGTTCACAGAACTTGAAGCCGATAGAGCAATCTGGTACTCCTTCTACCATTTGACTCGAAGCTAAGGTAAATAGTCCATTTTCACCGATATACCCTAGCCTCTGATGCCACAACATGGACGTATCATATCCATCTTCCTTGGTCTTTTCAGAGACGAAACCAGTACCAACAGTCACTGTTTCCCCGAGCAGCTTATACAATGTCCCATAACGGACTCCTCGTGCAATCACAATGGAACCTCGAGTCATCTTACACGAATTCTTATCACATCTGAAAGTAACCCCTGAATCAGCCATCGTACCGACTGATAATAAGTTCCTGCTCATCAAGGGTATGTGCATCATGTCTGGAAGAGTTTTCACCGTGCCATTACTCATCCTCAGCTTCACCTTGCCACGCCCGACAATCTGAACTGCAGTATCATCTCCGAGCATGACATCTCCACCATTATATTTCTCATATTCACAAAACCAGTGTCTATGAGGCGTCATGTGGTATGAAGCACCAGTGTCGATCAACCAAATATCATTGTCTAACTGCGCCATACAAGTGGCAGGCAAATACATATCTCCTGCATCGACCTTCTTCTTTCCCGAGGATGATTCAGCTTCTTTCTTAAAAACTAGTTTGTTTTTACAGTCCCGCTTCACATGGCCCCACTCTTCACATCTCTAGCATTGTACCCTTCTCTCCCTACTCTTCGATCGCCCACGAGATTTGGACCTGGACCCTCTCTGATTTAGAGTCTTATCTGCTGGCCTACCCCTAGCAGTTAACGCCTCTTTACCGAAATTTCCTGACCCCTTTCTTCGTGTCTCCTCTGATAACAAGGCCGAACATACACTCTCATATAATAATTCCTTATCCCTACCACCGATCACCACAATCAGGTTATCCCATGAATCCGGCAGTGAACAAAGTAGTGTTATCGCCTTGTCATCATCTTGAAACTTAGCACCGATTGATACGAGTTGACTAATCTACGTGTTAAAGTTATATAAATGTGCAGAAAACGAGTCGCCCTTGTGCATCCGAAGATTATACAGCCTTTTCCTCAAAAACAGCTTATTAACCAGCGACTTACTTTGATAAAGTGACTCCAGTTTCTGCCATAAATCCCTAGCTATAAGTTCGCTCATCACGTTTTTCAGAATCGAGTCTGCGAGACAACACCGGATCAAACCCTTTGCTTTCCGATGAATCCGATCCCAGTCTTCAATCTCCTTTGGATATGCCTTTTTGGAGGATGAATTGTCATTCTTCCTCGGTTCCTTTATCACGATACCAGGCATCGCAACATCAGGCTTTTCCGTTACGATTGCCGACCAAAGATCTCGATCACAAAGTAGATCCTCCATCTTCATCTTCCATAGATTGAACCGCGTCCCATCGAATTTTTCGATCTCAATCCGTGACCCTCTTGACATCTCAGATAAACCCTAATTCCTCGAACACAAGGCTCTGATACCAATTGATGGGATTTATCACATACCGAATCAGAACGATCACATAGAAATCAAGAAAAATTGAATGACGCACGAGATTACCCAGGTTCATCCTAGAATAGGGCTACGTCCTGCAAGAGATTTCACTATGATATTCGGCTTACAGCCTCTCAACATGTTACAATGATCAGCATAAACGAGCAAAATATATATGCCCTAAACGGGCCCAAAACCTAAACCTAGCGAAACCTCTATTAAGCCCATAACATACGGGTTAACTTAAATAAAAGTCCAAACCCATTGAGATTTCAGGGGCGTTGCCCCCGAACCCCCGCCTGCTCACCGGCGAGCGAGGCAGCCATCAGCTGATCGGGCAGCGGAAGCCCCGCTCGCTGACCAGGCAGTGGGACACCCGTGTCGGGGGCGCTGCCATCGAACCCCCGCATCCTGCGCGCATGGGTCACATGTCGTCGTATAATACTTTAGTTTCCCTAAGCTCACGTGAGCGTATTCGGTGTGAGAAACAAGGGTCCCCGAATTTAGACGCTTCGAGGATCTCCCAGTCCTCTTGAATTGTCCTCGGCTCAGCGTGCTTTGAAAATCTCTTAACCGAGACATGGTACTCTCAGCTGGAGAGTAGAGAGTAAAGACTAGGGACCTATCTCTATTCGTTCCTACACGTGGCAAATTCCATTTTTGCCGGTTGCAACACGAACCGATACAATCTGCAAATTTAAAGCAATTGAACAAGTGGCAGAAATCAAGAAAATGTTAGCCTCCAATAAGCTAATTCGGCCAATCACTCGATCTAACCGAACTTTTAAGGATTGCTAGATTTCTAATAGTCATCCAACTTGTTATTGTGCATTCTTAGGTAGTGGCCTGGCCGCTAGGTTATGATTTGGAAAGATAGAGCAGGATACATATGCCATTTATTGTCACAAATAATAGCTTCCTCATTTTCCTCCTAATTATATAGATTTTAATTGGAAAAAGAATACCTAGAGTGCCAATATTTGTGTACGGTGTCAATATTTTTTTTAATCATTTAAGTGCCAAATCGGAGAAAAAATAATCATTTTAGTGCCAACAATGAGAAATTTCGACCAACTAATTACATATCATTTATTTTTAATTTTTTAAAGTGACGTGTCAATTTAAAAATAATAATAATCCACGTGGACTTTTAGATATAAAAAATGATTTTTTTAAAACTAAAATTAGATAGATAAATAGATAAATAATCAAAAAAGAAAGAAAGAAGGAAGTGCAGCAGTGAGGGCTTGCATAGCCCTCGCTACCACCACTGCACCATCGCCATCCATCGCTGCCGCACTTTTTTTTTTTGGCTTATTTTTCTGTTTTTTAGGTTTTTAAATTTTTTTAATCTGATGTGGATTTTTTTATTGATTTTATTGCTGATTTCTTCGGTGAGCCACGTAAATGCCACATGATTTTCGGCAAAGCTTGCCGGAGTTGGTACTGAAATAACCGTTTTTTAAAACAAAAATTGAATATTATCACTAAAGTGAGTGCCATACACAAATATTGACACTCAATGTATCCTTTTGTCGATTTTAATCGGTCTCAGTATTTTTAAGTCTCAGTGTTTTCAAACTTTTAATACTTACCAAAGTACAAATTCATGAGGATATATTTATTAGAAATGCTAAACTCGTCATGAAAGTGCGATAGAATCCTAAAATTAAAAAAAAAATGCAATCAAATCCTAAAATTTGTCAAATTGGTTCGATCGAATATTTCTCTTTTGTTAAAACTTATCACAAAAATGCGATTGAGTCCTAAAACTTACTAAAAGTCCAATCAAATCATAAAACTTGTCAAATTGGTTCAATCGAGTTCTTTGTTAATACCATCAATTTGTCTAATAAAAAATGCTAACTTGGCATTTTAAAATTAATTTCCTTATCCTACGTGGCGTTTTCTTAACTATTTATTTTTTTGAAATTTTATTTAAATTAAATTGAAAACTGAAAAAAGCTAAAAAATTTATCCGAATCTGACTAAGTCCCATGACAGTGAAAGCAACGCGCCGATTGCACAATGAACAGTAAGTCAGAAAATTACAAATGAAAGCAAAGTGAAAAAAACGCTCTCTTTCCCTTCTATCGTATTACTAAAGGAAGCGCACTGAATAGACTCAAAACTCAAATCAAAATTCGAAATTGAGAGAGAGAGAGAGAGAGAGAGAGAGAGAGAGAGAGAGAGAGAGAGGTGAACGAGGTACAAAACGAAATAGGGTTACTGTTGGGTGGTCTTGAGCCTCTCTCAACCCAAAAGCTAGCTCAAAGATTGAGGCTTTCCCTCACACTTATAAACCGACCACCAGCCCCTTCCACAATCGATGTGGGACAACCCCAACAATCTCCCCTTCACACATTGGGCCATGAGTCGGAGGGAGCGACAACCCATATCTCTCCCGTGTGACTGTTGGGTTCAGACTTGTTGGTAACCTGGGCTCTGATACTAGTGTTGGGTGGTCTTGGGCCTCTCTTAACCCAAAAGCTAGCTCAAAGATTGAGACTTTCCATCACATTTATTAACCGACCACCAGCCCCTTCCACAACCGATGTGGGACAACCCCAACAGTTGCCTCCATGATTGCCGAGAAAAGAGGACTTGAGTTTTGGGCTACACTGAGGCTGCGCATGAAAACACTTTTAGGTGGAAAATGACTTATAGTAGGAAAGTTGTTTTTTCAGCTTTTGCTTTTGAGCAGAAGTTGAACTTTCAGCTTCTGCTTCAGAAGTTGATTTCTGATATAGAAATGCGTTTGATAACGATTAAAAGGCCATGTTCGAAACATTATTAAAAAAATGTTCGATGACGGCGGCGGCGGGCGGGAGGCAGCGGAGGGCGGGAGGCGGCAGTGGTGGCGGCCAATGGGCTCGGCGGCGGCGACGGCCGGCCATCGGCGCCGACCGGCCGGAGAAGTAAAATTTTTTTACTTCTCCAAGTTGACAAAAAATCTTGCAAGAAGTAGAAAATCCTATCGGAAATCAATTTTTTTACTAAATGCATTTCCCTGCCAGATCGACTTCTGGCAAGAAAATGAAAAAAAAAGTGTTTTCATGCGCTGCCTGAGCACGCACGGCTTGTTTTTTGAAAGACGAAGAAGCAGGACGCAACTAAGCCATGCTCAACTCGGTGATTGGCGGCGGCAGCGGCGCATTCATCGCCAGGCGACAGTGGCGCTTTAATCACCATGTCTCCCAGTCTCAACAAGTTCGATCAAGCCTTTCCACCGAGTGCCAAATTGCTTTTGAATTCTGATGCCAGAGAGAGGGGGGGTTGTTGCTTGATCTCCTCTCTTGGGTCGAAATTCACCTGGTTCTGGATTTTTTCATATCTGAGCGAGGCCTCGTCCGTCCTCACCTTGCTGGCCACCTTGGCCTAGGTCTGGTGACCTTCGCTAGCCTCTCCGGCAATGGGCAGTGGCGGTAGGGCATCTTTTTCTATTTTTTTAAAAATTAAATTTAAATAAAGATTTTAAAAATAAAATAATAAAATATGCCACGAGGATAAGTAAAATATTTTTAAAATGCCACATCAGTACTTTTCTTTAGAGAAATTGACTGTATTAACAGAAGGACTCTCGATTGAACCAATTTAACAAGTTTTAGGACTTTTAGTTGATTGCAATTTTTGCACGTTTCACGACTCAATTGCACTTTCGTAATAAGTTTTAGGACTTCTCGTGAATATATACCTTTCTTTATTTAGCCACGTCGACGTCAAGAGAGAGAAAGTTTTAAAAAATGCAACGTCATCATTTTTCGTTAGCTGAATTAGATGGAGTTAATGAAAGGAACTCGATTACATCAATGTATCAAATTTTAGGACTTTTGATTGTATTTTTTGAAAATTTTAAGACTCAATAGTACTTTGATGATAAATTTCTGTTGGATATATCTCTTAAGAAAATAAGAGTAGTTTAAATTTTTATTTAAAACTTTTCCGTATCCCATTGGCAACAAGACGGCTCAATCACTGATGTCTCATAATTAAGAATGCCAAAAAAAAAAAAAAACCGATCTAAGGTGAGCTCGGGAAATTGTCCTGTCCCACGTTCAGTTTTGTTTTGTGCAGAAAACTGGAACTGCGGGTTCAGACAGCAAAACTGCGAAGGGTCACCAACCATCTTCATCCTAGTGCCTTCGCCTCTCTCTCTCACTCTCTCTCTCTCTCTCTCTCTCGCTCTCGCTTTCGGTCGCTTTCGCAAATTTTGGGTTTCCGCTCGTCTTCTTCAAAATGAGCATCAACCAATTCGCTATGGTGAGATCTCTCTCTTTCTTTCTCATGTTGGGTTCTCTGATTTGATTCTCTGTTTAATCCTCTTGGGTCGCTGGTTTGATTTCCTTTTGTTCGAGTGTGATCGAGATTATGAATAGTCGATCGTTGCTCGAACTGGGTTGGGGACCACTTGAGCTTGAGCAGCCAATTATGCGCTCAATTTCCAAACTTTTTTAATTTCTCTACTAGCCGAAGGGGAGTATGAGCTTTGACGTTCCAATGACTCAACGACTCGTGACAGGTGGAGGAATTGGCTTCCCTGGTGAAGGACAACCTTCCCTGCAAGCATCTTGTTCTCTCTGTGGAGGAGGCTTTGGTGAATTTCCTTCAGGGTGACTCCAGGTATCTTACGATTCTGACTTCTAGGTCCTTTGATTGATTGCGAGTGCAAACTTCGGATTGCTGCTTTTGCGAGTCGTGAAGTCAGAATCAGATTGGTGAGTACTTTTTGCATATCTTTGGCGTTAAAAAAATTCCCTTTGGTCTGGTGTACTGTTGTCGGAAAATGAAGAGGAGAGAAAAATATCTTCAGACTCGTGGTCGGATCGGAGCACAGAATAGGAACCTGGAAGAAGTAAATTTTGGCCAACTTTCAAATAGAATTGTCAATGATAGGAGGAGAAAGGGTACGTGAACTTTCGCAAGTTAAAAGTTTAGGTGTATTAGAGGAGGCAGACATTGCTGCAGAAGAGCTTGAACCTTTCATCCAGCTTCTTTAAAACTGTTGTTGCTAAGAAAAACTATCAATCCCTCCCTGCAGTCACTTTTAGTGGGTACTGCTTTCTGTAAAGCGAGGATACATTAACTCATTCGTAGAAAATGAAGACTGCTGATTCACAGCAAGTTCTCCTTGAACACATTTACGCAAAGAAGACTACGACACATGCACTTTTAGTCATTGTTTTTGCATCTAGGGGTGACAACAGAGCAGAGTAAAGTTGGTTCCCCAATCTATGCTTTGCTTGCAATTTTTTCCCATTCCCTGACTTATATGTGGGGTGCACCATCCGGCAATTCTTAAAACTGGTCAATGACGTTTTCTGTGCCCTTAGCTTAGAAATTTCTAGGTTATGTGGCAGCCCCATGATGATCAGTTGGTTAAGGAAAAGACAAGGCGACCCGTTAAAGAGAACACGCACGTGTCCGTATCAGGGAAAGTGCAAGGTAGTGATTTGATAAGTTAGGAAATTTTCTGTGAGGAACCAATATTTTGTTCCAATGATTATGAAGGATATAGCAATTCCAGTGCTATTTCCCTTATATAATGCTTCTGCTGATGTGGAATTTCCAGATCCATGCAAGATAAGTTTGAAACAAGAAATAGATGGTGGAGTCTAAGCAATGCCACGAAAATTCCGAGAGATTTAGAGAATATGTCTTGGCACGCGTGTAAGCAGATTCCGTTGTGAATTAACCAAGTTCTATTATGTGGCACTTCATGGGCATAGTGTTTACAAGATGAATTGTTTGCGTGTAATGGTGCTTACAGATAGTACACTTCAGTCATGAATGGTTTTAAGTGTTTTACCCTACCTTTCCCCCCTTTATTTTTTCTTTGCCGCACATTTACCATGTATTTTGAGTTTGAGTCAACATGGTCAGTCAGGTTTTTCTGGGCTTGTACCATCTCCAACTTGTTGAGATGAATGGACATAAGAATGGAGCCTTTTCCCAGTTGCATCATTTGATCCTGCTTGATGAATGCGTTTCTTAAATCACTAGCTTGGGGAACTAGAAATTTTTATTATATTTAAGCTATAATGAATGAACTATCATAGTAGTAATGAATACATCTAGGACAGAATAGGGGACTTTCTATGACATGTACACCACGCCTCTAAGCGCAGGGAAGACATCTTGTCCACTTTCTCCTCATTGCTATGTCATATTTTTCTGTCTCTTGGCATATGTTGGGAATGCCTACAATAATTTCTATTGATGGTATTGGGATGATGCTGAAGTCCTTTCGTAATATGAATCTTTATGTGAAGTCCTTTTCTATGGATTGTGGAAAAAACTTCTTAGATTATTGTCTTGGCAGTGGAGATGAGATTCTGGAATTGGAACCGATGAACTCCTACAACCGTCTTCTTCTTCATCGGCTGGCTGATATTTTTGGGTATCATTCTGAGTACACTTTTTGGCATCAAATTTTTTTCTCTGTTACCACTTGGTTTCAATCACTTGAAAATATGAGTCACTGCGATCTTATTTATAGAGTCATTTGCCTGTCTTCTTGTCTTTTACCAACTGTTACTTGCTTAGGTTTGCCCATGAATCAGTGGGTGAAGGAGATGATCGGCATTTGATCTTGGAGCGTTGCCCTGAAACATCAATGTATGTGGAAAGATTGCACATTCTGGTTCAGACTTGGCATTGCGGATATGAATTATGCGTTCTTACATTATTCGAATGCTTATGATCTCACGCAGGATAATATGTCCTTTTTGATGGCAGACCTTCTATTCTTGTTAGTGATATCTTATGGCAGTGTGATGAACCCCAACCTATGCCATCATCGTACCTGAAGGAAAAATCTGTATTTCCTTACATTTTCTTGAGTAATTACAAGGTCAATATATATACAAGAGAAAGGAGACCCTAGTTAGGCAAGAAACCTAATTTAGGTATTGACTCACCTAAGTTAGGTATAGACTCACCTAAGTTAGGTATTGACTCACCTAAGTTAGGTATAGACTTACCTAAGTTAGGTATTGACTCACAAAGTTTCAAACAACTTTACAACTTTTCAACACCTCCCCTCAAGTTGGTGCGTAAATATCTATCATGCCCAACTTGCCGATGAGATGCTCGAAGTTAGGTCTGAACAGTCCCTTTGTAAGAATGTCAGCTGTTTGTTGCGTTGTTGGCACAAATGGCATACAAATAGCTCCTGCATCAATCTTCTCTTTGATAAAGTGTCTATCGATCTCAACATGCTTAGTTCTGTCATGTTGTACTGGATTATGTGCAATATTGATTGCAGCCTTGTTGTCACAGTACAGCTTCATAGGCAGTTTCACTGGTACTCGAAGTTCTTCTAGCACTCGTGTTAGCCACAACATCTCACAAACTCCATGGGCCATTGCTCGATACTCAGCTTCTGCACTACTTCGGGCTACCACATTCTGCTTTTTACTTCGCCAAGTAACTAAGTTCCCCCAGACATAAGTACAATATCCTGAAGTCGACCTTCTGTCAGTAATTGACCCTGCCCAGTCTGCATCTGTGTATGCTTCAATTTCTTCTTGAGTAGACTTTTTGAATAGCAGGCCTTTTCCAGGTGTGCTCTTTAAGTATCTCAAGATCCTATACACAGCCTCAAGATGTCTTTCATAGGGAGAATGCATAAATTGGCTTACCATACTCACAGCAAAGGCAATATCTGGCCGAGTATGCGACAAATAGATTAGTTTTCCTACAAGTTTCTGGTATCTCAATGTATCAACAGGAACCTCATCTTTGTCGTCTCCAAATTTCTGATTTGGATCTATTGGAGTATCTGCTGGTCTACAACCACTCATTCCAGTCTCCTGTAGAAGATCCAGGACATATTTCCTTTGTGAAACTACAATTCCCTTCTTTGATCGAGCCACCTCCATTCCAAGGAAATACCTTAGAGTTCCCAGGTCCTTGATCTCAAATTCAGAAGCAAGACATTTTTTCAACCTGTTCATCTCGGCAATATCATTCCCAGTGAGAATAATGTCATCAACATATACTATCAGAATTGCAACCTTCCCATCACGAGAATGCTTCACAAACATGGTATGATCAGCATGTCCTTGATCATACCCTTGTTTCTTTACAGACTGAGTGAACTTCTCAAACCAGGCCCTTGGTGACTGTTTCAGTCCATATAGTGACTTCTTCAATTTACAAACCTTTGACCCAAACTTTTTGTCAAAGCCTGGGGGGAAGTCCATGTATACTTCTTCCTCCAAATCTCCGTTCAAAAATGCATTCTTCACATCTAGTTGTTGCAGAGGCCAATCAAGATTGGCTGCAAGTGATAGGAGCACTCTGATAGTGTTTAGCTTAGCAACTGGAGCGAAAGTCTCAAAGTAATCGATGCCATAAGTCTGCGTGAATCCTTTGGCAACCAGACGAGCTTTATACCTTTCAAGAGACCCATCAGCCCTATGCTTGGTTGTGAATACCCATTTGCATCTAACCGTGGACTTTCCTTTGGGTAGATCCACCATATCCCATGTTCCATTTTTTTCAAGAGCTTTCATCTCTTCAAGAATTGCTTCCTTCCACTCAGAAACTTGTAAAGCATCCTGCACAGTTTTGGGAATCTCCACACAAGACAAGGTTGAGGTAAAAGCACGAAAATTGGGTGAGAGATTTTCGTAAGACACATAATGAGACATAGGATGTTTGGTACAAGACCTAACTTCTTTCCGAATAGCAATAGGTATGTCAAGTTCATCAGTAGGCTCATCATTTTGTTGACTATCAGGTTGAACAGATTGAGTTGGAGCATTACCTGATGATTGTATGGAGTTTTGGTCATGTCCTGGTTCGGACTCATGGCACCCTAAAGGAGCAGAAGACTCATTTCTTTGAGTTTTGTTTCTTCTCGTGTAGACTTGAGCATAAGATGGAAGTTCAGCATTCTTGGTACTAGTTTCGCACCTATTACTCTCACAAGTAGGATGAGATGCCAAAATAGGTAGACCCGAACTTCCATTATTTGGTTCAAAATTAGGTATAAGAGTTGCTGGAAGAGGATTTTCAGATTCTGCAAGACGAAAAGACTCAATAATGGAGTTGTGCGAATTGTGCGAATCTACACTTTCTTTCCCCCCCTGAAGATGAGCTCCAAAAAAAGGTGTTAATTCGAAAAAGGTGACATCCATGGTGACAAACATTTTTTTGGAAATTGGATCAAAGCATTTATACCCTTTTTGGTTTGGTGCATAACCAACAAACACACATTTTTTTGCTCTAGGATCAAGTTTGCCCCGATTTCTATCATGGATGTGTACAAAAGAGGTACAACCAAATAGTTTTAAAGGCAAGGCTGCAGTAAGTCTAGAGGTTGGATAGGTCCTTTGAAGGACTTTCAGGGGTGTTTGGAACTTTAGCACTCTAGAGGGCATTCTATTGATAAGGTATGTAGATGTAAGAAGAGCTTCACCCCATAGGTATGTGGGAACTTTAGTGGTGAAGAGTAGAGCTCTAGTTACTTCTAAAAGGTGTTTATTCTTCCTCTCTGCCACCCCATTTTGCTGAGGCGTGTCAGGACAAGAACTTTGATGCATAATTCCTTTTTCCAAGAAAAAATGTCCCAGAATTTTATTGAAGTATTCTCTCCCATTGTCACTCCTGAAAATCTGGATTTGCACTTGAAATTGTGTTTGTATCATGGTGTAAAAGTTTTTAAAAACAGATTCTACATCAGATTTCTCTTTTAACAAGTACACCCAACTTGCTCTCGTATGATCATCAATAAATGTGACGAACCATTTCTTTCCTGAGGGTGTAGGAATCCGAGATGGTCCCCAAACATCACTATGAATTAAAGAGAATGGTTTAGACGACTTGTAGATTTGAGAGGGAAAATTTGTTCGATGATGTTTGGCTAATTCACAGAATTCACACTGAAATGAAGATGGACTTTTATTCAAAAACAACCTTGGGAACAAGAATTTCAAATATTGAAAATTCGGATGACCAAGCCTATAATGCCATAACATGATATCATCATCCTTATAAACAGTAATAGATTCGAAACAACTACCCTGAACTTGTCTAGCCGAGCTTGTTCCATCTTCAAAGAAATAGAGTCCTCCACTCTCTCTAGCACTGCCAATCGTCCTCCCCGAGGTCACGTCCTGAAACTCACAATGAGATGAGAAAAAATTAGCTCGACACTTTTGATCAGAAGTTATTTTACTGATGGACAGCAAGTTACAAGATAGCTTTGGAACATGAAGGACATTATGAAGCGTGAGGGCAGAGGACAGCTTGATGGATCCTAATCCAGCTATAGCCGAAAGGGAACCATCTGCAATAGTTATTTTTTTATTCCCTGCACACGGATTATAGGTGGAAAAAAGCTTTGAACAACCTGTCATGTGATCGGTTGCTCCAGAATCAAGAATCCATGGAGTTTTTTTATGTGGATTTTCTATGAGGAAAGCAGTAGAAAAATGATTACCTTGATGGGCTACAGAACAAGAGGGATTTAAAGAAGGTTGTGGAGGTTGAAGGAGTTTGTACAGATGCTTTAATTGTTCCTTTGTGAATGGAACCAAATCTGATTTCATTTGCTCTTCCTCATTTGTCGCCTGGAACGCGCGACCATTACTGCTCCTTTTTTTCCAGCCTTCTTTTTTCCAATTCTGCGGTTTCCCATGAATTTTCCAGCAAGTTTCTTTGGTATGCCATGGTTTCTTGCAAAGTTCACACCATGGTTTCTTCCTCCTCTCTTCTTCAGAATCAAACCCCTGAGCTACAAGTGCAGATTTCTCGGATAGAGGGTTCTCATTTGTTTCTGAATCACGTAGCATGATTCGCCTCCGAGATTCCTCCCTTCTAACTTCAGAGAACGCCTCACGGATGGATGGTAGAGGTTTCTGACCGAGAATTCTACCTCTCACCTCATCCAAGTTTCGATTAAGGCCCGCTAGAAACATATACACTCTATCATTCTCTTCTCTCTTCATTTGTCTCTTGCAATCAGCCGGACTCTCCCATGTATCATCATAGCATTGGTCTAATTCCTGCCATAAAGTAACCATTTCATTGAAGTAAATAGTTACCTCACGGTCTCCTTGCCTTGATTGCCATAGCTTTGTCTTCAATTCAAAGATCTGGGAAGAGTTCTCCAAATCAGAATATGTTTCTCTCACAACGTCCCACACATCTTTAGCGGTCGGAAGGAATAGATGCGGCTTTCCAATTGCTGGCTCCATAGAGTTGATCAGCCAGGCAATCACTAAGGAGTTCTCCGATCTCCAAGCCTTCCATCTCGGATCGCTTTTTTCTGGTTCTTTTTCCTCGCCTGTCAAGTGGCCGAGCTTGCCTCTTCCATCGATTGCTAGCTTCACCGATTGAGCCCACTCCAAATAATTTCGACCGTTCAATCGGTGAACTGTTAATAGCATGCTGGAATTGTGGGAGAATTGCTCTCCACCATTGCCCGATTGGCCAGAGAAATCAGTTGAAATTTTCTCTGGCTCGACACCTAAATTGGTGTCCTTACGAGCACCGGTCATCGCCGTTTTCACTATAGTGGGAGCTGGATTCAAAAACTCAGCTCTGATACCATGAAGGAAAAATCTGTATTTCCTTACATTTTCTTGAGTAATTACAAGGTCAATATATATACAAGAGAAAGGAGACCCTAGTTAGGCAAGAAACCTAATTTAGGTATTGACTCACCTAAGTTAGGTATAGACTCACCTAAGTTAGGTATTGACTCACCTAAGTTAGGTATAGACTTACCTAAGTTAGGTATTGACTCACAAAGTTTCAAACAACTTTACAACTTTTCAACTTTTTGAAGGAAAAATCTGTATTTCCTTACATAAACTTGAGTAATTACAAGGTCAATATATATACAAGAGAAAGGAGACCCTAGTTAGGCAAGAAACCTAATTTAGGTATTGACTCACCTAAGTTAGGTATTGACTCACCTAAGTTAGGTATAGACTTACCTAAGTTAGGTATAGACTCACCTAAGTTAGGTATAGACTTGCAAAGTTTCAAACAACTTTACAACTTTTCAACACCCCCCCTCAAGTTGGTGCGTAAATATCTATCATGCCCAACTTGCCGATGAGATGCTCGAAGTTAGGTCTGAACAGTCCCTTTGTAAGAATGTCAGCTGTTTGTTGCGTTGTTGGCACAAATGGCATACAAATAGCTCCTGCATCAATCTTCTCTTTGATAAAGTGTCTATCGATCTCAACATGCTTAGTTCTGTCATGTTGTACTGGATTATGTGCAATATTGATTGCAGCCTTGTTGTCACAGTACAGCTTCATAGGCAGTTTCACTGGTACTCGAAGTTCTTCTAGCACTCGTGTTAGCCACAACATCTCACAAACTCCATGGGCCATTGCTCGATACTCAGCTTCTGCACTACTTCGGGCTACCACATTCTGCTTTTTACTTCGCCAAGTAACTAAGTTCCCCCAGACATAAGTACAATATCCTGAAGTCGACCTTCTGTCAGTAATTGACCCTGCCCAGTCTGCATCTGTGTATGCTTCAATTTCTTCTTGAGTAGACTTTTTGA